>OY728147.1:625983461-627183461 GCA_963277665.1 Viscum album
TAAATGTTATGGAATAAATTTATAATAAATATATATTTATTATACAATAGTTTTTAATGTGAAAAAATAATGAAAATACTTATGGTGAGTGTCTATTTAACAATCTCATCATTATTCATGATTGTTTATGTCTCAACTAGGAAATATTTCCCTTCCATGTCCATTTTTTCTAAAAATATTTGCATAAATGTTTTTAATATTATCCTATGAATATTTGAAGTAAATTTTACCCATGTTTGAAGTTTTAAAAAAAAATTTGAAAGCAATATTTTTATGATTTTCCAAACAAGTTACTTTGTGAATTTTCTGACAAAAATACGAAAGGAATATTTTTTTAACTTATATGGATTGATTATATTTTCCTACCATCATGAAAATATAATTATTTTAAGATTATTATACAATCTTACATGGTTCTTTTCAAATAAAATGTTTTGTTTTTTAATTTTGCATCTTACAATTTTTTTTCCAAAATGAAAAGTATATTTTCCTCAAGAATTATTTCAAGTGATATTTAAAAATAATTTTTCATCTATGAAAACATTATTGGATGTTACTTATTCTTTACTGGAAATATAATCCAATTATACCATCCTTGTTATTTCTCTGGATGGTTTATGTTTATGAGGGAATGATTTTTATGAATCCTGTTACATCTCCATGGGTTATGAAATGATGAAATGTTTATAAAACCCATTTATGTTCGTGGGTTTTTATATGATGAATGATTTATTTTCTTGTGGAACACATATGTATGTTTTTCATTATGTTATGGGCGGGACCAATATCTCCCTCCAAATCATTGGGTAAATATTTATATATCATGAGATAGACATGATTAGAACATAGAGTGAACTCGGTTCAGTTAGACAAAGACGGAATGAGGAGTGAATCTAATTAAGTAAGACAAGGATAGAATGGGGATTGGACCCGGTTCAATATAGAAATTTTTCCACTATTATGGACTAATCCTTGATTCTTGACTAATATAGAAATGATTTTCTATGGTTATGTGTATTCCATAAGTTCAATGTCTCATGCCAATATTGTGTTGTCATAGCCCATGTTCTTTGATTTCCTTATGTTTAATGTCTTAAGAAATACCAAGATTTATTCCATGAATCAATATTATAATCTCTCATATGTATGGTATAATTTAAAAATTTTATGTTCTTGTTATTATACCATTATTATAATATTATGATTATGAAATCATTGATATCTCCCTTATTTACCCTTACTAAGAATTTGAGATTACCCTGTCTTATGTTTTAATTCAATAGGATATGAATTAAGGTATTAAGTATGATATGTCAAAAAAGGTTCAATTTATGAAGGAAATTAGTGGGAGACAATGTAGATATTTTATGATCTAGTTATTTATGATTCTTTGTTTTTAAAGACACTAGACTTATATAGTTCTGACATGGATTTGTTATGTTATGTAATGAATATTCATATAAAATGATATAATACCTATATTTGAAATGTATGGGATGTTATAGTTGGTATTAGAGAAAGGTTTAGTTAACCTTTTGAAATTAAGAAGAGAAAACCTTAGTTTGAACCCCAAGGATAAGTATAAGTATTGGTTACAATCCTATAATTTTGATAATGATCATGAATAACCTAGGATTAAATATAAGGTATCAAAGATTGAAATTTTATAATAAATTTCCCTTGATTATGTGGTTTTCACACTATTATTAGTGTTTCTTAAACTATGCCGTTTGGTTTTATTTAGTGGATAGAACCCAAAGTAAATTCATTGAATCTAAATGAAATGAGAAATGAAATGATTTTCCTCTTGATAAACCGAATGTTATAAGATATGGAATGAAAAATCATGTTTCCATTCTCATAAAAAATTCTTAAGATATGAATCATGCTGGACTTTTAAATGAGAAAAGGAGGTAAAAACATTCTATTGAGTTATTCCTGTGGTATCATCCACCTACTTTTAGTGGGTATTTTAATCTACTAGTGGATGAGTAATGGATTTATACTATTGTAAATAAATGTTTTGGTCTCTAATATTCATAACATGAAAAATTATTTTTGGATCTCTATTATTTGGATGATGAAGTGGATAAATAGTGGACTCTTATCAAGAATATGAGGAAACATGTGGAAATTTACTCCATATAATGGGCTAAGTTCAAGAACTTATTTTTAAATAATTACATTCCTCAAATTATTCATACGAAAGTGAAGAAATAATTCATATTGTTATAGAAAAAGGTTGATGAATATGTTGGAACCTATGAAGAAAATTTTATAATACTCACGAGGTACCCTTTTGGCATTATCATTTAACCTAAATTTATATTTGATCGATTACTCAGTGGGCTAAAACAATGTCTTTGAAGGGAGTTATCCATAAGAGACTTTAGTAACTATTAATAAATCATCCGATGTGTTATCAAGTTAAAAATTAGGGTTGGAGTTACAATCAATCTCATGGTTTTGGAAGGAAAAGGGATGATGGAGTTAAAAGTAAAATTAAAAAACCTTGGAGTGAAGAAGATGATATTTTATTTATGCTCAAAGTGTGGGAAAAATCATGGAGGAAATTTTCATTAGGGGACTAGTAAATGATTAAGTGTATAAGGGAATTTCATCGAGCAACTAATATCCAAATTGATAAAAAAGCAAGATAATGATGTGAATAGATATAAGGCTACATAGAATATACCTCCCACACTTAAGTGCTTCTAGTGTAAGGAAAATGGGAATTATGATAATTAGTTCCCAAATACAAGGGTTAAAAATGATTATTGATGTCAGCAATCCCTTAATGTTAAAGACAAAGGGACATCTCATGAGATCACTATTAGCGATATAGAGTACGAAAATGAAGTGGTAAAAGGTAAAATTATTTTCTACTCTAAAAAATCTAATGTGTTATTTGATTTTGGATCCATCCACTCTTATATTTCTAAATAATTTTCTAAGGGTATCACCATATCACCTCAACAATTAGATGTTGAGTTGGCTGTTAAAAATATTTACTGTACAACATTTATATCTCATGTTTATAATTCTTCTTTGGTATAAGTTAATGGGAAAGTTTTTCCTTAAAATATTGTGATCCTTCCTTTAGTTGAATTCAATGTGATTCAGGGAATTAATTGTATTTCTCTATATGGAGCTTATATTAATTTATAAGGAAGGTAAGTCACATTTTAAATTCTAAACAAACCTATGATCTATCAATGAAAGAATGAATATGAACTTAAAATAGAAATCACTTTAATCTTGTGGGTATTAATTACTATAAATGAAGCTTATCTATCTAAGATACCTTGTGAGAAACTCAACATTAAAGATACACCTATTGTGTGGGAGTTTATTGATTCCTCTTTGGAAGAGTTTTTAGGTCTTCCACTAAATTTTGTAGTTTAGTTTTCAATAGAACTCATACCTGGTTCTATAACTATATCAAGGAATCCTTATAAAGGGTACCCAATTGAGTTGTATAAATTTAAGAAGAAACTCTAGGAGAATTTTGATAACGGATTCATATTCCCTAGTGCAACACCTTGCGGTGAACCTATTCTACCTGTTAATAAGAAATATGGATCAATGCGACTCTACATTTATTATCGAGAACTTAGTAATATCACTATCAAGAAAAAGTGTCGTCTCCCATGTATTGATGACTTATTTGATCAAGTACAAGGAGATAAATACTTTTACAATATTTATATTCATTCTAGATATCATCAATTGAGGTTTAAGAAGAATCATATACCCCAGATGACATTTTTTACAAGGTATGGACTCAATGAATTTATTGTGATGCCTTTTGGTATGACTAATTCCCCTTATATCTTCATAAATTTAATAAATATAGTCTTTAAAGATTATATTGACCAGTATGTGGTATTATTTATAGATGATATTCTTTAATATTCAAATAGGATGTAAGATCATGAAGACCACTTGAGGATTATGATAAATACCTTGAGGAAGGTGAAGATTTATGAAAAATTTACCAAGTGTAAATTTTTGCTTCAAAAAGTTTCATTTTTTGGGACACATGATCTGAAGAGAGGGTATATATATAGATCCATCAAAGATGGAAGTCATTGAATGTTGGCCTATCCCAACAATGATGACTATTATCCAAATTTTTCTTGGTTTTTTTGGATAGTAACAGCTCTTTTTGGATAATTTCTCTAATATATCCAATCTACTCACCAAGTTAAATCAGAAGGGTTTCAGGTTTCTTTAAATGGATTAATGTGAATAAAAATTTCAATGATCTAAAGAGAGGGTCATTCAGTTCCCTTGTAATTACATTTCCCTATATAAAATAATGGTATACAATCTATAGTGATTAATATAAAAAGGGATTGAGATGAATTCTCAATAAAAATTTGATGGTTATAACTTATGCCTCATGAAAAATAAAGGTTCGTGATCAAAATTACACAAATCATGATTTAGAGTAAGATATGGTAATATTTTCATTAAATTGATGGAGACATTATCTTTATGGAGAAAAGTGTGCTATATATACCAATAATAAAAGTTTAAAGTATATATTCACATATAAGGAGTTGAATATGCACCAAAGAAGATGGCTAGAGTTGATTAAAGATTTTAACTACTCAATACATTACCACCCTGGGAAAGTGAACAAGGTGGAAGATGATTTGAGTTCAAAGTTACATGCTAGACTATCTAGGATGAGGATTATGAAATACTCCATATTTATAGATTTTCAAAGGATGGGTCTATAAATGTTGAAGTAATGGGATAAATCTTATCTTTATCAAATGAATTTTCAACCATCTATATAAGTAAAGATTAAGGAGTCATAGAAGGGAGATGTAGAGTTGAAAAAGAAGGCGAGAAATGTTCATGAGATCAAATTTTATTGTTATGGAGTAATAAGTATCATACACCAAGTTATTTTCCCTCTCATACTAGATTTAAACAAGGATATGTTGGATGAAACTCATAGTTCATCATTCTCTATTCAATATGGAAGACTAAAGATAAATAGAGACATGAAAGAGTATTTCTAGTGGGATGGCATGTAAATAAATATTTTAGATTATGTTACTCGATTATTGATATGTTAGAAAGTTAAGGTTGAGAGATATAAGTCTAGGGGAATGTTACAACCATTACCCACACTAGAATGGAAATGGGAAAATATCAACATGGGTTTTGTCATCGGATCCCCCAAAAATATAAAGGTCATAATGCTATATGGGTTTAAGTTGATCGATTTATGAAGTTAGAATAATTAATCGATATCATAGAAGATTTATCTCTTGATCAACTTTCCATAATATATATTAAGTAAGTGTTAAGATTTCATGGAGTACCACTTTCCATTGTATCTGATCGGGATCCGAGGTTTACATTAAAGTTTCGGTGAAGTCTTCAATAAACTCTAGATACTAGGTTACGTTTTAGTACTTCTTATCATCCTTATACATATTCCTAGTATGAGGTAACCATTAAAACTCTATAAAATATATTTAGAGCATGCTCTATTGATTTCGAAGGAGGTTAGGATAAACACCTCCCATTGGTATAATTTTCTTAAAACATCAGTTTTCACTCCAACATTCAGATAGATCCTCATGAAGACCTATATGCTAACAAGTGAAAAAATAAAACATGTTGGAATGAATTTGGGGAATAAAAGCTATTTCAACTTGATACATTTGAGGAAATGGCAGATAAGGCTAGGTCCATTCAAAAACATATAAGAGCAGCTCATAGTCGACAAAAAAGTTATAGTGATAATTGTCAGAAAGATATGGATTGTGAAGTGGGTGAAAAGGTATTACTATGGATATCTCTTTAGAATATAGTGATTATACTTGAAAATAAGGGAAAGCAAAGCCTTAGGTATACTAGTTATTTTGAAATTCTTGATCGTGTTGGGATGATAGATTATCGATTGGCTCTTCCACTGAATCTCTCTTAAGTCCATGATGTGTTCCATGTATCTATCTTGAGGAAGCACATACCTGATCCTTCACATATAATAAACTCAAAGTTCATATTTTTAGAGAAAACTATTTATTATTAAAAACTACAGATAGAGATTTTGTATCATAGAGAAAAGTTTCTATGAAACAAGACCACTCGACTCGTTAAAGTTTTGTGGCGAAACCAACAATTTGAGGAAGCTAGGTGGGAACTTGAGGATATGATGAGGTAAAGGTATCCTCACTTCTTTTTATCTGGGGGATGATTTTTTAGGGTGAAATTAATTTTATTGGGGGTATAATGTAACACCCCAATATTTTTTATTAAATATTTCTCTTTAAATAATTTAATTTCTTCAATGGTTTATGTTGCACACAATAATGTGTTTAAATGAAACACGTAACATTATTATGTGCTTGTTATCATCTAGACATTAGATTATTAGGTTTGAATTGTAATAACTAAATTATAAAAAAATATATGTTCTATAAATTGTAAAATAGATTCATTAGTTATCAAATGATAATAATTTAAAACAAAAAATATTTTAAAATAAAAGCAATGTTTTCTAAAAAATTGGTTTTTATGTGTAATAAATTTTATATGAATATATTAAATTTATATTTTTGAATAATTTTAATTAAATTATTATATTATTTACTTGATCAAATGTTTTAAACATTTAGAAAATATTTTTATAAGCTTAAGATAAGAAAAAATCTAGTGTTATGCTTAAACATTTATTTTTTCTAAAAAGCAGTTTTTGTCACTTTTTGTGCTCTTAATTGAAAATTAATTTATTCCATTTATCGTTATTTAATAATAAAAAAATAAAAAAATATTTATAATAAAGGAGTTAAAATTTGGAAATTATGCCTCTTTTTTCAATAGGAATAGAAACTATGGTAAAATATATTACCTCGGTAAAGGGTAAAACGAGATAATATGGATTAAAAATAAGTTATAAAGCCATATTTTTTCATACCATTTATTATTAGATGAATTTAATTCTACCCTTAACACTTAAGGTTATAAATTTAGTTTTTAAATGAACACTTGTCTATGAAAATTACTTATATATTATTTAAAGCAATGAAAGTCAGAAAATGTCATTTTCTTTGACTTAAATATATCTTATGTGTACACATGGGAAAAAAGTAGATTATGAATGCATATTAGTGTCAATTTTGAACTTAATAAACATAGTTTTATGATATAAATGTATTTATGACTTTTTTTATCCACTTGGATAAGATTATTTCCTTTATAGTATTTTATTTAATGAAAGTAAACCACATCACACACTTGTTTTTAATAAGTATAATATTTTAAATATAGGGATAAAAAAGATTCATTCTAAACTATGTATATTATTTATAAATATAAAATATTTATATTTATCATGGAAATTTAATTATAAATTTTATAAATTAAATAATTAACCTAAATGTACACACAACACCGATACAATAATTATTCAATTAAGAGAAAATTCAAATAAATGATATTAAGAATATTAAAAGTAAACTAATTTGAGATATTTAAGGTGATACATGAATTATCTAGATAAAATTTACATGTTAGGTGTATAATAAAATATTATTTTCAAATTTTACATTTTTTATTGATGTTTTTAAAAGTCAAAGTATTGAATAGTATCAAAATAGATAATAATGATATTATGGGATTAAAAAATTATTTTAAAATACTATTTTTTTAAAAACAAATTCATTATGATATGGTATAAAATTTCATAAATTTTACATTTATGTTCTAATTGAAACCATATAATTATAAATTAAAACCTTTAATATTTAAAAAGTAGTAACCGTAGTAAAAATTAAAAGATGTTAACTAAGGGATAATCAAAATGATAAGGTTTAAAATAATAATAAAAACTGTATAAAATATATTTGTTGATTATATTACAGACTCATGTTATATTATATTCAAATAAAATTTCATTTGGTGGTATTTGGATAGAAAATGAATTTTAATAATTTGAGAAATTGCAAAAGTACTGCTCACCTAAATTATAAAAGGGAACATCCTCCCTTGCTTATTTACAAAACGTGGAGCCTTATATGTTGACCATAACCATCCAATTTATACTCTAAAATTACATGTACACCTTATATAGGTTCTGGTATTCCCAAAATTTCAACCCTAGAGACTTTTATAGGGGATCCAAAGGAGATGTTTCAAAGAAGAGGTAATTTCTTTAATCGATCGCTTTTTTTTTACACTTTTCCTTAACACTGAAAAATATATGATTTTTATCATAAAATAATAACATAAGTATCATAAATATTTAGAAATTTTATTATGATTATTAAAACACTATTATACATCCTCTTTTCTATCAAATAAGAAGTGAAAGTATCGCTTGTGCGTACGTACAACTTACCATCTCCACATGGTGATACATTTCATTTTTCATCACCATATTTTATGGATGAGTATTATGTTGCATTTAATGGATATATATGATACATATGATATAAGAATTGTATTATAAATATTAATTATTATTTACCTATCTTTCATTCCATCAATCAAAAAATGAAAACATCATTCAAGCGTATGTATGACCTACCGTCTCGATGAATAGTGTAATTCAGTTCTCTATATGTACATTATATGAATGATTATAAATATTTTTATAATTATTATATATTATTATTATACCATTATTAACATTATATAAATTATTATACAAAGATAAAATTATAAGGACTAATACTTCTGAACCGAAACATGCTTGGAAAACTAAATAGTTATCACCGAGAACAATGATTTTAATAACAAATTATTAATAAATGAGTGACAAGATGTTATTAATAAATGATAAATGGTAAAAATAAATTAATTTTATGGAAGAAATTTATAATAAATTCATATTTATTATACATTATGATTTAATGTGAACAAATAATGTAAAGACTTGAGGTAGGGTTTTATTTCACAATCTCATCATTATTCAGGATTGTTTAGGTCTGTAGTGGGTAATATTTCTCTTCCATGTCCATGTTTTAAAAAAATATTTTCGAAAATATTTTCATTAGTTTCCTGTGAATATTTAAATTCATTTTTACCCATGTTTTAATTTTTACAAAAATGGGTTGAAATGAACATTTTTATCATTTTCCAAACAAGGTACTTTGTGAATTTTCTCAAAAACACGAAAGAAATATATTTTTAACTTATACAGCATGAGAAAATTTTCTCGGTTTAATAAAGCCTTAATTATTTGAATATTAATTTAAAATATTACAATTTAATTTTCAAATAAATTTTTTTCCTTTGTAATTGTGTGTATTTAAAAAAAATCAAAATAGAAAGGATATTTTCCTAAAGATTTATGTCAAGTGATCTTTCAAAATAATTTTCCCTCTATGAAAACATTATTTGATGTTACTTATGATTTATTGGGGATATAATCTAAGTATAACATACTTATTATTTCTCTATATGGTTTATTTTTATGACGATATGATGTTTATGAATCCCGTTACTTTTCCAAGGGTTGTGTAATGATGACATGTTTATGAAACTTGTTTATTTTCATGAGTTATTATAAAATTAATGATTTATGTTCTTATGGAATGAATATGTATGGTTTTTATTATGTGATTGGTGTGACCTATATCTTCTTCCAGTTCATTAGGTAAATATTTATATCTCATGAGATCGACAGGATTGGAATGGGGAGTGAACCCGATTCAGTAAGACATGGATGGATCAGTGAGTGAACCCGATTTAGTATGATAGGGTTAAAATGAGAAGTGAACCTAATTAAATATTGGAATTTTTCTTCTATTATGGTATTTTTTGTGAGCCTTAACTAATAAGTAAATTATTTTCTATGCTTATGTGTATGCCAAAAATTCCATGTCTCATTCCAATTTTATGTTCTCATGGATCATGTTCTTTTGTATCCTTAAGATACATGTCTTAATAACTACTAAGATTTATTCCATGACTCATGATTGTGATCTATGAAATGTATGGTATAATTAATATATGTTATGTTCATGTTCTTATATTCTTATTCTCATATTATTTTTATGAAATCATTAATATCTCTCATGTTTACCCTTACTGAGAATTTGAGCTCACCCTTTCCCATGTTTATTTTCCTCAGTATATGAAGAAATGTATTACATATGATATATAAAAAAGGGTTATATTTATGATATAAATAAGTGGGAGACTATATAGATATTTTATAAACCATTGTTTATGATTCCAAGTTTCCAAATACACTATACCTATACAGTTCTTCCATGGATTTTTATGTCATGTAATGAATATTCATATAAAAAGATGTAATATCTATGTGTTAAAAGTTTTGTATATAATATTTATTTTAAAATAATATGTTTCTTAAAATATTCTATAAATTTAAAAATTCTAAATAAGTGATTTTAAAAATAAAAGGGTATTTTTATCAAGAATTGATCCAGAAATTTTTACAAGTATTTTCATCCATTTCAAAATCCTTTGATGAATATTATTTTTTACTAAGGTTATAATAGAATGAAACCATCCACCATATTACCCTGTATGGTTTAGTACCATGTTTCTCTAGTGATTCACTAGGTAAAATATTAACATTTCATAAGATAGTTTTTCAAATATGATTTTTTAAATAGATTATGTATTGAAGTGTTATTAATTTCTTTCATATGATGAATGCATTGAACATAGTATGTGATTATATAGGCCCATTATAGCTCTTCTAAACATCAGTAGGTCTCATGAGAAAACCTGTCTTGGGTATTTTTCATACGCCTTACCTATTTATGTATGATTTCTTAGTAGAAGGCCGTGATAGTAAGATTATGATGTTTGAAATTATGAATTCTATAATTATGAAACTAGTTATTATTATCCATGAGATTATTTATATTGTTATAACACACAAACACACACACACACATACATATACCCCTTTTATAATATTATTTATATAACATATTTTATTACTTTTTATCTCCACCATATTATTCATGATCTATTTTTTTTGTTTAATTGGGTAACCAAGACCCACCTTAGAAAATACATTTTTATTACTATATCATAGATACAGTGAGTTATGCTTGATGTACACCTACTCTAATAGTGTTTATATTTATGCATCCACTATTTACATGGTAATTTCCATAGATAATTTGTTATATCAAAAGGTTATAGAAGTTACAATGCTAAAATGAGAACCAAGAGATACCACAAATGCAATATTAAACTTATATCCTATGGTCTAGATTCATCATGTTTATAGGATATAGATGACATGAAATCATAATGTGTTGGGGGATCATAAGTATTGAGACTTCCTCCCATGATGTTCGTACATGGTATTGGGGGATTCAAATGAGGTATATTTTAAATTTATTTTTGGCTTAATTCATTCACATAAGATCCCTAACTTCCTTACCATGTAATATATCACCAGAAATGATATTGTTACGTTGACCCGATGATGAATTTTTTTAAATTCCTAACCCATATAATTTTTTAGTGTGTCTTGTTACCAAAAATTAGTATCAAAGTGATCACATGATGGTTTAATACTAGAAAAATTAATTTTGAATTAAATTATTTAGAGGTAATTTCCACGATCCCATCACACCAAACTAGGCTTCAATCCAATCAGAAACAACCAAGTTAAAACCCTCCAAAAATAAAAATCAAATTAAAACAATTTTTATTGTGGGTTTAAATTGAATAATATATATATATATATATATTTGCATGTATAATGTTTTCAGCAACAATTTTATGGATTCAGATTAAATTTTAGTAGCCAAAACAATGATATCCAGCGGGGCATTTATTCCATAAAAATATAAAATTTTTAAAGTATATTATTAGAGATTGTAATTTGGAAAAGAAATATAAAAGTGGGAAAGGGACATGTGGGTCAACCAAAGAAAGGCAAAAAAATAAGATTACTAATCTTGTTTATAACACCATGGGTACTATTCACAGGAACTATAACCCAAAGGGGGTAGCTTAATTGATGGGTCAACTATGTTTTTAATATATATATATATATATATATATATATTGAAACACACACACAGATATATATATATATATTGATTTATGATAATAGTAACTCCATTACTATTCACATGAGTAGTACGTGTGAGTTACTATTCACATGAATTGTACTCACTGGTTATTGGTTACCCATGGGTTAAAACACATGGAATCCCTCCACATGTATTTTTAATACCTGAAAAGAAAAAAAAATCAAGGAAAAATTCTTAAAATATCAAACTAATATTTGGATATTAAAAAATGTTTTTTGGGACCGAGTAAAAAGATAATTAGGAATTAAAATTTTCTAAAGTTATTTTAATTCATAATTTATTCACTTAACTTGAATTACCTATAAATTTAAATATGTTCTGAAAAGTTATTGCATGCCAACTGATCTTGAGCATTGTCCAACCAATGTATGTTTTATTTTTTATTTATTTAATTTATTATTTCAATGCATGAGATTATTACAATATTTAATTTGTAAATATAAGTATGAACATCATCCCTCTACCACATTACATGTATAAGGGCCTACGTGTCCATCTGAATTATTATGAACATATTTTTCTCATTCTCAAGTGTTTATGTATAATGATGAGGACAATGTAAGATGTTGACCATACTGATATTTTGTTACATTCCATATGATATGTGAATACATTAGATAGGGGTTTTAGTAGTGATATGAGTTAGACATGACTTAGGGGTATCTATTCCTAGGATCATGGTTGAACCATTTATGATCAATCATTCAAACAATAATACATTCTCAAGATAAGTCATGGTATATATTTATTTAAGTATATTTATGTTTATTTTGTGTATGCGCATGTTTATGAGATCACATAGAATAATAAACAAGAATGCATAGAAAAAAGGAATTAAGAAGCGAGGAATGTTTTATATTTAATGAATTTTTTAGTTATGATAGAAATCACATGGTATGAGCATATAAAATAGAAAATTAACACATCTATAAAGTAAAAATAAAAAACACTTAAAGAAATATTATGTTGTAACACCTTCCATCACTTAAATATCAAAAAAACCAAGTGTACTAGGTGTTCTTTATCCCAAATTTAAGGGTGACTCGTACCATTGGGGAGTTATTATGAGAGTGAAAAGTTGACTTAACTAAAGTCAGAAACAAAGAAAAATCCATAAAAATTTTGGTTCCACTTTAGATGTATAGTGTTGATTAAATAAAGGTTATGATTATTATAATATGGTACTTCAATCAACAATCCATGGAGTCACGATTCAATGTGTTTGGCTAGTAAAATTCCTACATTGAAACTCTAAGAGTAGTTTCATAACCATATCTTGGACTATGAGGATATGTTTTAGGGATACTTTCAACTAGAATACTCAAGTTAATTGATAATCCAAACCTAGCAGTGAGGGATACCAGGGTTTGATAACATAGTGTGAGACATCTAATGATTTAATTAATTGGTAATGTCTAATTAGTAATAAAGATAATGTATCAATTCACTAAAGTTTTATTTTGTATAAAAATGGTTAAAAATACCATAAGTACACTCTGACCAATTTTGGAAAAATAACTTTTCCAAATTGCATGAATTTCCAAGAGTAGTATAGACACTTGAACAAAATACCATGATATAGGAAATTCTATGTCATGGAGTCCGTACTACCTATTGAGACACCTCATGAACAAAGGGTGATAAATATTCTTACATGAGACACATGCATGATGTTGTTGATGTTTAAATCATAGTACTATCTTCAATGAATGATTTTTTGTAAAAAAAATATCAAGACACAGATGGTTTTATGTGTTATATCATCTCTAAGAAGCTTGTGAGGAAAACGTGAATTGATAAATAGAACAAGATGATGATTATATATAATACATATAAATTTAATGGTAAGAAAAAATCTTTCAATACATCCAATTATTATATCATTATCACCTAAATAATTCAGTTTCATTTATGATTAAAAATGAACATTAAATAGAGAAAATGATTAATTTTCTTTTTGTTAGTGTTTTTAAAGAAGATAAGAACTTAAATAAATATTAATATTTAGTTTTTTTGGTAAATAAGTTGAAATACAAGGATAAAATGATAATTTCATGATTGATGATAGAGAAACCCCTACAGTCTCCTTCACATAAAAGAGGCATATAATCACACCAGAGGAATATTTAATTTTTATATCACGAGATAAGTCTATGAAAGATAAAATGGAATTAATTGGAGTAGAAGAATGCAGTGGATTCAACTAAATTATAACCATCATTGTATGTAATGTTTTTATTGTACTTATTGGGTAGATATTCTTATCAAATATGTTTATATAAATACAGTGACTAAGTAAGATTAGACACATTATAAGAAGTTAGGCGACTTCTCCAGGAAGATGAAAAGGGTGATTCCTAAGTTAGTGGTAAGAAGTTCAAAACTTCTAATTTGTAAGATTAATGATTCTAGTTAAAATTTTATTAATTATTGCCAAACAAGTTATCCCACATGTCTATTGGAAACAAGGATACATTATTACATTTTTGAATGAATGTTGTTTGTGGTGTCTAATACTCAACTAATAGTTCAGTAATGATTGAATAATTGGTAATAATTGATGAATATAAAATAGAAGACTCAGTTATACATAGTTGTGGAAAGATAATTATTTATATAGTAAAACTAAGTAGTTTTAAAGGGTCTACCCTCCATGGTTTTACACTTTTTAGTGTTAAAGACCTTATGTATTATTGACACATTTACTAATCTAGTTTTGGACAAAGAAACCAACTAAAATAAATTTAATACCAAAAATCTATTAGAATTTTTCCAACTAGAGAGAGTGAACTATTCCAATGTTAATATAGAGATAAATTCATATACTTTATAATATTCCATTAAGAGTTTAAAGGAATGTAAAAGTGAAGTTAGAAATATTCATGGATATAAGTTATGAGTTTCTTCAGGACAACATGTCACAGAATATCTCAACCAAGAATTCATCGATCATTATAACGTTGCATGAAGTAATAACTAAACACAAATTTACTTAAACACATCAAATATTTTATGCTGATAAGGAGGATGAATGATGAGTCTTATATGAAAACACTGCCTATTAAAATTTAGGGTGGAGAAATTCCTAAATGCACATTTATTTATACACATAAAAGTCAAGATGTAAGTAAAAAGAGCATCAAAGTTGAGATTTATATTCAATTCAAAAACTTCTATTATTTTTGAAGACATTCTTCTAAAATAGAAGAATTATGCCATAAATGCCTGCCAATTATTTTGAAAAAATAGTTTTCATATGATTTATAAAAGGAAATAAATTCATAATGTCATAATAAAATGTGTTTTGATTCAAAGAGTTTGTTAAAAATAAGTCAATAAACAAATTTCATCAAGTAAAACAAAATGTACAAGTAAATTAATTATCCTATAGGCTTATAAGGATATTATAGACATCCCACATATAGAAAAAGCATAACCAAGTGGCCAGATATATTTCAATAAAAATGTGGACATCTATATATGAGATAGTGGGAGAAATTTTGACTTGGATTTAGTATATTCCAGAGATACACAAGTGGTTTTCATAGGAATTATTTCCACAAGAGATTATGGGATATAAATATTTGAGATACACATACTACATAGGAAGAATGAAACCTTAGTATTGGATTTATATTCACCACGATGGGTGATACATTATTTATTGAGAATATTGAATCCTATAAGGAAGTAGTACATAAAGATTAGTTATGATTGACAAGTTTATATGAATTCAAGAAATGTATTCCATTTACCAAAATCCATTCTATATTTTGGATGTTTATTTAATTGATGTAAATCCGTTGGCGGGTATTCAAGAGAGAATATGGATGGGTGGAATAACAGTGGTGCCAATAAGGATTTATTGGTTATACCAACTCTCTATGACTAAATCCATTAGAATTATAACTGTAATATAGACTTTATATGATCATTATATTTATAATTAAATGTCAAGATCAAATTTCTTTTAAAGTTTCTATTCAATATATCCATAAAAATTTTGTGACACCATAGAATGATAATAAGGGGAGAAACTTACTAAAATAAAATTATGGATTGAATTAAGAAACAAGATCAGAGAATATTATTTAAGAATTAATTTTGGACATGATTCTATAAGAGGTTAGTGGTAGTGGTACAATTGTCAAAAGAAATATATATTAATCACATATTAAAAAATGTCATTAGTTTTACAGTTATTTAAGAGTAGAATAAATGAAACCATTTGAAGATTGATTTAAAGTAGCAACCTATGTTCTAGGGAATGAGATCTACTAAGGAAGATCTAATGTGTTTCTTAGAATTAGTTAAAGTACATATAATAACAATGTTTTTGATAAATATAATTTTGAACAAAATTGAGAGATATTTTTTACCAACATGACATGGTATAAATCTCTCTCGGAAGACACGTATGAGACTTAGGAGGAGATTAAAGTGGTGAATAGAATTCCATAAGCACCTGAAATTGGTATATCAAATATGTCATGCTTTGTACCAGATATGATAATACTAATATGTACTTTATGGTAGGGAAATAAGAGTTAAATATATGAGAATTACATGGTAATAAGTCATAACTATCCAAATGTACTTGGGTGAGTATAAGGGATATGTTCTTAGTATATGGAGAGGAAGGGACATGAGTTATATGGGGACACAAACCAGTATTATTTTGGATCAATATGATTTAATATTGCAATTAATGTACCACCCTGATATTTTTATGAAATATATTTTTAAATAATTTGATAGCTTTCATTGCACACTACACCATATTAAACATGCGTTCCATGCAACATAAACTTAGCTTGTGTTACACACAACATTGATTTTATAAAAAACCTAATTTTATTATTGAAATTAATTAAATAAGAAAATTATAAATTATTCATTAAAATTGTAGGTATAAATTGGATTAACTAAATTATGAAAATATTAATTCTTTGGTGAACTATTTTGTAAAGACCTGGAAATTTCAAGGAAATTTTTTTCCCTAATTCTTTGGAATCTTACTAGTCCGCAGTTTCTAAAGGCACCTGATTTAGAGGCCCGGTGTGCCCAGAATCAATTTCTGAAGTTTTGTTTGGGTATGTTCAGTAAATGTACGTGCACATTTTTCTATCTTTTGAACTGGTGCTCAGAATCAAAAACCGAGGACACCAATGAACTCGTACCACCGATATTCGCTTAAGGGGACCTTTACCACAGTTGCGTTTTATGTGGGTTGAAAGTTAATTTTAGGGGTTTAATAAAAAAAGTTAAATAAAATTTTTGTGAACAATTTTATATATCTTGGGAAGTTAAATCCTACATGGGGAAGTTAATGGTGTGGCCCACACCCACATAACTTCCCATATGAGAACATTTTTGAGGTGGGACCCACACGAGCCTTAACTCTTCATCTTCCCATAAATCCCCTTAAACCCCTTATTTAATTCTTGACAACTCCCCTATTTAATTGCTAAACCCTCCACCTGTAATGGCCCGGACCCGACCAGCCACCCAAACAGTGCCAAACAGGTCGGGTGTTACTACCTTATGCGCACCTCCCCGAACGCCAAAGGCTTCCGAATAGTTGTGAGGGCCTGTTAGGTATAGTGTGGAGGCTATACCCTCTCAGAGGATCATAATAAGGGTACTAGTCTGAGTATAACACTAAAATATGCAGCAGAAATAAATGAATTGGAAGAATCGAACCAGACCCACAAAGAGAAAGCATATCCAAAATCAATAAACAGTGGCAGCAATATAGAAAAAAACCACATCGGAAAGTAAACAGAACAACATGCCAGCAATCAACTGCAACAAATACTATAAATAACCAAGCATGCATCCAAAGCAGGTCATACACAACTGAATATAAAAAGGGCGTCAATGGATAACCAACAATAGCTAAAATAAGTAAGCACGATGATACAGAAAAGTAAACACAACAAGGTAAACCCCATCTAGGTATAACCTCAAGGTCCGTACCATTCCATGCAACAACTAACGCAGCCCAACTCCTGAAGCTGGCCTCTTTCCTGCATGTAAATCCATAAAGTCTGCACGCGTCCCAAAGGGCCCGTGCAGGGTGTGAGACAAATCTTATTAGGATACCACCCAACGGTGCGTTCCAAATATATGTATTTAAGTAGTCATGCATTTACAAGGAAAGAAATAATCAGTACAATGCATAAATAAACACAAACTCCACTGGTGCTCAACACCCACCATGGAGTGTCACCTGCTTCGGCCAACACTGGAATCTCCATCGTGTAACCCGGAACCTTGTGCCACCTGACACCTCGTGTCTCAAGTACCGATGTCCCGAAGGCATGCCCAGAAATAGTAACCTAGCACCATGTGCCTCCTGATAACTCGTGTCTCAAGTACCGACGTCCCAAAGGCACGCCCAAAATAGTAACCCGACACCTTTTGCCTCCTGACACCTTGTGTCTCAAGTATCGACGTCCCGAAGGTATGCCCATCCCATAAAGGCTCCTCACCTCCAACGTGGATTTCTATGGCAAGCACCCCCAACCAAAACACCTAACCGCAACTACGGGGGCCTCTACCCACACGAGTGGTCAAAACCACCTCATCACGGAGTATCTCTGTGTGCACACTACTCAAAGTCCCGATGAGAGATAATCACCAAAATAGTCCTAAGCCACCAACACATCTGACACCTCGTGTCCCTGCGACCATGTCGCTCAAGTCCGATGGCATCGCCACCCTAGTATCCCGGGCCATACCCAACCTGACAGTCGTACTACCTTAAGCCGACGTCCATGATGCCCAATCCCGTGGTCAAAACCACCCAAAGTAACCCGGTAAAAGCCCCAAACTGTGATCACCATCACTCTAGCATAACCGGGCCAAGCCCAATACAACTCAAAAAGGGTCCAGCAGATGCAATTCAGCAATTGCATATATAACATATTTAACCAGAAAACATAACCAGGCAAAACCAACTAAACAGTCGAATTGCACTATACCAGGTGTTGTCCCATACCAGTACTGAGGTCTTAAATGACTAAAAAAATTTAACAGGCCTTAACAAATTAAACTAAACAGTTTGTAACAATAACATTTCAATTAAAATCATTTTGGCGCTCCCCGGCCAAAATTCCTCGACGAGCAACGACCCCTCGCTTGGCTCTGCTCACGCAAAATGGTAACCGGGCATACCCAAAAGCATATCAGAGGTCCCATAAGCAATACAGTATGAAAAATCATATAAAACGGGTCCCGCTTAAAATACCCGAAAATGCACCGAAGGCCGCGTCACCCAAACAACTACGAAAACACAAAAAGAAGTATGCACCACCTACCCGAGACTCACACGATGCTAATCCTTCGATAACACCCGCCAATTCGGTCTAAAATGAGGTAAATATATAAAAGATTCAATACCATTCAAACGCCTATAACTCATTCTAGAATGAAAATCAGACAAAACAGGCAAAGAGGAATCGAGGCCACACCGAGGGGGTTCCAACGCACTAATCAGAGCTTGAATTGGGTCTCAGATGGACGATTGGGAGGAGAAAGGAGGTTCGGCCGACCTGGTTTGCGCATTCGGGTGGAGCAGATTGGTTCTGCCTAAAAAATGAGGCTACTTCCCATTTTAAGCAAAAAAATAAAGTACATAGCATGTAATTTTGGACTAAACATCAAGTATATTTTATTTAACTGTTCATAAGACGACAGGATTTTGCTGACTTACTTTCTGAACCTGCTGACATGAGTACGAGGCGTGTACCTCTGGGTACACGGCGTGTACCTCTGGGTACACGGCGTGTACCTCCACCTTCCACTTGGTCATTAAATATGCCAACACATGTAATCAATGCCTTCATTAATTATTTTTGTGTGTCAGAAATTCTTTGAATTTTTTTATTTTTTGTATGACAATGTAAATATATTGAAGGACCTTTTATAATATTTTCTTTAGCAAATATTTTGGGTTGGAAAATATTTGGTGGTGGAGTCTTTCGAGATTTTGAGAAGAGCTTCACCCCTCTCCAAAGAAGAACATAGTTCTTCGACGAATAAAACCGTTCTTCCATGAAGAAATATTCCAATGAAGTACGCGAAGGTGCCGGTGACGATGCTTCTTCCTTGATTTCTTCCACGGAACGCACCTTCCGATGCGGGACTTCACCGATGACTATTCTAGCTTCCTCATCATCGTCAACAGACCGAAGCACGAGCTCAGAAGTTGAAGCGTACGGCGAATGACGACAACATCGTCTTCCCCTACGACGAACGAACGCCCGACCACCGCGACGTTCGTCTTCCGCAGTTCGACGACGTGCGACGTCTTTTCGAGGTGGAGAAATTTTTGTATAATTTTCATTTATGTGATTTATACCCTCGAGCATGGGAATTTATTTGTTGGGTGATTATTTGAACCACTAACGCGGTGGGTACGGACTAACGAACAAGTCCGGACCCATCGCCGTATCATTCTTGATGCGCGGAATGTTTGGCGATGATGAAACGGAACCGCAATGGCGATTTGGAGATTTTGTAGTGGATTTCGGGTCCTGAGATGATCTTAGACGTAGAGGGTGGGTGAAACAGACCACCAGAGCGCGTTCGGTGGTCCGCAGAAGGCAGCGACAGTGCACCGCTGGAGCAAACCGCTGCGATGGCATGTGGAACCGGAACGGCTCTGCCGTTCTGGAAATAAAGAGGTGCGACTTAATGCCGCGCCAGCTGGACGAGCCAGCGCTCCCACCCCCACCGGCCTGGCCGGATCAGGCCACTCGGGCCGGGTCGGGCCATTCCAGCTGGGCCGAGCCGCGCCCTACCGGGCCGGACCCGGACCCAGGTCGGGTCGACCCGGTTCGGGCCGACCCATGGTGGGTTGGGCCGGGTCGGACCGAGCCCAGACCCCCCTTTAGGGACCTTTTTCGGTTAATCACCTAGAACTTTATCTATGGCCCTTCGATCGACACACTTTCATTTGCGTAGGAATCCTTGAATCGATACGGACGTTTCAGTGTATTACACTCAAGGTTTCAGCGAAGTTTTTATTCGGACGGGTTGGTTTGAACCCGAAACCAACCGGGCCCACAGATCAAAAAGGCTTATAACTTAAGGACCGGACGTCTAATTGACGTGCTATCAACTAAGTTTGATTTCTTTTGATGAGGAGATTCTTTTGGCATACTCCACATGAGGTTTGGACGCAGTTGGAGTACAGTCGGGTTGGTTTTAGCTTAAAAACCAATTAGACCCCTGGAACGGAAAATCCAATAACTCTCAGACCAGGCATCCGTTTGACGAACCGTCAGCGGTGTTGGTAATCTCGTTGAGAAATGGTTCTTTTGAGTATAACCAATGAGAGTTTGGGGTAAATTTGAGATATGGCCGGGTTGGTTCGTACACGAAACCAATCGGGCCCCTGGGACAAAAATGCTAATAACTCACAGTCCGGGCGTCCGATTGACACGCCGTCTATTGTGTTGGGACCCCTTTGAAGTGGCGGTCCTTTGTGATACATCTACGTGAGACTTTGTGACACTTGGAGTATTGACCAGTAGCTCGTGGAGAAGATCCTCCTGGAGACGAGCATACAGAGTACGAAGACCAAGTAGCTATAGTCCTGACGACTGCTTGACCAATTCGACTCGGAGTGATTCGACTAGCCCAGTGGACAGAGCGCCCAATTTGACAGCAAACCCATGGCGGATGGAGCACCTGGTTTGGTAGCAGACCTGCGGTACTTGACAGGATAAGTACCTCTGACGACTATTAGGGGGAGTTCCCAGTTTGGCGGAAGACCCACAACGGAATGAGCGCTCGGTTTTGCAGTAGACCCGCAGTACTCGACAGGAGGAGTACCTCAGCAGTCCAAGGTTAGTGAGTAGTGCCTCGGAGTCATGACATGGCCATTGTACTCGACAGAGGAGGAGTTCTCCAGCAGTTTTGGTTTCGTTAATGAAAATCCTAGTTTGAGCTGAGTTAATGACCTTTGTGTTTTCCTCATGATTGAGATGGGTTACTTGATAACTTAGGTATATGTATGGGCATATACCTAAGTAAAGGTTATCTGCTGAGATCTTTATTTGTGTTTTATACTTTTTGGATTTCCATGAGACCTTGAGGGTCTCGGGGTCCCTACTAAGTATCGTTACACTCACACCTTCACGGGCTACGCCAGCACCTCATTGTGTTTGATGCAGACAACAGACAACACTGACTCAGGCAGAGTGTACGAGGACTGGACGGTACCCGGAGGTGGACCTCATGAAGATTCGGTACCCGGAGGAGACGGGCGGACGTGGAGTGCTGAGGAGAACATTTGTACCTACCCTTTAGTTAGGAACCCGGAGGATAATCAAGGAGCTGCTTCCATCTTCCAGCTGTTTGTCTTTTCAGTTGTACTTTCTTTTAGTTTTAGATGTACCTTTCTGTTGGGCTTGTATTTCTGGCCTTTTTTACTTTAATCACACCTGTTATACTACTTTACTTAGTGTTTGATTCTTCTTGTTCTCTGGTTGTGTGTGTTTATGTTTTATAAAGTCAATGCCTTCCCAGTTATAGGGAATTACGCCTTTGGTGCTAGTCACCAGCCCCTGGCCTATGGAATACGGGATTAGGGTAGTCACAATGCGGGACCTGGGGGACGGGTCGTGACAAATTGGTATTAGAGGAGTCGATTCTACCGCAGAACTCAGGACTCTGATATTTCTTTCTGTAAAGAAATAGTGTTAAGAGTACCGAGTGTGGTTTTCAGTTCAGGGAGTCCAGTGTTTGTGCGGCGACCGATGTATCCATACACCAGGACTCTGACTACTGATTTCTGACTTGGTGCATGAAACACTGATTGCGTGTTTCTTTTACAGAAGTATCATTTAAGTCAGCTCAAACCAGGTCAGCTCACTAGGTATATTATTTTGACCGTGTCGCATCTGTTCTTTCAGGATGCCTCCCCGCGGATGACCAGTTAGAGCCCCGAGAGTTGTACATACTGACAGCCCGCCGAGCGACGAGGTCTTAGTACAAGACCCTCTTCTAGTTGAGGCACTAGCGGAGGCACCAACAGTACTACCACAATTGGACCACCGATGCCACCAGCCCCAGCAGCAGAGAGTGCACGCCGCTTGAGTGCGCTGCACGAGTTCCAGTGCCAGAGGCCACTCAGGTTCAAGGGAGAGATGGACCCGTAAACAACTGAAGATTGGATGGAGGATGTGGTGAGAGTCTTCAGGCTAGAAGGGACGCCAACAGACTTTATGGTGATCCATGCCGCCAGCCTTCTTCAGGCAGCAGCAGGCAGATGGTGGAACCTGATGCTCTAGATGCATGACGAGGCGTCACTTCTATGGGCAGACTTCGAGAGTCTGTTCCGGGAAGAGTTTGTACCATCCACCCTTTGAGCGGTGCATATACAGGAGCTACAACATCTGCAGCAGGGAAAAATGACCATAGCATGGTACTCAACGAGGTTCACAGACCACTCGCGCTACTCTACGGATATGGTACGGGACCCATTCTTCTGGGCCCTGACCTTCGAGCAGGGGATCAGGAAAGAGATTATAGCTTCAGTTGTTTCTCACAGCATCCCAACATAGTCAGGGGTGTTGGAGCGAGCCCTCCTAGTGGAGAGTTTTCTTTCTGAGCAATCTACAGCAGCGAAACCCACCACTAGTTGACATATAGTGGGGTCTTATGCAGCTGACAGTAGATAGATGACGTAGAGGTTTAAGAGGACCAGACCCACAGGCGGTCGACCACATGACTCAGGATCGGTTGTGCGGGGAACCCAGAGTGGAGATAGAGCTAGGCATACCATAAACGGACAATGTTTCTCCTACAACGGGCTTGGTCACATGGCATGTGACTGTACGACCCACCGTGTAGATGATCAGAAAATAGATGAAGGACGTCCCAAGAAGAGGCAGAGGTTCGATCATGACGGACCGCAAGGAGCTGGCTGTGCAGCTGGTGGTGGATGACGCTTCATGGTGTTGCCACCACGACCACCAGGAGGTCCACCTCGACCATAGGGAATGGGTGGACAGGGGAGAGAACAGCTTCAGGCAGCTGAATCATACGACTATGGAGCTCCGGAAGCAGGTGGACAAGAGCGAGACAAGTTCCAGGCATACAGACCTTTGTTCATGATTCTTTTAACTTTGTAAATGTCGTTGTTTTTGGTTTGTTTGTGTCTTCGTACTTTGAGCTATAGTAATAAAAGACACTTGTCCTTGTGACGTTTTCTTTCATTCCTTTTTGTGTACTAAGAGGTTCCAGTTTAAACTATTGACTTGACCCTCACTTTCGAGATTCCTATTGGAGGAGACCCAGTGACCACACACTGATGCCGACAGTGTGACTCAATCCATAGAGGTGAGAGTAACGGTTGGATTTCTTGGTAGTACCGTCGAGGCCTTACGACATCGTCCATGGCATGAATTAGTATCATTCATGTCAGGAATTATTTTATTAGGAAAAGGACATGGTTCATCTAGGGGATGAGACCAGATTTCCATTTTCAGCAAAGGAGAAATCTTAGCAGCTCTTGTAGAACGTAGGCGAAGAAGGGTGAAAAAGAGTTCTTACAATTGGCTAGTCTCACCCATTGTTCGTTGAGTGAACAATTTATGGTTCACTCCAATCTCAATAGTCTCTGGTGTGTCTTCTTTCATAAGAATCTGAACCTGAGATAGCGGCGATGGCTTGAGTTCCTCTAGGACTATGACTTCGAGATAGTCTATACTTCTGGGAAGGGGAACGTAGTAGCAGATGCGCTCAGCAGGACTAATATTCAGCTGTTAGGAGAGGTGACAGATCAGCTGGCTGCCTTACATAAATCCTTTGTGGATAGAGATAGTGAAGCCTATCTACAGTCTCTTATAGTCACTCCTCTGTATCTTCAGCAGAGTAGAAGAGGTGGCTTAATGCATGGACCTTCCACCTTAGTTGCACCAGGTGCACGACATTTTCCACGTATCTCAGTTGAGGAGATGTGTGCACGAACCGTACTACATCATTGACCACAGGGAGCTGGACATCGATGACGAGTCAACTTTCATGAAGGTTCGAGTGGAGATTGAGGATCGACAGGAGCGAGTCCTGCGTGGACAGTCAATTCCTCTGGTGTGCATTCGCTGGAAACACGAGAATCTCCAGGAGAGCACAAGGGAGCGGGAGGATCAGATGCGTGATCAATACCTCCTCTTTTGTTTACCTAGTGTGTATTTTAGCTTTACAGGGATGTAAAACCCTGAGTTGGGTGTAATGTAAAGACCCGGAATTTTCAAGGAAATTATTTTTTCTTAATTATTTGGAATTTTACGAGTCCACAGTTTCTGACGGCACCTGATTCCAAGGCTCGGTGTGCCAGGAATCAATTTCTGAAGTTTTGTTTGGGTACGTTCAGTAAACGTACTTTCGGGTTTTTCTATCTTTTGAACCGGTGCTCAGAATCGAAAACTGAGGACACTGATGAACTCGTAGCACCAGTATTCTCTTAAGGGGACCTTTACCGCAATTGCGTTTTATGCAGGTTGAAAGTTAATTTTAGGGGTTTAATAAAAAAAGTTAATTAAAATTGTTGTGAACAATTTTATATATCTTGGGAAGTTAAATCCTACATGGGGAAGTTAATGGTAGGGCCCACACCCATATAACTTCCCATGTGAGGACATTTGTGAGGTGGGGTCCACATGAGCCTTAACTCTTCATCTTCCCATAACTCCCCTTAAACCCCTTGTTTAATTCTTGACAACTCCCCTCTTTAGTTGCTAAACCCTCCACCTTCCACTTGGTCATTAAATATGCCAGCACATGTAATCAACGCCTTCATTAATTATTTTGGTGTGTCAACAATTCTTTGAATTGTTTTATTTTATGCATGAAAATGTAAATATATTGAAGGGACTTTTATAATATTTGATTTAGCAAATATTTTGGATTGGAAAATATTTGGTGGTGGAGTCTTTAGAGATTTTGAGGAGAGATTTACCCTCACCAATGAAGAACAT
The DNA here is from genome assembly GCA_963277665.1 of Viscum album. Classification (NCBI taxonomy): domain Eukaryota; kingdom Viridiplantae; phylum Streptophyta; class Magnoliopsida; order Santalales; family Viscaceae; genus Viscum; species Viscum album. The sequence goes on from OY728147.1 coordinate 626,009,512, forward strand.
AGTTCTTCGACGAAGAACATCGTTCTTCCATGAAGAACTTCTCCAATGAAGAATGCGAAGGCGCCAACGACTATGCTTCTTCCTCGGTTTCTTCCACGGATCCCCCCTTCCGATGCGGGACTTCACCGACGACTCTTCTACATTACTCTTCGTCGTCAACGGACCGACACACAAGCTCGGAAGTGGAAGTGTATGGCGAACGACGACAACATCATCTTCCCCCGTGAAGAATGAATGCCTGACCACCATGACGTTCATCTTCCACGGTTCGACAACGTGCAACGTCTTTTCGAGGTAGGAGAATTTTTCTATAATTTTCATTTATGTGATTTATACCCTCGAGCATTGGGTATTTATTTGTTGGGTGATTATTTGAACCACTAACGTGGTGGGTATGGACTAACGAACAAGTCTGGACCCATCGTTGTATCATTCTTGATGCGCAGAATGTTTGGCGACGATGAAACAAGACCACAATGACGATTTAGAGCTTTTGCAGTGGATTTTGAGTCTCGAGATGATCTTAGGCGCAGGCAGTGGGTGAAACGGACCACTAGAGCGCGTCTGGTGGTCCGTAGAAGGCAGTGGCGGTGCGCTGCTGGAGCAGACCGCCGCGGCGGCGGGTGGAACTGGAATGGCTCTACCGTTCTGGAAATAAAGAGGCGCGACTTAATGTCGTGCCAGCTGGCCGAGCCAGCGCACCCCCCGGCCAGGCCGGGGCAGGCCAGACCGGCTGGGCCGCGCCCTACCGGGCTGGACCCGGACCCGGGTCGGGTCGCCCTGGTTCAGGCCGACCCAGGGTGGGTTGGGCTGGGTCGGACCGGGCCAAGACCCCCCTTTAGGGACCTTTTTTCGGTTAATCGCCCATAACTTGAGATACAGACCTCCGATCGACACATCGTCAGTTGCATAGGAATCCTTGAATCGGGACGGTCGTTTAGGTATATTAAAATTAAGGTTTTGGTGAAGGTGGTTATGGTCGGGTTGGTTCGAACCCGAAACCAACCGGGCCCACAGAGCGGAAACGCTTATAACTTACGGACCGGACATACGATTGACGTTCCGTCAACCACGTTGGATTCCTTTTGATGAGAAGGTTATTTTTGAATACTCCACTTGAGGTTTGGAAGAAGTTGGAGTACGGTCTAGTTTGTTTTAGCTTAAAAACCATCCGGGCCCCTGGAATGGAAAAACCAATAACTCTCAGACCGGATGTCCGTTTGATGAACCGTCGGCGACGTTGGTAATGTCGTTGAGAAACGGTTCCTTTGAGTATACCCCATGGGAGTTCGTGGGTAAAGTTGAGATACATTCGGGTTGGTTCATACAAGAAACCAACCGGGCCCCTGGGACAAAAAGGATAATAACTCACAGACCGGGCGTCCGATTGACTCGCTGTCTATTGCGTTGAGACCCCTTTGACGTGACGGTCCTTTGTGATACTTCTACGTGAGAATTTGTAAAACTTGGAGTATCGACCAGTAGCTCATGGAGCGGATCCTCCCAGAGATGAGCATACAAAGTATAGAGACCTAGTAGTTGTAGACATGATGACTGCTTGAACGATTCGAGTCGGAGTGATTCGACTATCCCAGTGGACGGAGCGCCCAGTTTGGCGGCAGAACCACGGTGGACGGAGCACCTGGTTTGGAAGAATACCCATAGTACTCAACAGGAGGAGTACCTCTGACAGCTATTAGGGGGAGTGCCCAGTTTGGCGGCAGACCCACAGCGGACGGAGCACCCGGTTTGGCAGCAGACCCGCGGTACTCGACAGGAGGAGTACCTCAGTAGTCCAAGGTTTGTGAGTAGCACCTCAGAGTCAAGACAGGGCCACTGTACTCGACAGAGGAGGAGTTCTCCAGCAGTTGTGGTTTCATTAATGAAAATACTGGTTTGAGCTGAGTCAATGACCTTTGTTTTTTCCTCATGATTGAGATGGGTTACTTGATAGCTTAGGTATATTTATGGGCATATACCTAAGTAAAGGTTATCTATTGAGATCTTTCTTTGTGGTTTATCCTTGTTGGATTTCCCTGAGACCTTGAGGGTCTCGGGGTCCCTACTGAGTATCGTTATACTCACCCCTACACTGGCTATGTAGATTGTGTTGTGCTATCCTGTGTGGTTTTCGTTTTGCTTTCCTGTGTGGAATACGTTTGCTTTCCTGTGTGGACTGAGTTGTACTTGGGCTCGGAGGTTGGATCGTTTTGGAATTGATGACTTAGGTATATGTATGGGCATATACCTAAGCAGTGTCGGTTGTTACTTCGTGATTGTATCTTCCTTTGTGGTTTATCCTTTGTGGATTTTGGGAGACCTTCGGGGGTCTCGGGGTCCCTACTGAGTAGCTTATACTCACCCCTACACGGGCAATGCCCTCACTACGTTGTGTTGGTTGCAGACGACGGACATCGTTGATCGTGGTTGAGGCTTGCAGAGCAGGACGGTACCTGGAGGTGGACCACTGGGTGGGACGTGCTCGGAGCGGATGGCGGGACCCAAGGAGCAGTGGAGCTATCTGTACCCACCCTTCAGGTGGGATTTTCAGTGGAAAGCTCGGTGTAGCGGCTTTTAATTTTTAGTTGTTGTTTTCCCTTTTGAGTTGTACTTTACATTCAGTTTGGGTTTGTATACTGGCCCATTTACTTTTCCGCACTTTCATTTGTACTCTGTTCTTACTTAGTGTTTACTTTTCCGCTTGCTTACTCCGTGGTGCTTGTTTACTTTTCAAAGGCAATGACTTCCCTTTTTGTTGGGATTTACACCTTGGTGCTAGTCGCCAGCCCCTGGCCTATGGAAGGTGGGCTTGGGGTAGTCACGGCACGGGCCCCGAGGGCGGGTCGTGAAAAATTGGTATCAGAGGAGTTTGGTTCTACCGCGAACTCTGATATTTTCTATGTGAAGCAATAATGTTTAGCGTATTGAGTGTGGTTATCAGTCCAGGGAGTCCAGTGTTGGTGCGGCGGCCGACGTATCCGTACACCAGGACCCTGACGATCGATTTCCGACTTAATGCACGAAAACATTGATTGCGTGTGTGTTTCAAAGTTTTCTTTGTGATTACTTTATATCAGCTCACCAGGTATACTGTTCTGACCGTGGCGCACCTGTTTTCTTTTCAGGATGGCCCCACGACGGCATCCAGCTAGGGTTCCGAGAGTCGAGCATGACGACAACCCACTGAGCGATGAGGCCTCGGTGCAGGGCCCTTTGTCAGCAGTGGCACCGGTGGTAGCTCTACCCGCCGAGCCACCGATACTTCCAACACCAGCCGCTGACGATGCACGTCGCCTCAGCGCACTGCATGAGTTTCAGCGCCAGCGACCATCCAGGTTTCGTGGGGAGACGGACCCCCAGGCAGCCGAGGACTGGCTGGAGGCAGTGGTACGAGTTTTTAGGCTAGTGAGGACACCTGCAGACCTCATGGTGATCCTTGCTGCGAGCCTACTGCACGCAGCAGCGGGCCGATGGTGGAGCTTGATGCTCCAGGTGCACGATGAGGCATCTCTTCTTTGGACGGACTTTGAGAGCCTCTTCCGCTCAGAGTTCGTCCCAACCACCCTCTGTGCGGTGCGTATCCAGGAGCTTCTTCAGCTGCAGCAGGGCAGCATGACGATCGCTCAGTACTCGGCAAGGTTTACTGATCTCTCGCGCTACTCGACCGACATGGTACGGGACCCATTCTTCCGGGCCCAGACCTTCGAGCAGGGATTGAGACATGAGATCAGGGCATCGCTGATCTCCCTCAGCATACCGACTCAGACAGGAGTACTGGAGCGGGCCCTTTTGATCGAGAGCTTCCTTGCTGAGTCTACACCAGCGCCGAGACCCACCGCAGGGCGGCACTTGGCAGAGTCTTCTGCAGCAGGCAGTCGACGGATGACTCAGGGGTCCAGAAAGACCAGACCTTCAGGCAAACGACCTCAGGACACTAGCTCAGCAGTGCGGGGCACACAGCGCGGAGCTAGTCTTTCGAGACGCAGACAGTGCTACTCGTGCGGCGGGCAGGGCCACATGGCTCGTGACTGCCCGACCCGCCGTGCCGAGGAGCAGCAGACGGTTGAGGGACCACCGAGGCAGAGGCAGAGGGTCGACCATGGCGGTCCGCAGGGAGGAGGCGGATGAGGCAGAGGAGCTGGCCGAGCAGCAGGTGGTGGGTGACGCTTTGAGGCTCTACCACCACCACCACCAGGAGGTCCACCCCGACCATAGGGAGCTGGCGGGCAGAGACAGGCACAACTCCAGGCAGCAGAGGCCTACGACCACGGCGCACCAGAGATGATTCAAGGTACTATCTATGTCTATTCCACCCTTGTTGCAGTACTTATAGACACAGGAGCGAGTCACTCTTTTATAGCCGTTGCCCTTGTTCGGATCTCGGAGATTCCGACTGAGCCGTTGGCTCGATCCTTACGGCTAGAGACTCCTACGGGAGAAGACTCGACGATTACGCACTGGTGCCGGCAGTGTGAGTTTACTCTAGGAGGCGAGAGATTCGGCTGGGATCTTCTTGTTGCAGCGTCGAGGCCTTACGACGTCATCTTGGGCATGGATTGGCTATCTATGGTCCATGAACAGATTGACTGTTTTAGGCGCAAGGTGCGATGTGTACGCACCGACGGGAGCAGGTTCACCTTCACCGGCAAGAAGGGAGCCTTTGCAGCACAGGATGGACTTCCACGGAGGAGAGGACAGCCCATCACTCATCAGTTGGCTAGCCTCATCCTTGGAGCAGTTGACGTGCGGAGTCCTGGTTTTCCTACAGTGGTGGATCAGTTTGCGGACGTTTTTCCCGACGACGTTCCAGGGCTACCTCCTCGCAGAGAGGTAGACTTTTATATTGACTTGTACCCCGGGACAGCCCCGATATCCACTCCAGCATATCGGATGGCCCCCACCGAGCTTCGAGAGCTACGGGTACAGTTGGAGGACTTGCAGGGCAAGGGGTTCATCCGACCCAGTGTTTCACCCTGGGCTTCCCCGATTTTGTTCGCCAAGAAGGCGGACGGGAGCATGCGACTTTGTGTTGACTATCGTCGCCTGAACCAGGTGACAGTGAGGAACAAGTATCCGCTACCAAGGATTTATGACCTCTTTGATCAGCTCAAGGGAGCACGGTGGTTCTCGAAGATAGACCTCAGGTCCGGCTATCATCAGCTCAGAGTCAAAGATGAGGATGTGCGGAAGATAGCCTTCAGATGTCGGTATGGCCACTATGACTTCTTGGTTATGCCTTTTGGCGTAACCAATGCTCCAGCAGTGTTCATGGCCCTCATGAACAGGATCTTTCAGCCATACCTCGATCGATTTGTCGTGGTCTTCATCGACGACATACTGATTTACTCGACGACTGAGGAGGAACACGCATACCACTTGCGAGTTGTACTAGACACACTCCGAGAGAACCACCTTTATGGTAAGCTCTCAAAGTTCTAGTTTTGGATACGTGAGGTCCACTTCTTGGGACACGTTATCTTTGAGGCGGAAGTTGCAGTGGATCCTGCGAAGATCGAGGCTGTGTTAGCATGGAAGCCACCCAGGAGCGTGACTGAGGTTCGGAGTTTCTTAGGACTAGCTGGATACTATCGGAGATTCGTGCCAGACTTCTCTAGAGTTGCGGCACCACTCACAGCTTTGACGAAGAAGGGGAAACCCTTCGTGTGGTCAGACAGATGTCAGCAGAGCTTCCAGGAGCTGAGACAGAGATTGACCAGCGCACCTATCTTGAGGTTGCCTGAGGAGGGAGTAGGGTACGTAGTCTACTGCGATGCATCAGGGACCGGACTCGGATGTGTTATGATGCAGGAGCGGGCAGTGATCGCCTATGGATCACGTCAGTTGAGGCCACATGAGCAGAACTACGCTACCCATGACCTAGAGTTAGCAGCAGTGGTCTTCGCTCTGAAGACATGGAGACATTACCTAATGGGCGAGCATTTTACTGTCTTTTCTGATCATCAGAGTCTCAGGTATATCTTCTCGTAGAAGGACCTGAACCTGAGACATCAGCGATGGATCGAGTTCCTCCAGGACTATGACTTTGAGATAGTCTATACTCTTGGGAAGGGGAACGTAGTAGCCGATGCCCTCAGCAGGAGGATGGGCATTCAGCTACTTGAGGAGGCGACGGAGCAGCTAGCCTCTTTGCAGATATCCTTCGTGGATAGAGATGGAGCAGCCTTCATCCAGTCTCTCACAGTCACCCCTCCACTACTGCAGCGGGTCAGAGAGGCACAGCGTGAGGACGCTGACTGTGAGACACGGCGTGCACAGATATCCTCGGGTCAGGCACCGGATGGTTTCTCCCTTGGAGCAGAGCACGACATCCTTTTCAGAGGACGTACCATGGTACCATGCGCTTTGCGAGAGGAGGTGCTGCGAGAGTTTCACACTTGCGAGAGTTTCACACTTCTCCTTTGGTGGTACATCCTGGAGTGGCGAAGATGTACTAGGATCTCAGACGACAGCACTTGTGGCCGGGCATGAAGAAGGCTGTAGCAGAGTTCGTTTCTCGATGCCTCACCTACCAGTAGGTGAAGGTAGAGCATCAGGTACCAGCAGGCTTGGTACAGCCCTTGGAGGTCCCGAAGTGGAAGTGGGACGGGATATCTATGGACTTCGTGACTGGACTTCCACGCACTTCCAGAGGTCACAACTCCATCTGTGTGATTTTTGACCGACTCACCAAGTCGGCACACTTCTTAACCATCAGAGAGTAGGGCTCAGTGGAGAGATTTGGACGTCTCTACGTTCAGGAGATTGTGCGGCTTCACGGTGTGCCATCGACTATCGTCTCCGATCGAGATGCTCGCTTTACTTCCCGGCTTTGGAAGGGGTTTCAGGAGGCATTCGGGACATAACTACGTTTGAGCACAGCCTTTCACCCTCAGACGGATGGTTAGACGGAGAGGACCATTCAGACTCTCGAGGACATGCTCCGCGCATGTGTCCTCGACTTTGGTCGCAGCTGGGAGGACCACCTACCCTTGGTGGAGTTTGCGTACAACAACAGCTACCACTCCACCATCGGGATGGCACCGTACGAGGCATTGTACGGACGAACTTTTAGATCTCCTTTGTGCTTCACAGACCCTGGGGAGTCAGCACTTGTGGGACCGAAGATGGTCCAGGCCACGACAGAGAAGGTCCAGGTTATCCAGGAGCGGATGAGGACAGCTCAGAGTCGGCAGAAGTCATACGCTGACAGGAGGCGGAGGCCACTAGAGTTCGAGGATGGTGACCACGTCTTCTTGCGGGTCTCACCTCGACGTGGTATACGAAGATTTGGCCGTGGCGGAAAGTTATCTCCGCGCTTCATCGGACCTTTCCAGGTCCTCAGCAGGATTGGCGAGGTGGCTTATCGCCTGGCTCTACCACCTCAGTTGCACCGGGTGCACGACGTCTTCTACGTATCTCAGCTGAGGAGATACGTGCACCTCCCGACGTACATCATTGACCATGGGGAGCTTGACGTTGACGATGGGGTGACTTTTACGGAGGTCCCGGTGGAGATCGAGGATCGACAGGAGCGGGTCCTACGTGGACGGTCGATTCCTCTAGTGCGCATCAGATAGCAGCATAGGAATCTCCAGGAGAGCACTTGGGAGCGGGAGGCTCAGATGCGTGCTCAATACCCTCATTTGTTTCCCTAGTTTTTGATGTATCTTTAAGGGGACGTAAAGCCCTGAGGTGGGAGTAATGTAAAGACCCGTAAAATTCAAGGGAAATTTTTTCTTAATTTTCTTTGGAATTTTACAAGAACGCGGTTTCTGACGGCACCTGATTCCGAGGCCCGGAGTGCCCAGAATCAATTTTCGAAGTTTGGCTCGGGTACGTTTAGTGAACGAACGAGCGGGAATTTCTAACTTTTGAACTGGTGCCCGGAATCAAATTCCGAGGGCACCTATGAACTCGAAGCGCCGATATTCGCTTACGGAGACCTTTTCTGAGGTTGCGTTTATTGCGGGTTGAGAGTTAGTTTTGGGGAATTTAGAATAAGTTAAATAAAATTGTGGAATACAAATTTTATTTTAACTTGTTGGTTAACTTCTCCCAAAGGGAGTTAGAGGTGGGACCCACATCCACTTAACCTCCCTTGAAAGGATTAAGTGTGGTGGGGCCCACATGAAGCATAACTCTTCACCTTCTCTTTTTAAACTCCCAATAACCCCTCTTTAATTAACTTGACAACTTTGGTTATTAAATGGGTTGAGTTGTTTAATTTCAAAACATTGAATTTCAAAATGGTTTGGTTGTGTAAATAAAATAAGACCTTAGCTTATTTTATTTGGGTTAGAATTCCTTAGCCATCTTGAGAGGTTTTGAAGAATTCTCTCCATCTTCTTCAAGCTCCGACGAAGAACACTCAAGAACGCCACGTTCTCGGGAATCGGCTTCCACGGGTCGTTGACGATCATCATTCTTGAAACCGAGGTAGGGGTTTGTTGTTGTTTAATTTATTTACTCTCGTTCTTGGTTCTAGCATGAAAATCTTGAGGATAAATGATTATGTGCTATCATCTAACGAGAGGGGGGCTGGACCGCACAAACACGGCCGAACCCCCCCTCCTTTGTTCTTGAATATTTTTCTTGCAGATGAAACGAGATGGCGTGGTGCCGTCGCACCAAGCGGGAATCATTCGACAAATATTGAGTGGCGCCGTCGCGCCGCGCCGATGGAAACCGAAGGCGCCGCAGCCGGAGCGGGGCTGCGGCGGAGGGGAGCGGTGCCATCGTACCGCGCCGGACGACGAAGGCCGCAGCCGGTTCCGGGCCGTGGCGGAACGAGAAGACCGGCGGCCAGCCGGGCCGCCGGTTTCGGAAGCCGGAAAGGGGACCGGCCTCGCTGGTCCCGTTGAGGAAGAACCGGCCGGCCAGGTCGGGCTGGCCGGAAGGGAGGCAAAACCGGGGAAAATTAATTCCCCTGGCCAGCCAAAATGGCCCCCCATTAAGAGGGGGGCCGGTTTCACAAAGGGGGGCAGGCGGCCCCCCCGTTTTTCTGAAAGACAGGCCCCCCAAGTGAGGTGGGGGCCGTTTGATCCAAGGCGTGGCATTCAGCCGCGCCGCCAGCAGAGGAAGGCGGGGGATTTGCCCCCCGCGCGTGTCACCGAGCGGCGCCCCGGCCGCGCCGCCGGCCGGGCCGGATCGAACCCGGGTCTGGTCGACCCGGTTCGGGCCGACCCAGGGGGGGTCGGCGCGGACCCGCACCCCCCGTTTTCGAATCGACTTCGGTCTTTTTCCCATAAATTGAGCTACGGACCTACGATTGACGAACCATCAGCGGCGATGCGATCCTTGGATCGAGACGGTCGATTTGGTATATCGCACTCAAAGTTTCGGAATACTTTGAGTTCGGCCGGGTTGGTTCGTACACGAAACCAACTGGGCCCTCAGAGCGGAAACGCTCATATCTTGAGCTACGGACGTCCGATTGACGTGCCATCCGCTTTGTTGAGTTCCTCTTAGTGAGAAGGATCTTTTGGAATACTCCGCCCGAGGTTTGGACGCAGGTGGAGTACGGTCGGGTTGGTTTTGCCTTAAAAACCAACCGGGCCCCTGGAACGAAAAAACCAATAACTCTCAGACCGGGCGTCCGATCGACGCGCCGTCTGTTGCGTTGAGTTCCTGTTGACGATACAGAACTTTTGGATACATCAACTCTGGACTATGTGACAGTTTATGTATCAGCCTCTCGGCTCGTGGAGCAGACCCTCCTGAACGAGCTTGTTGTGTGCGGGAACCCTAGAGCTGGATGCGACTGCGACTGCTACTGCTACTGCTACTGTGACTGCGACGACGACAGTATAGAGATCCTTGGTGGATTTGACGACGACTACAGCACTCAGCGATCCTATGTGGATCAGTGCTACAGGTCATGTGTGGGCCCGATCCTGTGTGGGTCCGATCCTGTGTGGGTCTGCGCTCAGCGGTCCGGTGTGATCCAGTGCCTACAGGTCCTGTGTGGGCCCGATCCTGTGTGGGTCATTGCGGGGGTTAGTTACCTATCGATCCTTCTTGGGTCCGATGACTTAGATGGATCAGAGATCATCTTTATCGTCTTTCGAAGAAGTATACCTGTGTGAGCTGAATCCTGTTGCTTTCCTGTGTGGATTGTGTTGTGCTATCCTGTGTGGTTTTCATTTTGCTTTCCTGTGTGGAATACGTTTGCTTTCTTGTGTGGACTGAGTTGTACTTGGGCTTGGAGGTTGGAGCGTTTTGGAATTGATGACTTAGGTATATGTATGGGAATATACCTAAGAAATGTCGGTTGTTACTTCGTGATTGTATCTTCCTTTGTGGTTTATCCTTTGTGGATTTTGGGAGACCTTCGGGGGTCTCGGGGTCCCTACTGAGTAGCTTATACTCACCCCTGCACGGGCTATGCCCGCACTACGTTGTGTTGGTTGCAGACAACGGACAGTGTTGATCATGGTTGAGGTTGCAGAGCAGGATGGTACCTGGAGGTGGACCACTGGGCGGGACGTGCTCGGAGCGGACGGCGGGACCCGAGGAGCAATGGAGCTATCTGTACCCACCCTTCAGGTGGGATTTCTAGTGGACAGCTCGGTGTAGCAGCTTTTACTTTTCAGTTGTTGTTTTCCCTTTCGAGTTGTACTTTACTTTCAGTTTGGGTTTGTATACTGGCCCATTTACTTTTCCTCACTTTTAGTTGTACTCTGTTCTTACTTAGTGTTTACTTTTCCGCTTGCTTACTCTGTGGTGCTTGTTTACTTTTCAAAGGCAATGCCTTCCCTTTTTGTTGAGATTTACGCCTTGGTGCTAGTCGCCAGCCCCTGGCCTATGGAAGGCGGGCTTGGGGTAGTCACGACACAGGCCCCGAGGGCGGGTCGTGACATTCACCCTTAGTATCACACCACATCACATAGCCAAGGTTCACTCAACATCATGAAATTTCAAAACCACTCAAGGTAAAATTACCCAAGTCTAACCCCAATCTTCGTTAGAGTGATATGACCCCAAAATCCCTTACTACCACTTGTTGTCATAACCTACCACACCCTTCTACGACATCAGCACAAACATCACAATCTTCACATGGAACCCTCTTGAGTTCGAAGCCAATACTTGGCTCATTAGTCACCACATCTATGTCCCAAATTACCTCACCGAGGGACCTATAACATCACCTTACAAGTTCCTCATTGGCATACCTGTGCCACTACATCAACTCGATGTTATTCTCTCTTCACTCAGGACTGTCGTATCACTCCCCACCTTAGGAGTGTCATTACCATTGCTCACCATGACGTATTCCAACCACCACATATTAAAACCGATCAAAAACCAAACCCCAATCTTAGATATGGCCATCCAGCCTTTTTCCCAAAATAAGAGAATGGACGTCACCTAGTGCCCGTTATCGGCTTCCGTGAATGGAACCCAAAGAATTTGTCGACATTTGGCCCATCCATAGGTCCTCACACTATGCCACCGAGGGTGTACATCTTGTCATCAAAATCCAAACTTTCCACTTCATAGCGTGTAAACTCCATTATTTCCCTCATCCAACCAAACACCTCCATGTCTATTGGTGATATCCAGAGATTCTCAACATACCTGGGATGATGTGAAGATTTTGGGCATGCTCATCACTAGTTGAGGTATGCTAAGAAGTCATCGAAAAACACCACCACCAACTTATCCATTTCTGATGTCAAGCTATGGGAAACCATGACCTTCCAGGAATCTCGACCTTCTATACCGAACATGCCACATCAAAACTTAACCACCACCACTTAGGTGTGATTTCCAACCAGGTTCAACCATCGCTCAGCATCCAAACAAGTCATACATACATATTTAGCCACATGACCACCCTTACCTCAGGTGTCACTATCGAGTGAAAGTATATAACCACACTTTATACAACCTTATCTTTTTCTATTCAAAACAACTTCCAGACCTCCATTAATCCCCAATAAAATAGGCAAGTCAATAATTCAAGTGATACAACCATTAAAAACTAACCATACCACTTATTACAAACACTAGGGTTCCCTTATGAAAGAACGAGGAACAACTAGACCATCAACCTTCCCACTTATCCTTACATTACCAAATTGCACCAAGCATCACTCTATGTCCCACTTTTAAAGTACAAAACATCCACAAGTGTGACACACACCCAAAAGAACTAGAATTTATATCTGAACCTCTCATAGGTCAGCTTGAAGGTCGAACAAAACCAACTCTTTTGACTGAAGTCACAACCAGGATAAGCCATTGGTCCTCTCTCCATCCCACAATTATCATTACACAAACAAAGGAAAGTGCGTGAATGGAACTATCACTCCCATTTCGATGTGCACTATGATTTTTGTAACAAACAACCACCTTATCTAGTCTCCACACCAAAGGTGTACACATTCATAGGAATTAAGACAAATCATCCTCCCAGAATTCGAGTCACAACTCACAAGGTCTCTACTCCCAAGATCACCATGACCTAGGCACCATCCTTAGGGTCCGACATGAACTCCGTACGATCACAGACCATGAAAGTTTTCTCATTCACATTACCTAAACAAGCCACCTAGGCCATATCATGATTAGAAATGCCTCACAATGAAAGCCCAAAATATCCACTAGGGTACTCTCACTTCCCTAACCCATGCATACAAGGGTCAAACTGACAACACCAAGGATACCCACCTTTGAACCCAAACATTCTCATTCCAAACTTTTAATTCACTCAACACTTTGAAGAATGCCTGATGAAATTTAAGAACAGATGGAATGATCCCACACGATCGACCGAAAACAAACCATTCTTCATACTTTACCCCGACGGTCATCATCACACTTAGAGCACCAACCACTACCATATAATTAGTCACTGGAAGAGGATAATATTAATTGTTAATTTATATAGTTTTCATGTGATTTGTTATTAATAAATACCATTTTAGTGCATTTTACACTTTGAACATCATTTCGCGTCCTGATTGCAATTCTTTCTTAAAATGCACTATTGCATGGTACATTCTTGAACATCTCATAAAACACCAAATGATCTTGATTTTATTTTAATATTCCATTTTCAGGTTTCTCATTCCATTGGGAACAAATCATAATTTTGGTTCACTTGAAGATTCAATTTGAAAGACCACCAAAGTGAGATTTGAACAAACCACATTTTGGGCGATGTGATTTGGACAACATCCCATTAAACATACTGTAGAGGCCACTATTCAAGCCCAAAGAGTCTAAAAATTTACCTAGAGATATAAGAAATCATTTGGAACATTTCATTCAACAGTGTCCCAGGATAATTATAATTGTTTAATGGAGTTACAGGTGGCCCAAGTTGAAGATGCAATTCTGGTCCAGATTCTGCGGCCTAGAAAACAGCCCACCATTTAAATCATATCTCGCGAAAGACATATAATTTTGATGTAAAATTTTAAATTATATTAGGGGCCATCATGGGATGAATTTAAGTCTTCTATTTCCCACTACAATTCGTCCTTATAGAAGGTTATTTCGGCGCTTCTTTTCTGTAGATGCATGTTGTCTCCCACTTCGAGGCAAGAGTTGAAAAGTCTCCTATGCTTTTAATGTCCACCCACCTTTCCCAACCAAAATTAATTAAAGGAACATGGGATGATGGGGCATCGTAAAAGGAATTCCAAATGTCCTATTTAAGGTAGTATAAATGGATGATTTAGGGATCTTGGAGTTTTACTTTCATTGTAATGTTGTTATGCCAAATTGCCTCTGTACCGTTCTTCTTTCACATGTAAGTTGTTTGAATCTCCTTAGTTTTCAATAAAAGTTCTTCTTAGTATCTTTTTCAGTTGTTATTATTTTCAAATTGATACCGTTTCCCCAAGGTTTGATATTATTCACACCAATACTTGTGAATTTATTCACACAATGGTGGAGTGATCATTTCATTTTTTTATTTTTCTTCTTCAAGTCCGCCCCTATGAGTCTACTTTCCACTTCCTTTGAGATCATAGAATCAATAGAGTGATAAAACCTTATGGGTTGGTCCTAGAGAGTTGCATGGGGAATATTGGATGTTATTTTATGATCTAAATTTTTTTAATCATTTTATTAATTTAAGATTTACATTTGATGATTATTTTCTTCTTCATCTTCTCCAACTTTAACAATGACACATTTCGAGTGCTAGTACGATCCAATTCCTTGGAGTGATCATTAAATTGATCCTCAAATTGCATTGGTGATTAGTGTTGGAATTGTTTAGGGATTAAATTAGTTAATTATTTTGAGTAATTATATCATTTTGTGGATACATCTTGAATTAGTGAAATGAACGTTATAAGAAAATAAATACATCTAATCTAACCCTAGTAACAACATAGGATCAAATCATCTCCATTAATTGTTTTAGACTAAGTATTTGTATGTTTTAATTTATTTTCCTCAAATTAAATCAGTAGTTATTCAAATCAAATCAATCAAAATAATTGGCCACTCCATAGCCAAATCCTTCCAAAATCAGAGTGTCTCTAGGTTTCTTCTTCGGTCCTTGTAGATTTGACCCGTTCATGTACTACAAAGACCACATAACTGTAGGGTAAATTTTGGCGCAAACAAATTTTGGTGCCATTTTCGAGGACCCAAGTAATTTACCTTAGACACTATCATCCTTTTATCACCCCACGTTCTCTATTCTCACCCCCATCTCTCTTATCTTTTCCCCCTTTCTATTTGTGCGTGTCCTGAGAATCTAGAATCCAACTTTCTGTCTTCTCCAATGGAGTATCTTCCAAATCACCATGTAACAAACTTATACTGGAATCAAATGGAAATTCAATATTGGGAAGCCCCTAAATTAGAAAAATTCTTTGATCAACCCTTGAATGATTACCCCGCACCCAATGAGACGTACAATCAATGGGATAATGAATGTTTAAATGATCAATTTCCTTCCCTCTAAAGGATGATTGAAGAGTCAAATCCTAGTAAAGTCCATAATGTTCAACATCCCATCCTATCTATTCCTCAATCATTTCTTGAACAATTATGTAGTCAAATGTAGATAATGAATTTTGAGGGTTCATATTTGAGGTTAGAACTACAAAACTTTAAAACATGTGAAGATCCCACTTTAGAGTCTAGGAAATCAGAGTTAGATAATGAAGTGAATTGGTAAAGTATTGTTGAAAGTCAAGATTAAGAGTGTTTAAATCATGAGGAAATTGATTTTTTTAATTAAAAAGATAATAATTTGACATCATGGCTTTATTTTCCTGAACATGGCTCCATTAGTTATTTTTTAGGACAACTGATCACTGAACCACTAGAAGAAATCCAAAACATTGAGCCCATACACACTCCTAGAATTCAAATGGACACTTTTGGGGATGAATAATATTTTTATAAGGAACCTATTCATTCTAAAAATTTTGTATAAGAAACTAATTTTGATTCAAATTACCAATCTTCTTTAAGAAAATTCAATCAACACAAACTCAAAATCATTATCCTTCCTTCCCCACTCGAGTATCCCATCATTTTTCACAAGAAAGAGATTGGGGTATTCATTCATTCATCTCATGAAACCCACAATTGGGGGTTGATCTTTGATTTCTTAAGGAATACTACAGAAGAAATAATATCAACCATTTCGAATACTCCTTGGATTTTTCCATTCATTTTAGAAAATAGGATTGTTCAGGAATCAAATCCAAAAACTTCTTACAAACCATAAGGGAGACTCATTCTCAATCAAGTTGAAGTGGAAAAAGATGATTTCATTAAAAATTTTAAAGTTGGAATTGGATAAGTTTTGGGGTTCAAGTCATGCTAAAGACTTTAAATTAAGCGCTGCACGGGAGGCAACCCGTGGTTTTCATGTTTCCAATCATTATGAATCATTTTTTTTAATTTTTATTTTTTTTTAAAAAAATAGACTGCTGACATGTTCTTTTTTATGAGTAAGGATGAGTATGAAAGGGTATCATCGTATTCATCAGTGTCATGTGGTGTGATCCCTGAGTAATGACTTACCCATGAATTTAAAAGAAGACAATGTATCATCAGTTTATTTTATTTTATTTTATAGTTTTGTAAGTATTTAAGAAAATTAGACTGTTGACCTGCTCTTCTTTTATGAGTAAGGATGGGTATGAAAGGGGAGCACCGTATTCATCCGTGTCACGTGGTGTGATCCCTGAGTAATACCTTACCTAGAAATTTAATAGAAGATAATGTATCATTAGTTTGATTTGAAAAAAAACAAAAAAACAGGGAAAACCATAAAAATGATGATACTTGGAATTAAATAAATCATTGTGTTGTGTGTTTTGTCTGCTTTGTTCTTCTTTTTATGTTTCAAGGACTATTTTGGGTGATACATGTTCAATCAAAGAGGTGCCTACATCCCCCTTGAGATCAAAAGAGCAATCTAGATAATCATGAACTTCAACATCAAAAACCAGGTGAATTTCTTCCATGTTTATCATTTTCAATTTCATCTTTGAACTCCTCTCCTAACCCACTTCTATCTTTTATTTTCTTTAAACACTGAGGACAATGCCATTCTATGTTGGGAGAGATGAAATAAAAATATTGATTTTTTGTGGAAAAAAAAGTGTGGAAGAAAAAATTTCATTAACCTTGAACATGATAACACACATTGCAAACTCTAAAATTGGATATCAAAGTATTTTGCCCTTGATTCGGATTTTAATGAAAGTTTAGGTTCATGTGCATAGATTTTGGAAATTGCGGTTGTCCGATGTGATTTTTCACCGTTATATTTTCATCCATTTAATAAAAAAACACAATGCACGTCCTCAAGACTGTGGGGTTTTAGTTTGAGTTCTTGGGGACCCATAATAAATAGCATAGGTTTGGTGATCATTTTAGTTTTAATATGAGTATTAAAAAAAATAAAAAAAATAAATTTGTGTGTAGAGCAATGAAATGACCTAATGTGTGGCTTTCGACACTTAGGGATCGCGACTCCATACTTTTCTGGCCCGGAGTTGGGAATTTTATCTCTATTTTTGGTAATTTGAACTTGTTTTTTGATTGAGTTAAATCGAGACGATGCCTGAGTATATGAGCTTCACTTGGTACCCTAAGGTCTTTGAGCCTGCAAGTCATCGACAAAGTCTTGCTACATGGGTTGACTTGATTGAGTTCAATTTCAATTACCATGGAAAAATTGCAGAAAAGAAGAAACAAAAAACAATAAAAAAAGCAAAAAAAAAAAGAAAAAGAAAAAAATTGAATTCTCATATTAATATTAAAATCTCATTCCACCTAGCGCTTACATATTTTCTCCCTTTGAATGAAAATGAACCCCCATGTCTATTGTGATGCACAACACTTTGTCAGGATTAATTGAAATTGGATGAAATGTGGAGATGAATTTGAACAAAGGAGTGGTCTTGGTCTTGGGTAATGCCTCTGGAATTAGCTTTATTTAAATGATTTTGATGGGTTTTATAATTTTTTGGTATGAGGTCTTTGGGTGAGCAATGTGTATTAAAATGTTTTTGGAGAAGCTCATTCAAATATCATGTTTGTGAGATATATTTTGCTCAGGACTAGAAAAACTCAAGTTGAGGGTGTGATTAGTCACTGTAAGAGGCTAGTATTCATTGTTAATTTATATAGTTTTCATGTGATTTGTTATTCTTAAATACCATTTTATTGCATTTTACACTTTGAACATCATTTCACATCATGATTGCAATTCTTTCTTAAACTGCGCAATTACATGGTACATTCTTGAACATATCATAAAACACTAGATGGTCTTGATTTTATTTTCATATTCTATATTCTGGTTTCTCATTCCATTGGGAACAATTCATACTTTTGGTGCACCTTAAGATTCAATTTTTAACACCACCAAAGCGGGCTTTGAACAGACCACATTCTGGGTGAAGTGAGTTGGACAACATCCCATTAAACGTACTGTATAGGCCATGATTAAAGCCCAAATAGTATAATAAATTTAACTAGATATATAAGAAATCATGGGGAACATTTAATTCAACAGTTTCCTATGCTAATACGAATGTTTTAATGGAGTTCCAAGTGGCCCAAGTTGAAGATGCAATTCTGGGCCAGATTCTGCGGCCCAGAAAAACAACCCACCATTTAAATCATATCTCGTGAAAGGAATATCATTTTGGGTTGAAATTGTACATACTTTTTGAGGACATCTAGGGATTGATTTAAGTCTTCAATTTCCCACTCCAAGTCGGCCTTCTAGAAGGTGATTTCAGCGCTTCTTTTTGGTAGATTCATGATGTCTCCCACTTCGAGGCAAGAGTTGAAAAGTCTACTATGCATTTAACGTCCACCCACTTTTCCCCACCAAAATTAATTAAAGGCACATGGGATTATGGGGGATCGGCCAAGGACTTCCAAAAGTCCTATTTATGGCAATATAAATGGAGGATTTAGGGATCTTGGAGTTTTACTTTCATTGTAATGTTGTTATGCCACATTGAATTTGTAACGTTCTTCTTTCACATGTAAGTTGTTTGAATCACCTTAGTTTTCAATAAAAGTTCTTCTTGTTCTCTTTTTCTTTTCTTCTTCTTTTCACATTGATACCATTTCCCCAAGGTGTGATCTTATTCACACCAACACCTGTGAATTTATTCACACAACAGTGGAGTGATCATTTCATTGTTTTATTTTTCTTCTTCAATTCCACCCCTATGAGTCTGCTTTCCGCTTCCTTTGAGATCATAGAATCAATTTAGGGCTAAACCCTTATGGGTTGGTCCTAGAGAGTTTCATGGGGAATATTGGATGTTATTTTATGATATAAAATTCTGTAATCATTTCATTAATTTAATATTTCCATTTGATGATTATTTTCTTCTTCATCTTCGCCAACTTTAACAATGACACATTTCGAGTTCTAGTACGATCCAATTCCTTGGAGTGATCATTAAATCAATCCTCTAAGTGCATTGGTGATTATCCTTGGAATTGTGTAGGGATTAAATTGGTGAATGATTTTGAGAAATTATAACATTTTGTGGATACGTCTGGAATTATTGAAACGAACGTTATAAGAAAATAAATATATCCAATCTAACACTAGTAACAACTTAGGATCAACTCGACTCCATTAATTGTTTTAGACAAAGTAATTGTATGTTTTAATTTATTTTCTTTATATTAAATCAGTAGTTATTCAAATCAAATCAATTCAAATATTTGGCCACTCCATAGCCAATTCCTTCCAAAATCAGAGTGTCTCTAGGTTTCTTCTTCGGTCCCTGTGGATTCGACCCCTACCTGTACTACAACGACCGCATTCCTGTAGGGTAAATTTGGGCCCAACCACCATACCTCCCACGGTCATGGTCAACATGGGGTAACCAACTTACTCTAACACAAGTCTTTCATCAACACATCTTCAAACCAATTCTTCTTTCACAACACGATCCTTTCCTCTTAGTCACATTTTCCATTTCACGACATGTTAAAATCATCATGTTAACACATTTATACATTTCATTAGAAAAAATGTATTAAATTTTTTTTCGTCATTATGCAACCATTTTTTTCTTTTGGACACCAAAACAACCCTTACAATGATCATAACCCCAAACTTTTACTCGGTCACAACATTCTTTATGCACAATATTCCTTAACTATTCATTTGCATTCTATTCATTCACCCACTTTCATTTCCATTGTTAAGCATCATTATCTTAATATTTATTAAGGAAGTAAAAATGAATTTCACTCTCTATGCCCTGCACACTGATCCCATGTGTACGCCTATAAGAATTCATGCCACTAATATCCTTAGGTTCCTAAAATGATGCATGAATGTACATCCCCATTCCATTTTAGTAATGAGTGAAATATCATAAGTCAATCAAATCACACAACAAGTGCATTAAACAATGATGAAATATCATTTGACTATAACAACACACATAAAGAATAAAAATTCCCACCCAGGGTGACATGGGTTTTCCCTCGTATATGGGTTAGCCACTACCATGCAGGAGCTCAATAACAAGGCCCAACACATCCTA
This sequence comes from Viscum album, assembly GCA_963277665.1. Lineage (NCBI taxonomy): Eukaryota > Viridiplantae > Streptophyta > Magnoliopsida > Santalales > Viscaceae > Viscum > Viscum album. Next base: position 626,029,533 of record OY728147.1, read on the forward strand.
ACTCTCATCTACCATCCCAAATAACAAGATTTTAGGGAAAGAGAATAAATACCTCCTTTGATACCACTTTTTAATGTCCCCGACCTAGAATCCACTAAATCGGTGCTTCGAGATGGGTGGTTACATGACCTTAAGCACGCCTCACCATATTCCAAAGGTTTCCGACTAGCAGCGGGGGTCCAAATAGTCAATTGGGGAGACTATACCCTATTTTTATCAGAATAATCCACAAAAGAAGATAAAATAATAATAGAAAGATAAAAAATATTAAAATGTCAATAATAAACAACCATTCCCCAAAACGGGGTACGACCATGTCCAACAGTAAATATGCCATGCCATACTACAAGTGAAAAATCAAAAAAAACACAAGATGAAGATGAATTGAAAAATCCAAAAAACGGTCCCGCTTCCAAGTATGGGTCTGTTGACATCGAAAAAAGTCCGTAACTCTCGGAGGAAGTTTCGAAATGATGAAGCGAAGTAATATTTGGAATCAGAGGCCCGATCCAGAGGCCCGGGAAGTGGTGCGCGAAAAATTGGGTGAAGTGCGCGGAAAAAATGTCCCGCGCGAAAGGCAACCCGGGATTTGCGAAAAGTCCCGGCGCCGCAGCCAAATAATTTCGCGCCCGCGTCCCACACGATTGATAATTTCGCGCTGCCACCCCTGTCGCGCAATAATTTTGCGCGCCGCCTGGATTCTGCGCCGGAGGTCTCCTATAAATAGAAGGTGACCCCGAACGGTTTGGGGGTTGAGGAATCCGAAGCGACACTCGTGAACGCAATTCGGCTCCCCCCGCACGCAAGAAGACTTCCAAGTAATCCCTTATTTCGCACAACCTTTCCCCAGAGTTCGCCTTTGCGCGCAACTCCACTGGCTTCAGTGAATTTTCCCCCTCCCTCGGGTTCCAGCCTTGCGCGCAATCCGTGTCTCGTGCGCACAATACCCCACCGTGCGTGCAAAACCCTGGGCGTAATTCCCTCTCCGTACGCAATTACCTTGCTCCAATTGCGCGCCATCATGGTGTTTTGTGCACAAACCTTCCCTTTTGCACGCAAAGCCCAGGACCCCTCACCTTGACGCCCCTTGGCTGCCCCCTACACCGACACCTGATGTCTCCCCTGCCGGGCATGCTCGCCATCCGTTGTTTTCCCGTACGGCCTTCCAGGCTCGTGCGAAGTATCCTCAAGGTCCCTTGGGCCATGTTTCCCGTTGCGTTGCTTTTCCTTATGCTTCTCCGCATAGGCACACTAACGGCTATTGCTTCTTCGCATAGCCACGCCAACATGGACCCCCCGATGGTTTGCCCTGCGGCCCCCTTCACTATGGACTTGCTGATGCCTTCCCTCCCATAAGGGGTAAAGGGCATTGGGAATGTAAGCCCTAGGGGTGTGGAGAAAACCCACCTCGTCCAAGCTACAGGACGTTAAACTGCTAAGCACCTCGTCCTTAACACTTGACGTTAAACTGTGGTCCGACCCTGTGCTTCGCACGCAGGGTCCCCCCAGCTCGGACATTCTTTATGCCTCTCGTCTCCACGAAAATGGACTATTCCTCACATGGAATGAGATCCTCCTTGTCGGAGTGGCGTTTTTCCATGGGGTAAGGGCCACCTCAGAGCGTAAGCCCCTAGCCTCTCTTACAGATGATTTCACCCGTGCATCTCCGTACATCCCCCCTGCCAAGGCTGGTGGAGTCCCTTTCCCACTGTGATTTGTCGCACCACGGGCCTCCACCCTGGAGTAAGCCCCAAAACCAAGGGCCACTAACCACGCGTAAGCCCCTGTTTTATCTTTGGGCCGCTCAACGCGTAAGCCCCATTCCTCTTTTCAAGGACGGACCCTTCGCGACGTGATCGTCTGGTCCCTGCTGCCTCTTGTTTCCCACACCGAGCATGAATCACATGGGATTAGAGTGAGAATCTACCTTTACATCCTCCTATGGGCCGCCCCAGAGCGTAAGCCGCATCCCAGAAAACTATGTGGACTTTGATCCGTGCTAACACATGGTACATAGGAAGCCTCCACGATGTTCAAGCCCACCACCCGGTCGTCCCGACCTCTCCATGTCGGTTCCCTGACCACCATGGGCCACCTCAGAGTGTAAGACCCAAACCCCTGGTACCGCATGACGTTAAACTGTATCACGTCCCGCATAACGTTAAACTGTATCCCATCCCGCATGACGTTAAACTGCATCCCGTACCGCATGACGTTAAACTGTATCTCGTCCCGCATGACTTTAAACTGTATCCCATCCCGCATGACGTTAAACTGTATCTCGTCCCCCATGATGTTAAACTGTATTCCCCCTCTTGGGCCGTCTCAGAACGTAAGCCCCATGTCTCACTCCACCATCCATCCTGATCCTTACCTAGGCCGCCACATCCCTGTGAGATCATGCCACCCCATCCCACTCCATGGCATCCGGGAAGCCGCCCACGTGCTGGCCCCAACATCGGTGTTCCCCCTAGGGGTCCTTCTACCCGATCCATCTCCGCAAGACGTTAAAATCATGACATACCCCGTGTTAAACGCGGGGAATGTGTACCATCTGAAGTTTTCCTCAGCTTCCGCGCGGAGACCATTCTCCTCACCGAAGGTTCCTGCCCCGACAAGACCCCTTGGAGCCTCTTGACGAATGCAGCATAATTAACTGGTTTCCATGTAGATATGGCACCGGGAATGGGATTCACGAACCCGTCTTAAATCTATGAGGGAGACCTGGACTAGGTGATGAGCACCGAGGAGGAATCCACGGAAGGAAGAACCGACATCCTATCATCCCAGTTTCGATCAAGGAGAAAACGTCCCTGAACAAGGAACGGATTCCGCCCGCCTTTGGAAAGTGGGAATGCGGGGTAACAAGCAGCGCGTCCTCCCCACAGACGGATGCGCGTGCCCCGGTGAAAGTGTCGGAAACAAAAATGGTGAACTCGACCTGAAGCTCTTCTCCTCAATACGGGGAATGGTAGCCGTCAGTGCATTGGAAGAATAGCATGTCACCAGGTCTGGGTAACCCTCACCGGGACGTGAACCCGCCAAGGGTCGAGGTCGTCAGGACTTTGACCAATCCGTTCTGCGACGTCGTCAGTGTGGATCCCTCTCGCCGACCATGGAAGACGAAATGACGATGGGTCTTGGTTGTTGATATCCTTTCCTGTTGATGCTAATGGGTTCATCTCCCTACTTCTAGGAATCAGATCACTGCATTCGGAGCTCGATCGCCACCTGCCCACTGGTGCTGGGGCAGGGGCAGTACCATTGCGGCTACCCCGCGCGGTCCCACCTATTCCACGGTCGCTCCGACTTCGACCGTCGTAGCAGCCGGGAGCTTGCGCCCCCTATCCCCATCAGAAATCATTCAGCGGAGGGTGATCAATGACCTGGTTTGTAGGTATGACGAGGAAGGGATCATCCCCGCCAGGGGCATGGCCCGTTTGGATCTAGAAGCGGTTGCAAATCACCACCATCGCCGCCCTCGAGGGCCGCGCAGGTATCCGCCGCTCCCCATGCCAACATTCAACCGCTTTGGGAGCCTATCCCCGGAGCGCCTTGACACATCCCTCCCCTACGCCAATGAGGTGGGGGATGTCCGGGTCCACCCGATCAGCGATACGTCCCAGGGGTTAATGGTGAGAACCCCCGCCAGGCTACGTTGACGCCGCCGCCTGACTCCCTGACCCAAGGAGCAGGGAATCTTCATGCCCGAACCGCCGGTTCCAGCCCATCTGACTCGACGCCAGTGTCGGGCGTGAGCGGGAGAGAATGCCCGTCCTAGGGCATCAACATCAGCAACCACTGTGGCCCGAGCCACTGCTGACTCCTATTACCAGATCCCCGCACACATTAAGCAGGGGCATCCACGTGCCCGACAGGGATCGAAACCCCAACCTCCCTGCAGGCAAGTTGGGTCGAATCTCCCGGTCGTAGACACTGGAAATGGCCACTACGAACCAATCCGCGGTTGTGCCGCTCACCATGAAGGCTCATTCCATGCCACCGATCTGGAAGGCCGAAAGCTTCTTCGCGATGGCTATGCTCCGGGTATGACTCTTTCCAGTGCCCACTGCATGGGGTATGAGGTCACTCCCCCTACTGCCGTCCGCGAGTATGGAGCCGTTGTGCATCCAGTCGCTCACTCACATGGTGGTCCTCCCCATGTCCCTTTCGACATCTGTCTCGGTGCTTCTCGCACCCCGACCTTCAGTCACCTCTGCCCCAGCTCTACTGTGGTCGGGGGACCCCATGACAGAAATCATCCTTACCCTGGAGAGCTACCCAGGGGCAGGAAGGCCGGGCGTCGTCGCTGTATGAGGAATGTCAGGGGAGTCCGGACGAAAATTAGACCAGTCCGTTTCTCAGATTCTGAGGTGGAGTACGACTCGATGATGGAACCTCCCCCCCAACCCTTCGAGTTGAGGGCAGGGATGGAGATGCAGCGCGTCAGTCTCGTACTCCCCGAAAGACCAGGGTACGCTTCGGTTAACACCGTAGAGTTGGTAAATCCATTTTTGGCTACCGATGACGAGGAGCGCTAGGTGGACCTCCCCGAAAGCCCGGGGTACACTTCGGTTAACACCATAGAGTTGGTAAATCCCTTTTTGGCTCCCGATGACGAGGATCGCCAGGTGGAGCTCCCCAATGTCCCCAGCTGTCACCAACGTCGACGGAGCCGTGGCTACGTGAATCGCTGGGGCACGACAGTCGTCACCTCCAGTCAGGCCGTGCACGCTACCGAGACCAGGCAGTAAGCCCGGTATAGAGAGCAGCACTCACGGCTCCCTCACCCGGTGACAACAGGTTCACTTCCACCACCTTTTGTGTTGCTGGATCAGGCGGAACCGCCTTGCCCGCATCGCAACCAGCCCAGCCCTGCCACTGGACGACTATGGCCTTCCGGTCCTAGCACGACAGTCACCTCCCGGGCTTCAGCTAGTGAATGGCGGGACATGCCTAGTACCAGTCAGTCACCGGCCCCGCCACCAGGGCCCGTCATGCCCCCAATCGTAGAGCAACCTCTTGAAAGCAGAATCTCCCGTTTGGTGCAAAAGTATGATGTCCTGAAGCATCTGGCTGGAATTCCGGCAAGGCATTCCATACTTGAGGCCCTTCGCCTGTCGTCTGAAATGCGTGAGGCGCTCGCCGAGGCTCTAAGGAGCCCCCTTCATTTTGAAACGGAGGTAGCGGCCGCAGAAGCCTTCCAAACTGAGGTGATTGAGGATGTTGAATGTTAGGAGGTTATCTCGTTTTCCGGTAAAGATGAAGACCTTCCCATACAGGGGCACATCCACCCACTGTACATCATCGGCCAGTTCAATGGCATGGAAGTCTGTCACTGTCTTGTCGTCACGGGTTCTGGGATTAACTTGATCCCAACTCGGACACTGCGAAAACTGGGGTTGTCCGTGGATGATTTAACTCCCTCCAACCTCAGAATCCAGGGGTATGACAGGACCGAGAAAACTCCACTCGGAAAGATTCGTCTGAAGACCCAGTTCGGTGGCTTAATTTCCAATACTGAATTCATGGTTGTCTCTCAGGACACTGCCTACAAATTCATTGATGGGCAGGTCGTGGCTCCATCTTCACGTAGCGTTTCCCTCATCATACCATCAGTGCCTCAAATACTCCCTTAAGGGTCGAGTGGGTGTGCTCCAAGGAGATGCGTCTCCGTTTGCCTCTTGTGAAGCTCGTTACCTGGAAGCTGACTATTACAAGAGCAAGGACAAGAAAATCCTGGCAGGTGAGGTTGATCCCACCACTGTCGCGAGTGATACCTGGGCAGGTTTGGATGACACATATGTCTTCCCAATCCATCGGTTGGAGGCCACGACTCCCGATATGGGAGAGTGCTTTGTTGTCTCGGGTACCAGAGGAAGGCATATTTCTGGGTCTAAGTGACAGCGGGAAATCACCTTGTACTCTTACACCAACCAGGCTCAGGTGATCCCCGATCCTCCAACCCTTGTATGATATTGGGACGTTGGTCTCATGGAAACGGCAGTACGTCATACGTGTCTGTTTCACCGGGCCGGAATCGACCGGCTCAAGCCAACGCGTCACCACTGCTTTGATGTCATAAAGCGTGGCCCCTTGGGCCAAAGGCCGAATGGGATTGGATCAACTGCCTTCGTCACCATGGTCTCTGCAGTGCATGAGTCTCCCGTCGTGACGACCTCTGCCGCCCAAGCCGGTGCCAGCTCCCCATCAGGGTCGAGCAACCCCGAAATGGATCCCCCCATGGATGATCCTTCCACAAGCAGAGAAGAAGACATGGAAGATGATCCTCCTGCCTTTAAGGAGGGAATATCCACCACGGTCGACGAGTTAGTACAGGTGAACCTTGGTAGTGAGGCAGACCCGAGACCCACATTCGTTAGCGTCGCTATGCCTCCCGAGGAACGGAAACAGTACATAGACTTCCTCAGACAGTACCGTGATGTGTTTTCCTGGAGTTATGACGAGATGTCGGGACTAGATCCCCAGGTAGCCGTCCACCGCCATGGCCTCCCAGCAAACCATCACAGGTTCAAGCAGCCTCCCAGGAAAATGCACCCCTTTCATGGTGCCATGGTTGAGGCCAAAGTTGATAAGCTCATTAAGGCCAACTTCGTCAAGGAAGTCCAGTACCCCAGGTGGCTAGCCAACATTGTGCCCGTCAGGAATAAGAACAGACAGATCAGGGTCTGCATCGACTTCCGCGATCTTAATCGCCATTGTCCGAAGGATGACTTTCCCCTTCCCGTGACAGAGCTGTTGATCGATGCAACAGTCGGGTTCCAAGCCCTCTCCTTCATGGATGGGTACTCCGAATACATCCAGATCCGGATGTCCCCCGAGGATGAAGAGTTCACTGCCTTCATGGCCCCCCAAGGTACTTTCTGCTACCGGGTTATGCCCTTCGGCCTGAAGAATGCGGGTGCAACCTATCAACGGGCTATGCACCGCATATTCAAGTCGATCCTCGGGAAACTGGTGGAGTGCTACGTAGATGACCTGGTGGTTAAATCTCGTCAGTGCCGGGACCATCTCAAAGACCTTGAGAAAGTGTTCGGTTTCCTCCATTCTCGCCAATTGAAGATGAACCCGTTGAAGTGTGCCTTCGGGGTCACCTCCAGAAATTTTCTTGGCTTCATTGTTAGGTATCGAGGTATCGAGATCGACCCCGATAAGATCAATGACATCAGTCAGATGCCTCCCTCGAATAATATTCGGGAGCTTCGAGGCCTCCAAGGCCACTTAGCCTATATACGCCGATTCATTGAGAATCTGGCCGGAAATTGTAAGCCCTTTTTTCGGCTCATGAAGAAAGGTGCCACCTATGGGTGGCATGAAGAGTGTCAGACCGCTTTTGAGGAAATCAAGCAGTATCTGCTTCAACCTCCGGTCTTGATGCCACCCGTTCCCGGAAAGCCACAGGTCCTTTACGTGACCGCCCTGGAGTGATCCCTCGGCGCCCTTCTCGCCCAGAAGAACAACAAGGGAACATAGAATAGTCTCTACTACCTTAGTCGCATGCTCCTCGACACAGAAATTAGATATTCTCCCATCGAGAAGAGCTTCCTAGTTCTCATATTCGCCATACAGAAATTATGGCACTACTTGCAGCACCATGAGGTACAGCTGGTCTCTCGGGTAGACCCGTTAAAATACATCCTGAGCCGGCCTATGTTGACCGGATGATTGGCACGCTGGTCGGTGATCCTCCAGTAGTTCGACATTAGGTTCGTACCTCAGAAGGCCGTCAAAGGACAGGCGTTGGAAGAATTCTTAGCTTCCCACCCAACCTCTGCGGACCAGCCACTGGATTTGGGATTTCCTGATGAGGCAATCCTCTCAGTCGATCACGCCACCCCATGCTGGTAGATGCACTTTGACGATGCCTCCCGAAGCCCTACCGGTAGAAGGCTCAACGATCCTAGGCTTAACAGAGTGGGCCTGGGTATCGTCTTCATCACCCCGGAGCAAGCCGTTCTGCCATATTCATTCTTGTTGTCAGAAGGCTGCACCAACAATGAGTCCAAATATCATGCCCTCATCACTGGCCTCGAGTTGGCTCTGGAGCTTAACGTGCCCCACCTGTATGTAAAAGGGGACTCTGAGCTAGATTCAAGCAGGTTAATGGTGACTATGCTGCCAGGAATCCAGAACTCATGTCATTGCTGGAGTGAACCCTCCATCTAATGGCTATGTTCCCCTCCCGACCAGATGTCGTTCACGTTCCCCAGTCGCAGAACAGTCGAGCAGATACTTTGGCCAGCCTGGCCGCATCACTCACGGAGCCCGAATAGGATGAGCTAATCATCCACGTGGCGCCCCGGAGAGTCATTGCTCATGTTACCCCAGAGGGCGATCGTGGCCTGTGAGTGAACCATCTCACCGCTGGTGCCCCTACGTCAGGACCCCCCGGGGCTTCAGGCGTGGTGTTCGAGATAGTTCCTGACTGGAGGACACCCCTAGTTGAATATCTCCGGCATGACAATCTTCTGATGGACTGATTAGAGCGGGAACGAATCCGGCGCCGCGCGCCGCAGTTCACCCTTCAAAGCGGTCCCAACCATGAGCAGCTCCTTTAGAGGCGCGGGTTTGACGGTGTTATCCTCCGTTGTCTTCAAGGAGTTGAGATCCCACAGGTCATGCAAGAAGTTCATGCTGGTTCCTGTGGCGCCCACTAGGCCGGGTTGAAGTTTTCCCACCAGATTTGGAGACTGGGATACTTCTGGCCCTCCATGATCCACGAATGCATCGAGCACGCCAAGAGGTGTCATGCGTGCCATGTTCATGCTAACTTCGTGCACCGGCCACTGGAGCCTCTCCATACCACTAGGTATTCTTGGCCCTTTGCAGTCTGGGGGTTGGATGTCATAGGGCCTTACCCGCCAGCGACGGCCCGCCAGTGTTGGTTCATCTTAACCGCTATGGATTTCTTCTCAAAGTGGGCAGAGGTAGCCCCACTCAGGGAAGTCAAGGCTAGTTCTATCGCCGACTTCATGAGCTCCAATATCATCTACCGGTTTGGAATACCTCATGCTATCCTCACGGATAACGGAACCAACTTCCGAGCGGCCGAGCTGAAAAGATTGTACCCCAAGTACAACATTCGCTCTAACCACACCTCCCGATATCATGCGAAGGCGAATGGAAAGATTTAGGCGTTTAACAAAACCCTCTGTAACATTCTGCAAAAAATGTTTGGTTAGAACAAGAAAAGTTGGCCGGACAAGCTCCCCAATGACCTCTGGGCTTATAGGATGACGAATCTCAATTCCACTCAATTGACTCCGTATTCCCTGGTATGCGGAGCTGATGCCGTCCTACCCATTGAGGTCCAGCTGCACTCATTGCGCACAGTGGTCTTCGACCAGCAAGCGCCGGATAGAGTCGCCGAGATCCGTCTAGCCGAATTGGAAGCGCTAGAAGGAAGTAGGCTTCGCGCTTTACATAACTTGGAAAGGCATCAGAGCTGTATGGCTCAAGCTTTCGATAAGAAGGTTCGTCTCCTCTCCTTCCTGCAAGGTGACTTGGTGCTGGCTCTCAGAGCGCCAATGATTCCCAGCAGGAAACCACCCAAGTTGGAGCCCAAGTGGGAGGGGCCTTTTATTGTCCACAAGGTCTATCCCAATGGTGCGTATTCCCTGGTGACTATGGATGGTGAGCGTATCACTCCTCCCACCAACTCCAGGTTACTCAAGAAGTACTTTGCCTAACCACATGGTCCTGCACGACCTTAAACTGTATGGTCCCGCACGACCCTAAACTGCACCTTGGTCTGAGCTCTAAGACCTAAAACTAAGATCACCTTGGTCCGAGCTCTAAGACCTAAAACTAAGATCACCTTGGTCCGAGATCTAATACCTAAAACTAAGATCACCTTGGTCCGAGCTCTAAGACCTAAAACTAAGATCACCTTGGTCCGAGCTCTAAGACCTAAAACTAAGATCACCTTGGTTCAAGATCTAAGACCTAAAACTATGATCACCTTGGTCCGAGCTCTAAGACCTAAAACTAAGATCACCTTGGTCCGAGCTCTAAGACCTAAAACTAAGATCCATATTTCGTCCAACATGATGTTAAACTGTATTGCCAGAACTACGTCTAGCTTGATTCCCATCCTAATGGGATACGTAGGAACACCCAAACCATTCGTCTTTGGGTCCAACTTGAGGTCCTATGTCACGTCTGTCTCGCCTTTGGGACCTTGACCACAGGATCGCGTGGCGTGGTGTGAGATTATGTCCTCATTCACGTCGGGTTTGCAATAGCTACACCACGCATACCCTGTCCTCAGGATTTAGCCCTCCTATGTCCAATGGCATTAAAAGGCACCATTATAGAACTATGTATGGCTTGATTCCCATCATTATGGGATACGTAGGACCACCTGAACACCCAGATGTCAGGCGCAGACCCATCTCTTAAGAGATCCCACGATCTCCCGGTTCCCAGGGTGTTTGGCATTACACCCCCTCTTTTTCCCGGGGATCCGCCATCTTTTGGCCGCTCTCGGACTGAGCCCTATGACCCTTTCCAGTGGTCTGCTGATGTGCTCAGGGTACTCCGGTCTAGGACATGGAGTTCCAGATTCGACTTAGGAAAGTCCATCCACTTTCCAAGCTTCGTGTTCCCCTTCATTCGGGCCCCCGTCATCCTTCACACCCGGAGGGACCCCCAAGAACGGCCTGGATACAATGCACAAGGGCTCTCCTACCGGCATGGGCCAACGCCCCCGAGGGTTTCAGACAAAAAACTGATACAAATCCTATGTTGCGAACATGGTCAGCGGTTGATGCTCATCTGTTGGTCCCCATGGCTAGCACGATAGGATGCTGTATTACGAACATGGTCAGCAGTAATCCTCAGTCTTCATGCTAGTTTCCCCGGGCCCTAAATGTTGGTGGAATGGTTCATGTCATGTTCCGCCCCACTGTGTCAAGGTGGAATCTCGACACTCCTTGTACTAACCCTCAGTACACCCCCACACATCAGACAGATCGAGCTGCGTAACGGTGTCTCTCGGGGCTCCAGCGATCTTAGCGCTAGAGTATGTGCTTGGGTCCCTTCTCTACAGGTTGCGTGCAGCTTGACCCTCATCCCCATGGGGAATGAGGAGTTTCCCAGACATTGCGTTTCAGGCCCAGCATAGCTGTGAGCTAGCATCTCCTGCCCCCCTGATTGTTGAACCCTCGTAGGCCCCTTTGGCCCGAGGCTCCTCTCTCGGCCGGTCCAAACCATAGGACCTTAAACTATGTTGACGGTCCAAACCTTATGACCTTAAACTGTGTTGACGGTCCAAACCTTATGACCTTAAACTATGTTGATGGTCCAAACCATACAACCTTAAACTGTGCTGTTGGTCCAAACCATACGACCTTAAACTATGCTGCTGGTCCAAACCATACGACCTTAATCTGTGTTGTTGGTCCAAACCTTACGACCTTAAACAGTGATGATATCTTCCCGGCTTCGTGTTCGGTCCCTCGACTCGAGCATTTCCCCGGACAGCACATGGTAAGTAGGTCTTAAGTCCTCATTCACGTCGGGTTTTGTAACCGCCTTGCCATGTGTCCATTTCTCCCCTTACCCATTCATGGTCCAAGCTCTAAGACCTTAAACTAAGATGCTTCCAAGAACTACGTATGACTTGATTCTCATCCTTATGAGATACGTAGGAGCACCCGGGGCACTTCCCCGTGGGCCCAGCCTACTTCCGTTTTCGGTCCCTTGACCTAAAACCTCTCCTAAGGGGGGTGTGCGGTGTGATATGGGATTATTCCCTCATTCATGTCGGGTTGTTCACTGCGCCATACACACCCCCTATTCCCATTCACGCCAGGTGTTTAAGTTACTCCACCGTGTGCCTCTTATGTTTCCGTCCGACCTTTGGTCCGAGTTCTAAGACCTAAAACTAAGATCATTTCTTTGGCTTTTTACGACTCGCTCTCTCTTGTGGGATTGTACGATGTGGTGCAGGATTATGTCCTCATTTACGTCGGGTTACTCATCGTGCCGTGATCCTCCCTAGATGAGACGTATTCCATCCCGCATGACGTTAAACTGTATTCCGTCCCACATGACGTTAAACTGTATTCCGTCCTGCATGATGTTAAACTGTATTCCATCCAACATGATGTTAAACTGTGCTTCAACTACGTGGGGCTTGATTATCATCCTAATGAGATATGTAGGACCGTCCGTACATTTCGTCTTGGGTCCAGCCCCAGGGATTACCGAACCCCGTCCTTCCTTATTGTCAGCCCCTCGGCCCGACTTCATGGGAAGTGGTGTAATCAGGACATCTACCCCAAGCAGGTTCGGGATGCCTCATGATAATAATTGGAAGTGGCAGTTCTCTCGCCAAAGATGTCCTGCTTGGAAATTGGGACAACCCGAGATCAGGTCGATATGTCCGCCCAATGCGCCTTCGCCATGGTGGCACAATTTCAGGAGTGTTGGACTTTGTTCGAACAAGCCACCACTCCACCTTCCAAGCTTTGCGTCCCCCCTTATTCGTATCCTCATTTCCTGTCATGTTTGATGGGACCCCCTAACAGTATGTATGCTCGACCTATGGTCCGCCTACTGTCCTAGGCCAACGTTCCGGAGGACTGGTCATATTTGATGGGACCCCCTAACAGTATGGATGCTCGACCTATGGTCCGCCTACTGTCCTGGGCCAACGTTCCGGAAAACTGACCGACGATATTTGAATTAGGCCCCATGTTGTGAACATGGTCAGCTGTCATCCCTCGTTTATTGTCCTCATTCCAGGCCAACATGATATGGATGCTGTGTTTCTTCCATGATTGACAGTTATCCTCCATCGTTGTGCCCCATTGGGTTCCGAATTTGGGAAGCGTGATTCACCCATCCTCTCCATCCCCCTATGTTCGGATGGATTTCAATTCCCCCGGCATCGCCCCGCTCGTCTGTTAGAGCACATTGAGAAGTCGACACATCAATCGGCCCAGGGTCTCCTCAGAAGTCCAGGCCCAATTTTGGACGCCTGAAGCTTGGTCAATGCCCCACAGTTGAATGAAATGACGGCACGAGCATCTTCTACTTCTCGCGTTGGGCACGACCCACAGGATCCTAGGGATGAGTTGTTATTCGTTTCGAAACTATGGTTGAGCGCATTAAACCAAGGGTACAAATGAGTGGATTTGGCCATATATTGGATTGAGACGATGAGTAGTACAAGAAAAAAAGTTCATGAGATGGAAAAAAATGCCCTTAGGGATCAGTGTGCTGAAGCGATCTTTCCAACGCCGCTACCCTTTGGCTGGTAGCCTCCAGGACCGCTTCTCGCTCTTTGAAGACTCTCTCCTCATCGGCCACCACAGAGCGCAGTTCGCCAGCCCTAGCTTGTGCCTGCGCCCACTCGGTTCGAAGTACGTTTATCTGGTGGCTCGCCTCCACCAGTTGTTCCTGCGCATCAGCCAGAAGGGCCGTCAGTTTCTCCACAAGCTCAGAGCATGTTACGATGAAGGCCTCCTTATCTGTCGCCTGCCCTTCGAGGTGCCAGACGTCTTGCCCCACCCTCAAAAGCGCTTGAGCGCTCCCCGATCCTTCTCGGCATTGGGAAATGTCATCATGCCGGCTACTCTCGCGTATCTTCTCGACCACGTGATCACGGACCATCAGATGAAGGTGCTGAGCGTTAGCCCCTCCGGCGCACAGGAAGCGTAGCCAGGTCTGAAGTGATCCCATCCGCCTCAGCCAATCTGACTAGGGATGCCTGAGGAAGCACTGGATACAATTCCACCCTTTGTGCCGTGTCATTCAACTCTCCTCGGCTACCTCTAAGTCCGAGTCATCTATCTCCTCAGGGTTAGTGGGTCGGTATATGGGTAAGGTGGCCAGAAGATCGGCAGTCGGATCCGCCCTAGGGATTTCTACGTGAGGAATAGAATCCTCGACGTCCAGGCAACCTTCTTCTCTTGCCCCAACAGCAATGATGCCTACACCAGCTTCCGACCTCGTCTCAGGAACAGCGTCGCTGATGTCCGCCGCCCCCTGTTCATCAATTGTCGGGGACGACTCAGTGTAGAGAGCATGTTTCGAACGAGGTGGTATGTCCGCCGCTGGTCCACTCGCAGACGGCCCGGGCTCCGCAGCCTGATGTGCCTCCAGTGTTGAGATCACTGCGCAAGGCATACGCTGGTCAGACGAGATCTTTTGACACCAAGCACCAGTAGTGAAGCATGAGACTTACAGGAATCCAGAGCATCGGTCCCCAGTGTTTCGGCCGCAGCAGGAGCCGCCGTAAGGGGAGACCCCACCACGCTTGTTAATTCAATGATGGGTGTCAGATCTCCATCATGTCCCACTGGTTCCTCTCCTCCCTCCTCTGGTGGGGACGCCCGTCTAAAGCTCAATTGCTCCTGATTAGGATGGGGAAGTGAGTTAGAAGTTGGAAAGGAGAATGGATGAATAAGGGAAATGAATGAAGACAGAGACAAACCTCGAGAATCTCGGTTATGTCGAGATCAGAGTCGGCAATCTTGCCTCTCTCTCGGAGACTCCCTTGGTAGGTCGCCCCTTGAGAACCCTCACCTTCGGGCTCTTCTTCTTCATCTTCTCCCTCGCCTTCGTCCTCTCCGGTTTCCTCCTCCTCCTCCGGCTCCTCGTCATTGTCACCTTCTCCTGGTGACATTGCTTCCGAATCATGCTCCTGGCCGAGCATCACTTTAACTAGGAAAGGTGGCTCCGCACGCCGCCTCCTCTGGTGTGCGTATGTATCCATGGCCGTCAGATAAGCATTCCGCCGATGGAAGTTTACTCGGTCGGTAATCCGAACGAGCCCGACCTCTGGCAGTTGGATCCCGTTTTGCATTATCTTCTGCCAGATGGATTCGACGCTCAACGATTGCCGCAGGGTCATCCAGGCCAACCACAATGCCGGGAGAATTGCGTCTTGGGAAGGATCGAGAAGATATCTTATCTGCTTCCTGGGCAGTTCCCTGGCCGCCTCATGTTACCCCCCTGCGGGTAATGAGGACGTGGCAACACCATGTGATGTTCCCGCTACCGAAGTCCCGGCCTGCGCAGGCCTTGCTTCCTGACGCGCCCTTGGTCCTCCCCTTGCAACGGCATCGTGCCTTCATTCCTGTCGCCCGGTTTCCACGCGAGTAACCTTGAGTTTCCGGACACGCTTGCGTAATAGCCCCTCAGGGTACGCAATGGTCCAGTGTTCGACATATTCGGTTGCTAGGCCGGCATCGACCCTGGCAGGGGGAAGCGTGACGACATCGCTAGAACCGAAGGTGGTAAACATCAACCACATCTGGCACAGGACGCATGGATTCTTCTCCTGCCAGACAGCCGTGAATACCTTCTTCGGCATTCGCTGGAGGCACCCGAACTGCCTGGAGAATCGAGATGGTACGTAAGGCTCACAGATCACCTTCCCGTCGATCCGAGCCACGAGCACCCCGCCCCGAATTCTCAGGAAGTATTCATGCTGTTCCAGAGAGCCTCGACCGTTGTCCACCAGCTGGCTGACTGGGGTGGGGAACGAGATGAAGTTGAAGTTGGCATGGTTGCTGATGCGGATCCTCACGCCATCCACATTGAGCTTCATCAGCGCCACCCCTGCGATGTTTAGCTAGGACGGTCGCAGACCATTGCCCGGAGGACGAATGATGTTTGGGAAAGTGTACCCGCCGAGATGAGCCGCCACCCAGCCGTGGAAGATCTGGAAGGGACCACATACTCTCCGAGGCGACCCCCCTCGTGAGATGTGCCCCAGGATGGTATACAGCTTGGAAAGTACGGGGACGCCCAAGTTGAACCGTTTGTTGGCGGCCATGGAGCCCGCCATCACCAATGTTGCTGGACGGACGCCCATCCTCACGTCACGGACCGGAAGGAGCCACCCGCTCAGGAAGGAAGCAAGGAACCCGACATACCAGACCTTCGGGTCCTGGGCCTCAATGATGCGGTAGCCCCATGATTGGTATTTCCCTGCCTCCAGGGTCTTCCAGTATGACCCATCCCTACTCCCCTGAGTCGTGGTTGGGCACCGTTTGCCCCGTCCCGGCATCTTGATGGTCGGATCCTTCTCGAGGAACAAGCTGAACCAGCCCTTGAAGGCAACGTCCTTCAGGAGGTCCTTGACCCCCAACCTCTCTTTGGCCAGCTCCAACAGGTGCCGCGTCAGCATCGGCGTCCGCGACCTGCCTCCCAAGGTTCTCTTTGGAGGAACTAACTCGTCGTATTGGTAACCCTCCAGTGGGATACCTCCGATGCAGTGAACGTACCAGAGACTGATGCCGACTTCCCCATGATAAAGGTGGAATGTGTTGGTGTCAGGAGACCACCGGGTGAATAGCTCCGGTCCGAGTTTGGGCTGGCGGTGGAAGTGAAACTGCGATGTCCATAACGCCTCAAATAGGCCGATATACCGCAGTTCGTCCCCGAACTAGTCACAGGTATGGTGGACCCAGAACGCCCAGGCCCATTTTCTGGTGAAGTTTCACCTGGACCGCAGGTCCCAATCCTTCAGGAAACCCTTCGTATCATCCGTGATGCTCTGAAAGAACCTGGTCGCGTAGAGGGCCGGAGAATCCTCTGCCATAGGCTCGTCCCCGGTAATGGCCCTAGTCCTCGAGTTCAGGACATATACGTCTATATGTCTGGTTTCCCTGGCAGGATGACCGTTGTTGGTGATGTTGTAGCGAGGAAGTTCGTCCTCCTGAGTCACCCAAGACCGCGGCGTGTCCACCTCGAAGCCCGGCAGTGGCACCTCATCTAGGATGCCAAAATTCCAGAGAGGGAGGTTGTCCGAAAAGGGGTATGTCTTTTGGGCCGGAGTTAGCAGATTGAACAAGGTCAGATTATTGGAGACAATCACCTTGGCGCCATAAACCTCCTCTTTCGCTGCCATTTCTGTCCTACAGGCAGCGGCTTCCCCCTCATCAACTCGGTTTGCAGCCATCTCGAATCTTTCGGGAGTTGGGAGAAATCAGAATGCAGTGCGTGGAATCAGAGAGTTCTGCGTGAAATCTGAATGAGTTGCGCGAAATCCTAGAGATGAGCCCGCAATCGGCACGCAAAGCGCGGAAAAGCCCGAACAGGCACGAAATCATGGACGAATTTCAGATGGAATTCCGCGCTGCCAGAGCGTTTTTACACGCAGCCGCGGAAGCAATTTCGCACACGAGAGCGATGAGCTTATCGTGCGGAAAAAGCGGAAGTATGGATTTGGGACCCAACGCCCCTTTTTATAGGCGAGGCCAGGGTTCCGTGCCGCGTGGAAAGAGGATTCCGCGTGCGTCCGTAGTTTTATGTGCCCCATCGTAATTTTGCGCGCAACATGACTAGGAGAGTCAGCACTTCGGCGTTTCCCTTGGAATCCGATCGTTGCGACCTCTCACCGATCCAATTCTAGGGGGGGGTATTTTTTGACGCTGAAAAAAGTCCGTAACTCTCGGAGGAAGTTTCAAAATGATGAAGCGAAATCATATTCAGAATCAGAGGCTCAATCCGGAGGCCCGAGAAGTGGTGCGTGAAAAATTGGGTGAAGTGCGCGGAAAAAATGTCCCGCGCGAAAGGCAACTCGGGATTCGCGAAAAGTCCCGGCGCCGGCGCGAAATAATTTCACGCCCGCGTCCTGTGCGGTTGATAATTTCGCGCCGCCTCCCCTGTCGCGCAATAATTTTGCGTGCAACCTGGATTCTGCACCGGAGGTCGCCTATAAATAGAAGGTGACCCCAAACGGTTTGGGGGTTGAGGAATCCGAAGTGACTCTCGTGCGCGCAATTCGGCTCCCCCCGCACGCAAGATGACTTCCTGGTAATCCCTTATTTCGCGCAACCTTTCTCCCCGGAGTTCGCCTTTGCACGCAACTCCACCGGATTCAGTGAATTTTCCCCATCCCCCGGGTTCCAGCCTTGCGCGCAATCCGTGTCTCGTGCGTGCAATACCCTGCCGTGTGCGCAAAACCCTGCACGTAATTCCCTCTCCGCGCATAATTCCCTTGCTCCAATTGTGCGCTGTCCCGGTGTTTTGCGCGAAAACCATCCCTTTTGTGCGCAAAGCCCAGGACCTCTCACCTTGACGCCCCTTGGCTTCCCCCTGCACCGACACCTGATGTCTCCCCTTCCGGGCATGCACGCCATGCTTTGTTTTTCCGTACGGCCTTCCAGGCTCGTGCGAAGTAACCTCAAGGTCCCTTGGTCCGTGTTTCTCGTTGCGTTGCTTTTCCTTATGCTTCTCCGCATAGGCACGCTAACGACTATTGCTTCTTCGCATAGCCACGCTAACGTGGACCCCCTAGTGGTTTTCCCTGTGGCCCCCTTCACAGTGGCCTTGCTGATACCTTCCCTCCCACAAGGGGTAGAGGGCATTGGGCATGTAAGCCCTAGGGGTGTGGAGCAAACCCACCTCATCCAAGCTGCAAGACGTTAAACTGCTAAGCACCTCATCCTTAACACATGACGTTAAACTGTGGTCCGACCCCATGCTTCGCACGCAGGGTCCCCCCAGCTCGGACATTCTTTACGCCTCTAGTCTCCGCGGGAATGGACTCTTCCTCACATGGAATGAGATCCTCCTTGTTGGAGTGGTGTTTGTCCATGGGGGAAAGGCCTCCTCAGAGCGTAAGCCCCTAGCCTCTCTTACGGATGATTACACCCGTGCATCTCCGTACATCCCCCCTACCAAGGCCAGTGGATTCCCTTTCCCACTGTGCTTTGTCGTACCATAGGCCTCCACCCTGGAGTAATCCCCGACACCACGGGCCTCTAACCACACGTAAGCCCATGTTTCCTCTTTGGGCCGCTCAACGCGTAAGCCCCATTCCGCTTCTCACGGACGCACCCTTCGTGATGTGATCGTCTGGTCCCTGCTGCCTCTTGTTTCCCACACCGAGCATGACTCACGTGGTCTTAGAGTGCGCATCGACCATGAAATCCTCTTATGGGCCGCCCTAGAGCGTAAGCCCTATCCCAGCGAACTACGTGGACTTTGATCAGTACTAACACACGGTACGTAGGAAGCCTCCACGAGGTTCAAGCCCACCACCCGGTTGTCCCGACCTCTCCATGTCAGTTCCCTGACCACCTTGGGCTGCCTCAGAGAGTAATCCCCAAACCCCTCGTCCCGCATGACGTTAAACTGTATATCTTTCCGCATGACGTTAAACTGTATCCCGTCCTGCATGACGTTAAACTGTATCCCGTCCCGCATGACGTTAAACTGTATCTCATCCCGCATGATGTTAAACTGTATCCCGTCCCGCATGACGTTAAAATGTATCTCGTCCCGCATGATGTTAAACTGTATTC
The DNA here is from genome assembly GCA_963277665.1 of Viscum album. Taxonomy (NCBI): domain Eukaryota; kingdom Viridiplantae; phylum Streptophyta; class Magnoliopsida; order Santalales; family Viscaceae; genus Viscum; species Viscum album. The sequence goes on from OY728147.1 coordinate 626,048,822, forward strand.
CCCCTCATGGGCTGTCTCAGAACGTAAGCCCCATGTCTCACTCCACCATCCATCCCGATCCTTACCCGGGCCGCCACATCCCGGTGAGATCATGCCACCCCATCCCACTCCATGGCATCCGGGAAGCCGCCCACGTGCTGGCCCCAACATCTGTGTTCCCCCTAGGGGTCCTTCAACCCGATCCGTCTCCGCAAGGCGTTAAACTCACGACATACCCCGTGTTAAACATGGGAAGCTGAGGAAAACCTCAGATGGTACACATTCCCCGCGTTTGATGTGGGATGCCTCGGGCTTCCGCGCCCTTGAGAAGCCCTGTGATGAGGGACCAAGGACAGACATGCCAATGAAGCCCCAACATGACCATTCTCCTCACCGAAGGTTGCTGCCCCGACAAGACCCCTTGGAGTGTCTCGACGGAAGCAGCGTAATTAACTGGTGTCCATGTAGATATGGCACCAGGAATGGGATTCACGAACCCGTCTTAAATCTATGATGGAGACCCGGACTAGGTGATGAGCTCCGAGGAGGAATCCACGGAAGGAAGAACCGACATCCCATCATCCCGGTTTCGATCAAGGAGCAGACGTCCCTGAATAAGGAACGGATGCCGCCCGGCTTTGGAAAGCGGGAATGCGGGGTAACAAGCAGCGCGTCCTCCCCACAGACAGATGCGCGCGCCCCGACGAAAGTGTCAGAAACAAGGTCCTTCTCCACAAACACCCATGCCAAACCAAATCCCTAACATGATCCTTTTCCCTTGTCCTAACCTACAAATGTGATGTCTGCTCGGGTACCCAACGGCGGCCCGAGCAGGGTGTGAGTACAACTCAGTAGGCCACCACCAATGCTTTCTACAATACATTCAATATAAATAATTGTTCATGAAAAAAGGGAAATTAATAATAAATGACATGGAAAGATTAAGTTCCCTTAACCATTTTAGGTCCATTACCAACAATTATTACCATTTCTAGATCTTACCATTTCCAACATATCAAACATGGGTTCATCAAACACAACAAGTTACACAACTTAAAGTAAACAATTACATACATAACGAAACCACCCCGTTGTCCTATCTCACTAGGACCAACCTCCCCATGCCAACAATATCCTCACATAGAAGCATCAGATTGGGTGGATTTCAACCATATCCTCACCTCAAAGCATCAGTCTGAGTGAATGAAACTGATAGGGAAACAAAGTATCAGTCCTATCTCTACCCCGTGCATTAGGGGTGGAGTTTAGAGCCTCAGTCCAACTCGACCCTTCGACGTAGAACCCCATTCAATACCCCACAATACCAAGCTATGTGCACATTCCATACATATATGTAACCATTAACCATTTACACAACATCACAACCATTTCAGAAGGAAAACATAAACCATAACAATAACATGAGGGTTAACACCATGCCAGAACCCATAACACATTTACTAAATTTCACATCATTTATCCATTTAACCCAATTCCATTTTATTATGCTTATCTCACAAATCATTCATTCATTATGCCAATCTCACTAGGATTTTTTCATCATGCCTAACTCACTAGGATTTATTACCACGTTCGTAATCCATTCCATTATGGTCTCTAGTCACTTCCACTTAATAACACATTCAAACAATTTCAAAATACAATTCATATCCATTTAGCCAAATTCCCATTTCCATGACATAACCCATTAGGTGTATTCGACCACCCCTTTTCCTTATCCAAATTCATCATTGACCATTAATTAACCCATTTATCACATTAAACATTCCAGAATAATTTACCCACTTATACATTCCAAACATAATTCTCATATTACGTAACACAATCCCTTTATTACAACTAATCATTTCAGTGCACCAATTAATTCTCATATATTAACCCATTCCACAATTTAACCCCAATTATCCTTTCCTAGGCTGTTTTCACTAAGAATAATCATGTGTAAATATAACACATTAGTTTTTGCATTTATCTTACTTAAACCCTTTTTAAGCCCACCAACACCCACATAGGTCACCGCCCAACCCATGTGTGTTACTAGGACTCCCATTCAAATCTTTCAAGCTTAATATCATATTCACCATGGGATGTATGTTCTCACACAATGAACCTACATTTACTTAGCTAAACTCTTTGTTTGGGAACGTGGGAACATCCCATGGGTGGACCTAACATAGGTCACATTATCCTCTATGCATCCTATGGGGACCAAGAGGGTTCAATTAGGTTACTTAGACTCCATAAAAACCACATCACCATAATGGCATGATGAACTCTTCACAAGAGGGTATGAATCAAAACACTCCATGCATAAATCTCTATAAAACTCAAGGGATATAACTTGCGGACCCCCTACCTCGAATCTGATGATGAACACACTCTTAATCATGGCCTTGGATCCGTATTCAAGCACTGATTGAAATATAAACCTCAGTTCCATTAGAAAACAAATGGGTTTAGAGATTTAGATGGAGATGAGAGAAACCACTAGACCTAATCTAAAGAAAAGAGGGGTGGGTAGTAGTAGACATACCCAGAGCTTCGATCTGAAACCAACAGCACTTCAAACAGACAAGAATCAAAGGAAACCCACCTCTTGGAAGATTGGGTCAGAATGGTTCATCACTAGGGTTGTAGGGGATGGAATAGAGGAAAATACCAAGTTAGGATTTTAAATCCCGGGATGGAAAGTTTGTAAATTTTCCAAATTTGTTGGGCTGCACGGTTTACGCGCACAGTTTTCCAAACCGTGTGCAATCTGTGCGGAAGATACTATCTGAAAACACCCATTTTGCATGGTTTCATGGGATACTACATGGTTTTCCCTAATATTGCTCAGACTGTGTGAAGGATACTATCTGAGGATGGTTGGTCCGCACGGTTTCCCATAACTGTGCGCAGACAGTGTGCCATGTACTGCCTGGCCTGATTTCTATTCTATTTGCACCTCGAGCCCCTGGGGCCACCCTGATCCCCACCTGAACTTGGGAAACACTTATCTAGCCAAAGGAATAGGCAAAACCAAAACATAAACAAATACATGCCTTAAAAATATCCGTGATCTTACAATACAAGATTCAAGAAGGAGGTACAATTGGTAGTACAACACAAATATAATATAAAGAATCCAAAGGATAACCCCATGAACATCCTGATTACTAGCTCAGTCTAGTTCTCCCTAGCTCCCAAGTACAACACACAACACAATCAACGAATCCTTCGACCAAAAAAAATGAATATATTCAAAGGTACCCTAGTTAAATGGAATCCTGAGAAGAGTGAGAGATATATTCTAAATTTTTCACCACCAATAGTGTCTATATCAATCAATTTATTTAAATATAAAATTAAAAGTGTGCCAAAAAAGTTTAATAAAAGGTTATAAAATAATAAATAAATAAAATTTCAATATGGGATCCTAAATGGGCACCTAACCTATTCTATCTATGTTAGCCTAATCCAGATTCCTGATCTAAGGGAACATGTAGAAGTAATATGGTATATAAATGGAATCATATATAAAGCAATAGGAGTGGGTTGACCCTAAGCCTGTGCTTTGTCTTGGTGGTCACACACCTTTGAAATCATTTAAGAATTCTCAAATTGTAATAATAATAATAATAATAATAATAATAATAATAATAATAATATTAATAACAAGGCACCAAAATTAATCCATAAAAATAATTATTCAAATACAGTAATGGAATCCTGATCTCATCCAAGGTGATATTTAATGGAATCCCAAGGGTGGCTACATGATCTCTCAATATAACAAATACCGCAAAGTCTATCCAAGGTGACCTATAATAGCATCCCTTATATCACTCATGGTATGGTAAACTCTGAGTCTGTACAAGGTATCTCACATAGGGAAATGAGTATCTCCTGGGGCATGGCGTAACAATATTTCCAATGAGTATATTTATGGTTTCTCCCCTAGGGAAATATTTTCAATCACAAGTATAAATAATCCACTAGAGAGCCCATCCAAGGAAAACCAAAGGACCACTCCTGACATGTCAATTAGTACCTAACCAAGCACAATGAGTCCATCCATGATGTACTTATGTCCTGATTTATGTTCTCTCTGTCCCATAAGTGGATAATTAATAGCATTTACAGTCACAATTCATCATCAATTCATTTTAAGATCACATTCAAACCATGATATTAAAGAATTTATTTCAAGTGAAAAAAATGATGTCATGAAACTTTAGTATAAAGAATGAAAAGTGAAAAATAAAGCATGAGAATGAGGCTAGAAATCATGTACTCATGGAAATACGAATGATAAATTTCCTAAGGCATAAATCATGGGACAAAATAAAAAAACATGAAGTGTCAACAGTAACTAGTTTTCTTATGTAATGAAATATGGGTAAAGAAGTGTGGAATAGAATAATCAAAATAAGGGTCCAAACTTATAGAAAAAAATTCATGTTAATTAAACTTAAAAATTCATGGAATTCATTATTGGTGAAACACACCTATAGGGTGATCAACAACATGACTTTTAGTACATATAAAAGAGGGGGATAAACTCACAGTCATTCAATTTTTAATTACAATTAAATTAATCAATTAAATGCCTTTATTAAAAGTACATCACACCTCAGGAGCTGATCAACCAATTTTTCTTAAGGTAATTAGGTCTTAATGGAGGTATCACACTCATTGGAGTGGATAAGTTAATTTGATCACCCAAAGTGGCGATTCTCCACACACTAGGGTTATACCAGACATGGTAACAAATTCAATTTAATTGATATGACAATTTAGAGGCATTGTCAGAATTTTATGGAATGTGTCACAAAAGTGAACCTTGTAAGATTTAATGGAAATTTTGAAAAGAAGATAGAACACATAAATTATACCAAGGATGACCCATGTGACTGATATCTATGTTTTATTTTGTCTGATTTAATATAAATTTAAGAAATGGATGAACACCACGAAAATAGGGTGAATTAGGTCACACCAAAATTGCACAACATAGGAGGGAAGTAACAAGGAGTGGAAAGATTAGGAGTGAAGAGATTAAATAATAGTTTCTAATGCATCCAATGACTAGTTATTTTGATCTTTCATGAATGAGATATAAAAACCGTGCCTTAGAGGAGGAGGGGTGATTCGTGCGTGGGGGAGGTGCTGGTCCACTAAAAATTGTAAGGGAGTATGGATGGGTTTTATTTTTTGGTTCATTGTGGGTGTAATTGGGAATTAAACTACATAGACATGGATGCATAGTTTTTCCACACAGTTGGTCAAACCATGCACCAACCGTGCACTAAGTCACTACCCAAGAACCCCCCTATACTCGATGGCTGTATAGTTCGTCTAACCATTCACATCCCATGAAAAATACCACTGTCAAAAAACTACAGGTCGCTGTATGGATATAAAACTCCCCCCATGGTTTCACCAAACCATGTGGTACCTCCTGATCCAATAGACCTTGTTGCATAATTTCTTTTAGGGGTCACATGGTTTTAGAAAAACAGGGCACCCAACCTGCATCCTCCTTGAAGTGGAATTATAGGCCTCAACACTCCCAAAACTTGACAAATCACCCAAGCTACCCCTCAATCCTTAAACCAAATCTAAAAAAATACATTAATGTGATCCAAATCTCTTAATTCTATTCTGAAGCCTTGTTTACCAAATGAACCATCCACGAAATGAAAAATCAAAATTCTTTTGGAATTACATCTGGTACAAAAATAAGAGACAATATAAAAAATTTAATCATATAAGGAGAGTGGTACATCCCATTCATCCTCAACTTAAGGAATGTGATATTTTTTTAGAACCAAACATTTTCTTCCAACTCACTTCCAAGACTTCTTATTGGTTTATCTGAAAATACCACTTATACATATTTTATTCTCGATGTTTTCATAAGAATTTTTATTTTTCTTTGGCTTAGGATACACCTCTAATATGAGGAAAGTCCCACGATTACATGTTTCTTTCTTCGATGCATCATTTATCATGTTTCCTCCACTATAAGAGAGATCTTCCACGGGTATTCACCTATATCCTTGTGGATTTTTTTTATACCAATTTGGAATGATTTGTGTCTATCCTTTTTAATGTCAATTATAGTCACCATCAATATTATTGTCATTATTGAATCATTCATGAAATGTTCATTTTAATACATTGATATTTTTTAACATATTTTTTTTGGAATTAATTTAATATTTTTGATATTTTTCAATTCACATAGAAATAAAAAGTTTTTCAAAGAAATAAGTTTGGATTGTGTTATATGGAACACCATGTTAATCATGAACTACACACAATATAATTTTTATAATTCTCTATATGGAACATCGAGGATATCTTACATTATACGCAAGACTAAGTTTTACGAAAAAATAATATATTATTAAAAGTTTTATTTTTTTAATATAAAAAGATATAACCTCGCCATTATTTTGTAAGTTATGAATATAATTAACTAACATAAAAATACATGGTTAAATTCATTGTTTAAAAATTATTTATAAATGACTATAATAAACAAATAAATATAAAGGGAATGTTTTAAAAAAACTACTTTTATGATCAATTATTTTATACAAATTAATTAAATTAATTAAATTAATTAATGTTTTGGAATTATATTAATTAAATATTTATTTTATATATTCAATAAAATATTTTTTTACATTCATAGAATATATATTATAGGCATAAGATAGGAAAAAACCAATATTAGACATAAACACATATAATTTTATAAAATCAGTTTTACTGTCTTTTAATAGAGAACCTACTTTAAAAATATTTTTTTTTAACTTCTATAAATTTTATATTAAAAAAATTCATTTTTTAAAATTGAATCATAAAAACAAGGTTAGGGTAAATTTTTGTTATTATTCAGTGAAGTTTCATTTTTTTGACGAATAGAAAAAATACTGAATTTTAATTCAAAACTTCTTTTTTACATAATTTATTTATAAGGATAAATTTTATTCATAATTGGTTTTAAGGTATAATAATATAAATTATACATTAATTTATCCAATTTAGTCCATTAGGGTAAATTTGAATTTGAAATATGGTATAAAAACATAGAAAACTTTTTAAAATTTTAATTTTAAATATCTACATTGTCATCCCATCTACAAGGTTAATTTGAAATTACTTTTTGTAATTTTTGTGTTTGGAATATAAAAAAATGAATTACATATTTGGAATCATAATAATTTATAATGTCATATAATGTAAAATGAGTTTTTTCTAAAAATATTGGTGAAAGTAATTAAAATTAATTATAATGATGAAGAGAAAAATTTGCTTAAGAAGGGACTAAACCTTACAATTAAGGGCCAAAATGACAAAGAATATTGTCCAAAATCCATTATATGACCATATTTATACCCTTTAATACGTTGAATCTAATTGGTTTCGTTATTGGATCCATTTTTCATAGGAAATATAATGGTGGAATTCCCTTTTCAAGAATTTACAAGAATTCCACTCCTCTACTATAAAACATCCCTCACCCCTCCCACATATTAACACCTATAAATACCTTTGCATAACCAAAGAAATGCTAAAATAATCTACCAAAATTCCTACCTTCCTCATTTAATCCTTCATTCAGGAAGAAATTCCACTAAGGGATCCCTTTTGTATAATGAAAAAGGAGTTACCCAAATGAAGAGGTAACATCCTTCCTCAAGCAAATTTCTTTTATTTCTCTTCTCAACCCACTAAATTATTCTTATTAAATGATTACAAAAAAAACCAACACACTAACAATACTTTTATTTTTTTATTATAAATTATATAAATTAACTTAAGCACACTTCTATATAATGGGAAACAAACTTATTGTTCTTGTTTACAATGAACTACCGCCTCACGAAACTATGTTGTTCGTTTTTCCGTTACCAAATCTCATGGTAAGAAATTATGATCGAAAATATATTTTTATATACTTTATATTATATTTATGTTGTATTTATTTTTCTTTAATTAATATATAACCCATACTTTTATTATTTCCATTTTGTGTAAGTACGATAATTTTGTTTGGGGAAGTGTGGACTACCACATCCTCAAAGCGATGTGATTCATCCAGACCTCAAATGGAATGTATTAAGGATGAGTTTTGTAAAGGTATATAATATATGTGAAATAATAATTATATATTAATTATAATATATATATATATACATATATGTAAATTACTTTATTTCATTTAATATGATAATAAAATCGAAACAACGTTAATGCGTATGTACGGCCTACCGTCTCTATGAATAGTGTATTCCATTTCATAATTATATATTATATATAAAATTATAATAAATATATACATAATATATATAATATTTAGGAAATTTTTTACATTATGGAAATAATTAAATCATGATATAAGTAATAGGATCAAGAATAACAAGTTAAAACATATCTGAAAAATAAAGCGGATATTACCTAAAATGTAGCATTAACATGAAGTTGTTAATAAATGGGTAATATAAACTCATAATAAAACCATATATGGTATTATATATAAAAATATAGTTTGGATGTAGATTTATAATAAAACATTATCTATTATACTATAGGTTTTAACATGTATGATGAAAGTTAAGACTTAAGGTAAGGGAATTTCATCTCACTTTTTATTTCCATGAGATACATTCCATATTTACCACTCACTTATTTTTGGGAAGTATATAATACACTATGAAATATAATATAATTAATATCCTTTATTTAGTGATAATAAAATATTTAATTAATGATATTATTTCATGGGTATCATCATTATAAAGTTACTCAAGTACTAAGGATTTTCTCATCTCACTTTTCTTTTCAAAGAGACACAAGCCATGTTCAACTTCTATATTTTATATGTGGTGTGTATAGTTCACATGGATGTATTATGTTATTATTATAATTATATAAATGGGTATTTACATATCCATTTTATGATCATTATTTCATGGGATTTTTGTTCAAAATTTACCTAATCAGTAAAGTAATTTTGTCTCAATTTTCCTTCTTTGACACTCATACCATGTTATGACCCTATAATTTTATATAAGGTATATATATTACATTTGAAATGTCATATTATGATTATTTTTATTTTACTAATATTTTAATATTCATGTAATTATATTCTTTCCATTTTATTATTATTCAAATTACCAATGTTGTAACGGTTTATTACTACAATCTCATCTTTTATTGATAGCGTTTATGATTATGCTTCCATTGATGAAATATTATGATCAATATCTCAATAACTCTCATAAAACTCCTTAAACTTGGGTTATTCATGTTATATCCATGTAATGGAACCATTTTTCACTCTTTGGTACTTAAGATAAATAATAACTTTTTTATGAAAATCCGACATTCATTATCCTTCTCGTCGGAAATCTATGTTCTTTCAAAACCATGTTTTCTAAATGTTTTTTTTCCAAAATGTTTTACTATTATCCTAAAATTTATATGGAAAATTTTTACCCATGTTTTACCTTTTTACAAAATTGTTTTAAAAGGAATCATCTTTTCATTTTCTAATCAAGGATATTTTCAAAAGATTTTAAGGTGAAAAAGGAATCTTTAGCATGTACGGACTTACCCACATTCATGATCGTCATTTACCTGAAGCTTACTTTGTAAGATTAATAGTATATTTTTAAAGATTTTTTTTCTTGATATTCTGGAAACTTGTTGATTTTAAAGTGTTTTTCAAAGAAAAATATTTGAATTTTTTTATAATTAAAAAATATTTTAAATGATTTCTGAATATCCCTTTATGTGTTTTCAAAAAATTTATTTTCAAAGAAAATTATTTCAAAGATTTAATGTTATATTTATAAGTTTTTAAATCCCATTTTTCATAAAAGTGTTTCTAGAAATATTTTAATCCTTGTTTTTATGTTTTTAATGTAACTTCAAAGAAAAAGTTTTTTTATGTTTTATAAATAAATTTTCAATGAGGAAAAGATATTTTCTTCAATAAATGTTTCAAATAAAATTGTAAAGACTTATTTTTAAGAAATTAATTTTTGGAATGGTTTTATGAAAATATTTTTTAAGGAAAGGATATTTTCTATAACAAATATTGTCTATGATATTTCAAAATCATTCTCTTCCATAGATCACACACTTTGTTAGAGCTTATATTTAAAATTCATATTCTTTCTTGAATGGTTTATGTTTTTATGGAATTATATTTATGATACAAATTTCCCTTCAACAGGTTATGTGCTTATGAAACCCACATCTTTTCACAGGTTATGCTTTAATGAAATGATTATGAAACCTATCCCTTTTACATAGGTTATGATGTGATGAAAAATTGGTGATACCCATTTCATTTCATAGGTATTTATATAATAAATGTTTTATTATATTATAGAAAATTCATTCATGATTTCATTATATGATGGGTGAGAACTATATCTCCATCCAATTAATTGAGTAATGATAAATGTTTTATGAGCTCAAGAGGGTATATGGGAGGGCATCTAAAGCCCAAAATATGAGTGTGTATCAAGACCAAAAAACAAGAGGGTATATAGGAGGGTATCCCAAGCCTGAAATAATAGGTAGTCACAATTCCAAAACAAGATGGTACTTGGTAAAGAATACCACAACCGAAAAAGAAGGTAAACAAGAGGGCATCACAGGCCCAAAACAATAGGGTACATGAAAGGGAATACCAATCCCAAAACAAGATAGTAAGAAAAAGAGAATCTCTAGCCAGAAGAAGGTATACATGTTATTATCCAAATAATAATTTTTTTTGAAGGTCTTTGTAGGTATCCTTTACATAGTATTTTCTATTCTTCTGTGTGTGCCAAAAATTCCATGTCTTATTCCTATGTTATGTCTTCATGGATTTTTCTCTTGTTTCTCTTATGATTAATGTCTTATGAACTGAAAATATTTAATACCAATCTCATGATTATGATCATTTCATTCATGTTAGGATCTTAAAATTATGTTCTCATGTTATCATACCCTTATGTTCATGTTATTTTTACATATTTCTTTTATTTACCCTTACTGAGCATTCATTCTCACCCATTTCTTATGTTTCCTGAAGAAATGTTCTTAGGTATGGGCACTAAATGGCATGATATTTATGAAATATTTTGAAGATATCTCACCATACTATAATAATGTCTTCCATGTTTATGAATACAGAAAAATATTACAGTCCTCAGGCATGTATTTTTGTAATGTTCTGAATATTATTCTAAATGATTTAATATCCATGTATGTTTTGATTAGGTTTCTATAGTTGGTATAAAAGTAAAGGTTTAGTCAAGATTAGTAAACAAGGATCAGAAAAATTTAGTAATATACCAAGGGATATTTCTAAGTAAATGTCTCAGGGTGTCTCTAAGGATAATACTAGGGATGAGTTAATGTTTTAGAAAATGTCATGGAATTTTGGTAAAGGATCGAGCGAGTGGTTCCCTGGAAATAAATCCCTATCAAGATACTATAAGTGGATGTGGTTATAGAACAGATATATCTAGGATTAGAAACTCTAAAAAGGTGTGTGTGGCCTGACTAGAGCGTAACATGGTACACAACATCGGGCCTTACTGCGCATGTGGTTTGACACTCCTTTGGGATATGATTTGGGAATTACCTGACCCCTTTTGAACTATCATGAAATATTTAAATAAAAGATAACTAAAATTAACGTTTTTTAAACCTATGGTTTCATAGATTAAATAATTATGTTTCATTATTTAGACACCCTATAAGTAAATTTTCATGATTATGTTGTTTTTTTCTATGATAAGTGTTTTTCAACCTATGCTTTCTCATCTAGGTAAATAATAATAACTAGAATGAACTATGTTAAAATGGAATGTTTCAGACATGGAATGTAGGGGAACTATAAAAATCTATTTCCTTAGTGGAAACCTTACGAAAAGAGTTAGGAAGGTGGTTTGAGGATTGGATAAACTTCTTAAGATAAGCAGAGCATAAGTGACATTTGAAGGGATGAAATGTTCTTCCAGTATTGTTTACATTAAACACAAGAATCATGAAATGATTAAGGTTGGGGAACCTTAAGACATGATTCATATTTCACATTCTATAAAAAAAGGTATTAATGAATATTTTGATGAATCCTAAGTAATAGTTTAATAATAAAGTTGTTGGAAATAAGTGTATATGTTTTGGAATTCAAGGATTATGTTATACGAGTCATGAAGTATATAAGTATGATTTATAGATGTTTTTATATTTTCAAGAATGTGTTAAATGATACTAATGGCCTTGAAAATTGATTTAATGGAAAGGTTACATTAAGGGAATGTAAAAATTAACATGTTTTTAAGGATGATAAAATAATATTTTATACAGATAATGAGGTGATGATATGGATAATGTAAATTGGATAGTATTTGTTACATTAGAAATGATAAAGGATTTGTTTAAAAAGTAGTCTGTGTTATGATGGATAAAGTTTAGAACGTCTTATATTTAATGAATATATCCCGTAATATTTGGAATAAGGAAGCATAAATGTTTTCCAAAATGATAAATGGTAATTTAGGTTACTTCCATGTTTCAAGAGAATATACGATGAGGGTATTCAAATGTTTGGAATATGAAAAACAAGGGATAAATTGTCAAATATGGGGGATCAATTTTAAGATGATTTTTTCTTTTTATTTATAATGTTTTTTGTACATATTTCAAAAGGGTTATAAGGTTAAACATTTATGAAAATTTTATGTTAAACTTAGATTAGGTATTTATGTATTGAGGTTGTATTGAAAACCTTAGTTAAAAATCTATTCAGCGATTAACCTTATTTCAAGGATGTAACCATATTTATTTTTGTAATTATATCAATGTGGTTTTATAAATGGAAAATCTTTATGATGGGTGATAAATACTCATGGCCCAAAAATCCTTAGGTCTTAAACCCATGAAGGAAGGATGGTAAGTGTTTCGCGACTACCACTAGCCTATGTGATATCCTGGTTAAAGTAAAATTATTATTTTTAGTTAAAAAATTTGATGAATGAATATTAATGATGAACCCGCAGTGTTAATTTTTAGGTTTAAATATTTTTGAATTAATCATTTTGGATTTGTATAATTGTTATACTTTCCAATCTTTTATGGGCCTTATGATTCATTAAAAGTTTATTTTTGTGCTCCAAGAATCAAAGTTAATTTCTAGATATCCATTTGATGAATTAATAGATGAATTAATAATTGATCAAAGCACAAAAAAGGATGAAATTGTGTTAGTAGAAATATATAAAGTAAATAATTTTATATTCTTGTTCAATAAAATTATTACTCAACATTAGGAATGTGATCAAAAAAATATTTTCCAAATTTCAAAAATTTTATTGAGCCGTTGTCCTTTTAAATCATAAAATAGTTATCATTCTAAGGAAGTAAACATCGCACTGATCATTCAATTTTTTGAGACTTATGACCTCAATCACTCCCTATATATATTTACTCTTCTATTATAAGTATATATTTTCACTTTCCACCAATATTCTCCCTTGTGGAAACCTAGTTATTAGTTACTTTGGGTAACTATAATGTTTCCAAATTTCCCTTTTTAATGGAAGTTTTAGTATTAATTTTTACGATGTGGGTTTCTATGAATAAAACTTTCATGTACAAAACCTTTGATACTCAGACTAATTTTGAGGGAGAAATTCATTTTAATGGGGGTAGAATGTAACATCCTGATATGTTTTGACATATGTTTTTCAAATTAATTTAACTTATTTGATATTTTTCATTTCACACAACATTGAAAATAGTTTTTTTCCAAATAAATATGTTTTATTTTAGTATATGAAACACCATGTTAATAGTGTACTACATGCAAAAAACATTAGCTTTATTTACACGGAACACTGATGTTAGCTTACATTACACACAAGACTGAGTTTTACCAAAAGATAATATATTATTAAAAATATTACTATTTAATATAATAAGATATAACCAAGATGTTAAGTTATAGGTTATGAACAGGATTGACTAAATTATAAAAATAGATGGTTTAATTTAATGGTTATAAATTTATTAAAAATGAATATATGAACCAAATGAATATAAAGAGATTTTTTAATATAAAAACTACATTTATTCTCACAAAAGAATTTTATCACAAAAAAATAAATTAATTATTATTTTTGAATGATATTAATGAAATAGATATTTTATATATTCTATGAAATATTTTATTACATTAATGAAATATATATGATAGGCATAAGATTGGAACAGACCCAATACTACACATAAAAACCAATATTTTTATAAAAGCAGGTTTACCGCCTTTTAATAGAGAACCTATATTAAATATAAATTTTGTCTCATTTATAAATTTTATATATCAAAATAAACTTCATAATTTTAATTGAAACATAAAAATTTGGTTAGCGTAATTTTTTGGAAATTTTTTACGAAGTTTCATTATTTTGATGAATTGTGAAAAATTATGAATTTTTCTTCAAGTATTCTTTATCGTCTAATTTATTTAGAAGGTTAAATTATATTTATAAATTATTTTATGGTATAATAATATAAATTATACATCAGGTAATCCAATTTAGGTCATTTGAAAAAAATTAACTTTGAAATTAGATATAAAATCTTTTCAAACATTTGAACATTAACCTCCATTGTCATCCCATCTCTGTGATTAATTTTAAATTAATTTATGTAACATAAGTGAATGGAATTTTAAAAAATTGATTCCATATTTATAATCATAATAATTTATAATTTCAAATAAGGTCATCATATTTTTTTACAAAATGATTAACGAAAGTAAATAAAATTAATTAAAACAAATAAGAGGAAAATTAGATTAATAAGGGATTAAAATTTATAGTTAAGGGCCAAAATGACATAGAAACTTGTAAAAAACCATTTTATGGACATATTTAGACTCTATAAAATTTTTATCTAATTTTATATATTATTATAGGAACTTTTCAAAGAAAAAATGTGAGTGTAATTCCATTTTAACAAATTTACAAGAATACCACTCTCATCCACTATAAAATGGTAGTCACCCCTCCCACTCATTAAAACCTATAAATCCATTTGGATCACCAAAATTACACTCTAATAAGATAAAATTATCTCTCCCTAAGTCCTCGATGACTCACTTTGGGAATAAATCCAACCAAATAATCCCTTCAATGCCAAGAAAAAGGAGTTAAAAAAATGAGGAGGCAACATCCTTCCTGAAGATCATTTATTTAATTTTATTTCTATGAAACCTCAATTATTCTTATTATATGATTATAAAAAACACCAATATAATAAATATAATGATATGTTTTTATTCTATGTGTATTATATGTACTTACCAACACTTCTTTCTAATGGGTAATGAACTTACCTTTCCTGTGTGCAACAAACTACTGCCTGATGAAACAATATTGTTCATATTCTTCCTTTACCACCTCTCATGAGTGGGTATTATAATGAAAATTTATTTTTATATGTCTTATATTATATTTATAATAAATTTATATTTATAAAATTATTATATAACACTTACCTTCATGCTTTCCATTCTGTGTAAGTACGATACTTTTATTTTGGGAAGTGTTGACCACCGTCTCCTCAAAGTGATGTGATTCATTCAAATATTTCATGGAATATAATAAGGTTGAATTTAGTGAATTTATATGATATATATTAAATAATAATGATACATTATTTATAATATATATATATACACTTATTTACTTTAATTTATTTATTTTTCAATATGATAATAAAATAGAAACAACGTTCTTGCATATGTACGGCCGACCACCTCCATGCACGGTGTAGACCATTTCATACTTTTATATTATTAAGAGTTTTATAAATACATATATAATGAATATATATCATATTAGTATCATGTTTTTAATTTTTGAAATAGGTAAATCATGAACTAAGTAGGAGGATCAATAATAACAAGTTAAAACATGTATAAAAAATAAATCAAATGTTACCCGAAACACAACATTAACATGGAGTTGCTAATAAATGGGTAATATAAATTCATAAAAAAAATCATATATGGTATTATATATTATAATATCATACATTATTCTATGTATTATAAACTTATTTATTTTACAGTAGGTTTTAAAATGTAAGAATAAAGTCATTACTCAAGGTAAGATAATTTCGTATCACTTTTTATTTCTGTGAGATACATGCAATATTCACCACTAACTTATTTTGTGTTGTGTATATACTTCCCTATGACATTCAATATCATTAATATACCTTATTTAATTATATTTAAATCTTTAATTAATGTTTTTATTACATGGGGAACATGATTCTAAAGTTACATAAGTAGTAAGGGTTTTGTTGTCTCACTTTTATTTTCTGTGAGACTGAATCCATGTTATTCTTTTATTTTTTATATGTGGTGTGTATAATTCCAATGTATTTATTCTATGATTCTTATAATTAAATTTTTGGGTATTTATATATCCATTTTATGATCTTTATTTAGTGGGGTTTATGTTCAAAGGTTAGAAGATCGATAAAGTAATTTTGTCTTAATTTTCCTTCTTTGAGACACATGCCATGGTATGAACTATATTTTTATATGAGGTATATATACTACCATTTAAATGTTATATCATGAATTTAATTATTTTCATGATATTTTAAAATTTATGTAATGTTATTCTTTCCATTTTATTATGATTAAAACTTATAGAATTTATGATGGTCTATTAATGCAATCTCACCATTTATCGAGATTATTTATGATTATGATTAAATTGATCAAATATTATGATCCATATCTCAAGAAAAATCTTTAAAATTTATAACCTCTAATTACTCATGTTATATAAAATAAATGGTACCATATTTATACTATTTGGTACTTAATATAATTAAGAAAATGTTTTTATAAAAATATAACATTATTTCTCCCTTCAGTTAGAAAATTATGTCTTTTAAAAACTATGTTATCTAAAACTGTTTTCCAAAAAAGTTTTTCTATTACCCTATGATGTTTTATGGAGATTATTATGCATGTTTTAACATTTTAAGAAACATTTTTAAAAGTAATTCTCTTTTCGTTTTCCGATCAAGTCATTTTTCTAAACTTTTTAACGTGCAAGAAGAATGTTTGGCATGTAAGGACTTACCTACCATCATGAATATAATTTAACTAGAGATTAATTTATAATATTACAAGTTTATTTTTAAAGAATTTTTTGTCTAATATTCTTGGAATTTTTTTATTTTAATGTGGATTTCAAAGAAAAATGTTTTTTTAAAATTTTTTATTTTTAAAAAATGTTTTAAATGATTTTTAAATATCCCTTTATAAGTTTTCAAAAGTTTATTTTAAAAGAAATGTATTTCACTAATTTCAATTTTTATTTATAAGTTTTCAAAAATAATTATCTAGAAATGGGTTTCCAAACTGATTTCAATCCTCTTTGTATGTTTTTAATGAGTTTTTAAAGAAAAAGGGTTTTTAAAATTCTTTTTATTTTAAAAAGTGTTTTTCAGAGAGGAAAATATATTTTCATCATGAAATGTTTTAAATGAATTTTTAAATCCTTATTTATAAAAAATGTATTTTTGAAATGGATTTATGGAAATTATTTTTAAATAAAACTATTTTCTTTTATAAATGTTCCATGCGATCTTTCAAAATCCTTCCCTATCTAAGATGACATACTTTGTTATAGTTATTTAATACCATTTATATTATTTCTTGAATGGTTTATGTTTTGGTGGAATGATATGTTTGATACCTATTTCTCATCAATGGGTTATATTCTTTTGAAACCCTCTTCTTTTCATGGGTTATTATTTGATGAAATTATTATGAAACCTATCTATTCTTTATTGGATATGATGTAATGAAATTTTAATGATTCCCATTTCATTTCAAGTGTCATGATATGATGAATGATTTGATATATCATGGTAAATGTGTGACGATTTCATTATGTGAAGTGTGAGACCTATATCTCTCTCCAATTTATTAGGTAATGTTAAATGTTTTATGATATAAATAGGGTACACGAGAGTGCATCCCAAGCCTGAAACAAGAGGGTGCATTAAGCCCGAAACAATAGGGTACATGGGATGTAATCATGATATCAAAACAAAGGAGTGAATGAGAGGGAATATTAATCCCAAAACAATAGGGTATACGAGAGGGAATCCAAAGCCCAAGAAAAGTGGGTAAAAGAGAGGGTATCCCAAGCCCAAAGTAGGTACATGGGGTTTTATCCCAAGCCTAACATATTATTAAGGTCTTGGTAGGTAGGCTTGAAATACGATTTTATATGCCTATGTGTATGCCAAAAATTCTATGTCTTATTCCAATGTTATGTCTCAAGAGATTATGCTCTTGTTTACCTTATGATTCATATCTTATGAACTGCCAATCCCTATACACTCTCTCCTGATTACTATCTTTTTTATGTGGGGTATGATATTAAAATGTTATGATCATGTAATTATACCCTTTTCCTAGATTTACCTTACTGATAATTTGAGATCAAACCTTTCTTATGATTATATTCCATAGGTTATGAAGAAAGGGTTAAAATAGGAGTACTAATGGGGAATATCTTTAAGGAAGATATTGAAGATCTTTAACCATACTAGAAGAATGGGTTCCAAGTTTCAAGAGACAATAAACTATTATGGTTTTCTGGCATGTATTTTTTTAATGTGAAAAATATTCATCTAAAATGATTTAAAATCCATTAATATTAATCCTAGGATTCTATATTCATCCACATTTTCTCACAGCTAGATTGTATTATTTTTTATTCTCCATATTTGTTTTTCATTCTATCTCTGAAGGCTGCTATGTGTAAGAAATTGTAGGTTCTTGGTGCACTAGGTATTGAGCTACAACCAAAATTTCTTCAAATGTAGTAAATATATTTTCTATAATAATATATTTTCATTTTTTTAAAACTACATTCCCATTTTTATAGAAATAGAGGTATTCCTTTGGACACTTTTAACAATTTTCTTTTCTAAATTTATAGCCATATGTCTATAGTAATAAAAAATTAAATATCTCCCCTAATGTCATTTAATATATAGTTACTCCAAAGAATATATTTCATTGAAGTGTATTTTATTCTACTTTTGTGTCCTTATGCATCTAGATATGCATCAATTGTGAATCCCATTATTCCACAATATTATCACCATTTATCTACCTTCCATTGAGAAACTTCTACTTTAAAAGTAGAAAGAATCTTTTTTTAGACATTGACTTCATATTTGGAATTCTTTTGTATTCCACTTGTTGATATTTTCAGGGGAGGGAATTATTTATTTTTATTAGAGAGTTTTATCCTCTCATTCAGATCCTTGATCTTCACATCCCTATACTTTAATTGAGTATCAATTTCCTTCAAAAATTAGTTAACATCCTTCATACATTTTATTTTATATTCATGTTTTTTTAAGTGGGATAATTCTCTATTTTAGTTCGTTATACGTGGATATTTTTTCATCCAATTTATGCGAAGGTTCTTCATGTATGTCTCTTTGTCCCTTTATCATTACACTCATTTTTATGATGGATTCATTTAAGGCCATGTATTATTTCATCAACTGTTATTTTTACCAAACCAAAGACACAATGAATATGTATTCCACCATATAGAATATTTCTAGTTGATACAAATTATAATACAAGTATTGAATATGATACTTATTACTATATAAACATCCTTAAGGGTTAATAATTAATATCAATGCCAATTATTCCATGGTATCCCCATATATTTCTTTTTCTATGGGAGAATTATAATTTTACATATGTGAATGAATATTATAAATTAATATTAGAAATATATTTAAAATTGATATCAGTCTAACTTACCTTAGAAGGCATGTCATTATTTATGGGGGGTTTCTTTCCAATCCTATTCTTCTTTACTTATGATATAAGGAAGTCTTATCTATATTTTTATGTTGTTTCTCATCACAATAAGATTTATAGTAATCATTTATGGTAGGATCTATAACTATATTTTCTTCCATTGGTTATCTATATATTTCTTATAAAAAATATCTTGATATAAAAATTACTATCATAATGAATGGTTTTTTTAAATTCCTCAACTAAGATAACTTTGATCATAATTTTCTATATCTCTACATCGTGAACCTATTCACTATGATTTCTCAAATTATTATCTCGTTGGGAAAATTTCATGATCACTTCCGCACAAGACTATCAAAACTAATATATCTCTTTTTTCTATCCATAAATTTTAGTACTATTGAAAATAGAAGGATTCATCATTGAATACATATGAATTAAAAATACAAAACTAGATTTAGTAATTGAACACCGAATCAGAAAACTTAGTTTCTAGTACAAATTATTTTCACAAGGAAGAATATTATAACCCTTAAAGGTGGTGGTGAATTAGGGGGTTTCCTAATTAAATTTTTTTCCTATGCCTACATACACCCCACTAATTGATCTTACTCTCTTATTGGGGGAACACAATTCAATATGTTAACCACATAATGGCATTATCAATGAATCATTCAACACAAATGAAGAAATTTAAAACATGAATAAGACCTAAATATTTCACTTGGTTCACCATAAAGGTAAATTTCCAAGGATAACCCACTAATGATGTGTCAATGTTCAAAAATCCACTATTGTACCAGTTCAAGGGATACATGTTTTTAGGTTATGGTCACTCTATTCCGAGGTGTAATTACTTTATATGATTTAAGAATGACACAATGTCAATCCATTGGCCACTTCCTCTTCTTATACTTTATACACTGCTTCATGATGGTTTGGTTAGTTTACAGATGTGGGGGTCTCCTAAAAAGTTTTTAGATGTGAATATATCATTAATAACTACATAAGGTGTTAATTACCCTTGCATTATAGAGTCCAGGTTTATTCTTTACTAAGATCCAAATTCACTGTACTCTTCCTATTAAAAGTTGGATGAGATCTTCTTCACAATTAGTGATATAGGGCTTCTACTTTCATAGAAGAACAAAAAAACACTTCTAATTCCAAATGAATATTAATATAGTAAGGTATTTATTCTCATTATGATTAATCTATAATAACAGTTTATATAAATATAAATCTATGATTTTATTTGATCGTTATTCCTTTAAACCATATCTGATCATTAAAACTCCACTATGGTTCTTCTCTCTCCTTCCTCACTTAAAACCAAATATAGCAATGTAATCAATTCTATCTTGTTTTCAAAAATTGTGGTGGATTGGTTTTATAAGTTCTCAAAATATAAAACCCTATAAGTAGTGGCTTAGATCTATTCATATTCTTATTATTATCAATCATTAATATAAGTGTCGTATATGTTTAAATGTGGCCAAAATCATCCAATTTGGTTGGACATATCTCCCAAAAACCATGTCATATATTATTCTTTTAAAATTTAAATGGAATATGTAAGAAATTTTGTAAATTAATTGATCATTGTGTGTTAATATCGACTGTGGAATTATCTTCATCAAATTTTAGTAGATTGAAACTTTAACTCCCCTTTTTTATAGTGATATTCATTCAACAGACATATATGAGAAATCAATATAAAATCTCATTAGAAAACTCCCTGAGAATCGTAGTGTGATCTTAAATATCACTTAAAATATTGAAACTTGTTGATGCATGAAAAAGTTATTTATTGTGAAAAGGATTAAAAATTATATTTAGCAATTCTATCACTTTTCCAACGCACAACTTATATGGTATAATCACATTGTCATCATGTAAGCTCTTCTCAACTCTTGACCAGTTACGATATGGTTCATGCACTATGACATGATTCCTCCATATATAATATTCTATATCCAAACTTATTTTTATTAATCTCACATTATAGTGTGTCTTATTCCTATAGTCTTAACTTCATCATTCATTTTAATCTTCAGTACCCTCCATTAAAACAGAGTTATACATGTTGCAGTTTCACACTCCAAATGTTACTTTTCCACAGTTGATGTACATGGAATTCATAATTGTCTTTTAATTGGTTTTAATTATTTAGTTTTACTATATTTATTTTTATGTTCATTTGTTTTTTTGTAGTGTTTTAGTTATTTTTATACTTTTTAGTTAATTTTATATTAATATTAGTTATTTATTATTATGATTACTATATATTAGGTTTTTATATTATTAACATATACCTAACATTATATATTATTATTATTGTTATTAATACTATTATATTTAATAAATTATACTGACACTTGTTAATAGTCATTTTATTAATCTTAGTTTTTAAATATAATTATATTAACATTTATTAATAATAGTTTTATTTTGGTTCAATTATGAGTATAATTTGACCTAATTATATTTAATCATTTAACGAATTATAATAACAACTAATGAGTTGTATTTTCAGTTCTATCATTATACATTATTATCCTCATAGTATAATCTTGATTTTAAAATTTATTTTTTTAATAGAGGAATGAGCTTCACCGTGTTTCTATCTACCCACATTGACAATATTTAAAGCAAAAACTAGGAAGAAAACTACCCTAATCTCAATCCTAGTTGGTCACAAATTAATGAAGTCATGATTTAGTAGTAATACATAGGCATTGAACCATCATCATACCTATGCTACAATCCATTTATGAACCCATCACTTGTAGCGAAAAAATGGTTCCAAATCACAACAGAGGTGATGCCCAACTAGTCCACAAGGCTTCACCAAGACTTCAGAGCATCACTCCTTTGTCATTACAAGTAGGCCTGGCCTACACCTCAATCTTTCTCTCAATCTATATCTATCCCTCTATCTTCTCCACTTACTAGCCCACTCCTTCCACCCTCTCATGTGCACCATAATTGGAACTCTATGTTTCTTAATTGATGTTCATTGTGTGGTGGTTATTGATAGACTTGTTGCCTATTCCTACTCACATCAGTTGTACAAGAGCCTCAACCTAGTTGGTGAGGACTCGATAAGTGCATCAAAGAGTCCCAATATCAAAACCAAGTGGAGGAATAATTTCTCGATTAATGTAGCAGTAATATAGAAGTTATTATTCGGTACTGCAATAGCTAGAACTATTCACCTGTTTGGGTCATTAGGCCACTGGTTTGGTGTTCAGGTCCATCAAGGACTTCAAACGACCACAAGGCCTTTGGAAAACTTCAAGGCCTTCGGTCCAGTAAGGATTTTGGGCCACCATAAGGCCTTTGGGCCACCTCAAGGCCTTTAAGAGACACAATCGGTGTAGTTTCCCCAGACAGACTCTACAAAAAAAGAGTAGCCCCATAGGAGGATTCAGATAAGGCGCACCTACGAGAGTAGAACCAATGGATTTGAAAGAATGACAGTGTATGGAAATTCCATCGAGGCCAGACTATGATTGCATGGGAATATTATCCAGATAGCCATGCAATGGTGGAGAGCTACCATTACGATGCAGATGCTGGGGAGGGGTACTTCCTTCTATTTATAGTCTGGTTGAATTCCCTATGGCAGTCGAGTCATGTAATGTCTCATTAAAGCCTACAATCCATGTAATATCTAATCCTATGAGCCTTGTAAGGGTTCCCCCTCATCCCTTTAAAGGGGGGTTATCAAAAATCAATTAAAAATAAGGCCTCCAGCTATTCAGGCCTACTCACATAGGTTTACGATGAGAATTGGAAGCATTTTTACATGATGATTCTGGGTCACATTCACAATTAAAAATTATTCATGCTGTTGTTCGCCTCAATATCGTGGTGATCATTGGAATGATATTTCAATGCAGTGATCATTAGCGGTGTCTTACATTGATATTTTCATCTACACAAACATGATGATTTCTAAGATTTTTTTTTGTTTTTTTAAACTATGGATAGATAACTAATTCATGTTAGTGTTTTTATTATGTGATGGAATACATATGAATTTTTTCTATTTTTATATCTTATTTACAGTGGGATTAAATGTTCTTTTATTTTTATTCATTTTAATTACATTTTTTTCTAAACTTTTTAACATAAGATATTTATACACATGATTTAGTTTTTTTCATGTGATACCGAATAACTAATCATGAGTGGGATTAACATCTTAGAATTCATAAATTAAGAATTTTAACGTGTGAATGAGAGAATCATAAGTCAGACATGAGTGAATTCAGAATATAGAAACATTATATATATATATTTTGTATTTTATTTTAAAACATGTACGAGTGATAAGTAAAAAAGAAATCCCATGTGAGAAAACCTGAGATAGATAAATACTGATTTTTTTTTTAGAAATTGGGAATTGTATTTCTAAAGTGATTTGACACTAAAATGTATAAAAAAATGTACACAACACTAGACATAAAGAGATTGAATTTTCTTTAATTCAAATTATATTTCAAGAATACAAGAGATCTATAATACACTCTATCGAATATAATGTCCCCTTAGTGGATGTGATTTTATGTCCCTTGTATATGACTTCACAATCATTACATTTAAAATAAAGAATGGATACCATTTACATATATAAACTCCCACCTTTTTTATGATGAAAAATCATTTGAGGATGAAGAGGACATATAAATAGGGACATTAATTACTACCATTGTCTCATAATTGACCCAAAATATTCGATTTAGTTCCTGAGAACTGACTTTATTTTTAGTTAATTAATTTCTTTCAACATTAATGATGTTTCTTATGACATAATGATTGTCCCTTTTCATGAAACGTTTTTGTGATATTGTATTAAGAATAATTTCTGCTTCTAAAGGTCTTATAAGGTTCCCACTCTGATGATAACCTAAAGGTTCCAGGACAATATTAATGAATATTCTTTTATGATAGGATGAAATAGCCTAATGGGACATAGAAAATGTTGTATATTTTGGGTATAAGTCTAATAAGACCTGGTTACAAATTCTTAGGGTGTTCTACCTTGGAAATATCGAGGATAGAAAGTTATAAGAACTAACCCATTAGTAGGATATCCACATTTCCATATGTCATTGTATATTACTATTTGTGAACATGTGTACTGGTCCTTATACATTAATATCATCATAAATGGATATGATGACTCTCGTAAATTGATGTATTTGGGAAATCTATGATGACATATGCTCGCGGTGAGGTTGGATGCATTGGGTAGGTCACGAGTGATATTTCATTAATGGATAATACAAGAAAGGATTTATAACTTCTACCCCTGGATGGAAGTTGACATATCAGTCCCTTTGAGGTGAATGAAAATACCAATAAAATCCATATAAATAATATTCCATGGGTGAGTTTATTTCTAGAATTTCCAATAATGTGAAATCACATATATTGGTTTATGACATTTGGATACAAGTTTATTGACTAAAGAAGTCATGATAAATGGAATATATTATGTGGTAAGTGTTCATGAGTGGTTTAATTTCATTGTGACATTAACTTCTTTCTATATAGGTTCCATGGTTTGTTTCTAGATGATAACCTTGGAATTTAAGTGGTTATGACTAATTTCACTAAAAAACTGTCTTAGAGGGCCATGAACTACGTGTATCAATAATCTTAGTTAAATTCATGTATTGAATTTAGCTGTTAAGAATAAATAATATTTATTCAGGTTTTGTTGATGGTA
Source organism: Viscum album (assembly GCA_963277665.1). NCBI lineage: Eukaryota > Viridiplantae > Streptophyta > Magnoliopsida > Santalales > Viscaceae > Viscum > Viscum album. The sequence continues at coordinate 626,074,462 of OY728147.1, forward strand.
ATAATGTAATAATAAGTTATTAAAAATAATAAGCAATTTAAACAATAATAATATTTTTTTTCAAGTTTTTAGAATATAATATTGATTATATTTTTCATAGCAGAATTCAGTGCCATTTGTTTATTAAATAGTCACTATTAGGGTATTGGTAAATGTCAAAAGATGAATTCAGAACGAGTTTAATGGTTTGATTGGAAATGTAGTAAATTATATTTATTTATACTCATAATAATAATAATAATAATATTACTATTAGATATTAGGTCAACTAATAATTACTAGATTGATAATGGCTTGTGTGTGATTTTACAACCATACGCTTATAATAATAAATAACTAATTATATCACTTTCTATAATAACTGTTGGTGTCCACAATAGATAGATAGAGACTCCCTCAATCCTTAAAGAGATATATAGAGATCATTAGTGCACCCAATATTCCTAGTCTTTCAATGAATCAAGACAACATCAGGCGTTATTCTCTCTCCTTCTAGATGAGGTCAACTTCAATCAACCATGAATAACACAAGTGATAAGGATCCGTCATTCTAGCCCATGATGATTATACAATTATGTTTAGAGATTATGGTGCATGTGTGGATTACATATGGATGGATTTTTCACTTGGATCCTAAAACACAATGATAGTACAATGAGATATAGTCCACTAGATAATCAATGAAAGTGTAATTATAAATTAATTTAATTCTATATATTGTCATAATTTAATTATAAATCAAATGTGAAGATACTTCTATTTTAGTATTTTCATTTTTATATATTCAAGAAATAATTTTTTTTTTCGAAAATATGTTTTAATCATGTATGGAAATAATTATATGAAAATTAAGATGAAAATTCAAGTCATCAAACCGTCATAGAACACTTCTACTGTGATTGGAACTTTCAAGTGGTATTGGAGGGGTTACATGTATAATTTATAATTATGTTTTATTTGGTTATTTTTTTCATGCATTTTCATTTTACTCTACTTATATATATTCATTTTAATATTTAAAATCGTCATCCCATAACTTATTCATTCTTACTAATATAACCTGTAAATTATTTAGATTTAAAAATGAAGAAAAACACTGAAGAACACCATATAGAGGTGTTAAAGTCTCTTCGTGGACAAAACCACAGTACATGACATGTACTTCCTACATACACACCATGTATTATTGTTTTTGTGTCTGCATCTCAAGATAAAGTTGGATTGGTTTGATTAAATGAGATCTAAGATCTAAAAAAAGAGTATTGGTGTATTTTTTTAGACAAAATGGTACACAACATGAAGAACTACACATTGTATCCATATTTTACTTAACATTTAGTTCTTAGATTTACATGTCCAAGAATCTAGGGTGTCCCAAAATTTCATGTATTGGATACACAACATGGGTCTTGAAGATCCAAAAAACTCTGAGGTCACATGTCATGTATTGATAGTATACACAGTGTACCTCGATCTCATCCATGGTTGGAAACATTACCAATCTCAAGGAATGTGATTTGAGCATGGGAAGAAAACAATACATGTCATGTAGTAAGTAAACTCCATATAGTACACTATATATAGTGTGTCAAGTTTTTCATGAAGAAAAATAAAATATATTATAAAAATATTTATATATATTATATTTATCATTTATTTGAAATCACACATCATGTTATAGGATTGTAGATATTTTCCTGTATGGTTGAGGGTTAGTTTAACATTCATAAGATAATCTAACCATTAAATAATTTCATGATCATTAAACTTATATTTTTCTTTTTGGAAAGTACGTGGTTATTTATTTATTTTTTTGAATGTTGTTTGATCACATGGTAAATGCATTAAAAAAAATCAATGATGAAATAAAATATGACTAACTTATATGTGAATTTTTTATCAAATATGGATAATCACTTAAGTAAAATAAAAATAATATTGAAAAGTCATGTGAAATAATAAAATTGGATTTGAATATAAGGATAAAAATAACTCAAGAAAAAAATATTAATTCAGTAAAACCATCCAATAAAGAAGTTATAATAAAACTTATAGTTCAATGGGATTGACCAAACCTAGCTGGGGTGCATTAAATTATCATAGAACTTTTAGATTTATGTTTTGGGTTGACTTAACTTGGTTTACATCAATGGTTGACTTCTAATGTAGGATTTGTTGAAACTAAGAGACATGTAATGCCCCGACCCTAGATGCCCAGATCTAGAACATTATTTCAATAAGTTAGAATGATTACAATGAATAAAATCCTGATGGACCAATCAGTTTAAAAGTCTTGAAAGACCAGATTATAGTCATGATACCATAATACGTTGTAAAAATAAAATAAAACATGACACAATATGAAATAAACAACATTCTTGAAAGGTTATTAAAATTTTTCTTCATCATAACCTAAGGAAAGGAATCATAAGAAAAGGGAAAGCTTAACTGCTCAGTAAGGATAAGTGATTCAATAGAAGATATCATAAACAATAAGGCTTATTTAATAACTTGTTCCACTAAAACACAATCTAAAGCTCAATATGGCAAGAATAAAAACCGAATGAATAATTCCTCATAAATAGTCACATGAAATTTCATAATGGATAATCTAATAGTTGAATAATCACATGATTTATCTATTATTAATATCATAATGAGGGAATGAATACGCTAGAAATCATAAACCTGTCATCGAGGCCTCGACCAATACTTTTGAAAATACTTGGGTAAGGCCTCGGCCAAAACCCAATTTTGTTTTGTCTCATGAGACCAACTGATACATTGAGGGGCTATAGAAGGTCCCACACATCATTTTCTAAGTAAAATTAATTCCTCATAAATCTAATAAAAGATATATTTAGATCAATGTGTTCCATACAACTTTGAAATATTTTAATCACAATTATAGATGAAAATATTCCAACTAAATCAATGATAAACTTTTGCAGAAAATGATCATTAAACATTTCAAAGTATCCCATAAAACTTTGAAAAATTTAATTCTTAAGTCCATATAATATAATAATAATAATAAGACTCATAATTTTTTATCTCAATGGGAATTAAATACACCACATTCAAGGAATAAGTGGTAAACAAGTCATAAATCTTATAGAATTAAAAGTGAGACAAGAAAACCCATTTTATTTTGGAATTTTTTTTATTTTTCATAAAATAATTTTGAAAACATGTTTGTACTAGAAAATAAAAGGTAAATAAATTAAAATTACATTTTACGAATAAATGTTTTCCCACTTAATTAAAATCATATAAGAAGAGTTTTTAATGAATCTTTATAAATAAAATAGTTAAGTGTGGTTTAAGGAAAATATTATAGAGATTTTAAAGAGGAATGACAAGTTTGTTTTCATAAAACCATAAATGAATCATGATAGTTTTATCAAGATAAAATTTATGATTTTTAGAAAATAATTATGGATTAAAAAATATTATATAGTGAACTTTAAAATGGTTAAGAATTTGAGAAGTTCCATTGAATCAAGCCTGTTTATCAGGAATAATTAAAGAGGGAACTATTTTAAAACATATAATACCCATAAATGAAATATGAAATGATACGAATATATTATTTTGGAATATAAAAATAGAATATATAATATGTATACAAAAATTAATAAGCATTATATTTTTTTAAGGATAGTGAAGGAATAACCTGAAGGAAAAAACAAAGGTTCAGGTGGAACCCCTAACACATTATAATCAATCAGATCATATGACCCAAAATTAATAATTATAAAATGATACATTTAATAACATGAAATTAAATAGATTCATGATATTATACATCAATTTTCATTACACATAGAACATACATAATAAATAATGGTGAATAAGGAATATCTCACAAAAAGGGAAGTGAGATGAGAAAACCCATACCTTATGTCCGAATGTGTTCTGCATTTGACCTTAAGGTACTAGAATATGAAATTATACCCCTAATAATTTAATTCAGAACCTATTAGACATTTATATAATTTATTATAATTTTATTATGTTCATTTATAGCCTAGTGATAAGTTATAAGATTGAATTTTGTCATTCTGGAGCATTCATTTCTTGATATTCATGACTGGTTTGCTTGGTTATAAGTATGGAAGTTCATATGAAATTGATATAATTCTCCAGGATTGAATTTATATATTATTAATGAATATAAGGATGTTTAATGTGTTATATATATCATTTTAATACATGTTATGATGATGAATCATTTGATAATTTGTTTAGTGTTTATCGTTTATATTTTTACAGTGGTTTGTTGATCACAACAAACTAGTTTTGTTATATTTTTTATTATCTTGTGAAAATAATAGTTACAGAATCATTTAATAATATATAATACATATTATATTATCTTTTTAACAATAACAATAGTTTCATGACCGGCCTTTAAGGAAAAAATGAAGAACAATGGTTTGTCGTCCACGTCGGTTGTAAATTGGAACCTCCCAGACAATGAATTCATTTTTAAAAGAAACGAGAGAGAGAGAGTAATGAGATTGATGATGTATATTACCTTAAAAAGATATAATTCTAGTATATATATTATAATAGAGTTATCATGATCATTTGTAAAGATGATTTAAGGAGAAGATAAGAATATAAAACAAATTGTAAAATGAAATTAAAAGAAAAAAGGATATGGTTTACCTCTTGAAATATCCTCCATGAGAACCTACGTAAGAGAAGGTGTTTTGGACATTTTGAAAATAAAATAAGTTCTTTTAGGTGGGGAGGGACTAGGGAAGAGTATTTGGGAAGACCATTGAAAATCTTCAAGACTTATAGGAATAAAGAGAAGAGGATGTGAGGGCTGGTTTTCATAGTGGAGGAGAGGAGGGGGTTTCCATTATTTTAATCATTATTTTATTATTTTGGCTCAAGAATATGAATACTATTGATTCATGTAACTTAAAATAGTAATTGGTTTACGTGAGTTCGATCCAATTTCCATTTACATCAACCATGACTCAATCATGATGTAGAAATTCATTTATTTAGCATATTTCGTAAATTATCAAATTTCAGTATTCCCAAAAAATTCAAGTATTTCAGAAAAATCCAAAAAATTCTCCCTATCATTTTTTAATTTTTTGAGTTCAAAAAATGAACTCCATTTTACAAAAAATATTTTTTGACTATGTGAAATGTTATTTTTAAATAAAATCATTATTTACTTAAAAAATACAGATTTTAAATTTAAAACTGATTTTATAATACTTTAAAAAATTAACTGAGGTCTCATAAAATTATAATAAAATCATAGGAAAAAAATATTTATTCAGGAATACATTTTATGAAAATTAATTTTATTTTAAATAAATTTTTCAGTTTAAAATTGTAAATAAATATTTTTTAGTCAAAAAAATACCATCACTAAATTATTTAATTTTAAAACAGCCACTCTCATTTATATAGTGCCAAAATATTATTTAAACATTCATGGGTGAGGTTAATAATCATAAGGGTCAATTTACTATTCATAGGACTAAAATTATTATTCATAAGGGTACATTAATATTTATAAGAGTCAAGTTACTATTCACCAAAAAATTATGTTGATCCTATTAGACTCAAAAAACCTACTGATCACAATGGTGTATGTCCGTTTTTCAAAATTCAAATCACAGAAGTGGAAAACTTTTCTTTCATGGATTGGTTATAATTATATAAAAAGTTTTTTCTTCACAGAGAATAGGTGTTGTGTGCATGTAATCTAGTTAATTAATTGAAATTATTTATGAAGAAATATACCAAAAATTATTGGGGTCCCATATTAATAGTGAATAAATTCTTAAAATAATTTAGTATTTATAAAAATAAATATAATAGTTAATATATATATATTATATTTAATTAAGTAATCTATTGACAAAAAATCTTTTTTAAATAATGAAATATATATATTCATATTAAAATACACAAAAATGATATTGTAAAATAATATTTGTTTTTTAGAACATTAATTAATTTAGAAACTATAAATTATAATTATTTATAAGTATTATTATTAATTAAAACACTTAATTTTTAATTATTTGAATTTATTAAACAAATTACTCGGGTGTCACAAGACAAGTGTTGAAGAAATATTTAGAATTTGATTTTAGGATTGGGGATTCCACTCAATGGATCAAGGAACTGTGAGTTAAAGTAGCTGAACATTTACACCTATATAAGACCCTTAAAATAAAAATACATTCCAATGTTTGGGTTATGAGATGTGGAATTAGGATCCTACAAATAATAATATCTAAGCGATAATTTATTATAAAAATGATTACGAGGGATATTGGGTTTTAAAAAATAGTGGGAGATTAATGAAATTTAATTAATTCTAAATTTATTAATTTATTTTTGTAATAAAAAAGTACTAATCATCAACTCTTAATTAGTATAAAATGGAAAATCTACTGAATTTAACAATATCAAAAATCCATTCTAGAGAAGGATAACCTTCTAAACGATGTGAATTTTTAAGAATGGTATATGCACTTACATGTTATAATACACCATGAATGTATGTTATAAATTATGGAAACCCCAAATTCTTTATTCCTTCCCATAGAAGCTAGAAAAGAAGAAGTATCACTTTATGTAAAACGTGGGATTACATAATGGATATCTAGTGTTTCATGATATACTACATGTCCAATGATCCTATAAAAAAATATAACGATATTAATGTGTTTATCCTCATTTCTCAAAATTGAGATCTTTATCAAGATAAGGGGAGACCAGAGAGATATAAGTTCTATAATTCACTATTCACATGAAATATTGGAGGGTTGAATCTAGCTAGGTCACATATATGGAAGTTGATTGGAAACCTTTAGCACTTTTAAATATTGGGTTTTACAATCCTTGATGAATTGTGCACATATCTCATTCTATCGCCACTACCTAAAAACTTATCCCTATTTATTATTAATTATAATGTGATAAATATTGGGAAAACACTGTAAACAATTATTAATCTTATTATCAATGTTAATAAAGACACAGGGCATGAAAACATGTGGTCTTTATGGTGAATAAGAAGAGAAGAAACAAGGAAAGTGGATTGAAGGTTCATTTAATGTCTAAGGCTATGGTTCACTATAATTACAAGAGGAAAAAGACATTGATGTAAGGAAAAAAATAGGATGTGGTATATTGTTTCATGTAAAAATCTTGGTCACTGGAATAGGACTTTCCCCCAGCCAAAGAATCAAGGGGAATCGTCAGGTGTAATCATTATTGAATATAATATTTCCATTTACACTAATTGGGTATTATATTCTTCTTGTGATTCTCACATTTATATCAAAATATAAGAACCATGTAGATTTTGAAATAATTATATATACTAGGAGGTTATAGGGTCTTCCAATGGAGTGAGGATGCCTACATTATCCATCAGGGACTACCATCTCACATTAATGACATGATTGACTTTGGTTTTAGATAATTTTAATTATGTTCCTATTATTACCAAAAAACATTATTTACCATTCTTATTTATAAATGGATGGATTTATTTTCATATTTTTAAATAAGGGATTCTAATTTTATAAAGATAGAATATGTTATGGTTTGTCATAGTTGAATAACAATTTTTATGTACTTGATTATAATAAAATATAAGAAATTAATAATGAAACAAATACACATGATTGATTTGACACCCAGTTATTAAATCATATCATATGTCACATAAATGAGAAGCCTTTGAAAAATAAAAATCAATATGGTTACTTAGAATCATTTGTGCTTAAACCACTTTAAATATGTCAGAATTATTTATAAGGAAATAATACGAAACCACCATTCTATGGTCAAGGTGAAATGGTTGTAGAGATTCTATTTTTGGTACACACTAATGTGTGTGGACCATTTATTATAAAATGTAGTAGGGGATATCATATGTTATTGATTTTTCCAATATATTAGGAAGCTATGGTTATATCTATTTTATGAGTTATAATTTTGAATCCTTCATTAAATTTAAAAATATATGGAATGATGTTGAGAATTATCTAGGTAATAAGATAAATAGCTTTAGACTAGGTTGAGGTGGTGAATATCTTAACCAAGAATTTATCAACATTCTATAGAAGTATGTGATTTTATGTCTACTCACTTAACCATATATACCATAGTATAATGATGTTAGTGAAAGGAGAAACCATATGCTACTATACATGGTAAGGTCTATGTTGAGTCACAAAAGCCTTCAATTTTTTTTTGGGGAAATTAATTATAAAAGACATCATACTTACTAAAAACAATACCAACTAAAGTGAAAACTGTTATTCCCTTTGAGTTTCCAAGTGGAAAAAATCTGATTTGTCACATGTTTATACATGGGGTTGAGAGACATATGTTAAGGGTGGATTAATGAAAAAAATATCAACTCTTGGAATGAAGTGTGTATTTATCAGGTATCCCAAATAATCAAGGGGATATTATCTATAAAACCCATTATACAATAATGTAATCATGAAAAGACTGGCTATCTTTCTTAAGAGGGAGCACATACCTAAAGAGTATAGTTAAATAAATATTTACTTCGATGAAGTTGATTCTCAAGATACGAATTAATCGATACCAGAATATACTCCAAAAGTACTCATAGAATAATTTTTTCCTAAAACACAAGTACTATATATGAGTTATATAGAGGTAAGAGAAACATAGAGATAGTGTTTTCTAGTCACTGATAATTTTGAATCCTTATTGGTTGAAAATATGGATCCTCTCTCCTATAAGGAGGAAGTAGAGAGCTCAAAAGCTACAAGATTAAAATAATCCATAAATTCGATGATGTATTCCATGTATGAATCCAATTTTGTATTTTGATTGACCCACTAGTTGATGTAAAACATGTTGGTTGTAAATGGTTATTTAAGAGAAAACATTATATGATGGGTATAGTAAATTCTTATAAAAAATGGATTGTGGATAAAGTGTTTAGAAAAACTAAAGATATTGAATTTGATGAAACATTTTCTATAGTTCCCATGTTTAAATCAATCATAATTATGATTTACATTACTGTTTACCAGGACTATCAGAGTTTGGAAATGGAGTTCAAAACATCATTATTTTATGGGAACCTTATAGAGGATGTTTATATGACACAAATAGAAAGGGTTTTATCTATAGGAAATTCCAATACGGTATGAAAGATTCATATATCCATCTATCAATTAAATAAATCATCCAGGTTTTAGAAAATTTGATTTGATGTATCCATAAATGAATTTGGTTTCATTAAGAAAAAATTAAATCCCTGTGTTTACAATAGGTTTAGTGGGTATAAATTGATTTTCATAGTAGTATATGTTGAGGAAATATTACTAACTTGAAATGATATACCAACCTTACAATAGGTTAGAGAATAGTTACGAAAGTTCCTCTCTATGAAGGAATTATTTTAAGAAACTCACATTCTTGGGATCAAGATCATGTGTGATAGATCTAAGTGGATTCTTGGACTATGTAAAGGTACAAAAATCGACCAGATGTTGATGGGATTTAATATAGGACAATCCAATATGGGGTTCATTCTAGGGTCACATTGCATAAATCATTCTAAGAAAATGTATCATAAGATGTAATAGGAAAGAGAGGGAATAAGTAAGATCACAAGAACTTTTATGATAAGATCCATCATTTATTCTATTTTATGTATGAGTAATTATGATACCTATGCATTTAGTATGGAAGTAGTATATCAGGGAATTCTAGGTGAATAACATTGGACTACTGTTAAGGTAATCTTTATGTATCTGAGGTGAACTAAGGATATGTTTATGTTGTATGGAATAGATGAAGAGCTATCCATCAAGGGTTATAAAGATACTAGATTTTAGGTAGATTAGAATTATCTAATGTTACAATTTTGAAATATCTTTTGTTGTTATAGAGGAGCTATGTGTTAGAAGATTTCAAAGAATCAAATTTTCACTAATTCTACAGTGAAGTGTGAGTATATTTTTGTTTTCAATGTATCTCGGGAAGTATTATTGATTTCAAACCTTTTCTAATAGATTTATGTGGTGCCTAGTAATAAAGAACCTATCATAATATATTGGGATAACACAACAGTGGTGTCCCTCTTCAAAGAGCCGAGTATACAACAATTGATAAAGAACATACTTCATATGTTTCATCTCTGGAATGACTTTTCTCAATGAGGTAAATTTTCATTGAGTATATTTTCCAAGGGGGAAAATTTTGTGGACCCATTTATTGATTATTTACCTTATCCAATTCATGAGTATCATGTGAGATCTAGTCGACTGAAAGTTGTTGTTAGTTGGATCTAGTGTAAGCGGGAGTCTTTTGGAATTGATTACCTAAAATTGAATTTCTAATTACATGATTACATGTTTTTCAATATTAATGTAGTTTATTTTTACATCATGATTGCTCCTTTATATTAATATTTTATGTGATAATGTTCAATGAAAATGTGTCACACTAAAAGTTCATCGCAGTTCCCCCATTGAGGAGAACCTAGAGGGTCCAGGAAAGTATTATTGAATATTGTTCTATGGATGGATGATATTTTCTAATTGTAAATATATGATACAATATATGAAGGGTAATAGTATTACAAGACATTAAGACACCTTATCATGGTTTTTTTCCTTCATAATCTCCATGATATGAGGTTATGAGATAAAACCCATTAATTAGAAATCCACAAATATATGTTTCATTAGATATTTCTATTTTTGGATGTGTTTACAAATCCTTAGAGTTTAATATTATCATTAGTGGATATCTTGACTCATGTACTTTGATGTATTGAAAAAAAACTATGATGAAACATGCCCATGGTGAGGCAAGATGCATTGGGTAAGTCACAAGTGATATTTCATTAATGGATATTTAGTTAAAGGATTTACCCCTTATGTCTCTTGATAGAAGTCGATATATCAATTCCATTTATTGGAATTGAACTACATATAAAATCCATGGCCATGGTTTTTGGTGGGAGAGTCCATTTACAAAAAGTCAAAAAAATATAAATAAAAAATATTGGTTTATCGCACCATCATGAAACCTTTTACATTAGAGATATCATGATAAAAGGATTATATTACATGATAAGTTTTAATGGGAGGTTGGATGTTATTGTGGAATTAAATTATTTTTCAAAGGGTTACCTAGAATTTACTTGACTTTAACATTGGATTTTTTGAAGTTAGGAATAATTACACTGAGATAGAGGCCTATCAGGTTAAAAGATAATTTTATCCACAATATCAGTTAAATTAAATTATTGAATTTGACAAGTTAGAATAAGTAATATTTGTTTAGATCTAACTGTTATCCAAAATTTAATTAAAAGTTATTTTGGTGAATAAGTGAGTTAAATAATAATAATAAATATTTATTTTTATGTTTTTTGAATATAATATTTATTTTATTTGTGATAGAATAATGAAATGGATTTTTTATTAAATTTTAATTATTCTAGGATTTATAAATATCAATGAAGTAAAGCGAACCGAGATTAACAACCAACTTGAAAATGATATAAATGATATTTATTCATCTTCTTCATGTGTAGAACATGTCATGTGATTAATAATAATAATATTATTATTATAATTATGGTGAAATAAGAATTATTAGGTTTTACATTTGATTTTGTGTGATTTTTCAATGCTAAACCATTCATAATAAATATATAATTATTCCACATTTATAGTCACTTTTGGTGTGAATAATGGATAGAGAGAGACTATATCAATACCTAGAGAGGGATATATATATATATATATTGATTGCACTCTCTCTTAATATAATCTAAATACACCATGATAATATCAAAAGTTCTTCCTTATAATTCAAGTAGAGTTTAGCTATGATTAACGATGGACAACATAGATGACCAGGATCAGTCATTCTAGAACCCAACTACTGCACAATGATGTTCAGAGATTTTGGTGAATGTGTGGATAATATATAGAGGAATTAAAAAATTGGATTATATAATAAAATTATGTTATCATGAGATCTGTTCCACTATATCCTCAATGAAAACAGAATTAGAAATTTACGCAACTCTATATCTGCTAATAAATTAATGATAAATTACATGAAAGGATCCTCCTATTCTTGTTCAATCATCATAATATACTCAATTAATCAATGAAATTAATTTTAAAAAATGTTTTATCATCTGTATGAATGATTACATTTCACTTAAGAAAAACATAGTGTTGTTCATACCATTACAGGATGCTTCCACTACTCTAAGACCTTTCACAAAATACCATGGATTGACCCACACGAGAGGAAATCACTTAAAATAACCTAAACAAACCTATTTCTAAGAATAATCATGACTTAGAAACATATTACCAAAGATAAAATTTTGAAATAGTTAAAAGGTTATAAAACTAGGTATTAATGGTGGAAGAGTACCCACAAAATATTTTAGAGATAATGGAATAATTGGATGACTTATATGATATTGAGTTCATGGTGATACATGAACTAAAGAGGAAACCTGATGAGGGGAATATATAAGGAATATAGAGAAAATATATCATTACTAAAACAATTAAGTTTCTTACAATATATGAGCTTTTCCTGCTTTCTCTATGCATTGAGGCCAATACCACTTTACATGAAATACCCACATATGTTAACCATAATTTTAAACTTGTAGAAATTAATGAAACTGAAAATCTTGAATTGAGTTTTAAACCATGGAAGTTCTATATTCTAGTGGTGATTTATGAAAAATAACCATCTTACATGATCATAATATACACTATATTTAAGTATGCATGGGATATAGGCTGATGAATAAGAGAAGATAATAAGAAAAGTTCTTCTCTTGTACAAATTCAAAGATGTAATGTTATATATCTTAATTATTACCCACTTTACTCAAAGTCTCATTAGGTAGTTTTTAACATGATTTTTATTCATATCTATTTAACATTGGTTTTTTCTCATTCATTCTATGAACTAATTTTTTTGATATGGCTTCATTGAGATGTTTATCAACCTCGAGAATAATTACCTTCCCAATATATCCATACTACATGACTATTGATGAGGAATCATATAAATGACCTACATTTATGTTCTATCTTATTCAAGTGAGATCATCATCTGGACAAAGGTGAAGTAAACTTAGTGGTCAATGGGAGACAATCCATCATTTATCAGTTTTTATTTCATTTCAGTTAGTGTTATTTCATTTAGTTTTATGTAATTAAATTGAATGCATTTACCAATAACTGTTTTTCACCTGGATCTATTGTGAATTAGTTATTCTCATGAATATTTGGTATTACCCTCATGATCTATTTATTTTGGTGTTAATATTTTCATATGATGTAGATATATGTTGTCTCTATTATATCTTTGTAGGTACACCATTTCTAGATCATCATTAGATATAAGAATCCTCTCTGTGTCTATCTACAATTACTCATAGAAGGGTCACTTTTACTAAATATTTTTTATATTCATAAAAATCACACTATAGAATAACTAATTTAAAAAGAAAAAATAATAATAAAAAATTTATAGAATGAAAAAAAAATCAAAAGAAAAACTGATAAAAATTTCATTTTTAATCCACATATAAACCATTGTACTTCTATAGCGACATAGTCAATGACATACCACCACTATGAAAGGTTATTCTATGCACATGATTCCTATTAAGAATACTTTTATTCATAATACCATGAATTTGATTATTTCTTACATAATTCCATACTTTGTAAATGTGCTTATTTTTTTTATTTTTACAATATTTATTTTGACAAATGATCATTCCTGAAATCCAACATTATATTTCCATACCCACAAGGAATCTATCCCATTTCACATATATTAATATTTATCTATTTCATGAGGGAATCTTAGTCATGTTATACCTTCTAGAACAGTCCTTGTTTTTTTATCAAATCGATAATAACTCCAAAATTTCCACAAAAATTACTGAGGTATTTTTTTATTCAACATCATTGACCCATTAAACCAAATTAGTATTTTTCCATTGTGTATCCCATAGAATACATGAAGAATCATTTTTAGGATGATCCCAAATTTGATACCCTTCCAACATGTTGTATAATTATAGGATGAAATTCAATCTAAGTGTGGGGGTGAGTGTTATTCAATGAGAGGGTTGTTTAAGGGGAAGTGATTCATTTTATGAATATGGATAAACATTATTTCATCCTTTGATATGCGTTTATTTTCATTTTATCTCAAATAACTACATGTTTATTTTTATATGCGAATGTGAATTATTTTTTATTCTAATAATGAGTACATTTGTGGTTATTTCTCAGTATCCCCATATTTCAAGGACACCTATAGATGTGATAACTCATTAATCCATATTCTAAATATTTTTTATATAACCCACTTTCATTGTGAAAATTTGTAATGATGTACTTGTGTATTTTTCTTTGGGATATCATCTTATATCATTTTCATGGGGGTTTTGAGTGAAACTCACCTCTTTTTTATCCCATTATTTGACTGATTTATATCCCGTTATTTATTTTTGAGCATATTGATATTATTATTTTCTTGCCAGGACATAATATTTTTTATGTGGGGGTGTGGGATTTTGAGGGACATATTTGGATTGATATCCATCAGGTATATATTTCAATATTATACCATCATTATTTTATAAAAAAATAAATTTTTATGATCCAAAACCCCACAACCTCAGAGATCATTTGAACCTAATGTCAATACCTTAAGATTATTGAATTATTTTTATTTTCACTAGTGGAGAAGTGAAATTAATTGAAATAATATGTTAAAAATTTACATGTATGTGAATAAAGCCTAGAAGTAATCCTAAATTAATTTGAGTCTTGATAGTGATACCGAGATTGGTCACATGGTGTATGAGTGTAGATGTTTGGTTTGAAAATAATTCGAGTAGAAGGAAAATTTCATTTGAAAACTATGATTTTAAATGAAGAAAACTATTTATGGGGAGAAGGATAGAAAATTTTAAACTTAGGATCATGTCGTTCTAGTATGTCCAAGGGGTAATTAATTTAATCTTTCTAATTGTTTTTATTATAAGTAAAATAGTTTAAGTGTGGGAGATTTTATGTATAGAAAAATCACTAACAATTATATAATTTGTTTTCTTATTTATAATTAATTTGTTTAAATAATTTTTGTGTTTTAAGTTATTTTTTAGTTTCAAGTGCTTTATTTGTTTTATTTAATTTTATATTAATATTATTTATTTTTTATTTTCATTGCTATGTATTATATTTATATATTATCAACATATACCTAACATTATGTATTATTATTATTTTTAATAATTATAATAATAATAATAAAATTTTTAATAGTAATAATAATAATAATATTATTATTATTAATAAAATATATAAACATTTACTAATATAATTTTATTTATTTTAGTATTTTTTATTTTTTATGATTATATTTAAACTTTTAGTAGTAGTTTTATTTTTTATTATTTTCTAATAGAACTAAATTATATTAAATAGTTTATCTAATTTTAATTCTAACTAATCAGTTGTATTTTTATTTTTATTATTATACTCCATTTTCATCTAAGTTGGAGTTGGATTTTAAAATTTTTGAATGTAAGAACGAGCTGCACCAACCATCTCACGAACTACATCTCTCGGATCTATAGTGGAGACTTGGTGAAACTACTCACTCATCTCAAGACTTTTCTACCAAAAAGGGAGAGTAATCCTAAGCATTATCAGTGAGTCCTTGGTGCTTCATTATCCTTTTACCCATGTTACAACCCCTTATTGACCCAATATAAGATCAACACCAAACCCTAGTAGGGGTGATTCCCAACCAGTCTATATCACTTCCTCGGGCCACCAGAGTGCCAATCCCCTCTACATACAGCCATGAAACACATTTTTATCTCTCAACATCAACTTCTCTTACCATCCCACTCTATCCACCCACTTCTATACATGATGGTTTTATGTTACATTTACAATTGACATTGGATCATGATCATTTATAATTTTATTAGTGATTTTATACATCATTATGACGATCTATGGGGGTATTTTTTTCACTTAGAAAACATTAGCAGTGACTTGTGGTGATATTTTCATTTACATGAACACGATGATTCATTTTTTTTAATATTCATGTAATTTTTTATATGTATTAATTCATGTTATATTTTTTATTATGTGACTGTATATTCATTAAAATTATTTGTTTTTCATATTTTTTTTTCAGTTGCGTTAAAATTAATTTTTTTATTCATTTTAATTATATTTTAGTCTGAAATTATTTTCATTTAATATTTTTACAGATGATTTGTTGTTAACTCATGTGATTTCTAATAGGTAATAACAAGTGGGACAAACATAAGAAAATTTATTTATTTATAATCTTACAACATGTGTGATATAATCATAAGTTGAAAATAATTGAATTCAGAATAAGTAAATATATTAATTATATTAGATAATGTTTTTTGTGATGTACTTCAAACTTGTATGAGTGATAACTAATAATAAATCTCATATTATATAACCCGACACATATAAATACTATGATGGGTCACTGTATTTCACCAAGTGATTCAATTAAAAAACATCTCACAAATTTTTTACAACACTAATGAATTAGATGTTGAATATATTTTTTTAAAAAAAATACATTTTTTGATTAACATCATAGAACAATACCCAAAGATATTTTGATTAAATATCAAATCAATGATAATTATATAAATAATTATTCAAATGTAGAAAAAAATGATTGACATCCCATGTGCCGGGTAAGAAGCCTTAACTACAACTTTTCATTATCGACTTTCTTCCCTTTGTTTAGTTTTTTTTTCATTTAAAAAATTATTTAATTGTTTAATTTTTTTTCTTATTATAATAAAACATTCATCTTCTTGAACCTTATTTAAAGGGGATAACAATAGTTTATTCACACATTCTCTCAATGGTATCTACCCAAATACTTAAGATACAATAATTATAGATTTATAAGTTTTAAAATTTTTCATGTCCTGATAGCACGTTCTAAAAACCCTAAGTTATTCTTATGCAAGACTAGATTTGATGAGTCTAATTATTCTATAGGTTTGGTTTACTACAATGAAAGGGATGTTATGGAGTTTTCTCTTCCTTCATAGAACATTCAATCAAATAACACTTTTATATTAATTATACATTGAACATATTGTGGCATGATCACCCTATTTAAAGAGCAATACACTTCCATATTGAAGGTACTCTTATATATTATTTGAATTAATCTCATGTAAACCCTTGAGAAATCACTTATTATTCATACAAGAGACATATTGTACTATGGTTTATCATTTAATTATGAACTCATCAAACTAGATCCTAATTTATTATTATATTGCCTATTTTTTAATCTCACACATGGAAATATTACAACATTAGTAGTGTTTATTTGTTATATTATTATATTGTGACCAAAAAAATTCCACTATTCTCCATAAGAATTCATGAAAGGTCTTAATTCATCCAATACCATAACAGATCATAATAATATTCCTCATTTATCACCTCTCTATTCCATATATACCACCACACACCACATATTGATCTCCACATACCATGACCTTGATATCTTATATTATGAAGGTGTCTTCATTGTCACAACTCCTTATAGACACTTTGTAGGCTTTAATGTTTCCTCACCAGATCTGTTAAAATCACTCAAGTCCTTTAGTACCAGGTTTACCAATGTCATGCTTCCTTCACCAATTGTGGTTCTCATGTTTGGAAACCATATCCATCACCATTAAATATTTTCAAAGATAATTTTCTTCAAATGTCAACCTTTATTTACTATAATAAAATATAACCTTCATTTTAAAAAAGTCCAACACACAACCTCATGGTTGTAAAAATTAATTTGTTTATTAAATTATTCATTTGGTTTATATTTAATTATCAATTTATGAGATAAATATTATTAAATTTATTTTTATTGATTTTTATAATAATTTTTTAAAGATATGTATAACAAAGTTTCTCAACAATGATGAATTTCATGGAACATTGAGGAATGCTATTTATTGTTTTTTATAATATTTTCTAGTAATTAACATATTTTAAAATTTTATAAAAATTATATTATAAGAAATTAAATCATATACATGAGATATATTTATGAATAAAAAATTAATAAAACATCCCAAATCTTTTTATTTCTTCCAAGTAGACTAAATATTATTTTAATAAGAAAATAAATCAACTTCACATGTATAATATAACACGTTTTATGTTATTTATAAAATCTTGTTAATGAGATTAATTCAATTTTACATTCCATAAGAAGTCATAAAATTAAAGTAATAGTCACTTCATATTCGACATATCATCACACATAATAAATGAAATTATAACTTTTCCAATATAAAATATCAAAATCACAGTATCAACTTGAAATTATTTTTTATTCATGAAATATGTTAAAACATACTATTATTGAAATTAAATATATAAACTTGATTCTTGTTTATTTGTGATCTATAAGAATGTTGATATTGATAATTTGACACAATTTATTTAATATAATAAATGATTTTGATGATAATGTAATGGTCTCATAAACCTTGGTAAAAATTAAAAATAATAATTAAATCTATTTTATTAATATATAATTATTTTAGTTTTGATTTATTCAATATATATATTTTCTAAATGTTTCCAAATATTTTTTCCACTTTTGAAATCTATTTTAGAAACTTCATAGAGAAAACATGGATAAAAACATGATGATTGTTAATCAATTATCAAAACAATAATATTTCATTATCAAAATATATGATAATGTATATCATATTGAAGTAAAGAAAACACTGGTTTAATATGTACACTTAGTATTATGAGATAAAAATGAATTTTAGTATTTAATTCAATGTTAGTTTGATTTTCACCTATTGATTGGGCATGGGGATTAAATTAGGGGATATTGATGGTATGGTTTGACAGGATAAAATGTCCTTGTCTATAATTTCTCAAGTTTTCAATTCAAAAATTAGAGAGAGTCAACTTATCTATTGAGGATGAATGGTGACATTAATACAACTATGAAAGAAAAGTGTCCAGTGAGATTTATACTTTTCGATTGACAATACACCCGAGTTATGTGAGGTTATAAGCTAGATTATAGCTATGATATGGTTGAATGGAAATGTAAAGTTTTATGGTAGTTGTAGATAAATTTTTAATTTGATATCAGGTGAAGGGAAATGAATTAAATTTTATGGAGTTAATGTGAAAAATATAATTTTTCAATATTGAAATTTAGATTTTATAATAATTCATACCATGGGAAAACTTTTTTATATGTTAATGATATTAATGTTAATAATGTGGTTTATTATTAGTAAATATTGTCTAGTTATTTTTGAATCATTTTGGAGATGATATATATGGGATGTATCTGATGACTGTATGTACTTAAAAACATGACATGTCTTGAGTGTTTTAAATGAATTAGAATACAAAATGAGATTATATATGTTTTATATTTTTTTCTATTCATCACATGTGATTCATAAAAAAAGTTCTTTTATGTTTTAATAGAGGATGTTTTATTTTCAAAGATATAAAGTATTAAAGATGAGTATAATATATTGATATGGGTTAGATTTAGTTTTTTTCATTTTCTATTCAAGTAATAAATGTTTTTAATATACCATGGATGTATTATTCTAGTTTTATTACGATAAACACTTACTTGTGCTCATTATTAACCATATATTTAAATGAAAATGTATTCATCGATGTCCATATTTATAAAATTTTGTTCCTTGATGGTATATTTGAATATTTTAGGGAGTGCGAAAATGAAGTAATGTTATTGGATATTTTTATCCACCATGTTAAGACTATAATTTTATCTTAAAAAATGTATTATACGGACAAACAAAATTAACCTTTAAAGTTTGAATTGTAAATTATTATTAAGGTTGTTGTTTCGTTTTTATTTATGATATTTGAAATATTTCATGCCATTGATGTTTATAAAATAACAATATTAAATAATAAAAAAACCTAATGATAACTATATCTGGATTATTATAGATACTTTGAATGAACCATAGATATATTATATTATTCTATAAATAGAGGTAGCTATGGAAGGTGGAGTATATGTTCAGGGGTCATGAAGTATGATCAGAATACATCATTAGATATTGTTCATTGATTCTAACCTTGATTTTTGTGCTTTATTCATTATTAATATTTAAATGTTGATAAAATTATATAATATATTATTAATGGATTCTTCCTTATATCAACATGAACATAAAAATAAAATAAACCCATTGATGTAATAATTTTTAAGAAGTATCATATGATTTTGGATATTTTTTAAAGAGACATTTTAGTTCATTTTTTATGAAAATGTGATAAATTTACTAGGGATAATGTAATGAAGTCTACTATAGGTCAAATTTATGGAATCAAACAATAAATATCAATGGAAACCAATATAAAAATAATAAAAATAATATTTTTAGATAAATTATAGAGAAAATGTTGTGAAAATTTTGAGTTTTAACTTTATTTTTGAATGCCTTATCAATTGTTTCACTATAAAAAATGTAAATATTAAAATTTATAATTAAATTTGAACTCATAGATACTAAAATGGAAATGATATAATTTATATATTCTAAGAAACCTTAAATAAAATTTCTTATTGATTTCAAATTCTCTCCATATTTTGAAGAAATTAACATATTATTTGTGAGGAATGAACCCAAATTTGGAATATTTGAGTATAGAAAAACATAAATACAATATTTAGAGGTGATTGGAGTTTTTCAATATCAATAAACACTAATCAATGCTAGTTGTTGTTTTGGCCATCATTGATTAATAGTAGTGGTGGAACTTAAATTAACCAACTTGAAAAATAGATAATTATATTGGTCTGTTATATTATCAATAAAAGAGTTTATTATTATCATCATTTAATTTATTTAAAAATGTGTTTATAGGATATATAATCTATGGTGTTATTTATATATAAATAAATGCGATGATTTAATATAGTATTATATTATAAATATTATGAAAAAATAACTAACAAAAATTGGATAATTTGATTCAATATTTAATAATAATATCATATTATTTTTAATACGATTTACTATTTAATATTTAGGTGCTTAAATAAGGGAGTTCATGTTAAAGATAGTTCGAATTCATGTGATTCGAATTGTGTAATTGGTTATTTATTTTGTTTTTAAAACAATATAGTAGTAACATGGATGTAGTAGATATAGAAAGTAGGGATTAATTGAATTAATGGGAAAAAATAAGACATGAGGATATTATGTAAAGACTCGGAATTTCTAGGTAATTTTTGTAATTAAATGGGAATTTTACGAGTTCGTGAAAATTAACAGCGCATGATTCTGAGGCCTGGAGTGCCCAGAATAAGTTTCTGAACTTTTTTTCAGTTACATTCAGTAAAAGTGTAAACGGGTTTTTGTAACATTTGAACTGGTGCTCGGAATTGAAATCCGAGGATACCGTTGAACTCGCAGCACCGATATTCTCTTAAGGAAACTTTCACCTCGATGGAAGTTGGTCGAGGGTGAAAGTTAGTTTTTCTGTTTTTCATGGATGAATAAAATTAAATAAAAATGTTTGACATTTTTATTCATTGAAACATCCCATGTGGAAGTTATAAAGCAGGGGACCACCTGAAATAAAACCTCCCAAATGGGTTATGGTGGTGGGGACCACCCGATCTTAAACTCACCAATTTGAATTCCTAAATGTGGGGACCACCCAAACCGTCATAGTGGGAGAAATCCTTAAACTCCCTCTTTAATGAGGATAAGTATCTTAAACATACTACACATTAATTGTTCCACACCCTCTAATTAATTATGCCAATTAAATGTGTCAGAAATTTAATTTGAAAACTTAATTTAATTGGGTTTTCCTCCTCACTTGTTTTTGGATGGGAGAAATCGTGGCAAAAGGGAGGATTTTGGAGGATCATTCTCTCACAACAACGAACACACCCTTATTCTCTAATGAAGGACGTCTCCTCAAAACAAAGAATTCCAATTCATAAAATAAAGTTCTTCGGAGCCAAGAAGGAGGAAAACGCACAATTCGGGATCAGAGGCCAATGTCGGGCACGACGAGTGTCGACACCTTCAACTTCTTTCTCGCGCCAACATCAACGAACCTTCAAGGTAGGGATTGTTTTTTGGATTTTCCCCTTACCCGTTTTAGAAATTCTTCTTGATTGAAGAAACAATTGTGAACTGCTTGCTAATGCTCTAATGCGGAGGGTGCGGGCATAACAAACCTTGCCCAGCCTCTCCAGAAACACTACTACAACCCGGCCTTTCACCAGTGCTAAAAACCGGCATTAACAGTGCTATAGAAGCGCTGTTAATGCCGGCGTAGATAGGGGGGGGGGGTCCCCTTTATCAGTGCTCTAAAAAGTGCTGATAAAGGGGACCCCCTTTATCTACGCCGATATTAACAGTGCTTTTCTAGCACTGATAAAGGGGTGCCTTTATCATCACTACCTTGAGCGCTGATAATAGGTCCCTTTATCCGCGCTTTTTTAGCACTGTTAAAGGTGTCCTATATCAGTGCTCAAAAAAACACTAATAAAGGCACCTTCCCCTGAACCTGCAGAACCAGCACCTGCACACCTGCACACCTGCACAAACCAGCACACCTGCACAAAATAGCACCTGCACACTGGCACAAAATAGCACCCACACACAATATTTTGACAAACAATGCTATATAAATTTACATAACATCATGAATAAAAAAACACACTACTGTATACATTTAAAACAATGTTTTACATGGTTACAATTACAATTATCCAACAATAGTTATAAACATTAATGTTTCATCTTTTGATATTCGTGATCCACTCTCAAAAATTGTCGTCCACGGTATTTATTGTCGAACAAAGCATCCAAACTCAAGGAAAAAAATTCACCTATATAAGAAAAAAATATTATGTTAGTAATACAATAATGAAATAAATTAAAACATTAATATGAAAGAATAAATTAATATGGAAATGTGAATCTAAAATATGGAAATGATAAACTCAAATGTTTTCATTCTGATAACAATGAAAGGGAATAATGTAATATCAATATTTTTTTGGATGATTTATCTCATTTAATAAATACTGATTCTTTATCTAATGAAAAGCTTTACCTATCACACCTTGCATCATATTGAGGTGTGGTTGACTCATATACGTCAAAAATGTCTCATGGATCGTTTTTATAAAGTATCAAAACAATCCGAATGCGTTTGCTCAGTTTACCGTATGTTACTTGTGTTGTTTTCTAAAGTTTATGTCAATTTGAAACTGATATCAGAAACATTTAGCCATACCAGTCACACCGTGCATCGGATTGAGGTGCGGTAGATTTTTACAGGTCAACAATGACTCATGGATCATTATATTGAAGTATCAAAACAATCCGAATGCGTTTTCTCTGTTTTCCGTATGTCACTTGTGTTGTTTTCTAAAGTTAATGTCAATTTGAAACTGATATCAGACACTTTTAGCCATACCGGTCACACCATAGGCTAGATTAAGGTGAGTTCAATTCTTACACCTCAAAAATGACTCATGGATCATTTTCCTAAAGTATAAAAACAATTCGGATGCGTTTTCTTGGTATTCCGTATGTCACTTGTGTTGTTTTCTAAAGATAATGTCAATTTCAAACTGATATCAGACACTTTTAGCCATACCGGTCACACCGTGCATCAGATTGAGGTTAGTTCGATCTGTACATGTCCAAAATGACTCATGGATCATTTTCCTAAAGTATCAAAACAATCTGAATGAATTATCTCAGTATTCCGTATGTCAATAGTGTTGTTTTCTAATGGTTATGTCAATTTAAAACTGATATCAGACACTTTTAGTCATACTGGTCACACCATGCGTTGGATTGATGTGTGGTTGATTCGTACATGTCACAAATTACTAATGGATCATTTTACTAAAGTATCAAAATAATCCAAATGCGTTTTCTTGGTATTCCGTATTTCAGTAGTGTTGTTTTCTAAAGCTAATGTCAATTTCAATCTGATATCAAACACTTTTAGCCATACCGGTCACACCGTGTGTCAGATTGAGGTGAAGTCAATTCGTAATGTCAAAAATGAATCATGGATCATTTTACTAAACTATTAAAACAATACGAATGCGTTTTCTTGGTATTCCATATGTCGTTAGTGTTGTTTTATAAAGTTTAAGTCAATTTGAAACTGATATCAAACAATTTTATCTATACTAGTCACACCCTGTGTCAGATTGAGGTGAGATTGATTCATACACGTCACAAATGACGCATGGATTGTTTTACTAAAGTATCAAAACAATCCGAACATGTTTTCTTGGATTGTCATATGTCACTTGTGTTGTTTTCTAAAGTTTATGTCAATTTCAAACGGATATCAGACACTTTTAGCCATATCGGTAACACTATGCATCAGATTGAGGTGTGGTCGATTCGTACACCTCAAAAATGACTCATGGATCATTGTACTAAATTATCAAAACAATTTGAATGTGTTTTATTGGTTTTCTGTATGTCACTTGTGTTTTTTTCTAAAGTTAATGTCAATTTGAAACTGATATCAGACACTTTTAGCCATATCGGTCACACTGTGTGTCGGATTGAGGTGTGGTCGAATCTTACACCTCAAAAATGACTCATGGATCGTTTTCCTAATGTATCAAAACAATCCAAACACATTTTATTGGTATTCCATATGTCACTTGTGTTGTTTTCTAAAGTTAATGTCATTTTCAAACTGATATCAGACACTTTTAGACATACCGTTCACACCATGCATTTAATTGAGGTGAGATCGATTCGTACACATCACAAATGACTCATGGATCATTATCCTAAAGTATCAGAACAATACAAATGCGTTTTATCAGTATTCCTTATGTCCGTAGTGTTATTTTCTAAAGTTAATGTCAATTTGAAATTGATATCAGACACTTTTAACCATACTAGTCACACTGTGCATCAGATTAAGGTGATGTCGATTCGTAAACCTCAAAAATGACTCATGGATCATTTTACAAAAGTATCAAAGCAATCCGAATGCGTTTTCTAAATATTTGGTATGTCACTTGTGTTGTTTTCTAAAGTTAATGTCAATTTCAAACTGATATAAGACACTTTTAGTCATACCGGTCACACCATGCATCAGATTGAGCTGTGGTCAATTATTACACCTAAAAAACGACTCATGGATCTTTTCCTAAAGTATCAAAATAATCCGAACACATTTTCTTGGTATTCTGTATGTCACTTGTGTTGTTTTATAATGTTAATGTCAATTTCAAACTTATATCAGAAACTTTTAGCCATACCGGTCACACCGTGCATCGAATTGAGGTGCGGTTGATTCGTACACATCACAAATGACTCATGGATTGTTTTCCTAAAGTATTAAAACAATACGAACACATTTTTTTTGTATTCTGTATGTCAGTAGTGTTGTTTTCTAAAGTTTATGTCAATTTAAAACTGATATCAGACACTTTTAGCCTTACCGATCACACCGTGCATCGGATCGAGGTGAGGTTGATTCTTACACCTAAAAAATGACTCATGGATCTTTTTACTAAAGTATCAAAACAATCCGAATGCATTTTCTCAGTATTCCGTATTTTAGTAGTGTAGTTTTCTAAAGTTTATGTCAATTTGAAATTGATGTCAGACACTTTTAGCCATACCGATCACACCGTACGTCATATTGAGGTGCGGTTGATTCATACACCTCAAAAATTACTCATAGATCATTTTCCTAAAGAATAAAAACAATAAGAACATGTTTTCATGGTTTTCTGTATGTCACTTTTGTTGTTTTCTATAGTTAATGTCAATTTGAAACTGATATCAGACACTTTTAGCCATACCGGTCACACTGTGCGTCGAATTGAGGTGAGGTCAATTCTTATACCTCATAAATGACTCATGGATTGTTTTACTAAATTATCAAACCTATCCGTATGAATTTTCTTGGTATTCCATATGTCACTTGTGTTGTTTTCTAATGTTAATGTCAATTTCAAACTGATATCAGACACTTTTAGTCATACCAGTCACACCGTGCATTAGATTGTGGTGTGGTCAAGTCGTACACCTCAAAAATAACTCATGGATAGCTGTACTTAAGTATCAAAACAATCCGAACGTTTTTGCTCTGTATTCCATATGTCACTTGTGTTGTTTTCTAAAGTTAATGTCAATTTCAAAGTGATATCAGACACTTTTAGCAATACCGGTCACATCGTGCGTTGGATTGAAGTACGGTCAATTCTTAAATGTCAAAAATGACTCATGGATCGTTTTCCTAAAGTATCAAAACAATCCGAACGTGTTTGCTCGGTATTATGTATGTCACTTGTGTTGTTTTCTAAAGTCAATGTCAATTTCAAAATAATATCAGACACTTTTAGCCATATCAATCACACTGTGCATCGTATTGAAGTACGACCGATTCGTACATGTCAAAAATGACTAATGGATCATTTTCCTAAAGTATCAAAACAATCCGAATGTGTTTGATCGATATTATGTATGTCAGTAGTGTTTTTTCCAAAGGTAATGTCAATTTCAAACTGATATCAGACACATTTATCCATACCTGGTCACACCATGCATCAGATTAAGGTGCGGTCGATTCGTACATGTCACAAATGACTCATGGATTGTTTTCCGAAAGTATCAAAACAATCCAAACAGTTTTTCTCAATATTCCTTATGTCTGTAGTGTTGTTTTCTAAAGTTTATGTCAATTTGAAACTAATATCAGACACTTTTATCTATACCGGTCACACTGTGCGTCGGATTGAGATGCGGTTGATTCATACATGTCACAAATGAGTCATGGATCATTGTCCTAGAGTTTCAAAACAATCCAAATGTGTTTTCTTGGTTTTCCGTATGTCACTTGTGTTGTTTTCTAAAGTTTATGTAAATCTCAAACTGATATCAGACACATTTAGACATACCAGTCACACCATGTGTTAGATTGAGGTGCAGTTGATTCTTACATGTCAAAAATTACTCATTGATCGTTTTCTTAAAGTATCAAAACAATCCGAATGTGTTTTCTGGGTATTCTTTATGTCAGTAGTTCATAAGATTCTCTCATTAAGTTATTCTTTACTAGAAACTCAAATTATTTCTAAAACCATTTTTCATAATCTAAGTATATGGGACACAAAAAAAGGTGATCATTGATTCTCAATAAGTGTAAACAAGGGAGATATCAATGATCATATAAAGATAACATAAGTAGTAGCAATTCACCTTCATTGTCCTATTTGTTTACATTATTCTATCAAGTACGCTGCCCATTCGTTTCTAAACACATCTATATCATCTTATGAATAAGAGTTTTTGCGACAGTCATAGTAGTACTGAAAAAATATAAATACACAAAGGATTCATAAATATTTTAAATGAACTAGAAATTATTTTCAAAAATACCTTTTAAGGGATGGTATTTTGTTCATGAAATATGATCTCTTTCATAAATTTACAAACATAATAACCGCAGTCCTTTCCATTTGTTTGTTTCGGACACTGCAGAAATATCGAGAAAAATAAGTAATCTGTTTTGTTATGTATTTGGATAGTGCAGTATAATTATATATACCCTGATACTTGTCCATTTGTAGATATCGTGCGCCTTGTCGTCCTTAGACCCTGGATTCATTACAGCCTTTAGATTATATTCATACACCACCCTATCATAACAGAATCCTCATTAAAAGATAATATGAATTATATAACTAGATATTTAGTTCTAAAATGTTGGATCTAGTGTATTCCAAATTGAAAATAGCCATCATGTGTGGTCGGTTTGTTGGATATTCATGTAGTGAATCCAGAAAATAAATCTTTGGAGTGTCCAAATTGACTACAATGAGCATCCAATACTGCCTAAAAACACAAAAAGGAATAAGTAATAATAGAAATGAAAATATAATTGATATGATTAAAATGTAGAGTTTTACCCCTACAACGTTGGTATTAAAAAGAGCCTGTCAGTCATAATTTTGCATTGAAACGTTTTGAGCAGGTTTGACATTAATTTAGCCCGAAAATCAGAATCTATTTATTTTTGTTGTGTAGACATGGTGTAAGGACTAACAAGTCCAAATTTGTATTCACGGGAAAATCCCTTGAATTGTTTTTCATATATATGCCTGTGAAAAATATGAAATGTATTTATCCATAATTATCATAGTATATCAGCTTTTGTAAAATCATATCATGAAAACATACCTCATGTATACATTTATAACTGAGGCACCTAGCCAGTCGTATGTGATGATTTCAGCTACAACGTCAGCACTAACGAAATCTAATGTTTCCTCTCCGTATATATCTTTTTCACAAACAATTGTGTGATTATTTCCATCTTTCATTTTCTTATCCACATGAGCTTGAAATGATATTAAATGTTGATATAGAACAGGTGGGCTGAAGGTGCCCCCAGTAGAACGTTTTGATTGGTTGATTGATCCTTTTGAGCCGTTATTTTGTTTTAGCTCATTCCTTTTGTCCTTTTGTAATAACATTCATCAGTTCAACCCTTTTCTAATTAAATGCTAATGGTTCTTCTTGAAAAATGAATTGGAAATGAATACCTCATGGTCAACATGTTTTTTTAAAAGATTCAAAAGCCATGAAACAAATGTTCCAATGGATTTTTCCACTGTATGAATGTCGTCATCGTCATTTGGTACGGGTAGTTCGACACTCAACTCATGAGCTACGTTAATCGACACTTTGACCTGACCAGTTGGAAGTGGTCTAGAGTGTAGCGTGTCATTCTGCATATTGAACACCGTAGCCCACGCTACAATTTGATGGATGGGAGTTGAAAGATATAAATCACAGTCATTTTCACTCTGTAGAATATTATTACAAGAAAGGTATCAGTGTCTATGCGATTCACATTTCACAGAAACAAATATTAGATCATTAATTACATTGGTTAAGTCAGGTATTTGAGGGGAATGGCTCACCTCAAAGATGTTTGGGGGTGGGGCGGGTTGTTCTTGAGTTGTTTCTTCTCATCACCTCTCCCCCATCAAAGTTTCTAGAAAATATCCCTGAATTTGGAATTTTTCTTCAAGGTTAGGTAGTCTATCTCTCATAATTTTCATTTCTTTAGTTTGTTCCTCCTCTTGTTTTTTTTCTGAAATTATGCCCAGGGTGTCACCCCAAAACCCGCACCTCTGACGCGGCCATACTGTTCTGGCTATTTCAAGGCTGCTGAAAGTATGTCCGCATCTGGTGCAGGTGTTGTTGATTCCTGTTACTATGTCAAATAGAAAATATGGGAAAATAAGTAATCATTGTGATGTAATAGGTATTTAAAGAAAAACAAATATATATTTTGTCATACTTACACATTTTCCCACACTTTTTGTGTGTTTTAATCTAATAGTTTTCCCTCTTTATTAACACGAGCCTCCTTCCATAGCACATGGCATGGGATGTAAGTGGATTGGGATTTAGATTCATCAATCTTCATATAAATAGAGAAACATGGATACTATGTTGTTTTATGTCACATAAAAGTATTACAGTACTTTTAATATACGTACCAATTGTTTTTCAATTGAAGCGTACCCCAACCTTGATTTACGGTAGGGGTACGCTGGCTTTGCTGCCCGTTATTTATTTTCAAAACTCAGTTTTTGTTTCATAAATAAAAAACTATCAATCAATGTGATGAATACAAGCAATGTTAAACAACGTGTTACAAAACACAATGCACCTAAAACTTTTGCTCTGCACGATGGTTGCAAAATGCATCCCATGATCCTTGGGATATAAAGTGTGCATAAAGAGGAGGTGAGTGCAGATTGATTTTCCCTTCAGCATCTTTCATATGAAATTTCGTTAAAATGGTGCGAAAGCCTCTATAAACCATTCCTTCCAGTCTTAATACATATTCTTTGTGCGAGAAATCTACTATAAATGCACTCTACAAGAGATGATGTTGAGTTAGTCAATATTTTAGTATTTTATTTTATTTTATTTTCTTTTAATAAACTAAATAAATGATATTGTAATATTACCGTAATCTCTTCCCACATTAATTTTATCAGCCTGCTGACAACATGGTTCAAAGACTCTATCTCAATCGGCACGCATTGCCGAGCGACGATTCAAATGTAGCTACTAAACATGGATTTGTTGGGGTTTACATGCTAGAATCTCTTATTCCATCCCACCTCATATTTGATTCCTTTTTTTCTTTTTCCTTAAGGATTTTGGCTAAAATTGTCAAACTACAGCGCACCTGTTTTTTGTGCCATTGGGGTTTCATTGCCTACCATTTCCTTGATTTCTGCATCATCATTATGTTCCTATGAAGAGCTAGCATCGACACTGGGACCAGCAACAACAGGTTGAGAAACTTGTTGTACCTCAGTAGTGGGACCAACAGAAACAGGTTGAGAGACCTATTGTACCTCAGTAGTGGGACCAGCTGTAACATGTTAAGAAACCTGTTGTGTCTCAGGATTGGGTGCATCAGTAGGTGTAGAAGTAATTATCTGTAGAAGTGGTTTAACATTTAATTTAGATCACATAAAAGTAGTAGTGAACCTATAATAACATAATGTAACACAATCTATATTACAATAAAAAAAACCTGATTATTGAACTCTATTTTTTTTAAGGTTGAAGGTATTTGACCCCTCTATCGGCTATTCATATCCCTTCATTGTGGTCTCCTATGACATATAAAACATCTTCTATATTGGGACCACTGCGAAATGATTGCGAATTCCCAATGAAAGGTTCATTCCCCATTGAATTTTCATCTGACCCTTCAGTTGTTTTGGTCGATAACAGAACAATTGACTAGTTTCAGTTTGCGGGATCTGGAACATAAAATACATTCACTGCCTATGATGCCATTATAAACAGTTCTTCTTTCTCCCCTTCCTTACTAAAATCAACTTTCACGAATCCCAATTCATCTATTTAAACATCACTCCTGTTATCAACCCACTTGCATTGAAAAATCAGAACTTGGAATTCCATATAATCCAACTCCCATATTTGTTTGATGATGCCAAAGTATGACATATTTTCATAAATTGGATTTCGGTCCTTAGCACCAGAAACATTCCTGGATTCAGCCACAAGTGTAACCCCACTATTCTACATGGTTCTGTCTTCATAATGTTTATTAGTATAAAATGTATAACCATTAACTGTATAAGAAGTATAAGATAATACATACACACTTGGTCCTCCGACTAGCCATTAAAGTCGGTCTGAAATTGACTCTGGATTTTTATCTGACTTCTTAAAAATATGGTCCCAAAACAATCCTATAATCTATCGATTATGTGTATCTGATATCCATTTTCATCCCTAGATGGATTCAAATGCCTAAGAATTTCTTTGTGGGGTTCAACATATGGGTCAAAGTTGAAATTTTTATGCAAAACGTAAAGGCGAGCCTGCTCCCGATATGTAATATTGATTGTGACAACCAGTCTTCCTGAAATTCATCACCCTCAAGATTCCCAGTGTGATGAGATTTCAATAGGCCAATGCTTTCCACACCAGACAGGTATTCAGTACAGAATTCAATGGCTTCCTCAACAATATATCTCTCCACAATATAACCCTCTGGCCGACATCGATTTTTGACATACCCTTTCAAAATCATCATATACCGTTCAATGGGGTACATCCATCTGTAATGTACAGGACCACATAGTTGAATTTCTCTCACCAAATGGACCATCAAATGAACCATCATATCAAAAAATGAAGGTGGGAAGAACATTTATAATTCACATAATATGATGACAATTTCTTTTTCCTAAGTTGGCAATTTCTCCGGGTCTATAACTTTTCTGTATATATATTTGAAGAATAAACACAGTTTCGTTAATGTATGGCGGACATTCTTGAGTAAAATGCAACGTAAAGAAATAGTACTGTGAGCTTGTATCGAAACATGGTAGTCATGTGATTTCAGACCTTTTAACTTCAAATCGCTCATTGACACGAGGTTCCTGATATTTGACGAATACCCCTCTGAAACCTTTACGTCATTCAAGAAGTTGAAAAACTGATATCTCTCCTGCCTGGAAAGAGTGTAAGCAGCAGGAGGAAGAAATGTTCATTTTTCAGCCTTCACTGGTGCCAACTCTTGTCGTATTCTCATCTCAACCAAGTCCATCGTAGCCTTAATTCCCTCTTTTGTTTTGCCAGGTTTATTTAGCAACGTGCCGATGACACTATCAAATACATTTTTTTCTACATGAATAACATCAATAAAATGTCTGACATACAGACAATTCTAGTATGGTAATTCAAAAAAAATTGATCTCTTTTTCCAATCGATTTTAGTTAGGTTTTTTGAAGCTGGTTTACCAAAAGTGGTGTCCAAATTTTTAACTTTCTCAAACCATTGATCGCTTTTTAGTGGAGACGGTGTTGTACGTTCTACTGAACTTCCATCAAATGATGTCGTCCAAGATCGGTACTTATGTCGTCAGGGTAGAAATCTACAATGACCTAGAAACACGGTTTTTTATGAATGTTTCAACCTAATTTATTGTGTGCCTTGTTTGAAAATGGGACACCCTTGAGTTCATTTAATGCTATATCCTAAAAAATTTCCATGTGAAGGGAAGTCATTTATCGTCCCGTACAATATGGATCTCAAAGTGAAATATTCCTTTTTGTAAGAAACATACAAAGTAACACCTGAATCCCACAATAATTTCAAATCATTGATCAATGGAGCTAAATAAACATCAATATCATTACTCGGTTGTTTTGGTCCTGATATAAGCATAGATAACATGATGTATTTTCATTTAATGCATAACCATGGTGGAAAGTTATAATTTACCAACATAACCGGCCATGTACTGTGACTGTTGCTTTGAAAACCAAAAGGATTCACAACATCTATAGATAATGCAATACAAAGGTTTCTCGACTCGTTTCCAAATTCAGGATACTCAGGATCAATTATCTTCCACTAAGGAGAGTCTATCAGGTGATGTAGTATCCCATATTTAATTCTTCTATTTGCATGCCATGTCAATTTTCCTACAATCCCCTCACTTCCATATAGGCACCTAAAACTTGTAATGATGGGAAAGTACCTAACAAATTTATTAGGACTGGATTCGTCTTTATTGTATCGAGAAGAACCACACTTTGGGCATTATTTATGTGATTTATGGTCCTTGAAAAACAGTATACAGTCATTCAGGAAGGCGTGTATTCTTTTAGAGATCATACCCATCGATCGTAGCATTCTTTTGGTGTCGTATGTTTGGCTCGAGAGCTCATTATCTTATGGGATCATGTCATTCAGGAGAAAAAGTAGTTCTGTAAAACTACTGTCACTCCACCCGTTGTCTGCTTTCAAATTATACAGCTTCAGTATGTCTGACAGTGCTGTATATTTAGTGCAACCAGCAAAAAATGGCGTCTTTGCACAAATTTTTAACTTCTAATTTTTTTTGGGAAATCACGAAGTTCATCTTCGATGGTCCTTGTCATTTCCTAAATATGATCTTCATCATCATTCACATCTTTAATCACATCCTCCATACGGTCATCTTCATTTTTCATACTTGTAATCATATCAGATGATCCATAAAACACAGTGTTATCACAGCCACTACCTACATTCTTTGTTTCCCCGTGTTTATTCCAACATGTATAACTCTGATCTATTCCGTGACAGATCAAGTGTTCTTCCAACTCTTTTGGACTAATTTGTTTTGAATAACAATATCATAAACACAGACAAAGGATTTGAGAAGGGAAATATGCATGATCTTTTTCGAACTTGATAAACTCTTTCACGCCTTCTTCATACTCTTTTGTCAACTGATTGGAATTCATCAATTCTTTATTTATATTCATCCTATTTGAAATACAAAGGATGATTATATAGGTTAGGGGAGAAGGAATATAAGTATAATTTAGATAAAAAACTAGATACTGAAAAAATTGTGGGGGCGTGCTCATTAATAGTCTTGGATGAGGATGAGTATAGCCTAGTTAGGTTTTCTAAGGCCATTTGAGTAGGTATTAGAGTCTTAGGCCTAAAGAAGATGGATAATATAGTTTTATATATCACATATGATGGGTAACACACTCTTAAGGATATATATAAGAGTCATGATGTGTGTGATGAGTAGGATATTACATATAGTGATTGGTGAAGTGTGACATAGATGATATCCTCCTTATAATTGTATTAAGAGATCTAAAAGGGGAGATATGATATAAGTGAGGGTCATGGTAATAGTCTGGATGAATTAGCACAGGGTATCCAAGGCCCACCTAGGCATTTTATACATAATACCATCAACCTACTCTTGTATGATCAATTATAATATGTGGTAAGAATCATTAATCTTATATAAGGTCTATACATACACTAATGATATTGTATAGGATGAATGATAAAATATTCTTAGGACAACAATAATAGGGAACCTAATATAAATCATAATATACTAGGTTTATCTATATGAATGAAAATAAATAAACAACACCCATAATAAAAGAAACAAAGTAAGATTTTTGTATGGTAAGTAATAAAATAAAAAAACAAATAACACTATATTCAGTGAGAATAAATACATTAAAGGTGGGGGTTAATAAATGGTGAACACATCATAATTCTAACCACCCAACTACAACTATGAAGGATAATTACCCACACATAAAAGCGAAAAAACTAGGTGTGAGTAGAAAACTAATTAAAGGTGGGGGTGAATCAATGGTTACGAAAAACTCATAATCTAAACGCATTTTTGAATACTGATTAGTGAAAAAAGGATCTAGATAGTGATGGTAAAATGATGATAGTAATTCAATGAAATAACTCACATAGATCAAGGTATAATTACACAGTTCACAAACTCTTGTTATAAATTTTCTTATCCTTAGTGTTCATGATGTCCTAAATCTTGTTCTTGGTTTATTATCAATAAGAATAATGAACAGAGTAAGGATATAACCATATAGTCTCATGTATGTGATATAATGATCTAAATCTATAAGTTCATAGATTTCCCCTTCATCTACCACAAGTGCCTATAGAATTTGTATTATGTGTGCACCCCTATTATTCTCATCAAATGTTAACTAAACCATCATTGGAACAATCCATGGATTGAATGGCTGGGTAACTGATGGATTCTTCATTGAAACCAAATCATTGATTCGGGTCATGTAACACTATATTTATAGAGATTAAATGTTCTTTTATGTGAATTATTTCCATAGGAATGAATCATAATTACAAATGACTTAGAAACTAAATCCCAAAGATCCTTCACCACCTTTATGGCCTAACATAACATATCATGAAATGCGATTCATGTCTGCTCATATTTACCACTATATATAGAATACCATTCATGGTGTGACCCTTATAGTTGTGGCATGGTCTGAAACGTCCCTTTAAAAACTGATACACCAATTAATAATGAACAATATACTATAGTATTAAATAACACTCTTATAGCATGAGCCTTTTCATTACATACTGACACCATTGGACCCCCAAACCAGTGCAGCATTTATTTTCATGAGCTAGGTATCCCAATGAAATTATCTCTTCATATTCCCCTAGAGACATCCATTATAGTTAAATGTTCCATATTACAATATGTCCCTCCAACATCTCAAACCCTTTATAGTTACACCGACCCTACTATGGTGTGATATCTTACACTAGAGTGAACATTGTCATTTGGAACACTCCCATAAATGTGTAATCACAACCTCTTTGTTCTGGGACACTTGTTATCCACAAAAACATAAATTTTTCATATTTTCTCACTTTTAATGATCCACTAACTCATATATGAAATTTTTTTCAATAAATATATTGGTACAATACATCTAAAACCCATGACTAAATTTCCTTTTGAAGCTAGTAATAAAATGTTTCCAATTTTTACTCAATATACTCACCATACCGAATTGTAGAATGGTTGGTGGGAATACTCCTACTTTTAGTGTAATAAAAATTCTACTATGGTCATGACTTTACGAAGATCAAATTGCATAAGACTCTTTTCAATTCACTTATTGAGGGGCTTCTTCAAACCACAAAACTCAGTAATTACCCCAAACCATCAAGGACACTTAAATATCCCAATGGACCCTCAACCAACCTATATAAGTCATTCACTTAAGCCTATCCCTTTTGGATCATAGGATGTACCTCTAAATGGATTTGCTATCTCTTGAACCATATACTTTTACTCATCCATTAATAGAACCCACTAGGCAGAACTATGTTTTATCATTAACCAACCAAACACCTAGATATGTTATTTTAGGTTGTAATAATCAAATCCATATATAAAATATAAATACACCCCTTACTCCAAGGTTATTAATGGTTAAAAACATACCAACTGCAACACCTTGTAATTTCATGATCCATTAAAATCATTATACCACATAGTATGTCATCATCTATAAGATTCCATAAATATTTCCTCAAATTTCTTCTATCCAAGGAATATATTTACACTGCTCATTTAGGATTCTATAAAGGTAATAGTCATATGGTTTACACCCCAAATCCTAATGAATTGTCACACACACAAGAATCACAGACAAGAATCATGCCAAATCATAATTAATACCAATATTGACAATAAATTTAAACATAATTAATTCCGGAAAATTCAATTTTACTCACCTTAAGGAGGAGGAACCAGTGGAAGAGGAGGAGGAGGCGTCGATAGCTGACACAACGGAGGCAGCATGGAGGCAACGTGGTGGTAGCGCGGAGGCAATAGAGGCAGCAGAGGCAGCTCAGAGGTAGTAGAGGTAGCAGAGGCAGCTCAAGGAAAACAAGTTTGACATTTTTCTCCTTGGAATATTCATGGCATGAAAAGACCTTCTCAATCCGCATCTCCCACTCCATATATGCTTCTGGATCGCTTTTACCTTGAAAATAAGGGACCTTCACCTTGATTCCTCCAAGTAGGTCATCATCATGTTGTTTCCTTTGTCCTCCTCTAGGTTGTTGGTTCAACCTCATCCTTTGTGGGACATCATCAATATCATCATCAAAGTTCATTATTTCCTCCTCCATGATGTGGGGACGACGTGGTTCTAGAGGGCGTCGTGGGTTATCATGGAACATCCTTGGGCTTGGTTTATTCTACAATTCATCAATCCTCTCATGTAACACCTCCAACTTCTGATCAAGAAGCTTCTCGAAGTGGCTCACCAAAGATTTCATTTGGAATTGCGTAGCTTCGGGTGCGGGATATCTACTTCGACTTATTTCATTGCTAACATGAGCAATTTTCTTACCACGATCTTCTACCATGATATGTTATGCAAGAAAAAACACACACTGGGGGGGGGGGCACACACAATGATACGCACTCACTCACACACGGGAAATGTACACACACACACAATATGTACACACTCACACACAAGGATAGACACTCAAGCATGGAAGATATACACACTCACACACACAAGATGTACACACACACACACAGAAGGATATACACTCACGCACGCAAGATATACACACTCACACACACAAGATGTACACACACATGCACACAACAAGATGAACACACTCACACACTCAAGATATATATTTTTTTCTTATTTCTATCCACTCTCAACACTCAATTAAAATTCCAAGCTCTTATGAAATATAATACCTTGGTTTGGATGATCACTTGCCACCAATATTTCCCCAATCAAGATTGTGTTGGGGTATGGTTTAACACAACCAGATTGAGTGGTAAAGGGTAAAGGGTGAAGAGAAGGTAGAAAATGGATAAAGGGTGGATAGAAAAGGGGGTAGAAATGTGGTATTTGGGTTTTTCCCGATTGTGCAAAATAAGATAAATTAATAACAATATGAGACAAATACAAAATGGGGATGAAGTAAAATGATGGAAAAAGTGATACATGGAAATGGAAAGTGCTAATAAAGTAAAGAACAAAAGAGTAATTGTATCCACTTTTTTTGCTATTTTTTTGTCAATTATCCCTAAAAAGTGTTCTGCTTGGAGTTTTAAAGCACAAAATGATTGAACGGAGAGTAAGACAATTTTTTTTTCATTTTTTTTAAATCTATCAAATAAAGGATGTGCTTAATTTTGGAAAGCACAAAATGATGAGTTGAGAGAATTTTTTTTGCTGGATACAAATCACATATAGAGAATTAAATGAGGAAAGAAGATGAATGAAAATTTGGCTCAATTTGTAATAATCCAAGCTTGCACAAAGTAAGCAAATTTGGGAGGCTTTCAAGAGAAGGGATTTTTTTGTTGAATGGATGAATAATATGGAAAGATAAGGAGGTTAATGGAAAGAATTAAAGTGAATTAAGGGATAGATGCCTATAGTGTCAACCGGAGCTCTGATACCAACTGATGTGAGACGCACGGGGTGGCCCGATCTTCACGGTGTAGGTCGGCAAAAGAAGGGTGCAGTTCGGGGCTAAGTGGTGGATGATGGTTATGGATAGCAGATGCAAGTAGTCAATCAACACTATAAGGAGTGCGACCCACTACTTAGACAACACAATCAAGGGAGTGATGCGATAGCCATTCCACACAACAAAGTACTTGGGATGAGGCACATAATTGGGGGCTTTGTGATCTTGGATCACCAATCTAACTTGTAGATTGACAATGCAAGAATGCACAAGAGAAAGGGGGAAATTCGTAACAATTCTCACACAACAGGGAGAAACAGGCATAAGATCTCAATTTAGTCTTGAATGAAAATACAATGCCATGGGGTGGCTATTTATAGCCAAGGGGGTGATACAATTGTCAAGGGTCTAATACCCTAAAGTGATAAACTCTAAACCTACCATTTCCCCTTAAAAGTCAAAAAGATAAAATCTAACAAAGAATTTTGGAAAAGTAGCGCACAACTTTCCAACATATCCCACCGGATTTGACTTTGAGTGCATAGCCCACCAGATTTGACTTTGGTGTCCAAAGATTCCATTTCTAGAATCCTCCATGTGGGCAAGGCATCCAAATTCGTGCAACCATGTGGGCCAAGCATTAAACATAAATTTTGGGCTTGAATAAGTTATATTATAGGTCTATATTTTTCATCCATGCAAGGAAAGATCTATTGGGCCTTTAATGAAGCAAGATGCGTGCCCATTGTAGCATTAATACTCTTTAATCTCCCTCACATCATTGGGCCTTGGAAATTAAACTCTTCTACCAGTGCAATCGACTTGGCGCCTTTAACATGGTTCTCATCATCCTCCCCCTCTTGGAAAGGATTCGTCCCCGACTCTTCATCATCTGCACCCAAAAAGGGAGAAGGATCAGAAACATTGAAAGTGGCACTTACACCAGACTCACCTAGAAAATCTATCTTGTAAGAATTGTTGTTAATATTCTCAAGCACTCGAAAAGGTCCGTCTCCTCGTGGCATGAGTTTTGATTTCTGCTTGTCGGGGAATCTCTCCTTCCGCATATGAATCCAGACCAAGTCCCCGGGCTCAAACAACACTTGTTTACGACCCTTGTTTGCACGATCAACATATTTTTGGGTCATCCGCTCGATATTATTCCTTGCCTTTTCATGGAGTTGTTTGATGAGTTCTACGCACCCTTTTGCATCCATATTAGTTGCTTTATGTAAAGGCAAAGGAACTAGATCAATAGGGGCAAGAGGGTTAAAACCATAAACAATTTTGAATGGAGAATATTGAGTAGTGGAATGCTTGGACCTGTTATATGAGAATTCCACATGTGGTAGACACTCCTCCCAATTCTTGATATTCTTCATGAAAATTGTTCGCAGAAGAGATGATAGTGTCCGATTCACCACCTCCATTTGCCCATCGGTTTTTTGATGACAATTAGTGGAAAATAGTAACTTTGTACCCATTTTCTCCATAAGGTCTTCCAAAAGTAACTAAGAATTTTTGTGTCTCAATCCGACATAATTGTCCTTAGAATTCCATGGAGTTTGACTACTTCCTGAAAGAAAAGTGTTGCAATGTTAGTGGCATCATCTGTTTTGTGACACGGAATAAAATGTACCATTTTTGAAAACCGATCTACCACAAAAAAATGGAATCTCTCCCCCTCTTAGTCCGTGGTATCCCCACAATAAAGTCCATTGATATGTCCTCCCAATGGGTGTTGGGGATTGGGAGAGGAAGATATAGTCCATGTGGGTTCAGTTTTGATTTGGCTTTATGGAAGACAATGCACTTTCCCACAAATTTTTCAATATCTCTAGATATAATAGGACAATAAAAATGCTCACTAAGAACACTTAGAGTTTTTGCAACACCAAAATGCCCCATTAACCCACCCAAATGTG
Source organism: Viscum album (assembly GCA_963277665.1). NCBI lineage: Eukaryota > Viridiplantae > Streptophyta > Magnoliopsida > Santalales > Viscaceae > Viscum > Viscum album. The sequence goes on from OY728147.1 coordinate 626,114,936, forward strand.
ACTCTTTTAGTAAAAGTAAATGGATAGAGCAATTGGGAATGCAAAGCTTATCAATCCGGAATAAGAATCCATCATGTAAATAGAACTTTTTCCAACTCACTCCCAGTTTACAATGTTCATAGGGTTCTCTAAAATCATAATCAGTGGCATATAAATCATTAATGTATTCAAACACAAGGAGTTTTGAATCCAACAAGGATAAAAGAGAATATCTATGTGAAAGTGCATCGACCACAATATTTTCTTTACCCTTTTTATGCTTGATGACATATGGAAATGATTCAATGAATTCCATCTATCTATAATGTCTCCTATTTAGTTTATGTTGGATCCTATGGAATTTAAGAGCCTCGTGATCAGAATGGATCACAAATTATTTAGGCCAAAGATAGTGTTGCCATGTCTCTAGTACTCTAAAAAATGCATACAACTATTTATCATATGTAGCATAGTTTAGAGTTGGGCCATTTAACCTCTCACTAAAATAAAAAATAGGCTTACCTTCTTGCATGAGTACTCCTCCTATGCCAATTCCTCTTTCATCACATTCAATTTCAAAGGTCTTACTGAAGTCCGGAAGTGCAAGTAAAGGGGCGTGGGTGAGTCTCTCCTTTAGCACATGGAAGTATTTTCTTGAGTTGTCCCCAATTTGAAAGGAACATTATCCTTTGTCAATTCTTTCAACGGCGCTTCTAGTGTGCTAAAGTCCTTCACAAATCTCCTGTAAAAACTTGCAAGTCCATGAAAAATTCTTACCTGCCCAACGAAGGTTGGAGTTGGCAATTCTTGTATTGCTTTGATCTTCTCAGTGCCAACTTCAACTCCATTTCCGCTCACAACAAATCCAAGGAAAACAATTTTATCTAGGAAAAATTCACACTTATTTATGTTTCCAAACAGGTTTTCCTTCCTTAACACCTCTAATAATTTTCTTAATTTATCTACATGTTCAAGAAAGGTCCTACTATAAACCAAAATGTCATCAAAATAAACTACCACAAATTTTCCAATATATGCACGTAAGGCATGATTCATTAACCTCATAAATGTTCTAGGTGCATTGGTGAGACCAAAGGGCATGACTAACCATTCATAAAGTCCATGTTTTGTCTTAAATGCAGTTTTCGACTAATCTCCTTCTTTCATCCTAATTTGATGGTAGCCACTTCTTAAATAAATTTTTGAGAAAATAGTTGAACCATTTAATTCATCTAGCATGTCATCTAACCTAGGGATAGGATGACGATACCTGACCGTGATATTGTTGATGGCTCTACATTCAATGCACATTATCCATGTTCCATCCTTCTTTGGTACTAGAATCACCGGTACGGCACAAGGACTACGACTCTCTCTAACATATCCCACATCCAACAGCTCTTGAACTTGCCTTTGAATTTCATTTGTCTCTTCAGGATTGGTGTGATATACAGGGCGGTTCGGTAGTGATGCTCCAGGTATGAGGTCAATTTGATGCTCAATACCTCTAATGGGTGGCAAACCTGGTGGCACCTCTTCCAGAAAGACATCATCAAACTCCAGCAACAACGACTCAATAACATTTGTCAAACAAGGTATGTCGTTAGTAGTTAGCAACACCTCTTTGTACAAGAGTACTAGGAGGGTTTGCTGTGAAAAAAATGCTTCCCTAACCTCACTCTTTTTTCCAAACATCACATTTTTCTCTTCTCTCAAATTATTTTTCCCACTTGATTTTTCTTTGCTCTCCATTTCTTTCCTTCTCTCTTTTTCTCTCTTTCCCTCATTCTCTCCTTTTTCATTTTCACTTTTTTTTCCTCATCACTCATTTTTTTCTTTTCTCTCAATATGTGATCTTCCAGAATTAGTTTGGGGGACATGGGGTTGAGGGTTATAGGTTCCCCTCAGAGTAAAAAACAGTGACGGTTCAAGAAACCGTCATGGGTAAAACGACGATCATACTTCCATGATCGTCCCAACAACAAATGGCAGGCCTTCATAGGAACAACATCGCAAAAGACCTCATATTTGTACTTCCCAATGGTGAATAGAACCTTCACTTGCTTGGTGACCTTCAACTCCCCACAATTATTCAACCACTGAAGCCAATATGGATGTTGATGATTCAAAGTAGGAAGTCCCAACTTCTCTACTAACTCGGTGCTCACAACATTACTATAGCTTCCTCCATCAATAATAACATTACATACCTTCCCATGGATCTTTCACCATGTGTGGAAAAGGCTCTCCTACTGCTCATTCACTCCCACGGTCATTTTTGCACTTAGAACTCTCCTAGTGACACGAATCTCACCATTGTTTGGAAACTCTCCACTATCAATTTTTTGGAGATTCTTCCTCCTCCTCTTCCGAGATCTCTCCATCGGTCTCCCATTCTCCATACTTGTTGATGGTCATGGTGCACCGGTTTGGGAACTCACTAGCAATTTTACCCCTTCCTTGACATTTGAAACACTTAATATCCCAATTCCTAGTTTGGTTAGCCTCAAAAGTAGGTTTCTTAGGTGGAAGAATTAACTTGTCACTTTTGCGATTAACCACCTCTTTTGGATTTGATGATTCTCCAAGATCATTCCTCCAATTTCTCCATGGTGTGAAAGGGGTAGTAGGTTTTCTCATGTTTCTCCTCCCTTTAATTTGTTTCTCGATCTTGGTGGCTTGGTGGATCATATCTTGTATCTCTACATGGTGGCATATCTCCACTTGATCCGCAATATCCCGATTAAGCCCATGTAAAAACCATTCCATGGTTCCCTATGGATCCTCCCAATGTTTTTCCGAATCATGGCAATTTGCATCTCCTTGTAGTAGTCTTATACACTCTTACTCCCTTGGGTGAGGCGTTGAAGTTTGTTGTGGAGATCTCTATGGTAATGTGTGGGAACAAACCGCTTCCTCATGGAAAACTTCATGCCTTACAAAATGTTGATAGGATGTCCACCATATCTAGACCTCTCCTTTTGAACTTGATCCCACCAAATTAAAGCATAATCAGAAAATTCAAGGGAATCAAGTTTGACCTTTTTCTTCATCGGAATATTCATGGCATGAAAAGACCTGCTCGATTCGCATCTCCCACTCCAGGTATGCTTCCAGATCACTTTTCCCGTGAAAATAAGGGACCTTCACCTTGATTTTTCCAAGTAGGTCATCATCATGTTGTCTCCTTTGTCCTCATCTAGGTTGTTGGCTCAACCTCCTCCTTTGTGGGACATCATCAAGATCATCATCAAAGTTCATTATTTCCTCCTCCATGATGTGGGGACGACGTGGTTTCGGAGGGCGTCGTGGGTTATCATGGAACATCCTTGGGCTTGGTTTATTCTCCAATTCATCAATACTCTCATCTAACACCTCCAACTTCTGATCAAGAAGCCTCTCGAAGTGGATCACCAAATCTTTCATTTGGAATTGCGTAGCTTCAGGTGTGGGAGATCTACTTCGACTTCCTTCATCGCTAACATGGGAAATTTTCTTCCCACGATCTTCTGCCATGATATGTTATGCAAGAACAAACACACACCGAGGGGGACACACACAATGATACACACTCACTCACACACGAGAAATTTACACACACACACAAGATGTACACACTCACACACAAGGATACACACTCACGCACACAAGATATACACACTCACACACACAATATGTACACACACACACACACAAGGATAAACACTCACACACGCAAGATATACTCACTCAAACACACAAGATGTACACACACATGCACACAACAAGATGAACACACTCACACACAAGATATTTTTTTGCTTATTTCTCTCCACTCTCAACACTCAATTAAAATTCAAAGCTCTTATGAAATATAATACCTTGGTTTGGATGATCACTTGCCACCAATATTTCCCTAATCAAGATTGTGTTGGGGGATGGTTTAACACAAACCGCATGAGTGGTAAAGGGTAAAGGGTGAAAAGAGGGTAGAAAATGGATAAAGGGTGGATGAAAAAGGGGGTAGAAATGTGGTATTTGGGTTTTTCCTGATTGTGAAAAATAAGATAAATTAATAACAATATGAGCCAAATAAAAAATGGGGGTGAAGTAAAATGATGGAAAAAGTGATATATGGAAATGGAAAGTGATAATAAAGTAAATCAAAAAGGAGTAATTTTATCCACTTTTTTCTTGCTCTTTTTTGTCAATTCTCCCCAGAACGTGTTGTGCTTGGAGTTTTAAAGCACAAGATGATTGAACGGAGAGTAAGACAATTTTTTTTTTTTTTTTTTAAATCTCTCAAATAAAGGATGTGCTTAATTTTGGAAATCAAAAAATGATGAATTGAGAGAATTTGTTTTTTTTTCGGATACAAATCACATATAGGGAATTAAATATGGAAAGAAGATGAATGAAAATTTGGCTCAATTTGTAATAATCCAAGCTTGCACAAAGTAGGCCAATTTGGGAGGATTTCAAGAGAAGGGATTTTTTTTGTTGAATGGATGAATAATATGGAATGATAAGGAGGGTAATGGGCAGAATTAAATTAAATGAAGGGAAAGATGCCTACCGTGTCAACCGGAGCTCTGATACCAACTGATGTGAGACGCACGGGGTGGCCCGATCTTCACGGCGTAGGTCGGCGAAAGAAGGGTGCGATTCGAGGCTAAGTGGTGGATGATGGGTATGGATAGCGGATGCAAGCAGTCAATCAACACTATAAGGTGTGCGACCTACTACTTAGACAACACACTCAAGGGAGGGATGCGATAGCCAATCCACACAACAACGCACTTGGGATGAGGCACAGAATTGGGGGCTTTGTGATCGTGGATCACCAATCTAACTTGTAGATTAACAAGGAAAGAATGCACAAGAACAAGGAATAAATTCGGAACAATTATCACACAACAGGGAGAAACAAGCATAAGCTCTCAATTTAGACTTGAATGAAAATACAATGCCATGGGGTGGCTATATATATCCAAGGGGGTGAAACAATGGTCAAGGGTCTAATACCCTAAAGTCATAAAGTCTAAACCTACTATGTCCCCTTAAAAGTCAAAAAGATAAAATCCAACAAAGACTTTTGGAAAATTAGCACACAACTTTCCAACATAGCCCATCAGATTTGACTTTGAGTGCATATCCCACCGGATTTGACTTTGGTGTCCAAAGAAGCCATTTCTAGAATCCTCCATGTGGGCAAGGTATCCAAATTCGTGTAACCATGTGGGCCAAGCTTTAAACATCAATTTTGGGCTTGAATAAGTGATATTATAGGCTTATTTTCTTCATCCATGCAAGGAAAGATCCATTGGGCCTTTAATGAAGCAAGATGCGCGCCCATTGTAGCATTAAGCCTCTTTAATCTCCCTCGCGTCATTGGGCCTTGAAAATCCAACTCTTCCACCTGCACAATCGACTTGGGGACTTTAACATGGTTCTCATCAGGTAGGTGCCGGAGGAGGAGGAGGAGGCGACGACCGCGACGGAGGAGGAGGAGAAGGAGGTGGAGGCCGCGACGGAGAGGAGGGAGCGGCAGAGAAGAGGAAATGACGTAGGGTAGGGCTTCCACAAAAGCTTGAAAAGATGAGGGTTAGAGGAGGAGGACCCAATGAATTTTATAAATCCTACATGGACCTTTATTAGCGCTAGTAAAAAGCGCTGATAAAGACATACTTTATCAACGCTAATAAAATCGCTGGTAAATGTATAAATTTAATAATTTATTTATATTATTATATATTTATTTAAAATTATATTTATGATAAATAAATATATATTTATTAATAATTATAACTCTAAATAAATATATCTTTTTTTATACTTATAAAATTATTTGAAAGGTATATTCATATATACATATCATTGAAAATATAATAAAATATATATTTATTATTTAAATATTATTTAATTTTAATTATAAGTGTACAGTTTTTAGAACATATATATTATATGGGTAACATAATGAATTATATATCAATAACACATCAACATGATATGCAATTATAATATATAAATGAACATTATTCATGCATATATATATACACTCATGTATGATATATTTAATGACCCCAATTCATTGGAAAACACACATATATTCAGTTATTTTAATTATACATATATATTAAAAAGTATTATATATATATAAATAAAAAAATACATTAAATATAAACAAATATAATAAATATATATGTTAAATATAATTAATTAATAAATCTAATAAATATAATGAATTAATAAATCTAATAAATCTAATAAATATATCTATTATTAATCTATTATTTATTTAATTATATATATATATACTTAGTTATAACATGTGTTTTTTATTTAATGTATACAATAAATATTATCAGCGCTAAGAAAAGCTCTGATAAATGTAACCTTTATCAGTGCTAAGAAAAGCGCTGATAAATGTAACCTTTATCAGTGCTAAGAAAAGCGCTGATAAAGGGATATTTAATGTTCTGATAAATATACCTTTTATCAGTGCTAAAAAAGCGATGATAAAGGGTAACCATTTATGAGTGTTTGTTTTAGAACTAATAAAGGGTATATTTATCATCACTTTTTTTAGCGCTGATAAAGGCCTACCCCTTTATCAGCGCTTTTCTGTTAGTGATGATAAAGGTAGGTGCCTACCTTGCCCAGTTTTGTGGTAGTGAAACCCTTGTGTTGTTGATGAAATATTTGTGACAGAGGAAGATGGAAACCAGAGGCTGGCCGCACGACGAGGGTGGCGGCGTGTGTTCCTGCTGCTCAGTGAACAAGGAGCCACGACTTGTGTCGCGACAACGAATGGAGGAAGGTTGGCTGAACCGACCACCTGTGAAGGCGCAACTTAGAACCATGCTTCGTGGAGAAGATGACTGTCCATCCGACCATTCGCAGTGGCACCCCGCCACACCACAGCCCTCGTGCCCGTAGAGGGACTTACATGAGGATAAATACCTTCAATCCACCAAGAAACCCCTTCGATTTGCCTCCAAAACGAGTTAAGGAGCTCCCCCAACCTCTGAAAACCAGAACTCCTGCATGATCCATGAGTGGGAGGAAGAATGAAGGAAAATGGGAAATCCCAAGTGCCCTGAGACTTAAAAACATAAAAACATTAAGTGGCCACACAGTTACCCTGCACGATTTGGAAAACCGTGCGCCAACCGTGTGGTTGCCACTGTCTCACCTAGGGACTTCACACGACATTTTCGTATAATCAGACAAACCATGCGCCTCCTGTGTGGAGCCCACTATCAAGGCTAATAACTTATAGAACATGTGTCCAATTGAAACACCGTCTATTGTGAAAAGACCCCTATGACATGGAAGTCTGTTGGGATACTTCTTCGTGGGACTACATGAAAGTTGGAGTATCAACCAGTGGCTTGAGGAGCGGACCCTCCCGGGGATGAGCAAGCTTAGTGTGGGAACCCAATAGCTGGCTGTGACATGAAGAATGGATACAAATCCTGTGTGGGTCAGCATCGAGTGATCCTGTTTGGGTCAGCACCGAGCAATCCTGTGTGGGTCAGCACCAAGCGATCCTATGTGGGTCAGCACTGAGTGATCCTGTGGGGTTCAGAACTTAGCGATCCGGTGTGGGTTATCATCGAGTGATCTTGTGCGGGTCAACACCGAGTGATCCTGTGTGGGTTAGCACCTAGAGATCTTATGTGGGTCATCATCTAGAGATCCTATGTGGGTCAGCACCGAGTGATCCTGTGTGGGTCAGCAACAGAGCCTCTTAAAAGAGTAAGATGTTTCAGTAGTTACATCTATTCATTTGTACTTCTGTACCTAAGTTTTACCTAGTGTGAGATGAGTTTGTACCGGTGTGGTACTTCCCTTTGTGGTTATACCTTGGTGTAATTCTTCTATGTGGCATACCTGTGTGGTACTTACCTTCGTGGTATTCCTCCCTTTGTGGAATAGTTGACATTTGGGCTTTTGGGTTGGACCCTGTGTTTCTTCTTGATTGAGATGGGTGTACTTGGTAACTTAGGTATATGTATGGGCATATACCTAAGTAGGGTTTTCAGTTGACTTCATACATTGTGGTTTTTCCTTTGTGGATTTTGTGAGACCTTGAGGGTCTCGAGGTCCCTACTGAGTATCGTTATACTCACCCCTACACAGGCTATGCCCTAACCCTGTTGTGTTTGGTGCAGATGATGGACAACGATGATCGAGGTTGAGGGTACCCAGGCTAGACGGGGCCTAAAGGTGGACCATGCCGCGTGATGGTACACAGAGGAGACCAGAGGACGTGGAGTGGTGAGGAGGTGATCATTACCTACCGTTCTAGTAGGAACCTTGGAGGATGACCTAGTAACTGGCTTTCTTTTTCTTCAGTTGTATTGTATATTAGTTGTACTTGTACCATTACTATTGGGCTTTTATTCTGGCCCCTTTTTACTTTCAGCACTCTTTTTTCTATACAGTTGACTTGTGTTCATATCTTGTTGTGTTCTTGGTTGCATGTGCTTACAGGTTATAAAGGCAATGCCTTCCCGGTTTTATGGAATACACATTTTGGGGCTAGTCGCCAGCCGCTGACCTTTGGAAGGTGGGCTTGGGTAGTCACAGCACGGGCCCCAAGGGATGGGTTGTGACAAATTGGTATCAAAGCAGTCAGTTCTACCGTAGAACATATGACACTGATATTTCTTTTTAATAGCAATAATGTTAAGTGTAGTGAGTGTGGTTATCAGTTTAGGGAATCCAGTGTTGGTGCATTGGCCGACGTATCCATACACAAGGACCCTGACTTCTGATTTCCGACTCAGTGCATGAAAACATTGATTGCAGGTGTGTTTTCAAAAGTTTTCTTTGTTATCTTTTTAGTAAGCTCACCAGGTATAAATTATTGACAGTGGAACACCTGTTTCTTTTGAGGATGCCTCCACGCAGACAACCAGCTAGGGTTTCGAGAGTAGTACACACTGATAGCCCATCGAGCGATGAGGCCTCGGTGTAGGGCCATTTTCTAGTAGAGGCACCAGTGAAGGAACCAGCAGTACCATTACCTATTGGGACACTGATGCCACCAGCCCCAGTAATAGAGAGTGCATGACACTTGAACGCATTCCATGAGTTTGAATGCCAGAGGCCACCCAGGTTCACGGGTGAGACAGACCCACATGTGGCTGAGGATTGGTTGGAGGCCGTAGTGAGAGTCTTCCGACTGGTAGAGACACCATCTGATCTCATAGTGATCCTAGCCGCCAGTCATTTACAGGGAGCATCAGAAAGATGGTGGATCTTGATGCTACTGGTTCACGACGAGGTGACACTTCTCTAGGTAGAATTTGAGATCCTGTTTTGGGCAGAGTTTGTCCCAATGACTCTTTGCATAGTGCGTATACAAGAGATTATTTATATGAAGTAGGGATTCATGACAGTGGATCAGTACTCTGTAAGGTTCACCGACCTCTCACGCTACTCCCCTGATATGGTACGAGACCCATTCTTCAGGGCCTGGACCTTTGACCAGGGACTCAAGTGGGAGATCAGGGCTTCGATGATCTCACACAACATTCCGACGCAGGCGGGAGTGTTAGAGAGATCCCTCTTAGTGGAGAGTTTTATTACTGAGCAGTCACCAGTAGTGAGACCCACCATTGGTTGTCACGTAGCAGAGTCTTCTACAGCTTAGAGAAAACAGATGTCACAAAGGTCTAAGAGGACCAGACATACAGGTGGATGACCACATGACTCAGGATCGGCTGTGCAGGGCACCGAAGACAGAGCCAATCATACGAGGGGCAGGTAGTGTTTCACATGCGGTGGGAAGGGTCACATGGATTGTGACTATCCGACCCACCGTACGGATGATCAACAGACAGTCTAGAGACCACCCAGGCAGAGACATAGGTCCGATTGAGGAGGTTCTCATGAAGCAGGTGGACGTGGCATAGGAGATGGTCGTGCAACTGGCGGTGGTTGATGATTCGAGATGTTACCACCACCACCACTGGGTGGTCCACCCAGCCCACAAGGAGCAGGAGGACAAGAGCAAGCTTAGCTCCAGGAAGCCGAGTCTTACGATCACGACACTCCAGAGATGATACTAGGTACGATATGTTTCTACTCCACCTTAGCTGTAGTACTTATAGACACATGTTCCAGTCATTCTTTTATTCCCACTACCCTCGTTCGGAGCTCGGAAATTCCGACAGAGCCATCGGATCGATCTTTATGGAGAGAGAATCTTATGGTTGCGGATTCGAAGATTACACACCGGTGTCGGTATTTTGAGTTTTCTAGGAGGCAAGAGCTTCGATAGGGATCTCCTAGTAGCAGCGTCGAGGCCTTACAACATCATATTGGGTATGGACTGGTTATCTACAGTCCATGCTCAGATTGAATCTATTAGTCTCAAAGTGTGGTGTGTCCGCATGGATGGGACTAGGTTTACCTTCACCAGAGGGAAGGGATCCTTTGCAGCACATTATGGACTTACCTGGAGGAGGGTGAAACAGATTACACATCATTTGGCTAGCCTTACCCTTGGAGCAGTTGACGTGGAGAGTTAAAGTTGTCCAATTGTGGTGGACAAGTACGCTGTTGTTTTCCCTGATGATGTTCTGGGTCTACGTCCTCATAGATAGGTGGACTTTTACATTGACTTGTACCCCAATACGACACCGATATCTACACTAGCATATCAGATGGCTCCCATAGAGCTTCGCGAGCTGCGGGTACAACTGGAGGACTTACAGGGGAAGGGAATCATTTGGCCCAGTGTTTCTCCATGGGCAACCCCAATTTTGTTCACCAAAAGGAGGATGAGGGTTTGAGGCTTTGTGTTGACTATCGGCACCTAAAACAGGTGACCATGAAGAACACGTACTCACTCCTGAGGATTGATTACCTCTTTGATCAGATGAAGGGATCTCGTTGGTTCTTAAAGATAGACCTTAGATCAGGCTATCACCAGCTCAGAGTATGAGATGAGGATGCGTCGAAGACAACTTTCATATGTCAGTACGACCATTATGAGTATTTGGTCATTCCATTCGGCGTGACCAACTCTCTAGTAGTGCTCATGGGACTCATGCACAGAATGTTACATCCATACCTTGATCTCTTTGTAGTAGTCTTAATCAATGGCATTATGATCTACTCGACTACTGAGGAGGAGCATGCCTATCATTTACAGATAGTTTTGGACACACTCAGAGATCACTAAATTTATATTAATCTCTCAACGTTCTAGTTCTGGATCCAGGAGGTTTCCTTTCTAGGACATGTCATCTCAGAGGCTAGAGTTGTAGTGGATCCAGTGAATATTGAGGTAGTAATTGATTGGGAGCCACCTAGGAGTGTGATGGAGGTTTGGAGTTTCATGGGTTTGGATGGATACTACCAGATATTTGTGCTAGATATCTAGTGTTACAACACCTTTAATAGCGTTGAAAAATAAGGGGAAACCCTTTGTGTGGTTTGAGAAATGCCGACAGAGTTTTTAGGAGCTGAGGGAGAGGCTGACTAGTGCGCCATCTTGAGGATTCTGGAGGAGGGCGTGGGGTATGTAGTTTCCTGCGATGCATCAGGGAACAAGCTCGGATGTTTTCTGAGGCAGGGGTGAGCAGTGATGGCATATAGTTCTAGACTGCTGAGATAGCACGAGTAGAACTATGCTACCCATGACCTGGAGTTAGCAGCAGTGGTCTTCGCCTTGAAGATGTGGTGACATTACATGATGGGAGAGCGTTTTATAGTGTAATCTGATCACAAGAGTCTCAGGTATATCTTCTCTCATAAGGACTTGAACCATAGACATCGACGTTGGATTTAGTTTCTCCAGGACTATGACTTCGAGAGATTCTATACTCCTAGGAAGGGAAACATTGTAGCGGATGCACTCAGTAAGAGATCTGGTATAAAATATCATGGTGAGGCGACATAGTAGTTGGCCAATTTGCAGATATCCTTTGTAGATCAAGATGGAGAAACTTTCCTTCAGTATCTTATAGTCACTCCCCCACTTCTTCAGCGAGTTAAGAAGGCACAACGTAGAGATGCTGACTGTGTGGATCGATGTGCTCATATATCCACAGGACAGGCACCTGATGGATTTTCTGAAGGTGGGGATCACGTCATCCTCTTCAGAGTACGTACCATGGTACCAGTGTCACTTCGGGAGGAAGTGTTGAGGGAGTTCCACACATCCCCTCTAGAGGTACTTCCTAGAGTGGCAATCATGTACCAAGATCTTTGACCACTGCACTGGTGGCTGGGAATGAAGAAAGCTATATCAGATTTTGTCTCTTGGTGCATTTCTTGTCAACAAGTGAAGGTGGAGAATTAGGTACCAGCATGATTGGTTATTTTTTAAGATTTCCCAGAGTGGAAGTTGGATGGGATATCTATGGACTTCGTGACAGGACTTCCATGTACATCCATGGGACATGACTCGATTTGGGTGATCGTCAACCGACTCACCAAGTCGGCCCACTTCTACTGATCAGAGAGCAGGGTACAGAAGAGAGCTTGTGACACCCTTAAGTGAAAGAGATTTTTCTGCTACATAGAGTACCCTCGATGATTGTCTTCGATCATGATGCATGGTTTACATTCCGTCTTTGGAAGGGGATTTAGGAGGCTTCATCTGAGCACCACTTTCCATCCCCAGACGGATGGCCAGACTGAGCAGACCATTCAGACCCTCAAGGACATGTAGCATGCTTGCGTACTTGAATTCGGTGGCAGCTGGGAGGATCCCTTGCCTCTGGTGGAGTTTTCATACAACAAAAGCTATCACTCCACCATTTGGATGGAACCTTTTGAAGAGTTTTATGGGTGACCTTGCAGATTACCTTTGTGATGGACTAACCTAGGGGACTCATCACTACTGGGACCATAGACGGTATGAGCTACCACAAAGAAAGTGAAGATCATTCAATAGTGGATGGAGACTGCACAGAGTAGGCAGAAGTCTTATAACGATAGGAGATGTAGACCTCTGGAGTTCGAGGATGGGGACCACGTCTTTATATAGGTCTCACCTTGATGAGGTTTGCGGAGATTTGGCTAAGGCGGAAAGTTATCTCTGAGGTTCATCGAACCCTTTCAGGTCCTCAATAGAGTTGGCGAGGTGGCTTACTGCTTAGCTCTTCCACATCAGTTGCACTGGGTGCACGACGTCTTCCACATTTCCCAGTTGAGGAGATATGTGCACGACCCTTCTCACATCATCGACCAAAGTGAGTTGGACATCGACAATGAGATGACTTTTACGGAGGTTTCAGTAGAGATTGAGGATCGACATGAGCATATCCTTCATGGGTGATTGATAACTATGGTGAGCATTCGTTGGAAGCATGAGAACCTCTAGGAGAGCACATGGGAGCGGGAGAATCAGATTCATGCTCAGTACCCCCATTTGTTTTCCTAGTTTTGTGGTGTGGCTTTTGGGAACACAATGCCCTGAGGTGGAGAAAATGTAAAGACCCGGAATTTCCACGTAAATTTTTTAATTAAATGGAAATTTCACGAGTCCTCGAAAATTGACGGAGCGTTATTCGGAGGCCCGGAGTGCCCGAAATGAATTTCTAAACTTTTTTTTGGGTACGTTCAGTAAACGCGAGAGCATGTTTTTGTAACTTTTGAACCATTGATCAGAATTGAAATCCGAGGACACCGTTGATCTCACAACACTAATATTCGCTCAAGGAGACTTTCACATCGACGACAGTTGGTCGAGGGTGGATGTTAGTTTTTGTGTTTTTCATGAAAGAACAAAATAAAATAAAAATGTTTAACATTTTTATCCGTTGAAACCTCCCATGTGGATGTTATAAATTTGGGGACCACATGAATTAAAACCTCCCACATGGGTTATGGTGGTGGAGACCACCCGAGTATAAACTCCCCAATTTGAATTCATAATGGTGGGGACCACCGGAACCCTCATAATGAGAGAAACCCTTAAACTCCATCTTTAATGTGGAGAAGTCTCTTGAACTTCCTCCCCATTAATTATGACACACCCCTTAATTAATTATTCCAATTAAATGTGTAAACAATTTAATTTGAAAACATAATTTTATTGGGGTTGGATCCTCACTTGTTTTTGGTTGGGAGAAATAATTGGCGAAAGTGAGGATTTTGGATGATCATTCTCTCCCAACGATGAACTGACCCTTCTTCTCCAACGAAGGAGTTCTCCTCCAAATGAAGTATTCCATATTCATAAAAGAACATTTTTCAGAGAGAAGAAGGAAGAAGAAACACAATATGGGATCAGAGGCGTGTGGTGGGCGCGACGAACGTCGACACCTTCAACTTCTTTCTCACACCGACATCAATGATCCTTCGAGGTAGGGATTGTTGTTTGAATTTCCCCCTTCCCCATTTTTGGAAATTCAACATGCTTCAAAGAAAAATTGTTAACCACTTGCTACCATTCTTACAAGGATTGTGTGGGACAAACAAACATTGCTCGAACTCTCTACAAACCCTTGAGTTTTTGATGAAATCTTTGCGATGGAGAAAGATGACAACCGGAGGTCTACCATACGATGAGGGAAGTGGAGTGTGTCCTTGCTACTCGGCGAACAAAGAGTCATGGCTTGTGACATGGTGACGAATGTTGGACGGCTGGATGAGCTGGCCACCGACGAAGGTGCGACACACAACCACGCTGCATGGAGAAGATGGCTAGCCATCCGGCCAACCGCATCGGCACCCCACCGCACCACGGATCTCACGAAAAAAGAGGGACTTACTTGAGGAGGAACACCATTGATCCACCAAGAAACCCCTTAGATTTTCCTCCAAAACGAGCTAAGGAGCTTCCCCAACCTCGGAAAACCTGACAACCCACGTGAACTACAAGTGGGAGGAAGAATGAGGGAAAATGGGAAATCCTGAGTGTCCCGGGACATAAAAACTGAAAATTTAAGTTTCCAAACAGTTACCCTGCACGGTTTGGAAAAATTTTCACCAACCATGCAGTTTCCACTATCTCATCCAGGGACTTCGCATGGCTTTCCCACATAGTCTGACAAATTGTGCGCTGCCCGTGCAGAGCCCACTGTCAAGGCTAATAACTTACAGACCAGGCATCCGATTGATGCAACGTCTATTACGTAGATACTCCTATGACTTGGCGGACCTTTGGGATACTTCTTCATGGGACTATGTGGCAGTTAGATTATCGACCAGTGGCTTGAGGGGCTTACCCTCCTGGGGCTGAGCAAGCTTAGTGCAGGAATCGAGTAGCTGGCTATGACGTGAAGAATGAATAGTGATCCTGTGTGGGTCAACACCAAGTGATCATGTGTGGGTCAACACTGAGCAATCCTGTGTGGGTCAACACTGAGCGGTCCTATGTGGGTCAACACTGAGCAATCTAGTATGGGTCAGCTCCTAGTGATCCTGTGTGGGTCAGCACCGTGCGATCCTATGTGGGTCAGCACCGACCGATCCTATATGGGTCAGCACCTAGAGATCTTATGTGGGTTAGAATCTAGAGATCCTATGCAGGTCAGCACTGATAGATCCTATGTGGGTCAGTAGTAGATCTTCTTAATAGATAAAAAATATTCAGTAGTTATATCTAATCATTTGTACTCTATACCTAAGTTATACCTAGTGTGAGTTGAGTTCGTACCTGTGTGGTACTTCACTTGGTGGTAATACCTTGGTGGTATTCTTCTATGTGTCTTACTTGTGGGGTAATTACCTTCGTGGCATTCCATCCTTTATGGAATAGTTGAGCATTTGGATTTTGGGTTGGACCCTGTGTTTCCTCTTGATTGAGATGAGTATACTTGGTAACATAAATATATGTATGGGCATATACCTAAGTAGGGTTGTCAGTTGAATTCATACTTTGTGATTTGTCCTTTGTGGATTTTGTGATACCTTTGAGTTATTAGGGTCCCTACTTAGTATCATTATATTCACCCTTGCATGAGATATTCACGCACCTTGATGTGTCTGGTGAAGACGATGAACAACGCTGATCAAGGCTGAGAGTACCCCGGATAGATTGGCCCCGGAGGTGGACCATACGACATTACAGTACGTAGTGGAGATGGGAGAACAAGGAGTGTTAAAGAGGAAATCTATACCTACCCTTCAGGTAGGAACATCAGAGGACGACCCAACAACTGCCTTTCTTTTTCTTTAGTTGTATTGTATTTCAGTTGTACTTGTACCATTACTGTTGAAATTGTATGCCGACCCCTTTTTACTTTCTGTACTGTTTTTCTATATAGTTTACTTGTGTTCTTATCTTACTGTGTACTTAGTTTCATGTTTTTATAGGTTATAAAGGCAATGCCTTCCTATTTTTAGGGAATATGCCTTTCAGTGCTAGTCGCCAGCCCCAGGCCTATGGAAGGCGGGCATGGGGTAGTCACAACACGGGCCCTGGGGGACGGGATGTAACAGATTAAGGGAAATATATTAATATGAATAAATTGATTTATTATATAAATACCATTTTTTATTTCATTAATTATGATGAGTTTTATCTTTTTGATTTAAATTATATAGTTATTTATTTCTTTGTTTCATTTTTTTATTTTATCCCTTCAAAATTCATTTCAGTGTGTGTTGGTGTTATTAGATTCAATTTTTTTTTTCACTGATGAAATATATTGAAATTAGAGAGGATTTAATATATGTGGTTTCTTCTAAGAAATAATTATCTTATGATCATTGGTTGGAATTTTGTTATACCATTGGATTTTCTGATTGATATATGTAAGATCTAGGATAACATTTATACTATTATCTTTTAGAGTGTGTTATTTAGGTTTATAGGGAATTAAAAATCATTTCGGAATTTTTAGTAGAACATTAGTTTGTTATATCATTTAGGTAACATTTTCAGCATAAATGTGTAGTTTATGGTTTAAATGGGTTATGGGACACAAGTCCTTAAAATTATTTATGGCGTAGTCTATTTACAATTGAAATCTTGTGTTACATCGTGAATATGTAGGTAGTGATTTTTGAAACCCAAGGTGATTAATTTTCCTGCATACTTGGTTCATTGGGATTTTACACCATAAATCGACTATTTATGATGTAAACACATTGTTACCTATAGGATTTATGACTTGAAAGTCTAAATCCTAATTTATTATCTCTCATTCTGTTGTACCTCAACCCCTTGGATTTAATTGGTAAATTTGGTTGTCTCTAATACTTCTAAATTGTTTCTTTTGACACTTTATCAATATGGTAGTTCTACTGCATCTCATATTGTGGGTTTCCTTTCCGCTTCTTCATTTCCATTGTTCATGAGAAACATATTTTGTTGTGTATGTGGGTTGATAAACATTATGTTGATGTTTTCTTGATCCATCCATGATCCATCATGGATTCATTGTCCAAGATCCATCATGTTGAGTTTTTTATTGTAGTTTCCTTGAGTTATGAATTGATCAAAACTCCCCAACAACCATTTCATTTATATAATTCGATTCTAATATGTGGGAGTCATTTTTAAAGCCCTTTTCATTGTCTTTTCTTTCCTTCTAGTTTTGTTGGATCCTATTGTCGGTAGTGTTCGACCTCAATTAAGGTAGGTGGTTTTGAATATATCCTTGGTTGAATTAACCATGATTGGTCATGTTTCTTAAATTGAATTACAAATATATTGGAATGATTTTTGTGTGTATAAATGGATTTTTGATAAAATATGGGGTTTTCCGTGGTTTTAGGTAAGGAAAAATGGTTTTTTAAGTCATTACGAAATGGGGTTTCAAAGTAGGGTTGATGAAGGAAAATGTTTGTTTGACATTGATTGTGAAAAGTACCTTTTAAATTGATTGGATAAATGCTGCACATGGGAACTCTTGGTTACCTTGGTGGAAGGTGTATCTTAGGGCCATCATCCAATTTTATTATTAGGGTTTTCACTAATGTTGTGTTCTTATACTTCTTAGGTTGGAGTTCTAATGACATTATATAGAAATTATTGGGTGGGTTCACTCATGGGGTGTTCCATTGCTACATAGCCATGTGTTCTAAAGTCTTCGGTGAGTACTAGTCATTAATTATGGTATGAGAAGTCTGCTAGCCTAACATACTATAATCCTTGGTGTGATTTACTTGTACATTGGCTTGTATTATTACATATTCAATATAACTACTTGTATTTGATAAATGTTTATGGAAATTAATATTTGAAACTCTTTTTCTTAGCTTATTATGGGACTATAGAAAAAGGGAAAATATTTTTCATGCTTTTGATATAAACTTCTTTATCATTTTTCATGAAATGTTTTATTTAAAATTATAATATTGGGATTGATTGTATAGAGACATAATATGGAACATTTGGGTGGGTTCTTACTATGCCTATTTAGCTCACACCCTATATACCACATCAGTAGAGTATAGTCCTAGTTAAGCCTGTTTGATGATGGAAAAGGAATGGATCCATAGTGAGGTGGTGTGTTTTATATTATCCAGGCTTGGGTAACTGGCAGTGAGATGGTGTGACGATTCCTACATTATCACATGGAGTATTCATCATTGTATTAGTTTTCCTTTTCTATTGGGATTAGACATTGGGGTTTTTTATGATTTCTTTGAGTTGTATCCTTTTCCCATATTCATTCAGTTATAGAATATATTTCTCATGGTTATTATTCCATTGTTTCTTTATGTTATATATATATATATATTCTATGTTTCATGTTCTGGTTGGGTGACATTGTTCCCTCTAGTTGTTATTTGACCTCGAGTTTCAGTTAACAACCCATGGTAATTGAGGACACCCTTCGAGTCTTTCCACATTTCATATCAAAGCATATATGGATGGGTCAACTTGGTTGAGATGTGAAAATTTAGTATCATATCATTGTTATTCTTAGCTTAGAAAGTTTTTAGGTATGATATAATATTACCATAACTTGAGAGGTAGGTTTTGGTGTGTGTCTAGATAGATCTTTCCATGGAGAGACTCAATTTATCATTGGATGTTGGGATGTGTGTCTATAGTTTATAGTTCGTGATTTTAATATTAGTCTTTTCTTATGTTTTTTTTGGTTTGAAGTGTAATTATTCTATTATCTAACAATTTTATTCTATTTACAATATGCAGTAGTATACAACTGAGATGTATTCCATAGGTTACATAAGAGGATTAAATGGATGATTCTTATGAGAATCTACCTTCGGATCATAGTGTTATAGAGGCTATTGTGAAAGCTACTTGTTATATGGACAAAAATATTATGCAAGTCAAGAATGTAGTTGTTGAGGTACCACCAGGAGTTGGAGGAGAATGGGACTGATCTAGAGTGTTTTTATGTGATAAAACACCATCATTATAAATGGATGAATGAACCCTAGTATGTGGAGGGCTAGTTGGATAAGATCATTTTTTACTTCATAGATAAATATAATAATATTAAGGTGAAGTGCACAAAATTGATACTTGATAGACCAATCATGTGGTGGTGGAATTAAATGATTTAGGAATATAAGAATACAAGCTTCTACTAGAAGGGTTTTAAGACCCTGTTAATCATTTAGTTATTTCTAGAGTCTCTAATGATAGAAATGTCTCAAGAGTTCCTCTCTTTGTAGTAGAGAGATTGTTTGGTTTTGGATTATACAAATCAGTTCAAAAAGATGGTTCATTTTTCTCTAGAGGTGGTGAATAATGATCAACTAAAATAACAGAAGTGCCTAAAAGGGTTTTGATTGGATTTCATATCATTTGTATTTATGGTAAAAATTTCTACATATGTAGAGATGGTAAGCAGGGCTATGATGGAAGAGATTAACATAGAAGGTCATATTGGCTATTCTCTTACACCCAATGGTATCTTCAATGGAAAGGTTTATGTCATTTGGGTATGATTAACTAGTGGTGATATGGTGGGATGCTTCCCACAATATCAAATGGAGCTGTATTATTTGTTTTAGTTGTCCATTAGTGTTAGAATTTACTTTGGGGGTTGTTTTGATTGTTTTGATTTGAATCACCTTTTTTTGTCCTCATTCAGTTATGGAATATATTAATCATATTTATTCTTTACTTGTTCATTTATTTTATGTATATATATTCCATGTATCATGTTTTGGTTAGAAAAAATCATTCCATATGGTAGTTTTTTGAATCCTAGGAGCTAGTCATTAGCCCTTGGAGATCACCGATTCCCTTTAGGGATTTCTTTATTTCGGCATGGATCTTAGAAGGGCGGGTCATACAGGTTGGGATCTGACAATACTATTTTTAAATCATATTATTTTATAGTATAATCAAGCACAATAAGTTGTTTTTAATATAAATATAGTAAATGGGATTACTGGTCCATTAGTTGAAAAATGCTTCTCATAAATAGAGTATCATATTGTAAAATGGAAAATTTTATTTATAGAAGTATGAGGAGATATTTTAAGGGTGAATATTTGATTTCACAACCCCATCCCCTAAATTTACCCCTGAGATAAGAGAGATAATGTTTCCTGAATCCCACCTTTAATAGGTCATAAGCTGAAAAAAGTGAAAAGAGTATAACATATACATTGGTGGAAGGAGTTTCCCAATGATATTTGAGATGTAAGAGATAAGATGAGAATAACCACCAATAAATTATTTCTCATAACCAAAGTTGAATAAATCTAGGTACATGATATTAATGTAATGATATAAAACGGAAAAAACTGAAAAAGCAGGGATAAGTCCTCGATAATGACCATGAAGCTCCAATAACTCCAAAACAACACCTCAAACTAGAAAAATATAACTTGATCACCAACCTTTTCCCGCTGACCTGAAAAAAAATTATATATATAAGGATCAAAACTACACTGAAGGAAAATACCAAATCTTGAACTTATTTACCACTAAGTTGCATGAGATAACTAGCTGTCACTATTAAGGCATAGGATCCAAAATCACTCAATAATGAATCTTAACATTAATTAATTAATTATACATTAAATGATGATTACCATTATCATTTACAATATCAACACTATAATTTTATGAGTCCATTTCCAACAATACTATTAATTATTTTCTTGTATTATCATGTATTTCATCATCATATTGTAATCATCGAGAATAATCCCCATTCCTTTATTATTTCATTGATCAATTCCTAAAATTTCAGTTACTCTAAGACTCATCCCAATCTACTACATATAATATACACTCATAGTGCATAGTATCAAACTACTTCCCATAATTGGAAAATGATTATTTAAATAAAAACTGGCCATCAAGACTTTAAAATAGTAGAGAAATTATCAATAAGGAATCCCAGATTTCGGCATAACAACACTAGGCAAGTCCCTATTTTACATTTTATATCAGTCCTAGTGTTATATTTGATACCACTACACATAACAACACATCTTTCACCCCATGATAACACCATCATCAAAAAGGACACCTCGTTCCACCATCACATCCTCAGGTACCCCCACCCATTATTCCAACCATACATCGTTATCCATACATAACATTAAGAATCTAAATCCATTGATTTTTCATTACCATCTTCAATTAAAAAATTTCTAATATATAAATCCTAGCACTAATGTCCCTCCAATTTCTCTATCTAAATAATATTTTTCTAATTTGCAGTTTTTCTTTAATCTTTCTTTTCATATGAAAATATTCATGATGATTATTATTTTAGCATGCATATTTTAATATAATAAAAGCATTATGAAAATTAAGTTGTTATTTAATTACAAATCATATTATACATGGTTTAAAAAGATCAAAAAAGATATGAAATTATCTTGTAAATCTAAAAGGAAATAAATTTATTTCAAAAGAATGTATTCATACATCACTAAAAGCATCCATGACTCTTTAAATATAAAAAAAGAATTATCAAAATTAAGTATTTATTTAATTTCCAATAACATTATCCATGTTTAAAAATGATCGAAAAGGATAGGAAAATATCCTAGAAATCTAGAAAGAAATGAATTTATTTCAAAAAATAATGTGATCACACATCACTAGTATTTTAAAATACTAATATGAATATTCCCATATGTGATAATACTCCTGATTCAAGAATTATTAAAATCTCGTGATAATCATCACTATGTATGATTAAGGCTCTATACCTATAACAATATTCTTTAGTAAATGAATAATAAGTAAAGAACATAGGATAATTTCGATTTCAATTTTAAAAATACATAATTATTGAATTATTCTGACAAATAATATTTAGAAATTTTATCATCATTGCTTGATATTATCTCTTTCTCTCTCTCTTGAATAATATCCAGAATAAATATTATTATTACAAAATATGAAACTTATTATTTTTATATTTCTACTGATAATCTTACAAATAATCAAGTTAATCCATAACATAATTTAATAATTCTTTTTAATGAAATAATAATAATATATAGGATTCTAAGATCATTTTAATGAGAGAATAATGATTCGAAAACATGGAATAACATTTTATAAGGAATTTTTTATCCCTAATATAAAAGAAGAATATCACATACTTGAATACTTCAAGATAATTTCTAAATGAGACAAACCAGCTCGTTCATTAAATATTTAAATGATAATTTAATATCAAAATTTCACTTCATTCCTTTCATTCACAACCTTATAAATTTCTTGAGTATTATACAATATTTATCATAAAACTATTTTCTATTTTTTATCTAATTATTGTTACTTTTTTCATTTTAAAAAAGATTATAAAATGTGTTATTTCCATTATTTCATATGACAAATTAATGAGAAGTCATAGGTCCATGCCTGGTATTTTCCCCTTGAAAAAATGTTGTGGTTAAGGAACACGGGAAAGAGGATGATTTTATGCACATAAAATAGAAGAATGAGGAGACATAGAAAATTATAAATAGATTTTTGGAAAACTAGAACTTCATGGTTTAAGGTCACTAGAATTTGATATTTTTAAATAGTAACTCAAACAAGAGAAATAGAATTGTTTTTAACATTCACAGATATCCCTCCTCAGATACTCCATCAATTAATTTATTGATTTTAGGCTCTAAAAAATCATTGCAAATGAGTTCACGTGGTTATAGATCGATGATAGGAAGGAAATCTAAAAATCTTGTCAAAACTAACACCCATACACAACCTATATATGATGTGTATAGGTAAAATGGCTATACCATTATAAAACATTCAACCCTTAAGAGAGACATACCAACTGAATAAGGGTTTCATAGCTGTAACCTTACACAACTTAATACACTTTACTAGGCTTTGGAATAACTAGGGTACACTTAGATGAGCTTTAGAATCTCGGATTTACCCTTACATGAAGAACAAACTATGTCTACATGGCCTTTTGAACTCACATGTTACCCTTATGAAACAATGTAAGTACCTTTACATGGTTTATGGAATTATATGATTTTTGTTACACAACTGAATAATATCAAATATACCCTTGCATAGGTTGACTCTTACCCATATGTTAGGATCAAACTAGCTTTACGCAAGGATAAGAAAAGTTTTTCTACACATAAAAAATGCATAGGGGATCTAGGTAACCATTATATAACCAATAAAATGATAATCTTACATTTACATAGGGTTTTATAAGGACTTCCAACCCTTACATAGCCTTTTAAAAACAAGTTTTACCCTTACACAGAAGCGTGGTCATTCGTAAGGGAAATAAGAAACTTAAAAATATAAAATTTTGATTTAAAAAAACAATACAATAATTAAGAAAATACCCATCGTCACTTCTAAAATCCCCAAAACACATATAATAGCTTTAAAAATTCAAGATATATTTCCAATATACTTTTAAAACATTTTAATTACATCTATAATTTTTAATACACCTTTAATACAAATTTTTCTAATTAAAAATTCATTCTAAAAACAATGTTTAAAATTTATAAAATTTATCTCAAACCACTAGATACCCCATAAAAAATGAAGGTCTTTGAAAAATATAGACCGTTTCATTAAATACATCTCAGAAAATTATCTTCTTTGAAATTAAAAACAATAATGGGAGGTAGAGGGAATTGATGGGGAAAAAATGAACTACCTTATGAGATACATCTCATGGTTCTTATTGTATTTATAACACATTAACCATAGCAGGGAAAAATTGTATAACTAAAAAATATTTTAAATTAATATATCAGAAGAGACAACTCTCAAACTGAAGGAATCACATTAATAATGAATTGTTTCAAGTTGTATATTATATCCAAAATATCAATAAGAAACTAGATAACACATCAAAAAAACATTAAAAAACTTATGAATTTTGAGAAAACATCTATGTCTCTTTCAACATAATATTACATACTCACATCAATGGAAACATAGATAACCTAAATAAAATTAGTAATCCTTGCATAAAAATTTATTGTAAAATTTAGATATTATACATACAAATGTTCATTAATTCATTCTTGTTAAGGATATCAAATCAAAAACATGTTTTAAAAAATATTTCTTTCTTCTAGACATTTAACTAGAAATTTCACATTAAAACATGTTAAAATTAAATTCATGGTAATAATTGTTTTTTTCAAAGTCTCTTGTGTTTATTATATTGAAGGTTAAGAAATATTAAAATGAAACACCCTTTTAATAATTCTTCAAAGTAAGTTATTTGTCAACATATTATTTGAGAAAACAATTGCAATATATTTTCAAAATGGAATTTAAAATAAATGAAAGATTCATGAAAATGTTGAAATTGTTTATTTAATAAAACATGATGTCATAAAATAAATTTTACCAAGAGGTAATCACTAAAAATTATTATAGAACAAAAAGAAAATATCCAAGTATTACATAAATAAAGTAAATTTTTCTTTTACAAAAACATTTCAGATTAAACATAGGTTCTTTGATAAGTGATGTTTGTAGAAATGTTAAGCGATTTCATCAAATTATTATTATCCATATGACACTACTCTAAAAAAGTCTATAGAAAATTAATATTAATACTAATAACTTAAAATTTTACATAATACATGCATCATAAACAAAACATGATGTTGAAATATTCTATAATACAACTTTAAAAATTTTCTATGTTTGTTAACAACACCTTATATATTTGGATTACATACATGTTAAAACTAAAAACTATATAATTTCAAAATTTCCATTTACCTTTTACCTAAGGTTTGTTCAATTAATTTCTCTTGTTTCATATTAATGGATCATAATAATCCTCAATCGATATGAGAACTTAAATTATATTAATAATGTTACTACAAGCATACATATCAGAGGAACCCATTCATGAAA
The DNA here is from genome assembly GCA_963277665.1 of Viscum album. NCBI lineage: Eukaryota > Viridiplantae > Streptophyta > Magnoliopsida > Santalales > Viscaceae > Viscum > Viscum album. Next base: position 626,140,134 of record OY728147.1, read on the forward strand.
CCATGATATTTTCCAATTTAGACATAACTTACTCTATTTCATGGTTTTCAAATGTTTCATATCAGAAAACATCATGATGTGTGTAGTGACTAATTTATTCATATGTTCAAGGCTATAAAACACATATATAGTGATAGAAAAATCCATTCTGAGGATCTAAGCACACTAGACCATAGTTATATCCTAAACAAATCCAGATGCACAACCTACATTACACATGATATTTAATTTATAGTAGAGAGTGTAAATAATTCAACAATGGACATAACTAAATTAAAGACAAATTACAATATTCTCCTCTCCTAAACTAGGGCCCATATCACATGGAATAAGTGAAGATTATATTGATTGAAATGAAGGAATAAATATAATAACCTCTTCCCCTCGACCAAATATCCACCACACAGGGCACCAAAGAAGAGTATATGATGCACTAGATGACAAAAACCCCTAAACTAGAACAAAAAACATTCTTATGAAAGATTAATACAATGGTATGAACAAGGTCAAAGAAAAGACTTTCCCTAGACAACATCTCCTTCTCAACACTAGGTTTAAGGAATGAGTTATACTCATGTTATATGAAGAATGATAGGTGTGGGTTGGATTCTAAAATGTTTTAGTGATAAAAATGATCATGCATCAAGTATTTATTAGCTGGGTTTCAATCAAGAAAATTATGTGGTTTCCCTATAAGCATTCTAAAATGCTAGTAACTGGAGAATGATAGTAAAACTAGAAATTCACTTCAAATTGATAATAATCAAAGGGTTTTGGGATCAATAAGAAAATTCAAATGTCTCGCTGTATGATAATAGTGATCTTAAAACTCCCAAAATGGAGGGAAACAAAATCGAATGAGAATCCAACCCCTTATGGTTAAGGAAAGAAACCTGACCTCAAATATGACTTCAGAACATCCCACACAAAATATTCAACTCCTTGAAAACCTTGAGGAAAAAAGAAGTACAAATTTCATGTTCATCCCTATACAATCATCATAGACAAAAAATCTCAGTGTTCAATCTCAGCTATATTGAAAGTGAAGGCTATCATTATGTCTTATAACAAAACCTCTATCCCATGATATTAAATGGAGCCCTTAGAATTCTGTAGACTCTATCACACAATCACTCAGAGTTTCATCCTCTGAGAATTGTCATAATGTTCCTCCACTCTATGAAATTTTTTTGACACATCTTTCTAGATGTATTTGAAAAGAACCTAATAGAGAAATTGACCTAGAGACACTCCTACAAAATAATAAATGTTATAGACTCCTAACCCGAGACACATATTTTTTATGGTTTATTAATTACTTCATTTAAATTATTTTCCTATTTTCATTACCATCCATACAAAAGCACATACAATCATGATGTATGATACTTTATTAGGCCTCTACCCCACAATCATTATCCCTTTTATTATCATATCCAGTAAACATAGATTTCCTTGCATCAAATTAGAGGGTCACCAATACTCCAATGTCTAAGAAGGTCTCCCTTGTTATCATGCATTAAGTTTAGTTGAAATCATTTTTCTACTAAACCACGAATCTTAACACGTTCCCCACTCTAAAATACATCTTATATCTCAAACATTACCTTTGGTACCACTCTTTCATGACTCACCCCCAAAGGTACCCCCTTAGTATGATAATGAGATAAGAGAGATAATGATTCCCGAAGCTCACCTCCAATAGGCCATGGGTTGGTGACTAACACCAACAAAATAAAAAATCATAAATGGGATCCATTACCCTTTTGTATATGAAAATTAAGATATAAAATGATAAGAACCATAAAAAAACCTATTTATAAAAAAATAAGAAGAAATCTCAATACTTGATATGAGCTTAATCATATATAATTGAAACAAAAAGCACTTGAAAAAGGCCTCAGTAGCGACCACCATCCTCTAGTAGATATTGATCAACTCTTCTATCTAGAAATTTATAACTCAATTAATAACCATATCCTACTGACCTAAAAAATAGTTTATATATATATGGCTCATAACCACACTAATAGAAATTACTTTGATATAGAATCATATTTCTCTAATGACGTATGAGACAATCAAATGTCACTCCTAAGGCCTCAGTATCAAAATCCTATAAGAATCATGATCAATATTAATCAATTAATTATCCATTAATTAATCGTCACTATTTTAATTTCCAAGATTAATAGTTTAATCTTTTGATCAACATTCTAAAAATACTATTAATTATTTTCTTATATTCTAAAGTGTGTCATCATCATAATTAAATCCCTAAGAACCAAACCGATTATTACATTATGTCATTTATTATTTCATAAAATGGAAGTTACTCTAGGACTTATCACAATTTACCACCCAAAATTTGAACTCATATGGAATAGTAACAATTGACTTCCCCTAGATGGAAACCGATTATATAAGTTAAAAAAATCATTGGACCATTAGAAAAGTATAAAAATTATCAATAAATCATCTTAACATTCAAAATAATAATAATGGGAAATACTAGCTTCAACTTATTCTACCAGTCCATGTTCCATCCCCAAAAAAACTACAAAAAATAATATATTCAGAAATGCATTCCAAAATCATCATCCTAATAGGAACCCCAATCCACCATCACAACTTCAAGAATTTCCTCAACTTATTCAAACCATATTATGTTACCATTCAATCAAATTAAGGCTCTAAATACTTATACAATAAATACATAATAAATTAAATATTAAACATATAATTTTAAAGGAAACCATCAGTAAAATCAATATGGATGTCTAGCCATTATGAACAATGTTAGGCTCAATCAGCCCCAAATTAATGATTTAAGTAATCATTAAATTATGATTTCTTTATTTAATTAACAGATTTCTAATTCAAAATTACTAGTATCACTATCCATACAATTTACATGGCCAAACAATATTTTTTAAATTTTCTATTCCGCTTTAAGATTCTTTTTCATATAATAATAATCTAGAAAAAAAATATTAAACATTCATCTATTAATATAATCAAATAAATAGAAATTTTATGTTTTTATTTAATTTTAAATCATATCAAACATTTTTAAAATGATTAAAAAGTCCAAAAAATATCTATTATATCTATAATGAAACAAATAAATTTCAATATCATATGATCACACATCGCAAATATTTCAAAATATGAATACATATATTATCACAATTTATTATATTACATCTTCAAGAATTTTTACAATCATGTGATAATCATCTCTAATCATGAATAACAGTCTAAACATGTAATAACATTATTTAGTAAAATAATAATAATAAAATAACATACAATAATATCTATTTTAATTTGTAGTATACAGAATCATTGAATAATTCTTGTCAATAATATTTAATAATTTTATCATCATGGTATGAAATTATCTCTTTATCTATATCTTGAATAATTTCATGATTAAATATCATTATTTTCAAACTTTCATGTTCTTATATTTTCATCATTATGATAATATTTCAAATTTTCAATTTAATCCATTACATACTTTAGTAATTATTCACGAAGAAAAAATAACAATATAAAGAATGATATGATCATTTTAAAGAAAGAATAATGCTTCTAAGACATGAAATAACATTTTAAGGAATTATTTATCTGCAACATGAAATATAAATTTCCATCACTTGAATAGTTCAGGATAATTTCTGCATGAGACATATTATATCTTTCATTAAATATTTATAAGTAAATCCATTATAAATATTTAACATCATTCATTTCATCTTCAGCATGTACAATTTAAATATTATCACACAATATTCAACATGAAATAATTTTAAAGATTTTTCTTTTATTATAGTTAATCACATCCATCTAAACTATGAATCTAAAGCATGTTAATTCCATACAATCACAGTATAGATTAAAGATATGTAACTTATCCCCTACCATGTATTTTCCCCTTGGATAAACATTGTATACAATGAAAATAGGAGAGAGAAAGAGGGCATGCAGACAGACTAGAAGTAATATGAGCCTCATAAAACTTGCAGAAGACTTCACAAAACTCAAATTTTAGGGTTTTGGATCACCTAAACTAGATATAAATAATGTGTAACTCAAATGAGAGAAAGAAACATGTTTCTAACATTCATAGATATCCTTCCTTAAAATAGTATAAAATATCAATTTATTCCCCATTTTATTTTCTCAATAATTTGATTAAAGATATGAACTTTATTGTAGATTGATTAAAATCTTCAAATATAAAAATCAATTAATTCATTTATTTTAGGATTTAAAAATAATTAAAAATAAGTTCACATGATTACTAATCAAATAGACGATTGAGAAACAAAATTCTTAGAGATGATGATACACATTTCCAACTCATATACACTATGCAAGGGTAATATAGTTTTAACCTTACATAGTATGTTACCCTTACATAAGACATATCACTATGTAAGGGTAACAAAGATTTAACATTTTGTTTGTTTTAGGAATATTGTGGTACCCTTACATGAGTATAGAAACTCATATCTTCCCTTATTAAAGGAACATACTATCTTTACAAATCATTTAGAACCCACAAGTTACCCTTACACAACTACAAAGCTACCTTTATCTAGTTCTTGGTATTATCAAATTACCCTTACACAACTCCATATTTTCAAATATACCCTTATGTAGGATGAATATTACCCTTATGTGGGGATCGAACAACATTTAGGCAAATTTTTGGAAAAGGGTTATACCTTTTTTCATTTAATAATAGATCTAGTTTACCCTTAAATAACCTACATATAGAAAAGATTACCATTATATAGGGCCCGGGAAGGACTTCACACCCTTAAGAATCCATTTAAAATTAGGATTCACCCCTATGCCGAAGCATTTCCATGTGTACGGATAGGAATAACCTTAAAAATATTAAATTTCCATTTAAAATTACATAGAAATAAGAATGAGAAATATTTACCATCACTTATAAAATACATAAATACAATAATAATCACTTTAAAAATATCCAAATTATATTCAAAAAAAACTTTTAAGACATTAAAATTGTATCCATAATTTTTAAAACACATTCAAAACTCTTTATAAATTAAAAAATAATTTTAAAATGACTCATAATTTATTTGTTAATTTATCTCAAACCACTAGACACCAGAGAATAAAAAATAAAGGGCTTAAAATAGTCCGAACTGTTATATTTTGTATAGATATATGGTAGTTGAAGTATTTTGTGTCATTTATGTTTTTTTAAAATTATATTAAATAATAGAAACAAAAATTATGAAATCTATATAAACCCAATTGTAGATCTTCTCACAAAAACCGTTTAAGTATCTTAATGAAGATAGCCATAGAAAGAGGAGGAGATCTTTCGGGATCGATGAGAACCTTTATTACTCATAAAAAACCATTATTATCTAATTTAAACATGTTTTACATGTATTTTGTATCATTATTCTTGAATAAGAGATAAAATTATCTATTATGTGATTTAAAACCCCTATCTTGTTAGAATGTAAGTGTTCATGTTTTACTATGGGGGTGGGGGAATTTTAGTTTATAAAATAATACATAAAATTTTCCCTGGCTCCCTAAGAAAATATTTCAGATGATTTTTTACATTGAAAACTTCATAATTAGAGTAAGAAATTATTTATAATAACTATATAAAACATTATCAAAAAATAATCACAATGGAAATAGAATCTTGTAAAAGAAAATTACAACAAAACTGTGTAAATGTATTTAAAAAAAAAATTATAGAATCATTATTAAAGAAATAAAAACACTTTTAATTTCAGGGAATAGGAAACTTGACTTAGGTAGACAAAATACTCACCTTACTATAAATTTCTGTCATACTTAACCAAAAAAATCCTCTACACAAATATCATAAAAACATCTGATTCCCTAGACCAAGAAACCCTCAAACAGTAGATTGTAAAAACCCTCTGCATTCCTTATCCAAAGATTCCACGAATACACTAGATCAGACATACCAATGAGAAAAATATATTATCTTAAGGAATTTATAATAATAATAATAATAGATTTCATAAAAAAATATTATCTAAAATATTACAATGAATCACTCTTAAAGTAACAAGATGATACTAAAATGTGAAATCAACATTAGAACTTCAATGGTATAAATATCACCATACTCATATGAAAATTATGTTTATTAGAAAATTACTAATGGTTATATTCTATAAATCTCAGAGGTGGTTACAATGGCATTTAAAGAAATCTATCTTCTCATGAAAGGTTAATAATAATGTCTTTGTCTGATAGACATTTTGATGAAGCATCAATATAATTCTAGTTTATTTTATCATATAGAATATAAAGTCATTGTTTGGGGGAATATATGAATTTCTTCCATCTAAAGGGTTTTACAAAACTTCATCCATAAATCACATCTTCCTCCATACAATAATGTCTATCTATAGACTCTATATAAATTCATTCTTTGAGAATTTATTTTACTTTGTATGATAAACTTTATAAACTATCATCCATTGAAATTTGTGTCCATCCGTTCAATGTATAATGTACTTGTTCATCCATTAATAAATTTCCATCCATTTTCTAATGTTTTGAAAACACTAATAAGGTTCCATCCATTTATAAATGATATTCTTTATCCATTTATAATTTTTACATTTCCTACAAAATTATTCTTTAAGAAACATTGAAATTAAAAAAGGTCGAAATGTAAAAAAATAAGGAAGTGGTGTTGAATTTTAAAAAACATGTTTAGAATGTGTTGATATAAAACATTTGACTCAACAGTATTCCCCTTTTAAAAATAAAAAACATAACTTTTTATAGAGAAAAACTAAAGTTAAAAAATTTAAATAAACTCACAAGCCTAAATTTATAACATCAAAAAAATTTAACCTTTACCATTTTCCTAAATATTTTAAAAAAATTTCAACTTTATCACATTCTCCCTTCTGTTTTTCATGAAATTTCCCTTTCATAAAACATTTAAATTCTTTCAAAAATAATATCTTCTTTTATAAACATTTCTATATACTTTCACCCTATTTTTTATTTTCAAAAATGTTTTATGATTTAAAACTTTTACCTAGAATTATAGGGAAAATTTTATGAATTAATTTATATTTCAACAATAATTTATCGAAATATATTGAATATATCTATTATAAAATACAATGATGTGAATATATCAAAAAAATATGAAATCAATAAGTTCTTGATTTTGTTTTAATTCAATTTTTTTAGGAGTTATGTAAAAAAATTATTTCTTTCATAGAAATATTTTTGATGATGTATTTCATATTCTTGAATTATTCTTGATTCTTATTTATTTATACAACAAATGAATTGATCCTTTCATATTATTCTTCTAATAATTTATACTTATGACTTAAATTTTGATTATTTTCTAAATCAATGACTATTATTTTCATCTTTGTAACTTCTTCTTCCAACACTTATATCTTCTTTTCTTGTTTGGATATAAAATAATAGTGTTTCATTAAGAGAAACTGACGACTATTGTTAGCACATAATCTTTCAAAGACTACTAAACTGATACTTCTTGCAAAATAAAAAATAATGTTTTTCCTTTTATCCAATAATCTTGTTTATCAAAGAACATTATATTTCCAAATATACATTCTATATGCTTTATAATACCCTTAGTATTTATTTAATCAACAATTTTTTTAACTTTGAAGTCAAAACATTTCCATAATTATGATTAAAAGTTGTTTTGATATTTGTTAAGCAAATTGAATTTTCCAACAAATCAACATGTCCTTGAACTTACTTGTACATTGGTTGTTTGTAAAAACGATTTTTATTATTCCCCTAAAATCATTCACAACATCATTGAAGGAATTACTTTTAATCTCCATTATCTAGATACATTTTCTTGGGGTAGAATTAGTAAAATTAGAAGAAACACCTAGAACAGATAGAGTATCTTGTCTAGAAGGTCAAGATTCTCTATTACTTTAAATATATTGAGATTATAAAATCTTATAATTCCATATTATTGATCAAACTCATATTTTTTCTGATAATTGTTTTTGACATTTTTGATATTCCTTCTCATAGTATTTCTCTTTATATGAAATTATATGATCAACATCTTTTTGAGATAAATATTATTGGGGAGTTCAGGTTTCAAAAACAATTATTAAATATCATGATATTTCATTAACGATTTAGGAATATCATCTTTCTATAATGGTTGGAAATTCATTTTTATTTCAGAAAGTTTTTTAACTTGAATTTGAGCATCTTTAGTTTGATATTTTTCATCAATAAATTCTTTGAATTTTTCCCTTTGAATGATCATATATTGAATTATGATTTGAGCTAATTGTTCTTCTAGTTGAAAAATAGTCAATGAAATAATGGACATAAGAACTTATTTTGTGAAAAATTAAACAATCAATTAAATTTTATACATTACTTTGTAGAAAAAATTTGAAATATTTCATTTTCAATACTTTTATTCTCATATATTATTCTTTTATAAATCCTTTATTTTCTTATTATTTTTCTACATTAGAGAAAAACGTCATCTTTATCCAATACAGAAGATGGGCTATCATCATTCTTCTCAATTTTATTTTTATGAGAATTAGTAGATGACTTTTCACAAATTATTTTTACTTTATTTCATAGCATGTGTGAAGATAATTGTCCTTATTTAATATTCACCAATAAATCATTATTATTTTTTAGTTTCAAAAATGGATGTATATTTTTATGTTATAAAAGAAAATATCCTTAAAGAAGGAACCAAAAAATTATTTTTCTTACATATTGTTTAATATAAAATATAATATGAATTTACATTAAATGGAGTATATTCATTATCAATCTTTTAATCACCCATGAGGTTTACTGAAAACATATTAATAAATATTGAGTATTCAAGGATATTAAACATTAATGATCTAACATTCAATTATTTTATGAAACTAAACATAAAATTTATAATGTCAAATTTTATCATGTTGTATAGGAAGTCCAAGACATAAATTTCTTAATCATTAACAATGTCCCTATCTTGTTATATTTTTAGAAGAAACTTGTGAATCCATAAAGCTACAATCCTTTTAACTTTAGATACATGTGATACATTCCTCACTTTTAAAAAAGAAGAAGACAAGGAGGTTTTAGCTGTAGGATTCTCAAAATTTTGATGTTTTTAATAAAGTATATGAGTTACTTGATTTACTTCACCATATAGTGGAATTTGAACTAGATCATCAACTTCTTAAATACATATTTTGTATGAAATTCCATAAAAAATAATACCTTTCTAGACCTTCAACTTTATTAAAATCAGAAGATACACATAATTTTCTTAATACATCAGGTTAATCAAAATGAAATCCATTATTAGAAAGAGTAAGATATTCCCAACATAAAATATTATTAAAGACTTCATCAATGAATCATATTTTACAGAGCAATTTCTTTTAATAAGCCTCTCTATGATAGAAATGTTTCATGATAAATTACTAGATGAATCTATTCTTCAGATCAGATGAACTTTTAAGAAATGAACAAATCAGAAAAAATGGATTGAGGAAAGATTGTAGAGAAAGAGTTGTCCTCTCACTAAAAACAGAACATTAGCAGATGTTTTTAAGAGGGGGTTATGCACAACCACCCATAATCATCAAATTTAGAGGGGATTATGCATCACCTTTACATTAGTTTTCTCTATAAATTAGTTGGTGGTTATGTAAAACCCTTACTAATCATCAAATTTAGAGGGGGTTATCAACCCCTTATAATTTCTTAAATTATAGGGGGTTTTGAACCCACTATATTTTTTTAATATTTGGTTGAATTTTAGAGGGGGTTTTTAACCCCTGTAACATCTTTAATTTGGGGGGGGGGGGTTAAACCCCCCCTCTGATGTCTTTAAATTTTAATGGGATCAAAACCACCTCCAATTTAAAATCTAGAGGGGGTTTTGAACCCCCAATTTTTAAAAATTCAAATTCGATAATATATTTATAAATGAAATTAAAGCACAACACATAAATGTATTTAAATACATTATATAATCATATTATATAAAATATTTATAGGATTTTATTTAATTATATTTATATGTATAAAAAAATATAATTGTATAATATTATTTACATTTGTATATATTTTTTATATTTTCATTAAAATAAGATTAATTATATATAATATAAAATCATAAACATATTATATATGTATATGTAAAAATATAATTTATTTAAAAAATCTATGATATAAAAACTCATGTTTATAGTTTTTATAATTTATATTTTAATAATAATAAAGATATTTTTAAATAATATGTTTATGCTTTTATTGTATATATAATTAACATTATATGAAATTTAATTTATACAAATAAATATGTTTTAATGCACAAAATATTATAATAATTTATTTATTGAAATAAATTTATATCAACGCACATAATAATAAATATGTGTATTGAAATACATTAAAAAAATATTTGTATAAATTATTATTTATAAAATATTAATTATATATATTTATAAATTATATTTCATATAATATTAATTATATATAATATAAATATTAATTATATATAATATAAGTTATATTTCATATAACATTATATAAATAATTTTATAAATTTCATTTCATGTAATATTACTTATATATAATATTATACCATTAAATATATATTAATGTGAAAAATAACAAATATATGTATTGAAATACATTATATAAATATATTTTAAAGTAAATTATATTAATATATAAAATAAATAAGTACATATATATATTATAGAAAGAAACATTTATATAATATACTAATATATATTTAAGTATATAAATAATTTACATAAATATATTTTTAAATATATAAAAATATGTGTATATACATAACGTAAATAAAATTATAAATATATGTAAGAATATACTTACTCAAATGTATGTAAATATACATATAAATATACAATATACTTAAATTCAAATATATGTTATATATTTAAAGGTTAATAAATATATTATTTAAATATATATGTATATAAATAGCCTGATATATCTATAAAAGGAATTCATATGTCATAGTGTTATTATTTAGTGAACACCGACTTTGGTTTATTTGGACGATCGCGGTTTGATTCCTCCTAGGAGAAGAATTTTACAGGTGGACAGTTTGTTTGGTTCAACTAGCCAAAGGGAACAGCTGGGGTGGGCTATTTTCCGGTCCGATTCAGTGAGACATGAGAGAAATGCTGGGGTGAGTGATTGTGAGACGTGGGGGAGATCTGCTAGGGAAAGTGAGGTAGTTCGGTTCAGTTTAGTGGTACGTAGAGTTGGGTTCTGTTCAGGGGGGGGGGGGGGTTGTAGAAAAGGATGTGCTAGTTTTGAGAGGGCTTGGAGGGGTTGGTTGTTATTTTTTTTAAAAATAAAAATAAATTATTATAGGTGGTTTCAAACCACCTATTTGTTGGAATATTGCAATATGTTTAATTTTTGATCAGATCAGAAAATTCATCTTTGATAATTTCTCATCCTTATCTTAGAGATAGAATATCAATTGCAAGTATTCAATAGATTGTTCATTGGGATAGATTTTTAGGAACTATATCTCCCTGAAACATATATTTAACCCCATCTAAGTGTGCCTTATTTAGAGGTGGTTCCAAAAATAGCCTTTAATTTGGGTCTTATTGTGACATTAGCGGCGGTTTTTAACTACCTCTAATCTGATAAATAAATTAGAGGGTGTTAAAACCCCCTATAATATGAACATGTGTAGTGAAATTTGTGGTTACATTATAGGGATTTTAACAACCTATAATCTTACTACCTCTAATTGAAAGTTACCTTACCAAGAGTTCACCAAAAACGCCTCTTACACCATATGGTAGGCACATTAGCTGTAGTTACCCTTAACCACTGCTAATGTTTTTAGAGGGGGTTAAAACCCCTCCTAATCTAAAAAAACCCCTTATAAGAGGGGATTTGTTTTAATGACTATAATTGTGTAGTAGTAATTAATTTGGTGACCCACTTATACTTTATACAAACTCCATAGGGAGACAGTTCACCATCCTAAAAATCCAATCACTTAGATTCACAACATTATGAATATCAATGGTCGATAATATTTATAAAATTTTCAAAAAATATTTCAACTCTTGATGTTTTTTTTTCTGGTTTTATCAAAAAATCATTTGTTCTAATAAAACATTGACTATTGTTAAATCTTTATTGAAAGTTAAATTTTTATACAATTTAAAAATATAACATAAGAGATTAAAACAATAGATTTGTAAATTAATAAATTTTTTTAGAATATTACTATGGGAAATTATTTATAAAAACTATTATGATTATTTCCGTGTAGTATTAACATATGATTTTTATACAAAAAATGAAAATGGAACAATTTTATCCACTGAACTTTTGGATGAAGCTTAGTGCAATGAAACATAATATGTTTATAAAGAACATTATCCAAAAAGTTTTTTAAGAACACTATGTCCAAATAAGTTTTCAAATAATTGTTTTCAAAAACAATTTAAATAAAAATTTCTCCAAAAATATGTTAAGGAAAAATTTTATAAATAAAATTTTAAAGATAATGTTTAAATTTTTTTAATGAATTTTTAAAACATAGAAATTTTTTCTCCCCCTTTTTCAACGAGTTGTTTACCATAAGACGATAGGTAAAATAGAAGTAGATAAATGAAAATTTTATATTGATAATTCAAAAATTTATTTATTATATTCAAATTTATTAGAATTTTGGGTTTTTTAAAAATATTAGTAAGTTTTTATTGAGTTCAGATTAATTGTAAAATGATATCTCTTTTTTGTGATCCTGAATTAAGCGGTGTCTTGTAACTATGTGATTATATCATTAGTTATGTTCATGGTTTTAAATTAAAGATATAGAACTTGTGTTATCAAGATATATAAGAGTTGTACTAAAACACTTTCTAATGTCAATGATTGTTTATTACATCCACAAAACCTAAGTATAACAAATTCCAACTGCTACATATTAAAATTAATCCATAGAAATTGATAAAAAATGTTATTTATTAAAAGACCAATACTCTAAATCCTCTATTAAGAAATGAAAAGTTCTATATGTACAATTTATATCCATTCTAAATCCATCAAAGTGAGTATATGGAAGTCTTTTTAATTAAAAATCAATTCTTGAAGATTTTAATAGTGTAAGATTCATAGTTAATAATGGTAATGAAAAATTAATTGTATAGCTTTTTAATGTGACTCTTTATGATTAGATTTAAATTCTCAAGAGAAGAATATATAGAACATAACGTCTTTATGACTAGATTTAAGGTATATTAAACTATTTAATATTCCTCTAAAATTATTTTGATTATCTTGTTTCCCAGATTCATCAAGATCTACTAATTCATAAGTTTAGATAGAAGTATTAATAATTTTAGCACTAAAATATCAAAAATTCTTAAAAATATCTTTAATTCACTTTTTTGAGATGGAAATGTTTTCTCTGGTTTTTGAGATATTTTAAAATCAAGGGAAAAATTCATTTCACACAAAATTCTCATTTGAAACTAAAATTTCATAAGACTGAAAAAAAAATCTAAAAGAGATTTTTGTGTCAATATAAATGTGATTTAATCAATATATATTTGAATAATAATGGATTCATTGAAAATGTGTTTGATAAAAATGAGTTGGATTTGAGGATCCATTTACAAAACTTTTTAGTAACAAAAATTCAGTAAGTATATCATACAGGGATCTTGGTGGTTGTTTAAGTCCATAATGGGCCTTAGTAAGCTTAAAAAAATTCTAAAATTTTTGAGTTTTTAAAACTAGGTGGTTTCTCTACATAATCTTCCTCCTGTAGGTATCTTCTAAAAAATTTATACTTCACATCCTTGTGAAAAAGAGTGACATTTAATAGTACGATATATGATAGAATTATTTGAATATATTATGTTCTAGAATATAAAATTTTTTTCATCGTCTATTTCTTCTTGTTTAATATAAACCCTTGAAAAAAATTCCACCTTATTCATAAAAATTTATCCTTTCCCATTATGTTTGTTATGGGATACCCATTTTACTACATTCAAAAGAAATTCATTATGTAATTAAACCAATGTCAAAAATTTAATCTTCTAAAATTAATTAAGTTCATCCTACATTACTATTATCTAATCATTATCACCCAAAGACTCATCAGGATTATAATGTTAAAATTGTGATAAAAATTCACAATGTTCACATTAATTTTTTTAGAAAATTTTAGTTTTGATTAGTTGATCGACATCATCAATGATTTTATCAGTGGGATGATTCCAAAATATTGTATTATTTCTTATATTTTCAAAATGTTGTTCTTCAACAACTAGATGAATTTATTATAGAGGTAAAACATCAAAAAAGTATCTTTAGTTATTCTCACATGTTATGAATTTTCCAACATGGGTTGAAAAAGGTTTTTAGAAACATCATCTGAATATTTTGTTTCAGTTTGTTTAAAGAAAAAAGGGTCCATTTTATCAAAATTTTCATTCACTCATTATTTAATAATACTTATATTTTTATAGAAACTCTATAAACCTTTTTATTTGAAGAATATCTAATGAAAATTTTTTCATCATATTTTGGATCAAATAAATGTAAATTATCATTAGTATTAAAGATGAACACTTTACATTCAAAAGCACTAATGTAAGAAAATTTTAACATTCTTTCTGTCTACAACTCACAAGGAGTATTATTTAGAAAAGGCCTAAAGAAAATTTGATCTATACTATAACAGTTAGTACTAATTGATTCAACCATTTTTTTTCTATTTAGTAATCACTCAACAAGGTTCTTATAATTTCCTAAAAAATATATTTCTTAGTCCAACAACACCATTTGAATAATGAGTTCTAAGAGTTTAAAAATTATGTATAATTACTTTTTTAATGTAAATTTTTTCAAAATTATAATTTATAAATTATCCACCATGATCACTATGAATATTTATCAAAGATATAATTTTTACCAGCTTTAAAATGGGATAGATAATTTTTTAAAAAGAAATGGCTTCAAAATTTTTCACTAGAAAATAGATCCACATATATCTCTTGTAGTATTCAATAATGCCATATGCTTTGTATTTTCCCCTAATACATTCATTTTGGGTTGGGCCAAATATATCCTTGTCCACTAAATATAAAAAATCATAAGTTGAAAATTCACTAATAGATTTATACCTAGGCTTATGTTGCTTTCCATATTTGGGAGGGCCACAAAATTTAGAAAACATAAACCTTAGATATGGTAAATATCTAAAAAGTCATTTATTAGAAAGTTTGACAAAAGATCAAACATTTTATTTCATTAACCTTGTATTCCATAACAATTAATTATCTTTCATTACACTAAGGAATGATAGATATTGGATTCTAAAGTCCACTATGTTTAATGTTTTTACATTCTCTAACCTATTAGATAAAAAATAAACTTACCTTATGAACTTTTAATAGCACATCAATCATTCATAAAGTTTAAAATGTATCCTTCATCACATAATTTACCTATAAATTTATGGATAGTATTAATTCCTATAACAATTAAAACATTCAAAATTAAATCTTAGCTAATAAGAACAATATCACATATACCATATATTTGTCCTTGATCATTTTCACTAAAATTATCTTTTCCACATTTATAATTATAATATTATGAAAGTATTACTTGTTTAAAATATTATTTTTGGAACATAAACTATCTATATAATATTTTTTTCTATTGAAACGTTTTTATTTCCGAAAAATAGAAAAGATAATATTTGGGTACTGAAAAATGCCTGGGTACAGATACATTAGGAACTAAATCATTAGGAATTCATATATGTCCAGATTTTTATTCTTATACAAAAATAATTTCTTTATAACTGCATGATTTTTGAAAACTGAAAGCTTCATATTTGTCTTAAGGTTAATTTTACTTCCAGTGTCCACCTCCCTGAAAATTTTAAAAAAATGGATCACTTTTAGGAGAAATTTATATTTTTTGAAGGCGAGGTTTTGATCTTATAAATATAAAACTAGAAACATTTCTTCTAAGTGTCAATTATATGTACATATTATAAAATATTTCCTTTAGAGTGGTAAAAATTAAAGGTAATATTTATAGCCTAAAAATTTAATCACTTTGTTAAGCAACTAAATTATTATTTTCATAAGTTTAAGTACAATTATATTTCTTATCAAAAACTTTAGTAAGATATGAAATTTATCAAGGAAGTCTTGTAACTCTTAAATTTTTTTATAGAAGGTTATTACTTAGATCATTCATATTTTTTTGAAACATTATTATTAATTTTCTAAAGAAGTAATAAATCTATAAACCACTTCAAAAATTGATAAATTATCTTCAATATCAGAGTAAATAGTTTTTTATTCATCATAAATAGTCGAATATTGATCATAAAAATATATAGAATTATCATTCAATATTAAATCAATGAATTATTAATAAGACACATTATCCATGTAGGATTATCTAATATTTATAGTTTCAGCCTAAAAAAATATTTTTTATGATGATAACTACTATTATCATACGAATCTGTAGAAGAATTATCTCCTCCGCATGCATTACATGTTCTCGAAACATTTATAATTTTCCTTTCATTGTTCTTATTGAACTTTCTTAAACATATATCTTTATTAACTTTCATTACCAAACTAGAAAAATATAGTCATATATGAACTAGATGTTTACAAACATTAGGGATCTATTTTTAGGTGTATTTCTTATCACTTATCTCATTATTTTTTTATTCTTGTATCAACAATAATTTTTTTTTTCCGAAAATCATGTTATTCCACTTAACTAGATCAATACGACTATTCTAACACTTTTTAGATGAACTAATTTTTTTTTCTCATCCTTCACTTATTCTTAGAATATTTAATAGATTCATTGAATAATATGACTTTATTACCTACTATAGATGTAGCGGGAAAAGAAACTCCATTTCTCTTTTTCACTTTCTCAGCAGCACTCTTTAATCTAACCTTATACTACATGATATTTCAAATAAGATCTTTTAAATTAAAGTTAGTTTGATTTTTCATATCATCAAGAGATGTTCTCTCATATTCCCACTAAATGGGAATAATATCAATCATTTTATCATCCAACCACTCATCAGTTAAGTATTTATTTATATGCAACTTTAGAATATTAATTATAGTCCTAAATAATTGATTCATTTTAGAAAATGATTCTCCAGGTAGAAAATAAACATATCTATAATCCACTATAGTCATAAATATTCTCATTTCAACATATTTTATAGTCACAAAGTTTATAACCTCTATTTATTTTCATTTATTAATTTTAGTTTCAAAAAATGAAATATGGATGTAATTATTTACTGTCATTAAGAAAAGTAGAGTATTTATAAATCAGTAGTTTAGTAGATATTCCATTTTTTTGTTCTATTTTAAAAGTATTAACTTACTTATTCATAATTTTATAATTTCAAGTCATCATTACATAATTCTAAACTTATGTATTTATAAAAAACGTCTTTATGTAATCCCTATAATATTCATAATCAACACCATAAATAAATTATGGTATCTTGGATTAATATTTAATAATTTCCCAATGAAAAAACGAAACATATTAAATAAAATAACTCTTTACAAAAAACAAAAAATTACTCTATAAGAATTTAAAATTTAAAAGCACATTTGATACCAAATGTAGTATCTAAAAAAAGGTATTTTACTACAAGAGTAGGGGGTGAAATGTAGTTTATGAAATAAAAAAACAATTATTATTATTTTATTTAATGAAGTATTTTGTATGATTATTCATGTAAAAATTCTATAATAAGATTAATAATGTTTCTGTAAGAAACTATATAATGATTTCTTAAAATATATGCACAGAGAAAATAGAAACTTGTAAAAAAAAGTATAATAAAACATTACAATGTTTTAATAAAAAATTAAAGAATATTTATAAATTAATTTTATGAAATTTTAATATGAGTTTAAAGTAATTCAATAACCTTGAAATATGGTATCCATAGTATTCATCTTACTGTAATAGTTTGTATTATTTTACTACAGAAGCAGTCAATAAAATGATCATAAAAACTTCTATTTCGCTATACATAGTAACCCTTGACTAGTAGATTAGAAAAAACACTATATTCCTTAAACATTGAATCCATCGACCACAATAGATCATACACATCAATAACAAACACAAAATTTCCTATGGTATTTAAAATAATCCTCACAATATACACCTTAAGAAAGACTCTCTAAAAGATTTCAATGAACTAATCTCAATGTAACAATATTTTATTAAAACTTTTGATAAACATTAGATCGTTAGAGTATTAAAAATATCCATCCCCATAATTTATAGCTTAAATTTATATGAAAATTACCAATGGTCACATTTAAAAAATCTAGTAGGTGTTGTAAGAATAGTACACAAACTCTATCTTATCTTTTAATGTTCAGTATATAATCTTCATCTGACAGTTATTATGATGAAGAACTATTTTAATGTTTTTTTGATTCCGTATGGTAGAATAAAACTTCTTTGTCCAGTGGAATATATGAAATTCTTCAATTTGGTGGGATGTATAAATTTTCACCTAGAAAGAATATATATCTTTATTTAATAAAGTATGTCCGCTAGTGTAAAGACCCGTAAATTTCAAGGAATTTTTTTTATTTTTCTTTGGAATTTTACAAGAGCGCAGTTTCTGACGGCACCTGATTCCGAGGCCCGGTGTGCCCGGAATCATTTTCCAAAAAATGGCTCGGGTACGTTCAGTGAACGGGCGAGCGAGTTTTTCTAACTTTTGAACCGGTGCCCGGAATCGAATTCTGAGGGCACCGATGAAATCGCAGCGCCGGTATTCTCTTAGAAACGCCTCTTCCGGAGTTGCGTTTGCTCGGGTGTGGTTTTTAATTTTCGGGCTTAAAGTTAAGAAATAAAATAATTTTGCGACAACTTTATTTTATTTCACTTAAGCCACTTGGAAGCCACTTGAAGCCACTTAAAGGCGGCTTGAACTGAGTTGAACTGGATAGGATGCTATCCAGAAATATCCTACCCCCTTGGTAGGATATTTGTGAGGTGGGGCCCGCACGACCCCGCCGTTTCTTTCCGCTAAGAAACGCACCCGTGAAAACCCGTCTTAATGAAAGTCAACTGACGCGTTTTCTAAATTCTTAACAGACTATTTAATTGGGCGGTTTATTTCGTGAATTAAATGGGTTGTTTCTTTCGTGAATTAAATGGGCTGTTTCTTTCGTGAATTAAATGGCCTGTTTCTTTCGTTGAAGTAATTCAACGAATTAATTCAATCGTTTCTTAACCTGTTTTCGTGTGTTGGCATATTAATAAAATAAGACCAACCCAAAATCTTTTGAGAAGATTTGAGAGGATCCTTGTTTCTTCTTCTCCCTCGCGAAGAACGCGAAAAACGCCGAACCCGGAAATCGATGACGCGACGCCTTGATCCGCATCGCCGACAACGTTCTTCTGCGACTTCTCTTCCTCCGCGACGGATCTTCGATCGGCTGCTTGAGGTAAGAGTCTCGGACCTTCCTTTTTATCTCCTTCGTGATTCTTAACCAAAACACGGATTTAATTAAATTAAATTAAATCTGCTGTTTCATGTTGCGTTGAGTTCGCCGACTCAACGCCGGATTCCGCGACGACGCGACACCACCCCGCGACGACGCGACAATCCCTCTCTTCCGCGACGAGTTTTTCCGCGAAGAACGCCCGCGCGCGACGACCAGCGTGGTAGGGATTTTATAATTTTGGAATACCCCTCTTTATATTCCCGTGAACGTTCTTTAAAAATTAAAGAGCCGGTTTCAAATGATCAATTTTATTTTATTAAAATTGTCGGTTCATGTGTTGAACAATTTCTCCCGTTGTTTATCTCTAACACGGAGGGTGTAGGCCAACGAACACGGCCCGACGACCCTCCGCCGTTCTTCTTTTTTGTGCGGAATTGACGGGCGACGACGGAACGTGCCGCAAAGGATGTTGGGTGATCCCGCAGTGAAGAACGGAACCCGGGAGGAACATCGGCGCAGACGGGATGGAAAACGGGCCACCGGAGCGACTCCGGCGGCCCGCGGAAGCCGGCGGCGGCGCCCCGGCGCGCCGCCGGACAGGCGGCCGCGGTGGCGGCCAGCGGACCCGCGGTCCGCGGGTCCGGTTCTTCCGGTCGGGACGCGGCAATGCGCCGCGTCCACTGACGACCCGTGCGGCCCGCACGCGGGCCGCGGCTCCCTCGACCGCGGGCTGCGCCCGCGGCTTCCACCCGCGCCCCTCGGCCGAGCCGGGCTGGCCCTGGCCGGGCCGGGCCGGGTCAACCAGGTCGGACCCGGGTCGGGCAACCGGGTCGGACCCGGGTCGGGTCGACCCGGTTCGGCCGACCCAGGGGGGGTCGGGCCGGGTCGGCCTGGGCCCGGACCCCCCATCTTCGGACGGTTTTTGTTCAAATGCCCGTAACTTGAGCTACGGGCCTCCGAACGACGCGCCGTCAGTGGCAACGCGATCCTTGGATCGAGACGGTCGTTTCGGTATACTATACTCAAGGTGCACCTTCCTTTTCGGGGGCCTACGTAGTTAAAACTCCGTAGTTAAGCGTGCTTGGCCTAGAGCAATGATCAGGATGGGTGACCTCCTGGGAAGTTTTCCAGGGTGGGTGTGAGACGGAAAGGCCAATAACTAACAGACTGGGCGTCCGATTGACGTGCCGTCTGTTTCGTTGAATTCCTCTAAGTGAGACGGATCTTTTGGCATACTCCGCCCGAATTTTGGACGCAGGTGGAGTACGGTCGGGTTGGTTTTGCCTTAAAAACCAACCGGGCCCCTGGGACGAAAAAGCCAATAACTCTCAGACCAGGCGTCCGATTGACGCGCCGTCTGCGACGTTGAGTTCCTGTTGTCGATACGAAACTTTTGGATACATCAACTTCGGACTTTGTGTCAGTTGATGTATCAGCCTCTCGGCTCGTGGAGCGGACCCTCCCGAACGAGCTTGCTGTGTGCGGGAACCCTAGTGCTGGCTGCGACTGCTACTTCGACAGCGACGACCGTGCAGAGATCCTCAGTGGACTGCAGCAACGACTGTGCAGAGATCCTCCGTGGACTCCGACGACGACCGTGCAGAGATCCTCAGTGGACTGCGGCGACGACTGTGCAGAGATCCTCAATGGACTGCGACGACTACTGCACTCAGCGATCCTACGTGGATCAGTGCTACAGGTCCTGCGTGGGCCCGATCCTGTGTGGTTCCGATCCTGTGTGGGTCACTGCAGAGATTAGTTACCTATCGATCCTTCGTGGGTCCGACGACTTAGATGGTTCAGTGATCATCTTTATCGTCATCCGAAGAAGTATACCTGTGTGAGCTGAATCTTCTGTTTTACTCGATAGAGGTGGTGCGCTTGGTTGTAGCGGCAGACCCGCGATACTGGAGACGAGCGTACGGAGTACGGAGACCGTGTAGCCGGCTGAGACCTGAAGACTGCTCGACCGACTCGACTTGGAGTGAGTCGACTAGCCCAGTGGACGGAGCGCCCGGTATTTGGCGGCAGACCCACGGCGGACGGAGCGCCTGGTAGTTGGCAGCAGACCCGCGGTACTCGACTGGAGGAGTACCTCTGTAGGCTATTTGGGTGAGCGCCCGGTATTTGGCAGCAGACCCTCAGCGGACGGAGCGCCCGGTAGTTGGCAGCAGACCCGCGGTACTCGACAAGAGGAGTACCTCAGCAGTCTTAGGTTAGTGAGAAGTACCTCGGAGTCGTGACAGAACCACTGTACACTTCAGAGATGGGGCTCTTCAGCAGTTACGTTTTTGATAATGAAAATCCTGGTTTGAGCTGAGTCAATGATCCTTGTGTTTCCTCTTGATTGAGATGGGTTATCTGATAATTTCGATATGTGTATGGGCATATACCTATGAGAGTTATCTGTTGAGTTTTCCTCTGTGGATTACGTTTTCCTCTCCTTTTTGGATTGTGTTGAGCTATCCTGTGCGGATTTACTGTTTACTCTACTTTGTGGATTGTGTTGTTCTATCCTGTGTGGGTATACTTTTGCTTTCCTATGTGGACTGGGTTGTGCTTAGGCTCAGACGTTGGAGCCAAACGGGAATTGATGACTTAGGTATATGTATGGGCATATACCTAAGCTGTGTCCGATGTTACTTCGTGATTGTATCTTTCCTTTGTGGATTACCCTTTGTGGATTTCGGGAGACCTTCGGGGGTCTCGGGGTCCCTACTGAGTAGCTTATACTCACCCCTGCACGGGCTTTGCCCGCACTACTTTGTGTTGGTTGCAGACGACGGACAACGCTGACCGTGGTGGAGGCGTTCGGAGCAGGACAGTACCTGGAGGTGGACCACTGGGCGGGACGTACTCGGAGCGGTCAGGTGGACCCGAGGAGCAGTGGAGGCTATCTGTACCCACCCTTCAGGTGGGACTTCCAGAGGACGGCTCGACACTGCAGTTTTTCCTTTCAGTTGCTATTTTTCCTTTCAGTTGTACTTTACAGTTGGACTTGTATTTCCGGCCCCTTTTACTTTCAGCACAGCTTGTACAGTTTTTACATAGTGTTTACTTTTTCGCTTGCTTACTCTGTGGTGCTTGTTTACTTTTAAAAGGAAATGCCTTCCCTTTTTGTTGGGATTTATTCCTTGGTGCTAGTCGCCAGCCCCTGGCCTATGGAAGGCGGGCTTGGGGTAGTCACGGCACGGGCCCCGAGGACGGGTCGTGACAAATTGGTATCAGAGGTGGTCGGTTCTACCGCAGACTCTGATCTTTCTTCTATGTGAAGAAATAGTGTTTAGCGTATTGAGTGTGGTTATCAGTCCAGGGAGTCCAGTGTTGGTGCGGCGGCCGACGTATCCATACACCAGGACCCTGACTTCTGATTTCCGACTTAATGAACGAAAACATTGATTGCATGTGTGTTTCAAGTTTTCTCTGTGATTACTTGTGTCAGCTCACCAGGTATACTGTTCTGACCGTGGAATACTTGTTTCCTTTTCAGGATGGCACGACGACAGCAGCCAGCTAGGGTTTCTAGAGTAGAGCGCGACGACAGCCCGCCGAGCGACGAGGCCTCGGTACAGGGCCCGTTGACAGCAGAGGCACCGGCAGTACCTTTACCCTCCGAGCCCCTGATGCTTCCAGCACTGACAGCTGACGACGCACGACGCCTCGGAGCTCTGCACGAGTTCCAGCGCCAGCGACCACCCAGGTTTCGTGGGGAGTCGGACCCCCAGGCAGCCGAGGACTGGCTGGAGGCGGTCGTCCGAGTTTTCAGGCTAGTGAGGACACCAGCAGACCTCATGGTGATCCTCGCGGCGAGCCTACTGCACGCAGCAGCAGGGCGATGGTGGATCCTGATGCTCCAGGTACACGATGAGGCCACCCTCATCTGGACAGACTTCGAGAGCCTCTTCCGCTCAGAGTTCGTCCCGGCCACCCTCCGTGCGGTGCGCATTCAGGAGCTTCTTCAGCTGCAGCAGGGCAGCTTGACGGTCGCTAAGTACGCGGCGAGGTTCACCGACCTTTCTCGGTACTCGACAGACATGGTACGGGGCCCCTTCTTTCGGGCCCGGACCTTCGAGCAGGGACTGAGACATGAGATCAGGGCATCGCTGATCTCTCTCAGCATCCCGACCCAGGCAGGAGTGCTAGAGCAAGCCCTTCTGATCGAGAGATTCCTGGCTGAGTCCACAGCGAGACCTGCCGCAGGGCGGCAGATAGCGGAGTCATCGGCAGCAGGTAGCCGACGGATGACTCAGGGTTCCAGACAGACCAGACCTACCGGTGGCCGACTGCACGACTCAGGCTCAGTTGTGGGGGGGGGGGGAGTCGGGGTACAGTCAGAGCCAGGCGTGCCGAGAGTGGGCAGTGTTACTCCTGTGGCGGGATTGGTCACATGGCTCGTGACTGTCCGACCCGCCATGCTGATGATCAGCAGTTAAGTGAAGAACCTCCCAGGCAGAGGCAGAGGTTCGACCGTGGCGGTCCGCAGGGAGGAGGCGGACGAGGCAGAGGAGCTGGCCGCGCAGCAGGAGGTGGGCGACGCTTTGAGGCTCTACCACCACCACCACCAGGAGGTCCGCCCCGACCACAGGGAGTAGGTGGACATGCGAGAGCTCAGCTTCAGGCAGCCGAGGCCTTCGATCATGGAACTCTGGAAGCAGATGGACAGGATCAGAACTAGTGGATACGTCCTTTGTACTTCTGGTTCCTTGTTGCTTTTGTGTAGCGTCTTGTATTATGAGCAGCAATAATAAAAGACGCATACCTTTGTGATATTTTTGTTCCTGTCCTCTTTCGTGATGTTACTAAGAGGTTCCAGTTTTGGCTGTTGACTTGACCCTCACTTGTGAGACATCTACTGGAGGAGACCCAGTTATCACACACTGATGCCGACAGTGTGACTCAACCCTTGGAGGCGAGAGTAACGGTTGGATCTCTTAGTAGTAGCGTCGATGCCTTACGACGTCATCCTTGGTATGGATTAGTAACATCCATGTTAGGATTGACTGTTTTAGGCAAAGAATGTGGTTCATCCAGGGGATGAGACCAGATTTCTCTTATCGGCAAAGAAGAAATCTTGCAGCTCTTGTGGGACCTGAGATGGTCCAGGTCATCCAGGGGCGGATGAGGACAGCACAGAGCCGGCAGAAGTCATATGCTGACAGGAGGCGGAGGCCACTAGAGTTCGAGGATGGCGACCACGTCTTCTTGCGGGTCTCACCTCGGTGTGGTTTGTGGAGATTTGGCGAAGTGGCTTATCGTCTGGCTCTGCCACCTCAGTTGCACCGGGTGCACGACGTCTTCCACATATCTCAGATGAGGAGATACGTGCACGACCCGACGCACATCATTGACCATGGGGAGCTAGACATGGATGACGGGGCGACTTTTACGGAGGTCCCGGTGGAGATAGAGGATCGACAGGAGCGGTCCTACATGGGCGATTGATTCCTCTCGTGCGCAGCATATGGCAGCACGGGAACCTCCAAGAGAGCACTTGGGAGCGGGAGGCTCAGATGTGTGCTCAGTACCGCCTTTGTATCCCTAGTTTGTGTTGAATCTTTACGGGGACGTAAAGTCCTGAGGTGGGAGTAATGTAAAGACCCGTAAATTTCAAGGTTTTTTTTTATTTTTCTTTGTAATTTTACAAGAGCGCAGTTTCTGACGGCACCTGATTCCGAGGCCCGGTGTGCCCGGAATCATTTTCCGAAGAATGGCTCGGGTACGTTCAGTGAACGGGCGAGCGAGTTTTTCTAACTTTTGAACCGGTGTCCGGAATCGAATTCTGAGGGCACCGATGAAATCGCAGCGCCGGTATTCACTTAGAAACACCTCTTCCGGAGTTGCGTTTTCTCGGGTGTGGTTTTTAATTTTCGGGCTTAAAGTTAAGAAATAAAATAATTTTGCGACAACTTTATTTTATTTCACTTAAGCCACTTGGAAGCCACTTGAAGCCACTTAAAGGCGGCTTGAACTGAGTTGAACTGGATAGGATGCTATCCAGAAATATCCTACCCCCTTGGTAGGATATTTGTGAGGTGGGGCCCGCACGAGCCCCGCCGTTTCTTTCCGCTAAGAAACGCACCCGTGAACACCCGTCTTAATGAAAGTCAACTGACGCGTTTTCTAAATTCTTAACAGACCATTCAATTGGGCGGTTTATTTCGTGAATTAAATGGGTTGTTTCTTTCGTGAATTAAATGGGCTGTTTCTTTCGTGAATTAAATGGCCTGTTTCTTTCGTTGAATTAATTCAACGAATTAATTCAATCGTTTCTTAACCTGTTTTCGTGTGTTGGAATATTAATAAAATAAGACCAACCCAAAATCTTTTGAGAATATTTGAGAGGATCCTTGTTTCTTCTTCTCCCTCGCGAAAAACGCGAAGAACGCGAAGAACGCGAAAAACGCCGAACCCGGAAATCGACGACGCGACGCCTTGATCCGCATCGCCGACAACGTTCTTCTGCGAATTCTCTTCCTCTATGACGGATCTTCGATCGGCTGCTTGAGGTAAGAGTCTCGGACCTTCCTTTTTATCTCCTTCGTGATTCTTAACCAAAACACGGATTTAATTAAATTAAATTAAATCTGCTGTTTCATGTTGCGTTGAGTTCGCCGACTCAACGCCGGATTCCGCGACGATGCGACACCACCCCGCGACGACGCGACGATCCCTCTCTTCCGCGACGAGCTTTTCCGCGAAGAACGCCCGCGCGTGACGACCAGCGTGGTAGGGATTTTATAATTTTGGAATACCCCTCTTTATATTCCCGTGAACGTTCTTTAAAAATTAAAGAGCCGGTTTCAAATGATCAATTTTATTTTATTAAAATTGTCGGTTCATGTGTTGAACAATTTCTCCCGTTGTTTATCTCTAACATGGAGGGTGCGGGCCAACGAACACGGCCCGACGACCCTCCTCCGTTCTTCTTTTTTGTGCGGAATTGACGGGCGACGACGGAACGTGCCGCAACGGATGTTGGGTGATCCCGCAGTGAAGAACGGAACCCGGGAGGAACATCGGCGCAGACGGGAAGGAAAACGGGCCACCGGAGCGACTCCGGCGGCGCCCCGGCGCGCCGCCGGACAGGCCGCCGCGGTGGCGGCCAGCGGACCCGCGGTCCGCGGGTCCGGTTCTTCCGGTCGGGACGTGGCAATGCGCCGCGTCCACTGACGACCAGCGCGGCCCGCACGCGGGCCGCGGCTCCCTCGACCGCGGGCTGCGCCCGCGGCTTCCACCCGCGCCCCTCGGCCGAGCCGAGCCGGGCTGGCCCTGGCCGGGCCGGGCCGGGTCAACCGGGTCGGACCCGGGTCGGGTCGACCCGGTTCGGGACGACCCGGTTCGGCCGACCCAGGGGGGGTCGGGCCGGGTCGGCCTGGGCCCGGACCCCCGTCTTTGGACGGTTTTTGTTCAAACGCCCGTAACTTCAGCTACGGGCCTCCGAACGACGCGCCGTCAGTGGCAACGCGATCCTTGATCGAGACGGTCGTTTCGGTATACTATACTCAAGGTGCACCTTCCTTTTCGGGGGCCTACGTAGTTAAAACTCCGTAGTTAAGCATGCTTGGCCTAGAGCAGTGATCAGGATGGGTGACCTCCTGGGAAGTTTCCCAGGGTGGGTGTGAGACGGAAAGGCCAATAACTAACAGACTGGGCGTCCGATTGACGCGCCGTCTGTTTCGTTGAATTCCTCTAAGTGAGACGGATCTTTTGGCATACTCCGCCCGAATTTTGGACGCAGGTGGAGTACGGTCGGGTTGGTTTTTCCTTAAAAACCAACCGGGCCCCTGGGACGAAAAAGCCAATAACTCTCAGACCGGGCGTCCGATTGACGCGCCGTCTGCGACGTTGAGTTCCTGTTGTCGATACGGAACTTTTGGATACATCAACTTCGGACGTTGTGTCAGTTGATGTATCAGCCTCTCGGCTCGTGGAGCGGACCCTCCCGAACGAGCTTGCTGTGTGCGGGAACCCTAGTGCTGACTGCGACTGCTACTTCGACAGCGACGACCGTGCAGAGATCCTCAGTGGACTGCAGCGACGACTGTGCAGATCTCCTCCGTGGACTCCGACGACGACCGTGCAGAGATCCTCAGTGGAATGCGGCGACGACTGTGCAGAGATCCTCAATGGACTGCGACGACTACTGCACTCAGCGATCCTACGTGGATCAGTGCTACAGGTCCTGCGTGGGCCCGATCCTGTGTGGGTCTGATCCTGTGTGGGTCACTGCAGAGATTAGTTACCTATCGATCCTTCGTGGGTCCGACGACTTAGATGGTTCAGTGATCATCTTTATCGTCATCCAAAGAAGTATACCTGTGTGAGCTGAATCTTCTGTTTTACTCGATAGAGGTGGTGCGCTTGGTTGTAGCGGAAGACCCGCGATACTGGAGATGAGCGTACGGAGTACGGAGACCGTGTAGCCGGCTGAGACCTGAAGACTGCTCGACCGACTCGAATTGGAGTGAGTCGACTAGCCCAGTGGACGGAGCGCCCGTTATTTGGCGGCAGACCCACGGCGGACGGAGCGCCTGGTAGTTGGCAGCAGACCCGCGGTACTCGACTGGAGGAGTACCTCTGTAGGCTATTTGGGTGAGCGCCCGGTATTTGGCAGCAGACCCTCAGCGGACGGAGCACCCGGTAGTTGGCAGCAGACCCGCGGTACTCGACAGGAGGAGTACCTCAGCAGTCTTAGGTTAGTGATAAGTACCTCGGAGTCGTGATAGGACCACTGTACACTTCAGAGATGGGGCTCTTCAGCAGTTACGTTTTTGATAATGAAAATCCTGGTTTGAGCTGAGTCAATGATCCTTGTGTTTCCTCTTGATTGAGATGGGTTATCTGATAATTTCGATATGTGTATGGGCATGTACCTATGAGAGTTATCTGTTGAGTTTTCCTGTGTGGATTACGTTTTCCTCTCCTTTGTGGATTGTGTTGAGCTATCCTGTGCGGATTTACTATTTACTCTCCTTTGTGGATTGTGTTGTTCTATCCTGTGTGGGTATACTTTTGCTTTCCTATGTGGACTGGGTTGTGCTTAGGCTCAGACGTTGGAGCCAAACGGGAATTGATGACTTAGGTATATGTATGGGCATATACCTAAGCTGTGTCCGATGTTACTTCGTGATTGTATCTTTCCATTGTGGATTGCCCTTTGTGGATTTCGGGAGACCTTCGAGGGTCTCGGGGTCCCTACTGAGTAGCTTATACTCACCCCTGCACGGGATTTGCCCACACTACGTTGTGTTGGTTGCAGACGACGGACAGCGCTGACCGTGGTGGAGGCGTGCGGAGCAGGACAGTACCTGGAGGTGGACCACTGGGCGGGACGTACTCGGAGCGGTCAGGTGGACCCGAGGAGCAGTGGAGGCTATCTGTACCCACCCTTCAGGTGGGACTTCCATAGGATGGCTCGACACTGCAGTTTTTCCTTTCAGTTGCTGTTTTTCCTTTCAGTTGTACTTTACAGTTGGGCTTGTATTTCCGGCCCCTTTTACTTTCAGCACAGCTTGTACAATTTTTACTTAGTGTTTACTTTTCCGCTTGCTTACTCTGTGGTGCTTGTTTACTTTTCAAAGGAAATGCCTTCCCTTTTTGTTGGGATTTATGCATTGGTGCTAGTCGCCAGCCCCTGGCCTATGGAAGGCGGGCTTGGGGTAGTCACGGCACGGGCCCCGAGGACGGGTCATGACAGCTAGACTTTGTAAATTTTCATCCCATGGGAATGTTTTATACTTCATTTGTTGAAATTTATAAACATCTATATAGTGAAATTTGTTTTCATCCTATTAATGTTAAAAGTACATTTATACTCATTAGGTATGTTCTATATGTTTTCCTTCATTTGGAAAGCTGTAAGAAAGTTCTATTAATTTGAAATGATATTTTTCTAATAGTTATAATGTTTAGTCTTCATACTAAAAAATTCTTTAATAAAATTGGGATGTGGAAAAGGTGAAATATAAAAGTAAAAGTAAGTGGTTTACGATTATCAAAAACAAGGTTATAGCCTAATGAAATAATACTTTGGACTCAATATATCTTATATCAATGTGATGGTATCAGTGAGACAAACACGCGAGTGAAAAAATTTAGAAGATACAATATATGGTTCAATATATTTTATAGAGGTTAGTTTTTAAATTTGTTTTTATAATAGTTATATAGAATTATCTATGAATTGAATCTTGAGGTATAACATATATTAAATAAAAGGAATTTATGAGACAATTCCAATGTTATTGAGATAAAAAAATTTAACTTTTCGATTGTAATATATATTTAAAATAAGTGTTTAAAGTTTCCAATTTATATCAATATTTTCAATGCCATATGAATAACGAGGTTGGAAACATTAATATTGAATTCAAGATTTAATAAAGTCATGAAATTGAATTTTGGATGTTTTTATTTATAGTCAATGGCAATCAATGATTATGGTGAATTAAAAGAAACCAGTTAACAATAATAGAACAACAATCAGTTGTGGTCAACAATAGCAATTCAAGGATAGAAGGTAGTCAACAAAAGTGATGTGGCTGGTCCATGAACTAGTAGCTATAACATTTAGTATGAAAAATCACTTCCATGATAATCATTATTTCTATTAATTATGATAAATGAAATATCTATTGCCGACTATTTTTCTGGGAACTTCTGCACATGAAAACCCTTTATAGGTTTTTATCTTTACTCCATCTCTACCATTTGACTAGCCTTGTTCTAGATATCACAAACCATGGACAGAAAAACCAAATTTACCACAAAATATGATTCTTCTAAGAATCAAAAAACATACCATTACTAGTTTTAAAATTGAGACTGATTCATTTTTTAATTATTGATTATGGAGGAAAAAATAAATAAAAAATTGATATATTAATTTTATTTAAATATATATAATGATATGTAATCACTTATTTATCTAATAGTCAAAGAACTTCTCGACACATCTTGTTAAGACCCCTAATTTTCTTGGTTGTGAGAATCAAGGAAAGATTTAATTTTTAGTATTAGGATATTATGGGGAAAAAAATAATAATTTATGTCATAAAATAATATCAATTTTTTTGACAATTCCACTGATCTTGGAATTGGGTGTTTTCCCTTAGGATGGAATTTATTGTAATGTTGAGATGGTTTAATTTTTCAAAATATATTAATATTTACTAAATAAATATTTATCATTTTGAATAAATAAATATTTATATTTTCTAAAAGGAGTCCAATATTGAGATTTCTTTTTCATGGTTATATCTAGAATGGGAGGTTTTTCCTAGGTGATAATAACATCTTCTTAGCTTCTAGGAACAAATTTGACCCATTTAAGGAGTTTTTTTAATTTTACATTTATTTTATTTTATTTTTCCTTCTCCCCACCCCCTCATTTGGAGTATCATACATTTTAGGATGGGAGAGGATTCTCCCATATGTATGGTCAAAATAAGATTTGGGGAGAAGTGTAGGGGGATGAAGAAAGATCCATATGACTGAACACAGACCATGATAAAAAAATTGTGGAGTGTGGATCTAGACTCAAGCTTCAAGGATTTCCCTATGAGGTAGGATGATTATTTTTATTTTTCCCCATATCCCTATATATTCATAATCAGAAGTTTTTATAATAATTATCATATTTTTTCAAGGGATTAAGAGATGTTGTGTGTTGATTTGGGGGGATCTTGTGGCCTTAATATCATTTAAAGGGATTTCTATTTAGAAATCATGATCACAAAATATGTAGTTCAAGAACACTTTATTTTTTTCTTATTCTTTGTGAAATGATCATCACAAGACTACAAGACATATAGAAACAGATGAAATTTCATGTATAGTGACTCGAGGTATGGACACATACTTGGATAAACACCCTATGTGGGGGTACATGGTTTTGTAGGGTATACGACCAAACCCCATGTGAAATACAAAGATAGAGGCCATATAGATCATGTAGGAATATATCATGTGGGGTACATGGCCAGGTGCCCTATGTGGTTTACATATAGGGTATACAAGACACATGTTGTGTACTTTGGTTTTACACATGAGGATGGATGGGATATATAACCATGGATGGTTACAAGATGTATACATCTTGTACATAAAGGTGCACATCGAGTATGGTTCCATTTTATATGTTTTGGATTATTTACACCATGAAGCTGTAAATGGGAAGAAAACTAGTCTATTTTGAGTATTTTTCTTCATATATTGCAATGAAGAGGACCTTCTATCTTTTATAGGTCATTTAAGAGTTTATTCAAGGAGAATAAATATAGTTGATAGGTTTTCCTCTATGATGGTAGCTCATGAGTTCTCCTATAGGAGACAAAATATGAGACCCTAATAGTGAATGTCAGAATAGAAAGTGGATTTGGCCATGGAGCATCATGTTTATTGAGTTAAGATAGCATCAGATAGTCCCTAATAGTAGGACTGATTTGTGATGATAATTATAATGACATGGTGGACCCACGTTTTTAGGATTGAGTATGTTGGCATGGTAAATTTATTCCACACACTTTTGCATAAAAAATATGATGAGGTACTCACCCCTTTGAAAAAAGTTGAGTTTGAAAAGAAAATTATGTCCGTATTAAGGATTAATATGGTTTGATATATATATACTACATTATATCTCACACAATGGTGGATAGAGATTACACATGAACATTACCCAGTCATGTGTTGTGGTGGTCAGATCGTCCCTATTAGAGTAGGACATATATTTCACAAATTTCTATTAATGGGGTGTTAAGACTATAAAAACCATTTCAAGGATATTATAATCAATTTTTGTCCTTAGAAAAAATATTTATAGGGTGTAACACCATTTCCCCTGGAATAGTTCACTTAAAAGAATTCTAATTGACTATTCATATAGACAAAATGGACATACTGAAAATTTAAGGACATTTTATATTAGGAAGAGATCATGTCCCATTATCATATGCCTAATCACCTTGAATATTTACCCAGTTTTCACTCCTTTATCACTATCACCCACCACCATACTCACACAAGGCCAATCCACACAAAACGAAATATGTTTCTTTAAATAAACCCCCTTGATTAAAAAATTTAACACTCCTTCTCACAAAAATAGATGGTCGTGAAATGTGGAATATCCATTCAACCTATCTATTTTAAAGCCCCTCAATAGGGAGATCCACATGGGTGACCCACTAGGGAGAACCATTAAGGAAACGCACCTGTGAAACACTCTACTAGGGAAAGCCACTATGATAGGCCACTGGTGTGTTCCACTTGGGAGAGCCTCCCCTTGGGACATCCAATTATGGTAGAAACCCACTTGGGCGTGCCACCTAGTTGGCTAGACTCCACTTTGGAGAATCACCACTTGGGAGAATTTACACAAGGGTGAACCTCCACATGAGTGGCCACCACACAAGCACACCACCATTTTTCATGTAGACACTTGGGAAAGACACAATTTAGTTGAGACACCCACTCAGGTGATCCACCCAATAAAGATACCCTCGACTAGGGAGATGATTTTGTTCAGAAAACATCTTCCCATTGACCTTCACTTGGGTGACCATATACCAAAATCCCTTCACATGGGAGACTATCCACCCACGAACCTTCACTTGATTTACCATATTCACAATTGAATTTACATAGATGACTAGCCACCTAAGGCCCCTTTTTGAGTGACCATCCACCAAAGGCCCTTCACTTGGGAAGTCATTTGATCAAGGCATTCCACTATGGAAAAATAATAATCAAGGACTATGGTGACAAGCCTCTATGTTATCCCCCAGGTCCATTTTTGTTTACTTCTTTAATTTTATTTTTCATTCTCTTTTCCACCTCATTGGGATTGTCATGCATTTCAGGAGGGGATGGGATTTTACATTATGTATTGTCAAAATAAGAGTGGGGAATATGGATAGGGGGAAGAAAAACGATCAATATGATTGAACCCAGATCATGGTACATCAATTTTGGAGTTTTGATCTAGACTCAAGCTTCAGGAATTTCATTATGAGGTAGGGTGATTATTTTTATTTTTCACCATATCCCTATATATTCATAAGGAAAAGATTTTATAATAATTATCACACTTATTCAAGGACTTAGAGGATGTTTTGTGGTGATTTGGGGTGATCTTGTGGCCTTAAGATCATTTTAAGGGATTTCTATTTAGAAATCCTGATCACGCAACATATAGTTCAAGAAAACTTTTGTTTTGTTCTTATTCTTGGAGAAATGATCAATACATGACGTCAAGACATATAGACACTGAAGACATTTCTTGTATGGTGACTCTAGGTATGGACATATACTTGGATAAACACCCCATGGGGGGGGGGTACATGGTTTTGTAGTGTATACAACCAAACCCCATATAGAATACAAAGGTTGACACCATATGGATCATATAGGAATATATCATGTTGGGAACTTGACCAGGTGCCTTGTGTGGGTTATATACTGGGTATACAAGACACATGTTCTGTAATTTGGTTCTACACATCAGGATGGATGGGATACATGCCCCAAGATGGGTACAAGATATATACATCATGTACCTAGAGGTGCACAACGTGTATTGTTCCATTTTATATGTTTTGGATTATTTATGCCATGAAGCAATAAATTGGCACAAAACTAGTCCATTTTGAGTGTTTTTATTCATATATGAAATGATGAGGACCTTATACTGATTATAGGCCATTTAAGAGTTTATTCATGGATAATAACTATAGTGGAGAGGTTTTCATCTTTGATGGTAGCTCATGAGTTCTCCTATAGGAGACACAATATGAGAACCTAGTAGTGATTATGAGAATGGATGGTGGATATGGCCATAGATCATAATATTTTTTAAGATTTGATAGCATGGGATAGTCCCTAATAGTAGGACAGATTTTTGATGAGAATTATAATTACATTATGGACCCACATTTTTAGGATTTATTCTATTGGAATTGAAAATTTATTCCACCCACCTTTCCATAAAATACATGATGAGATACTCACTTTAAAGAAAAATTTGAGTTTGAGAAGAAACTTATGTCCATATTAAGGATTAATATTGTTTGATCTATATGTACTACATTATTACTCACATAATAAAGGATAGAGATTCCTCAAGAACATTACCCAGTCAAGTGATGTGGTGGTGAGATTCTCCCTATGGGAGTAGGAAATAGACTTCACTAATTACTGTCAATGGGGTGTTCAGACTATAAAAACATTTTCAAGGATCTTCTAATCAATTTTTTGTCCTCGTAAAAATATTTATAGGGTTTAACACAATTTCCCACAAAATAGTTCACTTACCATAATTCTAATTGACTATTCATATAGCCAAAATGTACATACAAAAAATTTAAGGACATTTAATGTTAGGAAGAGATCATGTCCCATTATCCTATGCCTAATCGCCTAGAACATTTACCCAGTTTTCATGCATATATCACTATCTCCCACCACCACACTCACCCAAGGGCAATCCACACAAAACCATAGATGTCTCGTTAAATAAACCCCCTTGATTGCAAAATTTAACTCTCTTTCCAGACAAACAGATGAACAAGAAATGTTAGATCTTTTTTCAACCCATCTATTATAAATCCAATCACTAGGGAGATCCACATGAGTGATCCCCTAGGGAGAACCATTAAGGCAACCCACCTATGAAACACTCCACTAGGGAAAGCTATCAAGATAGGCCACAAGTGTGTTTCACTTGGAAGAACCTCCCCTTGAGACATCCACTTGGGTGAGAAACTCACTTGGGTGTACCACCCACTTAGATAAAATACACTTTAGAGAATCACCAATTACGATAATTTCCACATGGGTGAACCTCCATACGAGGGGCCACAACATAAGCACACCACCATTTTTTCATCCAGCAACTTGAAAAATACACCATTTAGTTGAGACACCAACTCATGTGATCCACCCACTAAGGAGACCCTCGACTAGGGATATTATTCTCTTGAGAAACCATATTCCCATTGATATTCACTTGGATGACCATCTACCAAAATCACTTAACTTGGGAGACTATCCACCCACAAACCATCATTTGATTGACCATATTCATAAGTGAATTTTCTTAGGTGACTAGCCATCCATGCCCATTTTTTGAGTGACCATCCTCCAAAGGCCCTTCACTTTGAAAATCATATGACCAAGGCCTTCCACTATGGTGAAGAATAATCAAGGCCTAAGGTGATGCGCCTCTATATTATCCCTCAATTCCATTTTTTTACTATTATTTTATTTTATTTTTCCTTCTACCTGCCCCTCATTTTGATTCTCATGAATTTCAGGAGGGTAAGGGATTATCGATTATGTTTTTTCAAAATAAGAGAGTGGAAGAGGGATAGGGGGACGCCAAAAAGTCTATATGATTGAAAACAGATCATGGTACAACAATTGTGGAATGTGGATCTATACTCGAGCTTCAAGAATTTCACTATGAGGTAGGCCAATTTTTTATGTCTCACCATCTCCTATATATTCCTAATAAAATTATTTATAATAATTATCATACTTATTAAAGTCCTTAGAAGATGTTGTGTGGTTATTTGGGGAAAACATGTGTCCTTAAGATAATTTTAAGGGATTTCTATTTAGAAATCCTAATCACGCAACATGTAGTTCAATAACACTTTTGTTTTGTTCTTATATTTGGAGAAATGATTAATACAAGACTACAAAACATATAACCACTTAATAAATTTTATGTATGGTGACTCTATGTAGGGACACATACTTGGAAAAAACACCACATGTGTGGGTACATGGTTTTGTAGAGTATACAACCAAACCCCAAGGGGAATACAAATCAAAATGCCATATGGATCATGTAAGAATATATCATGTGGGGTAGATGACCAAATTCCTTGTGTGGGTTATGTACTTTTTATACAAGACACATGATTTGTACTTTGGTTTTACACACCAGGATGTATGGGATACATGCCCAAGGATGGGCACAAGATGTATACATCCAGTACCTAGAGGCGTACATTGTGTATTGTTCCATTTTATATGTTTTGGATTATTTATGCTTAGAAGCTATAAATGGGCACACAACTTGTCACTTTTGAATGTTTTTATTCATATATTGAAATGGTGAGGACCTTATATCGATTATAGGTCATTTAAGACTTTATTCGTGGATAATAAATAGAGTGGAGACGTTTACCTCTATTATGGTAGCTCATGAGTTCTCATATAGGACACACAATATGAGACCATAATAGTGAATGTTAGAATGGAAGGTGGATATGGACATGGTGCATCATGTTTATTGAGTTAAGATAGAATGCCATAGTCCCTAATAGAAGGATTGATTTGTGATGAGAATTATAATGATGTTGTGGACCCACATATTTAATATTTATTCTGTTGGCATGGAAAAATTAATTCCAAACACTTTTCCATAAAAAATAAGATGAGATCCTCACTCTAATGACAAAATTTGAGTTTGATAAGAAAATTATGTCAAAATTATGGATTAATATGCTTTGATCTCTATGTACCACATTATTACTCACACAATGGATGATAGAGATTTATCAAGAACATTACCCAGTCAAGTGATATGGTGGTGATATCCTATGGGAGTAGGACATAGATTTTACAAATTACTGTTAATAGGGTGTTGATAAAACAAAAACCATTTTGAGGATCTTCTAATCAATTTTTTCCTAGAAAAAAATATTTATAGGGTGTAACACTATTTCTTAGAGAATAGTCTACTTAACAGAATTCTAATTGACTATTAATATAGCCAAAATGGACATAAAAAAAATATAAGGACATTTTATGTTTGGAAGAGATTGTGTCTTGTTATCCTATGCCTAATCACCTAGACCATTTACCCAGTTTTAACGCCTATATCACTATCACCCACTACCGCAATCACCCAAGGCCAGTCCACTCAAAACCATAGATGTTTCTTTAAATAAAACCTCATGATTACAAATTTTAACACTATTTTAAACATAGATAGATGACTGAGAAATGTTGGATCTCCGTTCAACCTATCTATTATAAAGACCCTCACTAGGAAGAACCACATGGGTGATCCACTAGGGGGGAACCATTATGGTGACCCACCTGTGAAACACTCTACAGAGGGAAGCCACTAAGACAGGCCACTAGTGTGTTCCACATAGGAGATCCTCCCCTTGATCCATCCACTTGAGTGAGAAACCAACTTGGGTGTTCCACCCACTTGGATAACCTCCATATTGGAGAATCACCACTTGGGATAATTTCCCCATGGGTGAACCTCCACATGAGTGACCACCACATAAGAACACCACAATTTTTTCATGTAGACACTTGGGTAAGGAACCATTTAGTTGAGACACCCACTCAGGTAATCCACCCAATATGGAGACCCTCAATTAGAGAGATGATTCTATTGAAAAAACATATTCCCATTGACATTCACTGGGGTGACCATCTACCAAAATCACATCACTTGGGAGACTATCCACCCATGAACCTTCACTTGATTGACCATATTCACAATTTAATTTACTTAGGTGACTAGCCACCCAAGGACCTTTTTTGAGTGACCAACCACCCAAGGCCCTTCACGTGGGAAATCATCTGATCAAGGCCTTCCACTATGGTGAATAATAATTAAGGCCTTAGGTGACATGCCTCTATGTAATCCCTCAATAAGGTAAGAAGAAATCAAAACCCTTCACTTGAGTGAACCTTTTCTTGAGGCCCTTATAATAGTGAGAGAACTTATATGTGGACTCTTACAAGGGATATACCACATTCAATCCCTCAATAGGGGTAAGAATCTTCACACACCCTTACTATGGATAAACACCTTCATTGGACGTCACCATGTCTATACATATAAAATTTCCCTCTCTATGGATAAGAAAAAATCTACCTAGCTTCCACAACAAGTCACTCATCTATCAAATACACATATAGAGTTGAAATACTCCTCAGGGTTCCCGTATACATAATGAGTTGACATGCTCATTTTGGTTTCCTTGGGACTTACTTAAACACATTTAGTAGAGATAATACCCTTGGATTCCCAAATTTTTTATAGTAGATATACTTCTAAATCACCCTATGATAACATCACCAGCCCCAATTTCATTGGTGATATCGCATGAGATTCATTCTTATTTGTAATCCCTATCAACTTCCATTAGTTCATTTTAATAGTTGTAATCACAAACCATAAGAATATCCCTTATTTATACTGTTACTAGAATATAGGGGGACTATATGTGGGAATATTACTTGGTGTAATCCCCAAAAATACCTCAATGGGACACACCAAGTCATAAGATCCACTCAGTTTCCTATTATCACCCATTTCATGACATAAGAATCTCTCTAGGGAAGCTCAGGTGTAAGCCCCAATCAATCCCCCAGTGTGCTCTCTAATTAAATATGATTGATTATCTATCAATTCTTTCTCACATTTATCCGGACATGCATGGGATTATGTATTTAATCGTTAATTTCATTAGAATAATTGTGATTCATGAAAGTAACCACCTTCTAATCATAGCTATATGTATGTAAATTGTATAGTTCACAGACTTACCATGCGATGTTAAATTGCACAGAGCAATCCTCAAATATGATAATAAATAATGTCACCTGAACTATGTGGTATTTGATTCTTGTTCTCACAAGATAGGTAGGAGAACACTTCATGGTTCAAACCTAATACCCTCTAACATAAATCATCCTTTATGTGACATGCATAAGATGAGACATTACACCTTAAGCCACAACTGGACACTAAGATATTTATGATAGGATAATCATGATGGAATCCTATCTGAAATAGTCAATCATGATGGGATACCATCAAGATTTACTAATGGTGGAAAATGGAGTTCAAAAAATTTATGATGGACCATTGGAAAATAATGTTTTATGATAGAAACATTCCCAATCAAAAATATTTTTTTCATACCACCCACAAAATAATAGGATGAATTATCATTTGAAATCTAATCATATTTCAATCACAATAGGATATTAGTGAAAAAGCTATATCCATCACTAAATAACTATTATGATGAAAATTAAATTCTATTGATTTTTTTACAAGAAATAAAATCAAATTTTAAAAAAAAGTATATAAATAATTTTATATATAAATTAATAATAATATTAAAAATAGTATTTCCATACAAAACATATCATAATAAATTTATAAATAAAATATCTCATCAATCTATAAAGGTGGTGGTTCTGTTGAAAGACCAAGTAGAGGAAACTCTATCTCAAAACCTTACTCAAGTCATCGCATGGACTCAATCATCTGATCATGCTACTTCTCCTTCTATCAATGATATTTTTCTTCATGATACTTCTACTTTCAATGAAGCTACACTTACTCTCTATACATACTCCATAAAACCTCATTCTAATCATGAATATTCTATTCATACTCTAGAGATGATGATGATGACTCTGTATGATATCCCCTCGAGTTGGATGGTGGTCTTGAAATAGTACCATATTAACTAGTAGGTGTCTATAGAGAACTAATAACAACCACTTGAAATTTCTCATTACCAGATTGGGTCACCTATATCGAGGATGTCTCATCAAGACCTGACTGAAAGGTGTCCTGAACCTCTATCGTATAATGGATCTCATCACAGGTGTGAGAATTTGCAACCTAATATTCCTCATTTAAATGCAATTGGAAATTAAAATAGTAAAAATATTAATTTCAGTTAATTTTAAATTTTTTAAAAAAATATAACCACAATATGACGCTGTCAATTACCAGTAATCTATCTAATGGTAGGATCATTATAA
The DNA here is from genome assembly GCA_963277665.1 of Viscum album. NCBI lineage: Eukaryota > Viridiplantae > Streptophyta > Magnoliopsida > Santalales > Viscaceae > Viscum > Viscum album. The sequence continues at coordinate 626,180,558 of OY728147.1, forward strand.
ATCTTCTTAAAAAAATTGAATTATATAACATTAAGATAATCATCTTCCTATATGAATATAAAATAATTTTTTACATTTTATGTATATATTAATTATTCAATAAAATAACTTATGATATACCACTGAGGAATACTAAACATACAACTACAAGCTATATGTGTTGCCTCTTGTCTACAATGATTCTTTTAGAAGAACGATGATCCTCTCTTAAAAAATACCCCATGTTGTAAGAAGAATTTCCATCCCATATATGGGATGAGATGAAATCTGGCCGATGGATAAAATCATACTGATTAAAAACTATGTCTCTAGCTCTCTCCATGGCTCTCTTTATCATATTTTGTAAAGTCTGATGACAATGATCACACATTCATATCTTTAATGACTCCCATAAAGTGGATCTCATACTATCATCAATGGGATGGCATAAAAAATATAAATAATTAATGATATAAAGTTAATAAATAAATAAATTTTAAAATAAATATTATTTATTTATATACCATCCAATGATTTAACATGTGATGAAAAATGTCAATGTGAATATGACCCCATATAACTCATGGTTTGGAAAAATAATTACATAGAATAGAAATCCTTTTTCACTGGGTATATATTAAAATTAATGGAAGAAGGAAAAATAATAAAATAATAATCACATGAACAAAATAATGAAAATTAACTTAAATACACAACAGAACGAACCTTTACATGTGTGGATCAAAATCAAGAGGTCAATGTCACTCGAGAATAGTTTTGGGAATCAACAATTTGGCTAGACTATAACAACTACTGAGTCCATTATGTAGTGTCAACAACCTATAGTTTAAAAGATGAATCATTAGGCTTACTAATAGGTGGAACAAAATCAATTTGGGTATAAAAATACCATCAATATCCTCTCCAAACATCTAAAACATGAAAATATTGTAGTCTACCAATAATTTAAAACTAGTATTATATGTTTATTATGACCTTAAAAAGAATTAAATAACATCATTATCCATATTCATACTCATATTCATATTAAAAATTGTTAATATCTTCATCTTAATACTCAAAATCATATATTTCCATTAGATATTCATCTTTATTATTGCTTCCTATTTCAAATTCACTGGTTTCATTATCAACACTACCAACACCATCAACCAATAACTTTTGTATTTCATCATCAATATTTTTATCTCATCGAGTTAATTATGTATTTGGTGTGGTATCTTAAAAAATTTAAATTTCCATCACTTTAATAGAACCACTTTCACTTTGTATAAAGTCATTTTGATGAAATATTATTTTAATTTTACCCCTCTTGTTAATTGCATCTCTATAAGAAGTACAATAATTTTCAAATTAAATTTTATGATCTTAAAGATCCAACATAAATGGTTATTTTAATAGAAAATGGATATTATATTTAATGTCAATGATTGCTTTTCATGGATGAATGTTCAACCCCTATCCACATCAAACAAATGAAATTAAAACATTGTTACATAATTCTAGACCAGATAACATAACTCCATTATTTCATTCAATGTACCATAAAATACAACATTACATAATTTATAATGATATCCTTTATAGAAAAAAATATTAATTATTTTTGATTCACCATATTTTCATCTATGAAATCTAAATCCGTTAACCACAGATGCATTTTAATATTTAACCAATTTGATTGGTGGGTTATTCAATTCAAAAAATAAATTATAAATTTTATCTTCATGTTATTATACATAGATGTTTTTAAAAAAAAAATATTAATATACAAAATAATAAATTGATTTAATTTTTTCAACTATAAATGATATACTTTACTTGTATTTAAATCCAATAGGAAAAATTACATTTCTAGTGTTTTTCAAGAGAAGTTAGTGTAATTTGTGTGAACTATTTCTTGATATGATCATCATATAATCTATAAATGAATTAATATAAATATAATTTTAAAAAATATCAAGAATTTGTGAAATTTAAACCTACTTAAAAATCTATTCATTTTTTCAAGATGGATAAGAACATATGTATAATAATTTTTTTGTTTATCATTCAAAATACATAGTTCATTAAATCCACCAATTCCAAGTTTAGGATCATTAAATACTGATAATTTATGGTTTATTTAATTATCAAAATTTCCCTCATTATCCCCATTTAACAATTTTTAAGGCTATTTGGTCTTAAAATAATGGGAGTGGAATAAAAAAATTCCACTTACATGTATGATTTCTTAATTGACCCTTCATCCAGTGATTTGTTACATACATTTTTCCTGAATTTCTACATGAATATATTATATGGGTATATCCATCAGAATAGTATTAGTAATCCACATTTTTCATCATGCGAAAAAATAAAATATTAAATATTCCATTTAATTTATGAAATCTGATGGAAAATTTTCTATTTGAAAAAAATTAAAACAACACCTTGTTGCAACCTACTCAACACATAATCATTTTCTATCACCACAAAGATGTCAGGGAAAAAATATTATATTTTTTTTGGATATCCAAAATTGAATATTTTAACAAACATCTAAGGACAATCAGTAGTAGTATTTCCATAATAACATGACAATCATGAATTATTATTCCAGTAATATTACCATTTCTAACACATAAAGTCATATTTAACACATAATGTTTTTTTAACCTCAAATATGACATAAACTAATATAATAATAAATGATTTTATTTAGAAACTATGTAATAGACTATTGAATTCATTAAAATTTGTGATCTATTGAATTCAAATAACTCAAGTTATGGATGCCTACAAATCTGGGTAAGATCTAACTATTCCATAGTATTATATATATCTTTACTAGGCATGTCTAAAACTATAAAAAATATCTTATCAAAATAAATATGCTGAATATTCCTGAAATTCAAAATGTTATGTATAAAAAAATTAGAAAAAAATGAAAGATCCAAATAAATACTCTAATTTATCTAATTGTGATCCTTCCTAAAGAAATCTATTTTTTTCATTTATTGTTGGTCTAAGGATAATATGAGGTAATAAAGAGACAACATATTTTAAATCAATACCTAAGATCTTTTTTAGAGGTCCACTTATTTTAATTGTACATTTTATAAAATTATTTATGTTCCTTTAAAAAGGATGTTCTGAGGGACGAAAAGTTTGATGAAAAAAACAAGGTTTTCCTCCATTGAAAAGTTTAATGTTTTTTGTTTTTTGAAAATTGTAATATAAAAAATATATGTGGTTCCTTCATCAATATCTAAGGAGGTATGTTATATGGAGTTATAAAGATGATCCAAAAAAATATTGACAATCTTAAGAACCAAATGGGAAAAAATAGAAAAAGAACCCAATCACATGTTATAATATTTTGAATAAAATGATAGATTCACCGGATCAAATTGTTTCCCCTAAATCACCATCACAATGGTGATTTAATATTTTACTTTTTGAAATATTGGTTTTTTTCCATTTCATCAATGAATCTATGTTGTGAGATATAAATAGATTCCTTAATCTTATTGTATCCTATAAATACCTAAACTTTTTAAAGGGACAAAACACAGACATTCTTTATTATGCCTCTTTGTCCGTCTATTGTCCACATGTAGGGTAATTGACTAAAAAATTATATTAACCATAATATGAGATGAAATTATTTGAACATGCATAGATATTATGATAACTGAGAAAATAATTACAGACCAACCTCTTATTCCAATAGAAATTTATAAGAAACACAATTCCTTCAGTTAAAAAGGATTTAACCAAATAAAAAATTTGATCCAAAAACTATTGTACACTCCATTATTTTATTTCATATCCATAAATTGAGAAACAGTTTGAAATTTTCTTCTCATTCAACTAGGATATAAGGCATCACTAATAAAATTCTATATCTTATAAACTTGGGATGGTTTTAATTCTAGATTTTAATTATATTTCTCACTTTTATTTGTTGAACCAAAGGGATAAAAACCATGTGTATAAATGTTTGAAACCATGATGTATCTAGACCTAAAATTTTTTGTCTTCCCTTGAGATATGTTCTCCATATTGATACTAGAAAACATAATCATTCTATAAACCAATGAGTGGTAGATAAACCCTAACACTCTAAAATGTTTCAAATATCATCATATCACATATCTTACATAGATATTTTTTTGAATAATTTTATTTGATAATGTAAATGATAATTGTTTGGACACCCTCAATATATATAGGATTTATATGAAAACTTTTTGGATTTTCGTAGTGATTTATCCAATCATAGTCTCATAAGATAAACCATTTTCTACTTTTTTATTCATTTTTCTATAAAAAATAGAAAATAAAAATATTTTTATAATTAATCCAATATAATGAATGGATGATTTGTGAAAAAAATCTGTAAATCAGAAAATTACTAAAAAAAAGTAATTTTAAAAAATTATACATAATTACTAGTAATTACAAATAAATGATCCAAATTATTACCAACTAAAAAATTAACAGTGTATAGAAATAGTGATAATAAATTATTATAAATTAATACAAATTTTTACAACTTATTTATAATTATTAAAAAATATTTCAAATTTTGAATATTTGTTGGTAATTATTACTAATTATTATATATTATTACTAATTGTTACTAATTATTTGTAATTAAATACAATATATCTGTAATTGTTACTAATTATTGTTTATTATTTAAAATTTATTCATAATTATTACAAACTATTACTAATTTTTAATAATTATCAGTAATTACTTATTATTTATCAGTAATTATTTTTAATTATTTACTATTTATCAATAATTATTAATAATTATTTATAATTTTCAGTAATTATTTATTATTTATAGGTAATTTTACATTTTACTAATAATTATTACTAAGGACTGGTAATTCTTTACTTTTTATAAGAAATTCATACTTATTATTATTAATTAGTTCTATTTATCTATAATTTTTACTAAATGTAATATTTATCCATAATTATTAATAATCACAAGTAATTATTACTAATTATTTATAATTAAAGATAATTATTACTAATTATTTACTATTTATCAGTAATTATTACTCTTTATTACTAAATTCTACTAATTATTACTAATTATTACAAAATATAAATAGTTATTTCAAAATATAATTAATTGTTACTAATTATAACTAATTAAAAATATTTTTTACAAATTATTACTAATTTTAGATAATTATAACTAATTATTACTAATCATAACTAATTATGACTAATTATAACAAATAATAATTAACTATCAGTAATTGTTTAATATTTATCAATAATTATTACAATTTATTACTAAATATTACTGGATAATACGAATTATTAGTAATTTTTTTTAAAAGGTTGGGGTCGAAGCCTCAATTTTATTATTAGATCAAAGTCCTCATTTCTGATTTGATATATGGGGTCCCATTACATAGCCCGAAGGGATAGGGGCATGAAAGCCCAATTACAAGGTCTGAAATCCCATTTTTTTCACAAAGGGACCTCTAGTGAATAGTAATTACACTGTACCTGGGCTCCTACTAAACCTCCTACAGTATTGTCGCACCTATAGTTCCTGCTACCGTACCTCCGCTATTAGAGTGTCACCACTGCTACAGTTTGTCGCTGTTGCAGTACCGCTATAGTGTCCTGCTACATAGCTACTACCGTACTTGGAAAAATTATTCTTTTTTCGGATTTGATCCTAGGCCTTTTCGATGCCAAGCAAGAGTATTTACCACTTGGGTACAAGCTCATTGGAAATTATCGGTAATTATTACTAATTATCATCTATTTTAACGAATTAATATTAATTATGTGTAATTATTACTAATTATTATTAATAATGGACATGTGATCCAAATTACTACTAATTCTCAATAAATATTACTAATACTAATTACTAGAAATTATTAATAAATATTGATAATTTTTATTATTGTTAGAACTAACTATTATTTATTACTAATTATTACTAATTGTTACTAATTATTACAAATTATCTATAACTAATATCTATTAGTACTAATTACCATCAATTACTAATACTTATATCTAATTATAACTAATTACATCTAATTAAAACTAATTAAAACTAATTGTTCTAAAATATTACAAATTGTTACTTATTAAACTAATTATTACTAATTAACACTAATTATCCGTAATTTTTTTATTAATGATCTTTACTAAATATAAGTAATTAATTAATATTTATCATTAATCATTACTAATTATTACTAGTTAATGATAATTATTAATATTTATTTATAATTATTAATAATTATATCTTATTTTTACTAATTAATGGCAATTATAACTAATTATCAGTAAATATTTTCTATTTTTCAGTAATTATTTCAAATTACCTCTAATTATTTAATATTTATTAGTAATTATTAGTTATTATGTCTAATTAATATGCATTACTAATAATTTTTAATAATTACAAGTAATTATTTTTTATTTGTTAATAATTATTACTAATTATTATTTATTATTTATCGATAGTAATTACTAATTATTGGTAATTATTACAAATTATCAGTAATTATTACTAAATATCGATAATTATTTACAATTTATCGATAATTATTATTAATTATTATTAATTATTACTAATTAGTAGTATTTTTTTACAATTTATCAGCACTTATTACTAATTGTTAATAATTATTACTATTTATCGAGAATTTATACTAATTATTTCTAATTATCAGCAATTATTAGCAATTAGTAAAATGTATCTATAATTTTTAATAATTTTTACTAAATAATATTAATTTTAACAACTTATTAATAATTATAACTAATTTTAACAAATTATAAATAATTATAAATAGCTATTACTAATTATATCACATAATAATGAATTATATCTAACTATAACTAATTGAAATTAATTATTAGTAATTATTTACCATTTATCAGTATGTATTAACATTTATTACTATTATTTTTAATTTTTACAAATTATATGTATTTATTACTTATTATTAATAATTATTGGTAATTATTATTAATTATTACTAATTTTCGATAACAATTACCAATTGTTACAAATTATAAGAAATTATGAATAATTAATGTTAATTATTATTAATTGTTACTATTTAATACTAATTAGCTATAATTAAAATCATTTACTACTAATTATTCTAAATTATTGCAGATGGCTCTAATTACTACGTATTACTGCTAATTGATACTAATTATTACTAATTGTCCCTAAATATTACTAATTGTTAATAATTATTTATAATTATTCAAAATTATGGTAAATTATTAATAATTATGCATTATTATTACAACTTATTAATATTTATTCCCCATATAAAATAAAGTAAAAAAGTGAACAATTAAAAAATAATAAAATAAACACCTTAAAAACAATGCTTTACTGGCATAAAAAATTAATGTAATTTGGAAAATGTTCTTGTAAAAATGAAAATGTATATAGAGAGAAATAAAAAATTGTGACAGAAAGATGTTTTTGGGGGCCATATAAAGGTTAGATTAGTTGCAAAAGAATATTCACGACAAAATTTATGTGGAAAATAGTTCCCACCACAAATAGTTATAGCGTCGAATGAAAATGCATTTGTGATGGATGACCAGATCCATTGCAAATTCTACCAACTATTAATATCCTTTATTTACTCTACTGATAGAAAATTTGCAACATAAATATTCATTACATCACAAATAGTATCATTGGAAACAAAAAGATATTTAACATTTTATTTACAAGTATTTTCCCAATTTCTTCATAAATAATCCTTTCCAGTGATACGAAGCTCATTGACCCCAACATATCACTTATTACATTGAAAATAAGTCGATTTTGTTGATTATTTGTTATAGGTTCCTATTTAATCACCAATGAACCTTTGTATGAACCTTTTTCTATTATAGTTTGTAGATATACTCATATTGGTTTCTTTCTACACCTTAAGTTGAGATTCTCCTATTGATGCGCTAATACATCATGAGTCAATATTCTTCTCCTAGTTCCCCAATTTACCTCGAGTCGATATACTCCTCTTGGTTCCCATATGGTCCTCTTACTAGAAGAAAGCCTTGAATTTACATCAAAGAGAAACACTAATGAATATTTCCCACCTAGTCTTCAGTTTTCACCCTTTTCACGACACTTGAATCTCACCAGGGTAGCTCATGCTTATGTCACAATCAATCCCCTTCTGTGTGCTCCATTTTAAGATAACTGATCTTTTACCTCTTTATTCTCATACCGAGCATGACACACATGGGATTAGAAGTGTAGTTAATCATTCATTAAGTATAATTGACTAAAAATGAAAATTTTTATGAAGGAAAAACACTTAAATGGGTTGAGTGAGAACCCAAACACTGAACAACCAAAAATACGAAGTTAGACATCATAAGACATCATTGATTTGTTCCATAAATATTTGACCAAATTAACACCAAATACCTTTTGAAACTCCATTCAGAGGGATAAAATCTCATTTTTGGTTCATCATTGACAAGTTCCTCAAATCTAATTTCCATTTTTTTCGAAACCTTAAGGCAATCTTCTATGTTAATATTACCTTCATTGAACCCATAAATGAGGATTTTTTCTTATGAATTGATCCATAAAGATTAATTATCATTAATATTTTTATGAATAATTGAAATGCATAAAAATAATCACCTTGAAGTCCATGTTTCATGACTCTAAAATGCATATCACATGTTCTTACAACATGCTTTTAAACTTCATATAACAATCCTCACATATGACCATAAACTATGTCCTTCAAAATATGTGAATTTTGATTCATATTCTGACAGGATACATAGGATGCCTTTTTCATTTTCAAAAAAAAAATCCCTTGAACATACCACTTTTCTTGTCTGATGAGCATAAGATGACCCATTACACATTGAGTTAATATACTCCTCTTGGTCTCCTCATACACTTTTAGTCAAGATTCTCCCCTAGGTTCATTAATACATCTTGATTTGATATTATCATATTTTTTTCCTAATATACTACAAGTAGATATAATCCTCTGGGTTCCCATGTACAGGACTCCTACTAGGTGTATGAACCAACTCTAACTCAATGGAAAACACCAATAAATAAGCCCAAATCAGTTTCTTGTTGTCGCCTCGTCTATGAAAAATGAATCTCACCAATGTAGATCACGTGTATACCTGAATAAATCCCATATTATGTGATCCATTGAAATATGGAAAAATTTCTCTCTGTTGTTTCTTACACCAAGCACGAATCATATAATCTTAAGGGTTTAGTTTGTTGTTCTATTAACATTATTGAGATTCATCATTGGAATAAACTTCAATTTAGTAGTGGCATGAATCTAAACTATATATTTCACAACCATACCACATGATGTTAAAATTCATCAATCGAACATCACATATGACCATAAACTATGTCACTCCAACTGAATGTAATTTTATTCATGTTCTCAAAATATATGAATCAAATGTATTTATATTTCAAACATACACCCAAAATCATACATCTATAGGTTATAGTATATAAATTGACAAGAGGGTAGGGGTTGAATTTACATTAAAAAATATTTTAGAAAATAAGAAACAATGTTTAAATTTGAACTAATAAATAAATTGAATAATATTAGGAGAAGAATACAATAATGAGTGATTCAAGAGTAAATCTATTAATCAAACTTGAATATAATATTGATTTGGTGATTATGTGTTAATTGATGGATAAATGAATGATTAAAATAAATAAAAAGTTCAAATTGAGGAAAGTAAATGAGAATAGATATTTGGTAAGGATGTTCAGAAATTGATGCAAAAGAGGCCTGATATCTACCACCCCAATCACATAAATATTTAATGTAATATTCCCTTGGATTTATTGGTACCCAAGATACCAAGGCCATGAATTTATCTTTTATGTTATAGAAATATTCCAAAAATATTATTGATACCAAATCTTTAATAGAATTCTAGAAAACTCAATAAGAATTGTCCCTTAAACATTAAAAGAAAATTAAATGAAAACCATGGTCCCTTACATTAATGGTAGTTAGATTAAAATTTACATGAATGTGGATGTTTAGGAGATTTATTGTAAGTAGTTTTTTTTGGTTCTTGGCATCTATTCTATCAATGAATATGATGAATTCTAGGAGAGACTAAGAATAATTGAAGAGTGTTATTTGATATTCCATTTTTAAACACTCTATAAAGGATAAAGAATATTTTTATAAAGAGAGGGAACTATTCAGTGTAAATTTATTACGAAAAATTTAATATAAAATTGATTAAGTGATTATGTGTTAATCGATGTATAAATTAATGATTGAAATAAATTAATAATTCAAATATTATAAAGTAAATGAGGAAATAAATTTGGTAAGGATGTTTATAAATAGATCCATAATAGACCATAAATCAACCACCGAAATTACATGAATATTTAATTTACCAGTCCCCTGGATTTATTATAATCCAAGATACCAAGACCATAACATTATTTTTAGGTTATATAAATATTCAAAAAATATAATAGATACCAACTCTTTAATGGGAAATCTAGAGACCTCAAGATGAATAATCCCTTTCACCTTAAAAGTAAATGAAAATAAAACCAAGGTCCCTTACTTTAATGGTAGTTAGCACTAAATCTACATTAAAGCGAATGTTAAGGAGATTTCTTGGATGTAATTTTTTTGTATTATGGTATCTATTTTATCAATAAATATGATGAATTATAGGAGAGAATACGAATAATTGGGGATAGTTATTAGATAATACAATTTTTTCACACTCTATAAAGGAGATAGAATATTTTTAAAGAGAGAGAACTATTGAGTGTAAATCAGTTAAGCACACATGAATATAAGATTGAAAAGTGATAAAGTGTTAATAGATAGATAAATGTATAATTGAAAGAAATAATAAATTTAAATTTAGGAAAGTAAATGAGAAGAGGTATTTGGTAAGGATGTTCAAAAATATATCCAAAAGAGCCCCAACATATACCACCATGATCAATTGAATATTTAATGTACTAGTCCCTTGTATTTATTCATAGCCAAGATAACAAGAACATCAATTTTTTTTAGTTTATAGAAATATTAAAAAAATATAATAGATACCAACTCTTTTAATGGGAAATCTAGAAACTTTAAGAAGAATAAAACCATTCACATTAAAAGTAAATGAATGGAAAACCATGATCCCTTATGTTAATGGTAGTTATCACTAAATTTACATGAAATTGAAAGTTGAGGATATTTCATGGAAGTGAAATTTTAGCATGGTCTTTATTCAATTAATGAATATGAATAAATATAGGAGAGAATAAGAATAATTTAATATATTTATTTGATATTATAATTTTTTCACACTATAGAAAAGATAAAGAAATTTTTTTAAGAGAGGGAACTATCAAGTGCAATTGAGAAATTTAGCATGTTGGTATTACAAATTGTATGATCATGTGTGTTGTTGTAGATTTCCAAGGACACCCAATGAATCTATTTATAGGCTCCAATATGTTCAGTAATCATCTGAAACCACTATAGTATTTAAGATGAATTTTTATATATTTATTGAACTTATACAATCATAAATTCTATTCTCATAGTTATTGGGCTAATGTCACTAAGTACCTGATAGCCTCTACCAGGTAGCTATTGGGGTTGCTAAAACATTGTGCGGGCCGCTTGCTTCCACTGGCTAGTTAGTGAACCCACAAAGGAAATACATTGGACTCTGCTACTATAGTATTCCACTATCCATCAACATGGGATAACTAGTGTTTATCTACTAAGTAGTTAATGGGGTCCTGCTGCATGAGGGAGGTCATGGGCATGCCACTAGATGGTTGTTTTCACTACACCGGTTGGCCAATGTATCCTTCATAATAGTGTTTCATGATGTGGAATTTCCACATCCTCAAAAAGCCTCCATGATTCTTCTATAATTTCTATAGTGCTTCAAAACAACCATTAAAACATTTCCATGTATTTTTCAATGGGTTCCAACAAGTTTTCATCAATGTTAGAAACACATCACTTAAATAAAAATATTAGATACCTTTTGATTTTTTGTGATAATTAGAATAAAATAATGGTGTAAGAAACAAATTATCCCCCTTTTTATGTTCACTAATAACTGATTTAAAATAATAATATAAAAAAATAAATAGAAATAATATTCATGGTACCGGTATACCAATATTTTATCCCTCATTAAAAAAGTAATGAAAATTTCTCCATACATTTCATAACATAAGATTTTATAAAATGTAAAACTTCTCCCTCTCCCCCCTTGAGAGGAAAAAATATATAAATAATCTATAATCATCCCTCTGATATTATCAAAAATGAGTTAAAAATAGTTTAAACAAATAAAGATATTAATTTAATAAACAATTTATCATTACTAGTAATATTTCTTGAATGTAAAAAAGATTTAATTTTTTTAAATTTTTTAAAGAAGTTTTTTATTAGAGATCATCATTTAAAATAAAGGTAAAATACGGTTTTTGAGAATTTAATAAAAAATAGTTTTTTGGAAAACAATAAAATTAAATTTTAGAAATTGATTTTTAAAAATAAAAAGTCTATTCAAAGATAATTTTAATATTAAAAAGATAATATCCACCTAAAATAATGTATATATTTTCATAAATATATAAAATCAATTTAAGAAATACAAAAATTCTTAGAAAATGATTTTGAAAAAATAATTTATCATTAAGATTTAGTAAATATTGTAGTGTTAAAACCTTGAAAATTACATGTGATTGTAAACCCAATTGCACAGTAAAGACCCTCCCTCCATTTCCAAGGCGGAGAAAGGGTTAAAACACAAATAAAAATTTTTTGGTTTAAATTATATAATAATTTTCACCATAACCACATCCACTTGTTTGTATCTAGAAAAAATGTTTTTTCAATTATCACATTCACTTTATAGAGATTAATATTTTTTTTGGAAAAAAAATTATTACTTGAAACATATTCATGATTTTTTTTAAAAAAATACCTAAATTAAAACTAATTTTTTTAATATTTCAATTATTAATAAATAAATATCTTAATTTAATCATCCCAAACATGCCATTTATGAATTCAATGTGATCAAGAGGAAGGGGTTCAGTGATAATATCGACAAGTTCAAGGTCGGTGACGAAAAAGTGAAGAATAACATCAAAGTTTTGTAAGAGATCTCATAGAATGTTGTGTCTTAAGAGAATTTTTTCCTTGATATAGTGTTGGATAATTATTTCAAACATACAGATCACACAAATATTTTCACACTTTATAGGGATGGTAGAAAATGCTATCCCAAAATCAAAAAGAGTATGTTTCATCCATATTACTTGGGTGAAATAACTCCCAATGGGTATGCATTATACTTTACCTATAAAAGTATAAAAACGTTTTTCTTTCTAATAATTCCATAGATGATGGATTTTCCTCATAAATGAAAATTTATACTAGTACTTTTTGCAATCTAGTAGGAATCCTATAAAATAAGAAGTTGAAAAATAAGGACGATCAATGTAGGATTCTTTAGTATATAACTATCCTTGGATTTTAGTTTCTTTCACATGAAGAAAATATATTTAAGGAATTTAAAATTTGATTCCTTAGAATTGTATTGGAAATGAAAAAAATTCATATTGTGAACATATTGTTCAAGCGAGTCTTAGTAAGGTAAAGTAGAATTGAAATCATGCTTCAATAATGCTTGTTATTTACCAATAGACTAGACTAATTAAATATTATATAACAAATTGTACACATGGGAATTATAATTTATTTTTAATGATCAATTCCAAACTTATATAGGTGTTCATTATAGATTTTTTTTTTGTTTTAAAAATGTTCCATTGGAACTTTATTATGTTTTAAAACCAAGGAATATTTAATGTTCTACCAGAAAACTCATTTAAAACTCAATATAGTTTTAAATTAGAAAATTAATTGAAAAGAGTTTATTTATATGGGATGAAAGTAACACCATTAATATAAATTTGAAAATTTTAAAAATCCTTTTAATTTTTTTGAGTAATAGTGTGGATTTATCTTTTTTCATTTGGAAATAATTTGATAAATTAAATTTAGTTAACCTCTTATACCAAGGATAAAATGATTGTTTTAATACATATAGAGATTTTGTTTCGTAAAAACAAAATTTTGAATTTTGGGATTTTCAAAACAGGGTTTTTGGTCGAAAAAAATATTTTAATAACTAAAACCATTTAGAAAATTACTTTTGACATTGATTGGAAAAATATTGAAATTAAGAAAAGAAAAGAACTCCAAAAATATAATAATGGATTCATGTCTATAAATTTTTGAAAAGGATTCACCGTAATCAATATATTTTTCTTAATTAAATTCTTTATAAATAATTCAAGACTTATTGCAAAAAAAATTCTTTATTCATCATGTTGGGTTCGGAAAAAAAGGCTTTATATTAATAAGATGATTGTTGGGAAATTTAATGAGAGTCCACATATTGTTACATTGAAATTGGTTCAACTAAAATTGCATTGAAAGTATACAATTCTCATAATTAATATCATAATAAAGGGAATTATGTTGTCGGAGAGAGCTAAAATATTTATGTCTAGACTCATTTGAGACTGAACATCAAGTATAAGTACTATGTTGTAATTCACTGATAAAATTATTGAAAGGGTTGTATTTGGATTAATTTTAAGACTTTGCTAAATGTGTTAATAGAGATTATATAGAATGCAAAATTAATGGATATGATTGAGTTTTATAAAGGTTGATCACTTTTTGGATGTAATTAATGGATATTATCATTGAATTTTATGTGAATAGACTCTTCGAGGGTCTTGGTCTTCTTATTGAAGACTCAAAGGATTTACTTGAGTATCAGTACCCAATAAATATTTATTAATTGGATTCAGATTCTAACATTACATTATTATCCTTGTTATTAAGTATAAAACATTTACAATATAATAATTTAATGAATCCAACATTATGAATTTTTTCCTTTAAAAATTTCATAATGGTTTTTTCTTAAGATGAGTCAAATAAATAAATGGGTAATAATAATGAAATTGGTTTTTGTTACCTCAGTGAAAAAATATTAATGAAGGGAAAATCATTTAGGAGAGGCTAATAAATTTCATGGAGGTACTATTTCACCTTCCAACAACCCAATTTTGATGATGTATTCTAATAGAAGAAAAGGAGTGATGATAACCTTGAGAAGCGCAGAAATAATTCAAGATGTTATTATCAAATTATATACAATGGTAAATTATAAGGAAATATAGATTTTAGAGATTCATATTTTGTAATTTTTTTAGAAAGTAGAAAAATACATTACAAGCCTCATTCTTTCAAGATAAGGAGAAAAACCATGTTAATCTAGTAAATCCATTGATAATTAAATGGTTTATTTTTGACCACAAAAACAATAAAATTTAATTGGTCAAAAAAATTTCAATGTTGGATAATTATAAGTATTTAGAAGTAGGAACAATATTTATAGGTTTGAAATAATAGTTTTGTTTCATTACGTTCTAGAAAGGATTAAAAACTTAGTTATCTTTAAAATAAAATTTTAGTAAATCTTATATGAGACGATTATGGTTAATCTTGAAAAGAAAATAAATATTATAATTATCTATGTACCAATTATAATACCATGAATAATTATTTTTTTCACTTAAAAAATTAAAATTTTGGCTTCATAGAGATTTTAAACCTTTAATATAAACATTTTGAAAATTAGACGATGTAAATAAAATCTTTCTTTTAGAAATAAAAATATTCACCAAAATATTTCATAAAAGTAATTTTAAAACATCCATCACATAATTTAATAAAATTTATTAAATAATGTTTCAATACTTTTTCAAATAAAACATATTTAAATAGACCAGTGTTGTAGAATCCGATCATATGTATACTAGTATTTTTTTTTATTTTGAATTATTTCTAAAAGTTACATGTCCTCCGTGAAAATCTTCAAGACGATTAAATTCAGAATGATTAAAACACATATACCTGGATAACCCACTATCCATATACTATTTATATTTTAGGGTTTTTATCTTATTTTAAAAAAGATGAATGAAATATTGATTTTGGTACACATATATTGGGTCCAATTAATATAATCAACAAATATTTTTTAATCCACATTTGTTTAAAAAATGGGTTTTCATTTTAAAAACGAGAATAGAGATTAATAATTTTTTGTATACAATATCTAGATTTTTTATTATTTCATTCATTAACTAAATGAAAAAATTTTATAGAATATTTAAAAAATTTATTTTTCATAAGTCCCATTTTGAAAAGTAGTATTTTTAGAATTTTTGGGAAACTATATTTTTTTTGAAAAACCAAACCATTGATATTTTCATTAGGTTTTCTAGATCCCAAAATATTATTTAAATTTTATTCCTCTTATATAAAAGGATACATGTATTTTTATTGATTTTTAATTTTAAATTCCAAATTTTCAACATTTGGTAGTTGATTTAATTTTAAAAGAAAACCATTATTTAAAAGATGACAATTTTAAAAAATATGTTGTATGTGTTTCTTTTTTAGATATTTCATTTTTGAAAGAAAATCATAAAAACCATTTTTATGTTCATTTTTATCATTAATAAGATCTTTAAAAGTTAAAAAATAAGTAGTATAACAATAAGAGGAATGAGAAATAGAGAGTTAATGTTAGAACTAACCACAATTTCATCCTCAACATGTGCCATGAGACACATATGATATTCATTTCATGATTCATATATTGAAACTAATTCCTCAATAGCGATTTAAGTTAATATCTTTAATTTTTTTTACCTTAACACATTTCATCTCAATGTTTCTCATTCAAGTGAAAATATTGTTTTATGTGGCCCTTCTTTTTAGAATTGAAACAAGTTACCTTGAAATATTGATTTTTTCATTTAAAAGTTTCTAGAGGAACTATTTTCACTATTCCTTTTCAGCATCATGGTAATGTAATAAATTCTAGAGTCATAAAATGACGATAAATCAATGATTGATTGAAAATAAATTTTTATTTTTGTATTCTTCATATCCATTGCTAATTTTTCATATTTTCTCACACTGGTTACCGCATATGTACAATTAGAGACCATGGATTCTTCAACCACCATATTTTTAATAATCATTAGTGTCATGGATCACATTAAAATTTATTTTATGACAGCATAGTGAAACCCAAAGGATTTTCTGGAAAAAACCTTTATATAGAACCACCTTAATTATGAGATTTTAGGCCATTAAAAATATCAGTAAATATAGTAATTAGAACAATGATAGACTCATTAGGATACATAGAGAATATCTTTAATATGAATCTTTATATCCATAAAATTATTCTTACCTTCATTCATAAATTCTAATAATTTCTAGATTTCATGTGGTATATTACATAAAGAAACTACATTTAACTCATAAACATCTTAACAACAATTTAAGGGATTCATAACTTTATCATCTAGTTTTATTGTAGAAATATCAATATATGAATATTATTCTTATATATTATATTGAAGAGTATATTTATAAATTATAATTTTATAAACATTATAGATAATAAATTTGAGAAAAATATACATTCTAAATTTACAATAATCCTGACTAGTTCTTTTAAAAAATATACAATGACCCAAGGATTATACTTTAGGACAAACTATAACACCAGTAGTTTTTAAATTGGAAAATTATGTTTGAAAGAATATGCTATATAGACATAGGATTATCATATATGGATATACATATTTTTATATGAATATTTTTTTACATTATACAAAAACATGATTGAAGACTATAATATTTTAGTGTATCTGGAATCCTGGAACACATTATTTTAATTTGTGGAGAGTTCTTAAACATATCTCATAAAGATATTCCCCTTTAGTACTCATACATAAAATATTTCTTCAAAAAACATGGAATGGAAACATAATAAATCTTGATATTAGATGCTCAGTAAGGGTAAAAATAGGATATTTGCAAGCATAACATGAGCATATAGGTATGAGAGCATGATCATGAATTTTGAAAAGTATACCCTGTATATAAAATATAATAATAATGAATCATAGAATAATTAATACAAATTTATAAGACATGAATAATAATATAGTCAAATAACAAAATCCAAGAGAGTATAAAAACTTCTTAAGACATGTTATTTTTGGTATACACATAATCATTGAAAATAATATTTCAAGGATACCTACCAAGACATTCATAAAATATTATACTTGGATATTCACCCATGTACCTACTTGGAGAATGGGGTGAACTCCCACGTACCCTCTCAGTTCAGGAATTATATGACCTCTAGTGTACTCTCTTGTTGTGGTCTAAGGATGACTTCTTGTTTACCCTCTTGTTGTAGGCCTAGAGTGGCCACTTATGTACCCTTTAAACTCATAGAACATTTAACATTATCCAAGACATTTGAGAGATATATAGGTCCCACCTATCACATTATGAAATCTATGTATATGTGTTCTATGAGATCATACAACATTAAACAAATAATGACCACTGAAATTAATTGGGTATAATAAAAATTTCATAATTTCATAACCTGTGGAAAATATATAGGTTTTAGATTTATTTTATCATATCATAACACATTAAAAGTAGGATTCATCGTAGAATAACCCCTGGAAGGGAAATGTGTTTCATAAAAAAAATTTCATCTTAGAAATAAACCATTAAATGAAAGAATAATAATTGTTCCTATGGATTATATAATTATTTAATTAAAAAATATATCAAAGGATATTCTCTTATATTGAGGAGGACATTGAAAGATCATTTGGAGTTTTACTGAAGGGGAATAGATTTTCTTCGAAAATTCCCTTCTAGGACATAATTGTTTTTTAATTTTTTTTAAAAAAATCATTGAATACATATAAATTGATATTTAAAAATCATTTAAGAAATTATTTGATAAAAAATCGTTTCTTATTTGATTTTTTTAAAAATAGAAAATATTTTGGAAACATTGTTATTTTAAAATAACCTTGAACAATTATAAATGAATCTTTGGAAAAAATTTTAAATGCTTTTGAAAAGAAATTTTTTTGTAAAACCTTTTTCCTTAAAAATTATATTAAATTTCAATTGAAAAACATATTTTATTTTTTTATAGAAAAATTTTTTTTTGAATAAAACAAATTTCATTTCGAAGTGGGAAATAATGTTGGTTTTTTGTCAAAATGGTTTCTTATTATTGTAAATACAAAAGAGTGAAAAAATGGCCCCATTACTGGAAAATATCATGAATAATAGGATTAGAATAAAAGTCAATATAATTATTGAAAAATGGATAATAATATTTAATCAATAGAAGCATAATTATAAACAATCCCGAAAAAGGTTTAGACTGTAGCTAAAAACTCTTACCACATTAATAACATTGAATCATAATACCCATGAAAGAGTTAAATTAAATGAAACATAAATTATAATTATATGAATTATATTCAAGATATAACTTTTAAAAGGGAAATTATACAAACCTTGAATATGAATATTGGTTCATTATATAACACGTGTCTTAAGCAAGGCAAATTGATACTAAATTCATTTACTGATTTGGTAACATTTGAACTATATTCCACATGAAATTTTAATCCTATAATTGATATTTAAATACAAAATAATTTTAGTAGAATCATAATAAAATAAATTAATGGTAATTATTTACATGATACTGGATAAATAAGTGGTGAATTTAGAGTGTGTCTCACAAAAGTAAAAAGTGAGATGAAAATCCCATACTTCATAAGTAACTATTTAATCCCGAGATCCATGAAAGAATAAAATCAATTGAAAATTTTATGTTCATGAAATAAATTAAATTAATGATATAAAATGTAATTAGTAAGTATATACACCACATAAAAGATACTTGTGGTAAATATGGAATAAGTCTAGAAAAAATAAAAGTGAGACTAGAAATCCCCTTACCTAACGTCTTGACTCTCATACTACTCATTAAAATATCACGTATAATTAATATAAGTTTATTATAATTCTATAAAAGAATAGTATTTATATATATAATACCATATATTATTTACTTATAACTTTGTATTACTTGTTTATTAACAATTCCATGTTAATGTTATGTTTCGGGTAAGAACCACTCTTTTTTTATATATGTTTTGATTTGTTTTATTTATTGTCATATCAATTTAATAATGATTTAATAATATCCCGAATTATAAAAATTACTTAAATGTGAAATATATTTAGTATCTAGGTGTTTATAATAATCTATAAAATATAGAAATAGGAAATAAGATACACTATTCATGGAGATGGTAGACTGTACGTACACATGATCACTATTTTCAATTTTTTGTTAGATTAAAATAAAAATAATTATATGATATATTATAATTATGGAATAATTTTTATGTCATATATATCACATATGTTTACTTATAACACCCTTAATATAGTCCATGTAAAGCGTGAATGAATCATATCGCTTCATGAGGTCGTCGTCCACCAAACAAATGAACAACGTTATCGTGTTCCCAAAAAATGGAAATCATGATGTCATGCGTGAAATAGAAATTATAAAACCATAATAACTTCATAAAAATACTAAATATAATATAAAAAATTATATATCAATCATTATTACCATTTTTTAAAGGTGGTAATGGAAGAACGAATGACATCAGTTCGAGAGGCTATAATCCGCCTTATACACGGACGATGATTGCGTATCCCATTTAATGGAAGTGCATGAAGTTTTAGGTACAAAAATTATGATTAAAAAATATTAGTATGTGAAATATAATTATGTTATTATATTATATTGGTATGAATATAATTTATTATTTTTTAGGAAGAAATAAAAAAACATTTATTAATGAACAATACCTCTTCTTCAAGTTTCTACTTTTGGTTAGTAGCAATGGAAATTCATGGTTGGATATATACCCAAATGAATGATTCTAGGATTAAGTGAGTTAATTAGAAAATTTATCTGGGAATTTATCTTTTCAACCAATTGGGTTTTAAGGTTTTAAGATAGGGTAAAAGGTGTTGACATTTTGTAAGTGGGGGAGAGGGTAAACTTGGTATTTTTGAAAAGATAGTTAGGTATACCCATGTTTTTACATAAAAATGGCTTAAATAATGAAAAAGAATTCATGAAAATAATTTTTTTGGAAAAATCTGTCCAGTAAATAGTTTTTGTACATGTTTCTTGGTCATTTTCCCTTTATGTATGATGATCAAATCTTTGGAAAACTCATTGTTATCTTAATTACCATAATTAGTTTTAACTGTTTTCACAAATAATTTAGGTAAAAATGTAATTATAAATTATTAGAAATTATAAAATATGTTTATTAAAAATATATAATAGATTTTTTCAAATTAGAAACTCAAAATTGGAAGATATTAATTTAAAATTTAGTCCTTAAGACATGATGAGAGAAAATTGTTTAAAGCATAAATGGGAAAACGTTTCAAATGTTTTTATATAAAATTTCAGCATGAAATTGATTAAAATAAAATATATTGGATTAATATATTTTTAATTTACCTATATATACTTTAAAACCAATTTATAATATAATATTACAATATAAATAATTACAATAGAAGCAGTTTTCAATTAAAATTCATTATTTTACACTATTAATCAAAAAATGAATCTTTCTAGAAGAATCACAAACATTAATCCTATGATAAGGTTGAAATTACTATTTCAAAAAAAAAGTTTTATTTTTTTTAAAATATCATTTTTAAAAGTGTTAAAGTTTAGTTTTAAAAATAGTACGCCATTAAATGTTTATAAAAGTGACTTTTAGAAAATACATCTTTTTATGCCTAAATTTTATCTATTATTTTATTTTTTCCTTATAAAACATAAGATGAATTAAAAATAGTTGATTTTATTTATAAAACATAATTTTAATTAAAATCATTCATCAAAAGTGTTTTTTAACATATTGAGATAACACATGTTTGTGTATAAAAAATATGATTTAAAAAAAATGAATTTCTCTATTTTCAAATAATGGTTAATTTATTTTATACTTAATTAGATTTCATGGAATTGATTTTATAAAAAAATTATATTTTTTTAATAATTTTTTCATGACTTTTCAAAACCACCATTCAAATGTATAACTGATAAATATTCTAATATTTTCATAAAATGGAAAATATTTTTTAAACTCAGTGTTGTGTGTAATATATACTATGATTAGTGTTGTGTGTAATAAAATTTAAAATCATTGTTGAATGTAAAATAAACAAAAATTTTTATTGCATGAACCACTATATAAAATCATTATTGTGTGTATGAAAATCAAATATCAGTGTTATTTATAGCACAAACATAACATAATGTTGCGTATATAGCATGATTAACTTGGTGTAGCTTAAAACATTAGCCAAAAATGAATTCTAACTTATACAAAACCAAATTCATAAAAACTTGGTATGTTAAATTATACACCATTAAAATGAATTTTTACCTCAAAATTCATTTGGATCATAAATGTTTTAATACATGAATGTTCCTTTTATAGAAACCCACATTGCAAAAATGAATATTAAAACATGCTTTAAAAAAGGAAATGTCATAAAAAATAATGTTTCCCAATGTAATTCATAACTAGGTTTCCACATTGGATATCATAGGTGGGAAGTGAAGACTCTATCATGGAATAAATTAATAAGTAATTATAGTGAGAGATAAAGATCATTGATCACAAGAAAATGGTTGATCCAGAGAAAGTTAAGGATAAAAAAATCACAGATCTTGGATGATCTGGGGGACCATTTGATACACTAGGAATGAATGTACTAGAATAACATTTTTATTAAATAATTATTTTCATAAATTTGAATAATTTTCAAAAGGATATAGTCATACATGTTTTTATTCTATTTATTAAGAACAATATACTCCATCGGTTTTTCCTTGATCAATTTTCACTTTATATCTTAGTCCATGAAATAAAGGTTAATTTTTTGTGTCCGAAGAACTATTTAATCATTATATCCACAAATAGAACTATAATTCATTATTTGTATCTTCGTTTATCATCACAACATAATAGTTATAACAAGTTGTCCAATATGCATAAATCATCATATGGAGATGTAATACATTAATCTCTTAAACCTCAACCAAAGTTAAACACACACTTTTTCATCAATGGTTAATATTATAACACATTAATTATTAAAAATTTATAAATATGGTTACTATATTTATCAAAATCAATAAAACATTAATCTACCAAATATCATAATGTATCTATTGATTTCCACGTACCAAATATGTGAATATATTGATCATTTATTCTCTTGAAACACGGTAATAACCCAAATTATCAGAAAACCATATTGAATACATACATGATTATTATTTCTTTATATAAGATCTTATATTATAAAAAAAAAATTCATTGGATGCTTGGGTTCATCCTTAAACCGATCGAATATGTGTGTTCATTATTACTGAATCCAAGTAGATAATCACATGAAATTTCACTAAAGGATGGACAATAATATTTTCTTAGGGCTCATTCATACAAAATAAATCATGAAATTAAAATCTAATAAGGTGAATATTTATTCCCAAATTATAATTGTTCACTTCATTTATTATGATAGTATAAGATTTCTATTTTTTCCTTTTTCCTCAATGGTTTTTTTAGATTATCATCCATTTTGTCCTCAGATTGGGGAACTTGATAGCTCAATGCCAAAGCTCCTTGAAATTGCAACACTAGAGTGTTGTAGGTGTATTTTCTGGATATTGTTCAATATTCATATCATTATCCAACTTCAAGCAATTACTTTAGAATCAACCAACCGGTGACCTTCCATTACACAATTGAAACACCCTATTATCATTTTAAACAATCACTTAAGTTATTTTACCTCATTTCTTTCATACAGATACCTATAATTTCCTAAAACCATTTAATATTTCATGAGGTTCGATATTAATTTTCTTATAAAAACTTGATCAATGGTGAGAATATTTAATTTCCATGTCTATATTCAGGGCACATTGAATGAATTCTTCATATCTACTAAATTATATTATTTTCAAAGACTTTCAAAGAATTTGTTTCGGGCCACCTAGGAACTGATATATTTTTCTTTTAGGGATGATGATTAACGTAGAATTAAACGTTTAAATAATTGTAAAATTAGCGTCATCGGAAACAATAGATTCATCATCCTTTTTCTTAAGATCACAGAAATACTTATCTATCTTTTTTCATAGAATATAAGGGAAGTAATTACTGAAAAATATCCACTTAAACTGTTACCATTAAATAGATTTAATTTCATATTGTAACCTCATATTCTTAATAAGAGTACACCAGTGATCTTCTTTACCTTCTAAATGATAAAAAATCAAAATAAAGTTTTCATGGTCCCAACATTGAATAAGGGAAAATATCTTTTCAGTAATACTAACCCATTTCATTGAAACTCGTTGATCATTGGAAACTCTATATTGAAGAATACATTTCCTTATGAAGGAATCCATGTAAAATTGTTTACTCTTTTGATCATTTTTAATTTCAATTTGATTCATATCTTGGGAATTTTGTTTTAAAATATCAATAATATTTTTCATTCTAGATCCCATATCATTTGGTTTCTAGGGAGGATAATTATTTTTTTGTCCATAACAGATAACATTAATAAGTTTCTGCCTTGTTCCACCCATTTACTAAAACAAAAATCATAGTGTGAGAAACAGTAAGCACTATGGGGAACCACATAATCATGAAAAATAAATTATAATATACATTAATCTTAAAATATTTTTATTTAATCAATGGATCCTTAGGTTTATCCTTGTTTATTAATATTCATCATCTATTTAAATCCTTCATGATAGGTTTTAAAGAGTTTCTGAATTTCCAAAGAATATTCCTATGGAGTGCCAACCATGTGGGAAGAAACACTCATTTTTTACACTAGTTCCCAATAAAGACTTGCTCATTATGATGTTTCTGGGGTTTTTTACACCTATGTAAATCTGTGACATATGCACATCCACTTTCTGTATCAATCCATGGATGAATTTTTATGAAACCACAATCTCAATACTTTAACAAAATTCTAGGACATTTTACTATATGTTATAGCATCCATATATTTATTCTTAGAGATATCCCTAAACATATCCTTAGAAATATCCCATGGGATCTCAATAATGTTTTCTGACTGTAGGTTCCAATATTTGACAAAACCTTTCCTTTTAGGCAAAATATAGTGAAATTTATTCTCATACATGGATATTAAATATTTTTAGATTAATATTAATTACATTATATAAACACATGCCTAAGGTCCATAATAGTTTAGTGTCTTTGGAATCTTGGAACAAATTATTCTAATTTAGAGAAATATCTTCAACATCTTGCATAATGATCTATACCTTTAGTAATACTACTTAAAAACATTATTTATAACCCTAAAGAAGTAACAAAAGAAAGGGTGATCTCATATGACCAGTAAGGGTAAATAATAGAGATACATATGAATTACTTGATCATATAGGTATGATAACATGAGCACAACATTTTAAAATCATACCTTTCATATCAAAGATCTTAATCATTAATCATAAAATAAATTTGGGATATTCATAAGATATGAATAATAATATAATCCAATAATAGTATTTATGTGAGTATAAAAATTGAATAAGTAATAGAATTTGTGTCATATAAATTGATTATAAAATATTATGTCCAGAATAGCTTTAAATACATTCATAACATGTTAGGCTAGAAATAATCACCCGCGTACTTACATCAGGCTGGGGGTGACCTCTTGTGTACCATATTGTTTTATTCTTGGGATTAACTCCCATATATTATCTTTTTTTTGGGCTTAGAATAACCTCCCATGAACCCTCTTATAGCGGGCTTGGGCTGACCATCTGTGTACCCTTTGAGCTCAAAGAACATTTATCATTACCCAATGCATTAGAGGGTGAAAAAAGGACCCCCATAGCATAATGAAAAAAATATTTATATATTCCAAATGGTCATAAAAAATTCATCCTATCATAACCCATAAATTGAAATTTGTATTATAAACATTTAAAAATAGCTTAACTAGTGGAAAATTGTTAGGTTTTGTATTCATTTCATCGTATAATAACCCATGAATATACGTGGGTTTCATCATTGTATAACCCTTGAAAGAGAAAGTGTTTTATAAAAAACTTTTCAACATATTCATAAACCATTAAAATAAATAATAGTAATGGGTAACTTGGATCCTATTCCTTGTAAATCATAAACTATATCATAGGATTCCATCTTAGATGGTGGAGGATTTTGAAATATCATTCAAAGAATTTCTTAATGGAGATAACATTTATTATAAAATAACTTTAAAAACAAAAATAATTTCAAAAATCGGTTTCATTGAAAACAAATTTAAAATTATAAAAAGTGTGATTTATTAATAATTTAAAACATTTCTTGAGGAAATTATCATTTCTACTTTGAAAATGATTTTTAAAACATAAAACATTTTGAAAAACCTTTTCTTTACAAATATCTATAAAAAGATATAAATAATATTTGGAACAAATAAGCTATTTTTAAAACATTAATCATTTTAAAATTATTTTTCTTTGAAAATGATCTTGAAATATAATTTATTAAATTTTTTAAATTTTTTAGAAAAAATGGGTTTTTAATAAAAATGTTTTCTAATCGAAGAGGGAAATAAAGTCATATTTTCTTAAAAATATTTTATTAATTATATAATGTACCATATAGTGGAAAAATGGTACCATAACTTTAATAATATCATTAATAATAAAAATTATGAAAATAAATGATAATTATTGAGTTATGGACTATAATATTTAATAAATGGGAGCATTATCATAAACAATCCCATTAAATAATGAGATTGTAACTGTAAAATCATTCCACATTGGTAACAATGAATCTTAATCCAAATGAATGAATGAAATTACATGAAACATAAAATATAATTAGAAGAAGTATATTCATGATATAAAATGTCAACAAGTAGGTATACATACCTTTTATAAGAATATAGATTCTAAACATAACATGTCACTCAAATAATTAAAATTGAGACAAAATACATTTACTGATTTGGTAAATTTTGAAATATATACCTCTTAAAGGAGATATCATAAACTGGATATTTAAATACTAAATAATTCCTTGTGAATAATAATAAAATAAATTCATTGGAATTAGCACTTCACATTGGATAAATAGGTGGTGAATATAGAACATGTCTCACAAAATTAAAAAGTGAGACAAAAATCCAACACCACTTGAGTAACGTTTGAGTCATGAGATCTATGGAAGACTGAAATAAATTGAAACATTAAATAGCCTGACATAAATTTAAATGATCATATTAAATTCTATAGGCTAATATATAAACCCCACAGAAGAAACGAGTGGTGAATATGGCATCAGTCTCGAGGAAATAAATGTCATTCTAGAAATCCCCTTATCAACATCTTAACAATAATTATACTCATTGAAAACTAATTTATAATAAAAATATGTTTATTATACAAATATAAAGAACCATATTTATATATATAATACAATATACTATTCACTTATGACTTTATATTACTTCTTTAATAACAATTACATGTTAAAGGTATGTTTCGACTAATAACATCTTTTTTTCATATATGTTTTGAATTTTTATATTATTAGGCCTATTAATTTAATAATTATTTAATCATATTAATAATTATAACCACAATATAAATATCATATATATTCATTATATATATATTGATTATAATATTTAAAAAATAAAAATAGGAAATGAGATACACCATTCATGGAGACGGTAGGCTGTACGTACGCATGGACGCTATTTTCATTTTATTATCGGATAAAAAGAAAGAAGATCATATGATAAAATATAATTAAAGAATAGTTTTTTTGACATATATATCAATTTTTTTTATTTTTTTGAATAAATTCTTTGTAAAATGTAAATGAATCACATCACTTTGTGAGATAGAAGTCTACCGTACACATGGACGATGTTATCATATTCCAAAAAAATGGAAAGCATGAAGGTATGTGTAATATACCAATTAAAGAATAAGAATAAAATTATAAAAATAATAAAAATAATATATAAACTATAAATCCATCATTATTACCAACCATTATCAGTGGTAATGGAAGAATGAACAATACCGGTTCGCAAGGCGACAGTCCACCGTACACATGAACAGTGATTGTGTATCCCATTTGATAAAAGTGTTGAAGTTTTAGGTCAAAAATTATCATAAAAAATATAAGTATATTTATAATACTATTTGATATTATATAATCTTTATATAAAAATAATTTAATAGGTTTGAGGAATAAATAAAACAAAAACTTTCGTCGAGGAACATTAACTCTTCGTCGAGTATCTCCTCATGCTTTGAACTAAAGGATTTACATGGTAGGATTTCATCACAAAGGAAGGATTATAGGTCGAATATATCTAAGTAATGAAATGATTTGGGTAGTTATTTTCTGAACCAATTTTTTTATGGTGTGAATATAGGGGAAGAGGTGTTGTCCTTTTATAAGGGGGGGGGGAGAGGATACACTTGGCATTTTTTGCAAAGAAAGTTATTTGTACCAATGTTTTCACCAAAATGAGTCTCAAATAATGAAAAACATTAGAGAAATTAATGGGTATGGTATAAATACGTCCATAATATAATTTTTGGACAATTTTATTGGCCATTTTTTCTATTATGTTAGATGTTTAGTCCCTCAGTAAACTCATTTTTCTCTTAATTACCCTGATTATTTTCAGATATTTTCCCAAATTATTTTGCTATAAATTTAATTTGAAATTATTATAAATAATAAATTATGATGATTACTATTATGGAATCAATTTTTATAAATTAAAAACATAGAATCGAGAGCAATTAATTTAAAATTTAATCTCACTAATGGGACGAGAGAACAAGTTTGTAAAGAGAAAATGTTCAAAAGTTTAAAATTCTTTTATATAAAATTTTAATGTGAAATTTATTGAAATAAACTACACTGGATAAATAGGTATATAATTGACCAAAATATACTTTTAAAACCAAATTAATATATTGTTTATCTATTTAAATAATTCAATGAAAAATATTGTTTTTAATTTTAATTTAGTAATTTTACTATTCATCAACAAATAAATATTTCTAGAAGAATTCACAAAATTAATTCTAAGTTAATTTTGATGTTATAGTTTTGATAATGAATTTTAATTTTTCAAATAGAATTTATAAAAGGGTAAAAATTTAGTTTTAAGTTAGTGCTCTGTTAAAAGGTGATAGAACTAACTTTTAGAAAAATACATATTTATTATACCTAAAATTGAACTTATTCTTATCTATTTTCTAGAAAATACATAAGATGAATTTTAAATCATTAATTTAATATATGATCTATAATTTCCAAGAAAATAATTTATCAAAAGTGGTTTCTTAATTTATTGAGATAAAATGTGTTTGTTTATAGAAAAATAGTTTATCATAAAATGAATTTCTTTATTTCCAAATAGTTATTAATTTAATATCTAATTAATTTTTAACAAAGAAATAAATTTATAGACATTCATGATTATGCTTTCATAAATTAATTTATCTTTTTCATACTAACCATTCCAATGAATACGTGACAACCATAATAATATTTTTATAACCTGACACATTCTTTTTAACTCAGTGTTGTGTGTGATGAAAACTAAGATCGATGTTGAGTGTAAGGAAATATAAATTTAGTTTTGTGCTTAATACAATCTAAAATTAGTATTATTTGTAACAGAAGCCAAATCAGCATAGGGTGTACCAAAATCTAAACTCAATGTTGCATTTAGTGCAAGCACAAATTGGTGTTTCTTATAAATTAAGATTATCTTGGTGTATATTAAAATCAAATCTATCAAAAGTTTTTAATTTATTTGATAATTATTCATAAAAACTTGATATGTTACGCATGCGATACACAATAATAAATCTGAACGAACCATATTTATTTAAATATGACCACTATAAAATAGCCATTAATTTTAAAGGTATAATTAAGATTTACTAATTTATGAAATAAATATAACGTTTCAAATAAATATAAATATATTGATAATTTCTTAGTAAAAAATAACTTTTTTTAATAAATACAAAATATTTTTTTGAAATACGTTTTCTTTGAAAACGATTTTTAATTATTTTTATGGGAAAATAAAATAAATATTTTCTTGAACTTGTAGAAATATATAAGGAAAAATGAAAATAATTTTATAAATAATTATATCAAAAAAAATTACAGTGAAAATTTGATATTATTTCAAAAAATATTGACTTTTGAATGAATAATGAAAAATATCGACTTTTGACAAAACTGCCATTTTTTTTAGAAATTAAATAATTTTTAAAAAAATTCTTTTTATTTTCATTAAAATTAAAATATCAATTATTTATTTATATATAATATAATTAATTATATTTCAATAATATTGATTCTAGATTTAAATATAAGTTTATTTATAGGGTTAAAAACAATTTTTTATTAAAATTGTTTTAAAGTGCATAATGTTCCTCTATTAAAATTATTTAAATAACCAAAAATAAGAAATTATTTAAATGATATTTAAATATTATATTTCTATATTTTTAATTTAAATTATTATAATGATTATTTCTATTCATGCAATTAATATAAGATCATCTTTTCCTTAAAAATACATTTTTTTGAAGAACACTATCGTCATTCTTGCATGATTTATTTTAAACTAAATTATAACAATATTGTGATTTTAATTTTATATAATAGATTCCATATTTGGAATCATAATAATTTCTATTATATAATAATTACAAATTAAAATTAGGTCTTAATGAAGAGTAAAAACTGAAAAAATAGTTAATGGGGTAAACAAAATTGTATAAGTGAGTAACCTTGGATGTAAAGAGAATAAAATGTTTAAAACACATTTATATTTAAGTTTAATGGTATGAATTATCCTTAATTCTCTTTAACTCCTTTATTTTTAAATTTTATAGGCACATGGATTGAGTGTGACTTCCCATTATTAAATAGTTATGGGTATTTACAAAAATTCCACTCATCCTGAATTATAAAATGGAACTCCATACCATCTCTTATTCATTACAAACAAGCCTTTTGGATTAATTAAACCCTAAAATAATATCCCCCAAACACCCTTATACACATTCTAGATCATATTTTTTCTTCCCAAAATACTAACCTTGGGGTCCTTAAAAATAGATCCAAATGAGGTTCTTCCAAGAAAATATAATCTTTTTCACCAAGCTCCTTATCTTTAGTTCTTATATTTCCACATTCAATTATGTTTTAAAAATCCCATACATTAAAACCAATATCTACTATAGAGTGATATTTTATTATGATTATGAAATAATATTCACCAATCTACTCTTTCATCAAATACGAAACAAAACTATCCTTGGTGTGTACAATAGACTACTACCTTGTAAACTAATGTAATTTGTTTTCCAGCATCCTCTCTCACAGATCCTCATTTTTATGGATTCAATGTTTATATTTAATATTAATTAAAAATTAATAATTCTGTAAAATAAATTTATCATATACCTTCTTACCACATGATCCATTTTAAAATGATAATGTCATTCACTTGTACGATATATTACCAAATCAAGAAGCAATGTGATCTATTTATTATTAAAAAATCAAAAGGATGGATTATTAAAGTGTATTTAATGAAATAATAATGTATTTATGATATTATTTTAATTTTTTAAAGATAATATAATACTCATCATCTTGTCATAATGATAGTTGGAAAATGTAATTTTTACACATGCGTATATATGACCTACCATCTTCGTGATTATAACATAGTTCATTTTTCATAAATATATTTCATTGTTTTTTCTAAAAGTATAATTAATGTATAAAAATTAAAATTATTTAATGATTATTATTATGGAGATGACTTAATAATAAACCCTTTTATCATAATCAAGTCACACGATTCCATTTTGAAATTATGAAAGGCAATTCCTCCAAACACCCAAAGTGGACATAACTGATTACGTAATTAATTATGTCATTAAAAATAAAATTATAAAATGGTTTAAGTATAAGATATCGGACCTGGAATATGATCTTAAGAAATCAATAATTTATATAAGTTTATTATATAGGATTTAAAATACATACGTGACAAATTCTAGACATGAGGTAAGGGTTTTGTCTCAAAACATCCTTCTGTGAGACATATATTTACGCTCATAATTTCATTTAAATAATATATATACTTCCACTTTACATATTATATCATGAATAATTCATAATTTTTAATATTTTATGTTTGAATTTATTTACTTCATTTATAGTAGTTATGATTCAAAACACACAATAAGGTAAGGGTTTAAGCTTCAATCTCAATTTAATCGAGATTATTTATTCTTGCATTTACATTATAAAAAATTATTTGAGAATTTTATAATAAAAATTTTTAATTTTATTCTAAATCAGTTATTCAGGACATTTTCATGAAATAGTTTCATTTAAATCTATTTGGTAAATAATTTTTTTTGAGAAACTGTTTTTATGAAAATATGACTTTCATTTCTCTCTTCGGTCAAAAAACATTATTCTTCCATATCCATGTTATCTTAAAATATTTTAAAGAATATTTTGAAAATTATCCGAATAATTTATTAAATAAATTTTTTAACTAGGTTTTAATTTTTTTAAAATGGTTTGAAATGATTATTATTTTAATTTTTTAAATAATACCATTTAAAACATTTTATAATAGTGTGAAATAAAAATTTCATTTAAAATTATAATACATGTATGTAATCACAAAACCTTAGGAACAATAACTATTTGAAGATTCCTATATATTTTTTAATAGTTCTTTTTTAATAAAATTATTTCTATAATATTTGTTGGATTTTTTTTGATATTTAAGACGTGATTTCAATGTGAAATGGATACTTTTCTCAATAAGTATTCAATGTAATATTTAAAGACATTATCATCAATGAATTAAACCTTTGATTTTATGGATTGATTCTAAATTATGTGTAAATGTCCCTGAAATATTTACCTACCTTATTCTCCATTAATATTATGAGTAAATACATGACTTATGTTTATCTCTCTAATTCATTCATTATGTAATTCTCTTTGATTATTATATAAGAAAATATTATGAAAATATTTTATTTCCATGGGTAATTCTTATGTTTTTTAATCATGATTGAATTCCTTATGTGTCACACATATTCATGTACATGTTTTGAAACTGTAGGGTGGGACCAGAAATATATAACTCTCCAATGAATTGGGAAATTTTTTAGTCTAATGAGATGTCATGTATGAGATTATGAAGTGAACCTAATCTATTTTTGGGCTCTTTCCACAATATGATGTTGTCTCATCAGTTAATATTGAATTATGATTATGTAATGTTTTTTTCTACCATATATCCTATGTTTCCATGATCTTTTGATATAATGTTCTTTATGTTATTATCTAATGAGATTACTCATGATCATTATCTTATATGATATCACGTTATCAATTTTGATCATAATTTATACTTCATTATCATGTTTATTCACTTACTTGGAATTTTATCTCACCACTATCTTTTAAATATCCCAAAGTTACCCTATATTGTTTTAGGAGATCAAAAAGATTTACAATCTCATTATGGAGAATGAAATTAATAAGTTTTATTTTTTTCCTCACTTTGATGTACTATGATCAAGTTAGCCAAAGAAAATATGCATCTCAATCTTTTTTTTGTAATTAAAAATTTTTATATTGAAAACTATGTAACAGTATGTGTAAAATTCTTGGGTATCTATATCTTTCATCATAGTAGGGATTGGAGACTATGTATAAAATAATTTGGTGAAATTTTGAGCGAGTGATTTCCAAAAAATTACATACCTGTATGGATGATAAAAGTGGATGTGGCTCTAGAAGAGTTGTACCAACGGTTAAAAACTATGAAAAAACCACATTGGGATGGACTCAACCATCACCTACTGCATGAAAATTCATATTTATATAAATTGGTTTGACACTCATAGGGATATGATTTGGAAATTAAAAAACAGTTTATGAACCCCTATAGAGGAATTGAACAAATTTTTATGTTAGAAAAACTAATTGTAAATATTAACCTTGATAACCTATATTGAGACGTTGATACGAATAAGTTATGATATACTTTTCATTTACAATTTATTCCTCCCATGTTTGTAGGTTTCCCTTATATACATTTATTAGTTAATTCATTCTCATATTATTTTCCTTCTTTTATTTAATGGTATGAAATAGGAGAAAGCATGCCAACAACCAATGTGATGGGAAATGTAAGGATTTTACTAACAAGATTACTAAACTAATATGAATAAGTGATAGACAAATTATTATCATGAAAAATGAGCTATATCAAATTATGGTTAATAACTAATATATAGTAGAATTTCAAAGCACATCAATGAAGATAAGGATAAAGTCTTATGGATACTCATGTTTTAATGTTGATAAACAAAATAAGATTAAATTTCCTACAATTAAAAAATATGGGAAGAGGAAACATAGAAAATTAAATAAAGGAACATTAATTTTTTTTGAAGGAATAGAGGTCAAAAAGCATCTAATTATAGAATAAAAATAAAGTGTTTGGATAAAAGGATGTAGGAAATATTTCTCAAACTAATCCACCACTAACAATTAAATATTGTGGATGTGGAAAACATAGTCATTATCTAAGAATATTACCACTTAATTGGATGTATGTTCCTATTTAAATATCTTCACTAGATCAAGAATAAAAGAGACATGAATTAAAATTGCAAAATTAATTTGGTGTTCAAATTTCAAACACATGTTGGCTAGGACCGACATCCACTACCACTCAACTGAGTACACTTTTTCCCAAATGAGTATATGACTTATTACTTAATGAATATTATGCCATATTGCATTTCCCCACTGTATATATCAAGTCCAAGTTGAACATTTGGAGATAATCCATCCATATTATTTCTCTCATTTTCAAATCACTTTGTGATAAAATATTTTTCAAGATATTATGATCCATAAACACATTTAATTTCTCCAAAAATAGTCAATGAAACCATGTTTTCAAAGAATATACTATAATAGCTAACTCCAAATCATTTAATGGGTAGTTATTCTCATTAGCTTGTAAATTACTTGGTCCATAAGCAACAACATGATCTCCTTGGATTAGAACACAACCAAGCCCATATCCCAAAAAATCACAATACACCATATACACTTATCCTGATTCTAGAAATATCAAGATAGGTCCTGATAGAAGGTGAACCATTATCTATCAAAAAGAGTTATGGAATTATTTTTTCCATTGAAATGGAACATTATTCTTTGTAAAAGGTATCAGAAGAGTGGATTGTTGTGATAAGTCACACACAAAAAATTAGAAATAACCAACTAGAAAAAAAATATCCCAATATCAAAGACATTATTTGGTAGTTCCAAATATATTAAAGCTTCTAACATCTCCAGATCCACTGAAACACCTCTTTCAGAAATTATATAGCCCAGAAAACATACCTCTTATATCCCAAAAATGCACTTTGATAATTTGGCATAAAAACAGTGATCAATCAAGATTCTCAACACCATCTCTAAGTATTTTAAATGATTATCCATTGTCCTTGAATACACCAATATATCATCTACAAATACCACCACAAAATAGTCCAGATATATCTAAAATATCGAATTCAATGAATCCTTAAATACCAATGGTGCATTCGTAAGACCAAAAGGCATTACCACATATTCATAATGGAAATATCTTATTTCGAATGTTTTTTTGGAATATCATCCTTCGGGTCTCTTTTTGGGTGATATCCTAATCACAAGCCAATCTTATAAAACCACTGATCAACCCCCAATTTATCGAATAAATCATCAATTCGTGGAACTGGATTTCTATTCTTTATCGTAAATTGATTATGATTAGGATAACGTACACATAAACTTAGACTTCCAACTTCATTATTCATGAACAAGACTATTGCTTCCCATAGAGATGTGCTAGGCTTATTGAAACCCCATATTTCTAGATCTTACAATAGCACTATCAACTCCCTTAATTCTATTGGTTCTATTCGATAATAAATATGTGAGATAGGACTAGTACCTGGGAGGAGAATAACCATAAAATCCAATTTCTTTACTAGTGGTAACCTAGATAAATATTTGGGAAACACATGATGAAACTAGTCCAAGATTAGTGGAAATCAACTATTCATGATCACTTTCATCAATTCCAAAGTAAAAGCCACCATCTGGTATGAGATCATTCCAACCGATCGTGCCAACAAGGTTGTTGCACTTGACTTAACATACATTTATCTTCTAAAGAGATGATATATACCATCCTCAGTAGAGAAACTAACACTTCTCATATAAAAATAAATGTGTTCCTTGATCATTATCTACCAATCCATACCCAAGATTATAACACATAAATCCATCTCCAACACATAGAAGTCTCATTTTGTCTTGGATTTATCAGTGGATATAAAAGATGATCTAAACATGAAATATTAACATTATTCTTGGAACAAGAGGAGTTTTAGGTTTTACCGTTGAGAGAGTCATCCCATGTTTTAATCTTAGCAAATCAGCAGTATGAGAAGAAACAAAGTAATGCGATGAACCGATAGCTAACAAAACTTTCATAAGTGTAGAATTAAAAATAATTATACCTTGCACCATATATAGTCTCGGATATTCATCCATAATAACTTTATCATATCCATATAATTGGTTTATTAAAAAAAGATGTTCCTTGTTTCTATGTTGAAATTTACTTGCTTGAGGAGTTATGATATTTCTAGAATAACTATAACTAGCCCAGTTCTGCTGATGAGATTGATTCCAATTCCATATCCCAATCAAGGTATACGATGTCTGTGATACATGAGAATTTTATCAATTACTTGACCACAGAGAACTATGAAAATAACATTAATGATGGCCCATATTATTGAAATTATGGAATGATCTCTGTGGTTCTGTATAGTCTAACTTCTTGTGGTCGAACAAACCACATTGGAAACATCTATAATGACCTTTTTGTTTTGAAGAATGATTTATTTATCAAAATATTTGGCTCTGATTCAAACTAGAACCATTGAAATAGGTTTCCCTCATCTTCTTATGTCTGACATTATAGTTCTCACCATTTCCTAGGGGTATCATGATGCTTCCTCCTCTTATAGCTCATTAGATGTCGATTTCAGACACAATAACTCTATTTTACATTTTTATATAATATGTAATATTAAGCACTGTAATTTTTGAACAAATTTCCTACCTCAGACCTACATAAATAATTCATGCCTTTATGGGTGCACTTGTCGCAACCTTGGGTGAAAATGGGCTAAGTTCAAGAACTTGGATGTATATTCTGTAAGAGAATTATTATTTTTTAAATATGAAGAAATATATTGTTCACTGAATTTTAAACAAGTAAGGATAGAATTGTTTATTAAATAAATATTAAAAATAATCCCAACCAAGGAATTGATCTACTATAGCCTTGATAGGTAGATCCCCACCCTATTATGTAAGACACTCTCATATATAAGTCTCTTGATGGACTTTTAGCTTTGCTGGCATGTTGATGAAATTCAAGATATGATTCATCCTATTCATCCACACCTCTACATTTTATGTTTTAAAATCACCGAAAATATGGGTGGATTCTTCTTCTAGAATTGTTAGAATGATCCACTTGTCTTGGAACATCCCTCAGATTCCAACTTTCCACGGCCTAAAATGCCCGCATAATACTCTAAACAAGATATTGGTTTACTTATGGCTCAGGTGGAACCAAATTTCCATATTCGTTCTCCAGTTAGTTTCTACGATTCCTACAAGGTGCCATTTTCTTGAAACACAACATATTTCATAAACCTCACGCTTTATTTACTAAAGGCGTTAGATTACAAATTCGTCACATCAAATATCACACATTTATTTTCAAAATCAACGTTTTCCCTATTCATCCATTAAAAAAAATCACTACTTCCCTTCAAAAATTAAAATATTTTTCAAATATCGCAATTATGTAAATTTTCAAAAAAATTCATTTGACAACAATTTCATCACTTTTCCAAAATTGTCACATTGCACCAAATTATAAATCATTACTAAAAATGAAATATTTACTCATAAGGGGAAGTCATTTGTTTCTAATGCATGTCATGCTCATCTCATTGCCTAACCCATTACAATGAGATTTGAATCATATAAATGTATCCAAAACACATATGTTCCCAACTCCCTGGTAACATAATGTTCAACATAAAAATGGTTGCCACATATTTTTAGGCTTTAAATTTCAAGTCCTGATGATCCTAATACATTCTACCAAATCGACACAAGGAATAAAACTAAATGAATTCAACTCCAAGACCATGAAAATATATGACTACTTGTTCCAGAAAGGATGTACCAAGATAATAACAAATGTAACAACCTTCCCATCCTCATTGTCTTGATAAGGTGGTGGATGAATACTTGTCCTTAAGTGACATCCCTGTGGACCCAAAGTTTGAATATAATTTCTGAAGTACTTCATTACATGTGGGGGTGATTTTACAATTAAGAATAAAACAACTAACAAAAAATCCATAACCAAAAACACCGTAATATTATGCATGATAACGGTGAAAGAATACATAATATCTCATTTATAAAAAAAGTAAACCCATGTGCCATAATAGAAGTCTACAATATGAAAGTACATAGTGGAAGACAAACTATCAAAACTCAAAGATGACCAAAGACAGCTACAAATCCAACACTCTCATAAGATCCATGCTCCAAGGACAATAAATATTCATGTATAATGAAGTAGTTCTAAAGATATGTGGCACATAACCTTTTCCCTTGTCCGCATAAACAACATTGGCAAAATCCCCATGTTTCCAATGTAGGGGCGAGTAATGAAACTTAGTAGATTTTACCAAAATGACTTCCCTACTCATGCCAGTAAGATAACAGACATTAAAAACAATTATATATATATATATATCTAAAAAAATTTCCAAAAAAACATCGATAAAAATATAAAAAAGTTTGAGTAAAATTGTTTTCTTAATATAACATAGAGTTCCAAGGAAAGCAACAAAACTATGTTCTAAAACCATTTCATATATCCCACTTTAGCATAATCAATTTCATTCCACAAAACAACACAGACAACCTTGCATGATAACTAGAAATACCTATACTACTGCGTGTTGAGTTATCCATTAACTAATCCATAACTTATAGAACGACTTTTATGGGGGTACTTAATGCCCATATTTGACATAACCATTTAATGGGTGTACGTGATGCCCTTATCCGTCCCAATGCACGTGAAAACAAGCCAACCATGCCAAACCCATGTCAAACCCATGCAAAACCCATAAGAAAAACCCATTCAATAAATCAATATTTTTATCTAAAACTATTTTACTAGCAGTAAAACCAAACCATAGTTTTGAAATCATCATTTTAAAATCAATTTACCCAATTCACTTTCCAAAAAACACCAAATTTTCATAATTCCACAAACCGTCACTCAAGAGGGTTTTCAAAAATTATTTCACAGTGAAATAAAAATAAATTCCAATAGAATTAATTAATTTTAAATCCAACCCTCAAGTTCTAAATATAGGAGTTGAGAGTAAAGCCACCTATATCAAGAATTTGGAAAAAATGATAAACTTCCTGAAAAACACCAACAAAATCATGTTGAACCTCCATAAACATAACTTAAATCTATTACCATATCATCAAAAAGACCAAATATAAACATATATCTCATCCATAACCTTAGCTCTAGACACAATAGGTGTAGATCTAAGAAATTACAAGAGATGGAGAAGTATATATAAGGAAAACCACCAAAACCACCAATAACGGAGAATTACCGCTAGAATCAAGCTTCAAAAAACCTAGAACAATCACATACCACAATAAGACATCTTCAAATCACCTAGGGAAGACTTAACATCACCTATTAATTGATTATAGAACCTTATTGTACCTTTTAGAGGGAAAAATCATGAGATGTGGCCATTTTGGAAAAAATGTGGAATTTAAGCTAAAGGCTGACATAGATCTATTTTTTAGGATCTAGTTTTTTAAACATTTCTGGGTTAGTAACATGGTTAGGAAAACAATGTGAGAATTTTGGTATAGAAACTAACATAAAGAAAACCCTTTCACCATTTCCTTGCATGGTCTCCAGACATTGTGATAACCATGCTGAAGCCACTGCCTCAAAAAGACCAAAGCCACACATCAAAATACACAGTCTCTCATAAGTGGATGCATGGTTTGGGAAAACTAAATGCCACTCATGAACCATACCTTTTTCTATTGTCTCACTATGCATGTTTTCTTATAGGTGTTTCACTGTTTTCCCAAATTGTACACTAACCACAAACCTATAGAAATTCCCTAAAACACTCAACAATTTCTTCAAACACTCTCAAACATCACCCATAACCATTATATACTTAAAAATCATAAAAAATGGCTACATAGAAGAATATTGGGGTGTTATAGAGGGTGAATTTATATAAAAAAATACAAGGAATACTAGAAGAAAGAAAGTTTAAAATCACATAAAAAAATTGTATAATATCAGCAGATTGACAAAATAAAATGTTATTTGGGTAAATAAATTAAAAATACTCTAATATAAAAATGGTTAAGATATTATGTATTAATATTTGAATAAATAAATATTTGAATGTGATAAATAATTTAAATTTTGTAAAATTAATGAGACAAGATATTTGGTAAGGATGTTTGAAAATACCTCTAAAAAGAGATCCTATATCAACCATGAAAATCGATTGATGATTCCACATATTAGTCCCTTATCATTATTGGTTTCTAAGATGAAAAAACTAACCCTTTATTTTTTTTCTATATCCATATTCTTGAAATACAATATCCTTTAACTCTTTAATGGGAAATCTTGAATCCTAATGAAGAATAGTACCTTTCCCTTTTAATGGAAATATAAAGAAAACCATGATCCCCTTAATTTAATGATAATAACCCCAAAATTTTTATGAAATAGAATGATTAATAGATTCATTAGAATCAATGGATTTCATGCTTGGTCTCAATTCTCTCATATAATATGAAACATTATAAGAGAGAATGAGAATACTATAAGAGAATGATTGGATCTTAATTTTTTTGACACTCTAGAATGGAGAAAGAATATTTATAAAGAGAGAATAATTTTGAGAGTAATTGAGTAATTGAGAATGTTGGTGTTAGACATCATATGAACATGTGTATTGTTATAGAATTCCAATGCTTCATAAGGACTCTATTTACAATCTCAAATAATTTTTTTTAATCATTTATAATTATTTGGGAGTATTTCATATGTATATATAGAAGTTCATTGAACTTTTACCATCATAAATTCAATTCTTAGAGCTATTGGGCCAACACCACTATGTACCTTGTATCATATACTTGGTAGCATGCGTGGTTACTACTACATGGTGCACATTATCTGCATTCACCAGCAAGTAGGTGAACATACACTAACTGGATAATGGATTTTTATACTCAGGGATTCCACTTTACATCATCACCAGTAATCAGGTTCTCCTCCACTTAGTATCCCCTGGGATCCTACTTTATGAGGGAAGCCCGGATAATTCCATCAATTTTCAAACAACAAGACACTAGATGCCTGACGATTCCTTAATACAAGATTTTTATAGAGTGGATTTTATAATTCCTTCAATTATCCTCAATTATTATTCTCTAATTCCTTCTTCTAACACTTTAAAACGTCCATGAAAATATATTTAAAGATCTTTAAAAGGGTTGTAACATGATATCATTAAGGGTTGTTTCACATAAATTAAGTAAAAAATTTTAAACACAATATGGGTTGTTTTGACACATAAAATGAAAGAATGGTGAGGATCATGGAAACTTATTCCCTTATTTGTTGAGAATAAGATAAACCATTACACTTTTGAGTCAATATAATCCTCTTAGTTTCTTTATACCCCTTGAGCTAAGACTAAACTCTTGGTTCCCAAATATATATTTATTTTATATTCCCCCCGCATTTATTCCCTAATATACCTAAAGTTATTATACACATCATAGTTACAATATATGGGTCTCTTATTTTTTGTAATACCCAAAACTACCACAAAGGGAAGAACTAATCTGAAATCCTAACATAGTCTCTCGTTTTAACCATATTCATGACACATGAATATCACCGGTAGGATTATTAATAAGCCCAAAAAAACCCTATTTTGTACTCCAATGTTATATGAGTGATCTTTAATCACTTGATTCTCATATTAATTATAAATAACATGGTATTAGAGGTTTATTTGATCATTAAATTAGTGTAATTAAGACTCATAATAGTAATAAACTTCAATTACAAGCTTCATGATTCTAAATTACATAGCATTCATCTTTTTTGTTTGATTTTATGTTCTATGGATCAGTTCTCACATATAACTTTAAACTATGTCATTTACACTATGTGGTAATTATCTATTGTTCTCACAATATATGTAGGAAACCTATTTTTGGTTCAACTGCAACACCCTCAAAGATAACTCTTATCTTATGAGATGATCATAATTGGACCATTATACCTTGGGTAGATATACTTATATTGGATTTATTATATTAAAGCCTCATATTTTCTATGTTCTCCAACACAAGAAATCTTGACCCTAGGTGAAAATCCCAGATCCTCACATTTCATGAGCATATTACCTCCTTATACTGAAGAGTATAAGGACAATCATACTTCCCTAGTGATGATCTTGGGATGCATCTAGTGATATGAAAGAGGTGATCATACCTTCTCATGTTTCATTAGTAACTACAAGAAAGAACTATAAATGGTATCTCATGAATTTTTCCCACAATAGCCATAATTAATAAATTTTCACATAGTCACCAATTCTGCATGATGTAAAACATATTGGAAGGGGTCTGTGTCACATGACCATAAAATTTACAACAAGTCCCATTAAGTGACATAAAAAAATATGGATTTTTATTCCTACTCTGAAATGATATGTAGGAAACCTCTTCGAGGATCAATCCCAACATTACAAAACCTTCCACCTCCCTAGATTATTATAAACACCAGAGTTAATAACTATGGCTATAAATCTAAATATCACTAATTATTAAATTAAATATCTTGAAAATATAGTACATTTAGTAGTTGAAATATTCACT
Organism: Viscum album; assembly: GCA_963277665.1. Lineage (NCBI taxonomy): Eukaryota > Viridiplantae > Streptophyta > Magnoliopsida > Santalales > Viscaceae > Viscum > Viscum album. The sequence goes on from OY728147.1 coordinate 626,223,974, forward strand.
AGGAAAAGATCATATCATTGTCATTAGGTTCCAATATCATGATTGTATTTGGGATGGATTCAAAGACATATGATAAATCTATTATAAATCTATAGTGTTGCAAATAAATCCCCCAAAAAGGATAAATGATTCTTAACTCCCAGCCTCTAGACCAATATACATTTTAAAGAATCATTGGATAAAAATTAAATTTTGTCATCCCTATAGAAATTAAGACCACAAAAACATTCACACTGAACCGTTACAGATGAAAGATACATTGGATTTTACATCTAATAAAGAATCGGATGGAGCCTTTGCACTAAGAGAACATCATAGGTGTGAGATTATGTATGTTGAAGATGAATGATGATGGATAAAAACCTGTAGGAATTGAGTATATTACCTTGTTAATGAGGTGAGAACATATTTGGTTTCAACAAGTTGAGATCATGTGACTTGGATGTTCACGAGGAGTTAAATGTATGGTTGGGTGGACACTGATGTGTGCCTTGTGATACGAGGCTAGGTTCAAGTGAAAAAATCTCTAATGGTGAGATGATGAGCTTGTTAGTGGGATGTGACTCCCAAAGGAAAGTATTCTATGAGACCATTATGATAAATATAATTATCATCTCTATGATATAGTAATAGCGTATTAAATATAAGAATCATGGGAAGAGATAATTATGGGTGTTTTCTTAAAACCCGAATCAGTTGTGTGGGACCAACCTGGCTATATTAGTGATGAAATCTCATTCTATTGAATTTATAACGTTTATTTATTGAAATTGGTTCAAGAAGGTGATTTTACCATGTGGATTACTTGAGTTATATGCAGGATGTACCACGGGGTATATGTGTAGTATGAAGTGAGTTACATGGATGATGTTGTAACACCCTAAGATCTTATGAATACATTTATCTTTAAATAATTTGACTGTTTGATATCATGGGTTACATTGAAAAATAATTTTAAATGAATTTTAAAAAAAAATTAAAACATTATTATTTAATGTTATTATATAGGGACACTCACTTTTCATATATTAAGATTACATTACATTTGAGGAATACTTAGTACATTACAAAAAACTTCCCAAATACTGTAATAGACTAGTGACTTTGAAATCATGGAATCATTAACAATTGTACATATGTGAGATATGTTATCTCCCACTGGGTTCTTCTTGACTAAAAAACATGTTAGAAACATCCAACATAATACATATCTTTATAACTTGGGTGAAAGGAAACATATAAAGGGGTGATCATATGTGATCAGTAAGGGAAATCAATGGAGATCTGTAAACATAATCATGTACATAAGGGCATGAGAACATTATCCTGAAATTATAAGATCATAACATACATATCCAAGTTTATAAATAGGATCATGGCATAGAGATTGATAGTTTATAATACTTGAATCATATAGAAATAATAAACATGATCCATGAAAGCATAACATATGAATAAAACCAGGAGCTATGGAAAAAATAATAATATAATAATGAGTTCCATGGTTGTCAAGGAATCACTAGTGTTATTAATTTATAATGTTAAAAACACATTAATTGTAAGTATAAAAAGAAATTATCTTGAGAGAGTCAGTAAGAGATATCACCTCTTCTTCAGTGAACACCCTCTAAATCTTCTCTTAAGGACACTAGAGTTCATATTTTGAGAATACGATAACCTACAAAACTTTTATAAGGATTTAATGAGGATAAATGGGTAGGTTTTGGTTGATATTTAATGATGAAGGTGTTGTGAGGAGGTGAGGGAGGATGTTTCTTTTTATAAAAGAGGGGAGGTTCACTTTTGGAAACTCCGAAAATATTAATTTAATATAAATTGATTTTCATATTCAAATATATATAAAGTTAGTTATTTAGAAGAAAAGATGAGGATTGGTCAAGTAATCTCAACTAATGATTTAAATATGTGTTTAGGTCATAAAAATAACATTATCTCTTGAATTTAACCGTTATTGAAATTCTTTAACTTTTACCATGTCATCTTAGATTTTTTATAGTTTAGGGTCAATATAGTTACTATAAAATGAAAAAATAACCCTAATAGGATCATTGAGGATAATTTTAAAATTTTTATATTTATTTGGACGAATTATATTTTTTTATAAATTTTATACCATTTAATGAGATAGTATTTATTTTCATGTAACATTTATGTCAATTTTGATACTATCAAATATTTATCTTTTTAAAAATATCCTAAAAAATGATAAATTTGAACTAAGACTTATAATATAACAATAAAATATAAATATATCTATAAAATACTTATATGTTATTAATTATGTTAAATTATATTTATTTTAATATTTTAAATATAATTTATTTTATATTTCCATTAATTGAACAATTTTTTCCTCAACATTATACAATCCTTTAATTAAATTAATTACTATATAAAAATTAAAAACAAATTATCATGATGAAGATCAATTTATTATCATTAGAATTACTCTTTATAGTATAATTTATCTACTGTATAACCCTAGTTTGAAATTGATTTACTTATTAAAAAAATGATTATGGCATTTTGACTTATCTATAAATAAAATATCATAAATGTCATATTCTCACACAAGTGGATTAAGAAGGCTATAAATTTGGGGAAAGGATGATTTCAGTAGAAATCTATTTATCCAATGAAATTAAGACAATTTTTAGGGAATTTAATAATTTTATAATATTTTTTAACTTTATTTACACAATTTATCCTTAAAAGTGGTAAATAAAAATTTACTAAAGTTACTATTCATAATGACTAAAAATAAAATAAAACATTTTAAATAATTTGGACCTTTTTATTCTAAATATAAAATCCATTTTTCAAAATTTATAATATATAAGTTGTAGTAATTATTTTAAAATTATTCCCTTTGATGGGGTGAGAAAACAGATTATTAAAGTTATACTATGGAAAATATTAAAACAATATTATATCTAAATTCAATGTAATATTTATGAAAATTCCTCAAAAAATATTAAATGGCATAAATTTAATAAAACTATACATTAAAATTAATTAAAAATATAATTTAATGATATAAAATATTTTGATGAAAAATGTTGGTTGCGTTTAAAATTTAGTTTTCTTACTATTCATCAAAACATGAAAATTATCAGAATAATTCAAAAAAAATCAATAAAATTAAATTTTAATCTCCCCATGTCAAAGAAGAATTTTATTTTTTCAAATTGAATATATAAAATTTTAAAAAAATTGGATTTAAAAAGGATTCCCCATTAAAACGTGGTAGATTACCTTTTACAAAACATAGATTTTTAGGCATGAAACTGGGATTGTACTTATCTTATGCCTATAAAATTTATTTTATGAATATAGAAAATATTTAGTTGAATATATAAAAAATATATTTTGTTAGTATCGTTCAATAACTTTAATTAATTTAATTTTTTAATTTAAAATGACTTTCGGGTCATAAAAAATAAAAATATTTTCTTTATATTTAATTTTTATATATTATCATTTATAATTAATTAGTAACCAATGAATTAATATTTTCATAAGTTATTTAATACTATTCATACCCAATAATTTAACATCTAGGTTATTATTTTATTAAAAAAATGATATTTTGTGGAAACTCGATGTTGCGTGTAACGTACGCCAAGTCAGTGTTGCGTGTAGCAAAAGGAAAGTTGGTACTATATAAAATTAATGTTTGATTTAGTTAAATGAAAAGAATATATAAAAATTAATTTATTCAAAATGAGTTTTTAAAAAAACATGGGGTTTCACATTCTACCTCCTAAAATTGAATTTCACCCCCAGAATTCATCAGTCTGATACAAAAAAATAATGATTTTTCTTCCTCATAATATCTTAAAGTTACCACATAGCTTCCTAAAAATAGTGATTTATACAAAAAACTGTGATAAGGGGAGTAGTCTTTTTTTGGAGAACATTCAATGTACAATCTAAAATTTAAAATGGTTGTTATTTATAAGAGAGTTCCTGCTCTAATAATATGACCACTGAGTTCATTCCATGTGTAGGGTCATGTATGTACTTCATCATGAGAGGTACATGGAACACATCATGGGCTTCATAAATATTTGGAGGAAGTTCCAAGAAATAGGCTATTATCCTAACATGATCAATAATTTTTATGGGATCAATATATTTATGGATTAGTTTCCCTTTCTTCTCGAATCTCAAAATCTTCTTCCATAGAGAAATTTGTAGAAATTACTTCTCACAAAATTAAAATTCTAGATCACTCTCTCTGTTATCAGTATAACTTTTTTACCCACCATCTGCTACCTTGAGATGTTTTTGAATGGTTCTATCCTTCTCAGCCATCTGTTTAGTGATCTCAGTCCCCGATTAGATTCTTTCCCCAACTTCATCCCAACAAGTTGGAGCTCTACATTTCGTTCCATATAGGGATTCATATAGAGCCATATGAATGGTTGAGTAAAATATATTATTATAATAAAACTCATCTTGAGGAATGTGTTGATCTAAAAAACCTTTATAATCGAGAGAATATGATCTCGACATATTCTACAGGGTTTGAATTTTTCATTTATACTGACCATCGATCTGAGGATGATAAGATGTTCTGAAACATAATTTCATATCATGTTCTTACTGGAGACTTTTCTAGAATTTTTAGGTAAATCTCATGTCCCAATAAGATACAAAAAAATGTGGCACTTTATGAAACCTTACAACTTACTTAATGTATATCATGGAAAGTTGATCAAAAGAGAAGTCCTCTATGATAGTAATGAATTACGATGACTTAGTAAGGTGATCTAATGCCACCCATATATCATTTAACCCTTTAGAGGTTTTATCAAGTTGAATGATAAATCCATGGTTTTATTCAATCATTTCCATTTTCGTATGGGTAGTGGATGCAACACCCCCTTTGTTTTTTTTCTTTCAGCCTTAACTTACTGGCTACCAAGAACTAAGATAAAAAATATATAATATATCTCTTCATGCCATCCCAGTAGAATTATTCGTTCAAGTCTCCATACATCTTCACACTTCCAAGATGAATAGAGAATGAAGAGCTATGAGATTTGACTAATAGATCATTCTTTAAATATATAATGCATGGAATACATTCATGGTTCTAGAACCTTATCAGTGCATCATGATCAATGTTAAACTCAAGAATATTTTTGACCATCTTTTGTAGCTACACATCTTCCATTTTTACCTCTTTAGTATTTATATGGATTGAGGGTTGAACATTCAATTGTTCAAGATAAGGATTTATCATTCCTTTATGATTTATAGGTCCATCCTATTCCAATCAAGAAATACTATATCTTTTTTGATCCTCATCATAGAGAAGCTGGCATGATCCCTTTAACTCAAAGCATCAGCCACCTTGTTTGCTTTCACTGGGAGGTAATGTATTGAACAATCGTAATACTTTTTAATCTTTAACCATATTCTATGTGCATGTTAAATTCCTTTTATGTGAATACATATTTAAGAAATTTATGATTGGTATATATACTATAATTTTTACAACCCTGATAATTCCACCATATCCATAATGAAAAAATTTCCATAGCTAACTCCAAATCATGATTTTTGTAATTTTTCTCATGAGTATTCCACTATTACGAGGCATAAGTGATAATCATATTGTCCTTCAAGAGAAAAAAAATCCAAATCCTATTTTGGATGCATCACTATAGAATAAAAAACTTCTCCACTATAGGGTAATATAACCACTGGTGCACTGATTAAACTTCTCTTCAGTTCCTTGAAATATTCCTCACATTAAACTATCCAAATAAACATGGATCCCTTCCTTATTAACATGACCATAGGATTAGATAGTCATGATAAATTCTTCACAAACCATCGATAATATCCAACTAATCAAATAATTATATAGATCTCAGACACCATGGTTGTTCTTGGAAAAATTTTAATTACCTCCGTATTTGATGGATTTATCGGTAAACCTTCTCTTGAGATTATTAGAACCCAAAATTAAACCTTTTGTGTCTAAAATTCACACTTTGTAAATTTTTCATAGAGTTTATCCTTTATTAGGGACATTAGCACAATTATTATGTGGTATTGATTCTCTTCATTGAACTTTTTATAGATAATAATATCATCTATAAATACCACCACAAATAGATCAAGGAAATCTCTGAAGACTATATTAATCAAATCCATGATGATAGGATGGGAATTAAAAGTCCAAAAGGCAATACTATACACACATAGTGACCATAGTTTGAATGGAAATACATCTTGGATATATCCTCCTTCTTGACCCTCAATTGATGATATCCCTAATGAAGTTCAATCTTGGAAAAATATTGATCTCCATAAAGTTTATCAAGAAATATCCAATAATGGGAAGATGATACTTATTCACGAGTGTGATCTTGTTCAACACCAGACAATCAATGAAGATTCACACTAATCCATCTTTATTATTCCAAAAAGAACTAGTGCACCCCAATATGACACACTTGGATGAATGAAATCCTTATTAAGATTTCCTTAGAGTTCCATCTTTAATTCCTTGAACTCAATTGGGGCCACTCTATAAGGAGTCTTTGAAATTAGTGTATAACCATAAATGAGATCTATAGAGAATTCCACTTCAAGTTTTGGTAGAATACTAGAGATATCATTCTAAAATACATCCACTAAATCATGAACATTTGGCATATAATGAATGTCAACTTTTCCCCCAACCATTTGAGATAAACAACCCTTTGGAATTGGAATTAATACACATACAGTGGATGTAATCCCCATAGGATGTTCATACTTATCTTTACATTGATATATGATCATAGGATGGTTTGAAACATAAAAAATAACTTAGATTCCATGAAAATATATGTGGTATTTTATAGGGAATTTAAATCCTTGCCTAATATGACATAAAATTTAACCATAGGAATAATGATAATATTAGTAGGAAACACATTCCAACAAACTTGAACCAGAGAGGAACCATAGACTTAAGATGAAATCATTGTACCATTAGGGGTTTTCAATTATAATTCACCATATAATAATTTTTGTGGAATTATTACAACCATAAGAAATTATGTAGATATAAATGAGTGATTATATCCAGAATCCAGAAAGTCATTAGCAGTTTTATAGTCGATGGGTGTACCTTTCACCACATCATTATCACATACATAATCAGAAACAGTTATCACTTGAGATTTAACCCTGTCCCTAGCCTTTATAGATTTTTTATGTTGATCATCATCATAATACCTTGTGTTTTGGAATTGATTAGCTAAATTCCCATTCTCTTTACCCTTGTAGCGCTGAAGCATGGGAGGTGCATTATATGTCACTTTCTATCCATTCACACCATTGGATGAGTTTTTCCATCACATCCACAATAAAAATCCCAATGACTATAATTTACACACATAAAAAATTTATTATATCTCTTATGAATATTTCTTCTATGCTTATTACTGCACATAGAGAATAAATGAAAACTTATCTATTTCTCTTCACAGTTTTCTAATTTCCCTTTAAACTCCATCTTCCTCTTATGGTCAAAACCAGGAGATTTGTACGCGACTACTTCCTCCATTTCAACCATGATTAAATTCTCACAATATCATCATAGATACAATAATATCTTATGAAAAAAATCAGTTATGACACTTGGATTTAATATACTGTAGAACATATCGAATTTAATTTAAGTTTGGGTGATAATTACTACAATATACCTTTAAATTCTCATGAAATTGGTATCATAGTTACCAACAGATTAATCACCCATTTTAATTAAACCAAGTAACTATTTCTACAAATTTTTATGAATAATTCAAGGAAAATACTCATTGAGAAATAATTTATTCGACACATCCCAATACATGGATTCAATTTCATCTTTCCAAATCCTATTCTTAATTTGATTTCACTAATGGTCTGCTTCTCCTTCTAACTGATAAATATATAGATTAAAATTCTATTTCTCTAAACTCCAGAGAACATATAATATATTTTCATTAGTATTGATTAGTTATTCTGCAACATGGGGATTAAAGGCCCCACTGAAATAATTTGATATTTTCATAATCAAATATTAAACAGAATGTTTTTCCCACCTTTTCTCATTTGGAAGTCCACCATTATTCATTGCTTGAGAAAGTTGTGTGAGTGTAAAAAAATATTTTCCATTCTAGAAACCATATCATATGGTTTCTCTAGATTACAATAATTTCATTTTCACTACAATCACCATTAATGTGGTTCCTTCTAGTTCCACCCATTGACTAAAACTAAAATCATAGAGTAAGAAACAAATATCATAACGAGGAACCACATAATCCTGAAAAGTCAAAAATAGGATGTCTAAATTATGACACAATTGTTAATCTAGGACAACATAGGTTAATCCATGGTTATTTAGAGCCAAATTATATTTAAATCCTTCATGATGGTTCATGAAGAGTTTTTGAATTCCCAAAGCATATCACTCAAGAGTGACATACTATGTGTACATCAAGGCCCGTTGTCATGTACGAGGTTACATAGAGTTAAGCCTAACATAACTTGTCCGAGTTGTTACCCCTAGGTAAATATGTACCATATCCACATCACCTTTTAGTATCTAGACAAGGTTGTATTCTGAGGAAACCACTCTCTCCATCCTTTACCAAAATTCTAGGAAAAGTTTCTATACTTTTCTTTATTCTTACACTTATCCTTACATATGTCATCAGGGATCTAATTGAGGTTTTTCCAACCTAGTTTCAAATTTTTAACTAAAATTTTTCTCTCATAACAACTATATCAAACCTCACTTTTCATACATTAACATTATATTTCTTTTTCAGAATAATTAATACGCCACACAAACAAAAGCCGAAAGATTGTAGTAGTGTAATGACTTTTGAATCATGGAAACATAAAAAATGGTACAAAAGTGAGATAAATTATCTCCCATTAAGTTCTTCTTGAAAATAACGCTTCCTAAAACTATCACGTATATTAAATATCTACATAAAATGGGTGAAAGGAAACATAAAAAAGAGTGAGATAAGAATCCCAGTAATGGTAAACAAAGGAGATATGTAAACGTAACCATGAAAATAATAGTATTAGAACAAGATAATGAAATTTGAAGATTAAAAACTACATATAAAATATCATAAACATGATCATGAAATAAATATTGATGATTCATAAGACATGAATCATAAATTAATAAAAAAAGGATCTATGAAAGAGTTAAAGACATGTAAAAATATAATAACTATTTAGATGGTAGTCAAGGAATCAATTCCAAGGGCATATTGGTATTATGAGATCACTTCCCATAAAATATTAGTAGTCATGGTTCACTCTCATGGCCATTATAGTGGAAAAAGTCCCCTATGTCTATCTCATGAGATATAAATCTTTACCAAATGTATTGGAGGGAGATAGAGGTCTATTTATTCTCATGTGTCAAAAGATCATGAATAACCATATCATAACCCATGAAATGAAATTGGTATCAAAAAAATATATTAACATAACGACCTTTAAAAAATAGGCAAGTTTCATAATCATTACATCAGAGTATAACCCTTGAAAAGAAGTGGGTTTTCTAAAGCATATAACCTATGAAAAAGAAACAGATTGAGTAAAAATCATTCTATAAAATGTAAAAAATTAATAGAAATAATATGAATGGATTAATTTTATTATTTCTAATAAATTAATGAGTAAAATAAATGGATGTCATCTTAGATGGGAAATAATTTAAATGATCATTAAAAACATTTCTTGAGGAAAATATCCTTTCTTATTGAAAAAACATTTCTTCTATAAAAATACAATGAAATATTGAAATAAAATGGTATCATTAAAAATAAACTATAAATAATATAAGTGAAGAAAAATTGATTTATGTCATCATGAAAGTGGAAAAATCTATTCATGCCATATAAGTTAAAAAGAATCATTCTTCTCATACTTTTTCCAGAAAAGTTAAAAAGTACCTCATTTGGAAAATGACAAAATATTTATTTCAAATGATTTAAAAAATTCATACACGAGTAAAAACTAATTTAAACAACATTATAATAATATTAATGATATTTTAAATAAATTTTTAAGTATCATGAACATGGATGGTAAATATTTCCCTGCAGATACATATGTATAAACAGCCCCATCAATAATGAGATTGTGGAATTACCCCTTACCTTAAGTATGAATTCCATTGTATGTATTTGTAACTCATATATAACTAATTATAAAATTTTATTAAAATATTTAGAAACCATATTAATATGATATCATATATAATCATAGTATCACCTGTTTATTGATAATATTTAATTACAACTCTTTTCGGGTGTTAATTGCTTCCTTTTCGTATGCATGTTTGTCGTATAATTCAATGTTTATGTGGATAGGATATAGTTTATTATTTTATAGAATAATATTAAAGTAATATATAAAATATGTACAAATTATATAAATTTATATAATCATTCATTATTAGTGATCAGAGAGAATGAATCAAATTGCATCGTGGAGATGGTAAGCTGTACGTTAACCCGAGTGATTAAATCATTCCCAAAATTGTGAAATGGTATAAGAGTGGATGTTATATATTTTTTTCCAAAATAATTATCATCTTTTATCTATCATATATATTCAATTCTTCCATCCTTATACCCATCCAATTAAATTTTAGTGAAAAATAGATTACACCCCAATGTGGAGACATAGGTCGTACGTACGCACGCGTTGTGATTTTATTTCTCATAGGATGGATAAAAGGTGGAATATTATTATTACAAAATCATAACAAAATCTCATTATATAGGTGATACTATATTTATTAATTAATAATAGAAACAAAAAATGAAGATAAAGTAGAAGAAAAAGTACTCATGAGAGATCCGGTCAAGGCGATTACCTCTTTTTTAGTGAACTCCATTTAGATATTCTCGTTGGGACAAAAGAATTAGTCTTTTGAGAATACTAGAACCTCAATAACATGGATAAGGATGGTATGAGGTGTTATAGTAAGGGTTTGTTTGAGCCATAATTATCACGGTGGTGTGAGGAAGTGAGGGAGGTGGTTAATTTTTATAATAGAAGGGGGGAGCACTCTTGGAAACTCACAAAATATTTTTTTAATATAATGTTTTTCATTTTGAAATGGATTAAAAGTGAGTTATTTAGAATCTAAGATACATATGGGTAGAAATAATCTCAACCAATGATTTTTAGACATGTTTATGTCACAATAATAACCTTATCTCTTGTCTTTAACCCTTAGTTAATCCCTTTAACTTCTACTATGATAACTTGGATTTTTACACTTTATTGTTAATATAGTTTCTATAAAATGAAAAAACCCAAATCGATCCATTATGAAATTTTTTAAATTTTTCTATTCATTTGTATGAATTACAGTTTTTTAAATTTTATATCATTTAATAAAATATTATTTATTTTAAAGTATAATTTATTTCAATTTTTATACAATTCAATATTTTCCGTTTTAATAATATCCTAAAAACATGATAACCTAAAATAAAAACTCTAATATAACACTAAAATATTAAATATATTTATAAAATTTGTGTATGTTAATAATTATGTTAAATTATATTTATATGAATATTTTAATTATTAGTTATTTTATATTTCCATTAATTGAATCATTTATGCATCATCATTATATAAGCTTTTAATTAAATTATGTCTTCTCTACAAATTAAAAATAAATTATCATGATGAATATAAGTTTATTATATTTTAATTTAATATTCTTTGTTTTATTTATATTCTTTATAGCCTTATATTAAAAATTATTTACTTATTAAAAATATGATTATGGAATTTTTAACTTTACATTAAATAAAATATAATAAATGTCATATTCTCCCACAATAGGCATAAAAAGGTTATATTTTTTTACAAAGGATTTTTTTGTTTGAAATAAATTCATAAAATAAAATGAGGACAAGTTTTAGGGTAATGGTGTAACATAATAATGTTACTTTTACCTTTAATTACCCGATTTTCCATCAACTTTGGTAAATTAAAATTTATTAAATATATTATTCATAGTTCCCAAACATAGAAGAAAACTACATACATAATTTGGACCCACTTCTTCCAAATATGTAATAAATTTTTTAAAATTCAAAACACAGAATTTATAGTAATTATTTTAAAATTAATCTCGTTGACGGGGTGAGAAAACATGTTATTAAAGTAAAAATGTGCAAAATATTGAATCGTTTTTATATATAAATAAAATTTAAAATTTCTTACAATGACCTAAACTATATTAAATTATAAAAATATAATCTAATTGTAATTTAAAACTAGTAAAAAATTTAATTTATCACTATAAATTATTTCAATGAAAATTGTTTTCCTCATTTCAAATTTAATATTTTTTTACTAATAATAAAATCCTAAAACTTATCTGAAAATTACCAAAAAACAAATCAAAGAAAAATTTTATATCCCTATTTCATTGAAGAAGTTTATTTTATAAAAATTAATATATAAAAGTTCCAATAATGTGATTTAAAATGAGTTCTCCATTAAAAGGTGATACATTCCCTTTTTTAAAAATATAGGTTTTATACATAAAATTAGGTTGGATCATATCATATGCCTCTAAAATTTATTCTATGAATATAAAAAATATTTAATTGAATAAGTAACATAGATATTTAATTAATATCATTCACTAATTGAATTGAATTGAATTTATTTATACAAAATGACACTGGGATCATAAAAATAATGATTTTTTACTTTATATCTAATTGGTATATTTTTTCATTTCTAATTAATTTGTATGAAAAGAATTAAAATTTTCATAAGCTTGTTAGTATTATTCATAACTACTAATTTAACCGAGAGTTTATTATCTTATTTTAATAAATATAAAATGATGTTTCGTGGAAACTTGATGTTCCGTGTAAAGTAATCCATGTCGGTGTTTCATGTAGCACAATCCATGTTGGTGCCACATGAATAGAATGTTTGATTTAGTAAAATGAAAGACATCTATGAAAATTAATTTACTTTAAAAGAAAAAAGTTCGAAAAAAGTCAAGGTTGTTCAAATCACCATTCCATTAGACTGAAAAGTATTAATAATACAAACTAAATTATAAAAAATGTTTGGTTACATGTGTATATCTGAATTATTTGGGTATCTATTGATTACAAATAAAAATATAAATCATATTAAAGTAAAAGGTATATTTTTCAAAAAAACTATTTTTTATGTCCACAATTTATTTTTTATTTAATAAAATTAAATAATTCACTATTGGTGAAATATTTTAACAAAGTTTATGTATTATATAGTTAATATGAATTTTTATCCTTCATTTAACTTTTTTCTTGGCTTGGGAAAATAATAAACCAATTTTTATTCTTAAAAATGTATATTTCTAAAAAGAAATTTTCTCCCCTTATTTTGTGTTTATTTTAAATTAATTTCTACTAATTTAAAATTATAATTTGATAAAATAAATTCCATATTATAAATTATGATTTTCATATTTTTAAAAAAGGTTCGTTTTATTTTTTTCTAAATGAATAGTAATCGTGGTAAAAGTTGTCACATCCGTAAAGAGTAACTCGGGTTAATCTATGTTATATCTAAGTGTCAAGGACATAATTTGTCATCAAAATTATAACTGGATGATTATAATTAAACCCTTATAACATTATTTTTGAAATTTGTTTATTTAATAAATAATAATCCCCCAAAATTACCTATATAATATTTCATGTGAAGAAAGTTACAAAATGTCACTCTCTTATTTCTAATTATCTTTTATATGTCCATATTGGGATAAAATAAAGTAATGAATAAATATTAATGTATATTTTGTGTTAATTAATTTATTTACATAATACAAATTTACTTATGATTTTTATAATTTATATTATTACCTTAAATGATTATAAAACACTGATACAATATTTATTAAATTACCAGAAAATACAATAAATGATTATTAAAAATATGAAAAAGTTAAATTATTTTATCGAGTAATAGTGTTATATTAACTTTGTAGATGGATATGTCATATTATTTCTATTTTTATAGAATATATTATTATTCAATGATTTTATTTATGTATTTTAAATTAAAATAACATAATATTGTCAAAATCGACATTAATGATATTTAATAAAAATAATATTTAATTAAATAAATTTTTAATAAAAAAATAATTAAATAAAAAAAATAAGATAAAAATGTCCTGAATTTTTATCCTTTATTTATTTATGAAATAATAGTTGAATTATATGAAAAATGAAATCCCTTTATGCGTAAAAAATTTGTTGCCTTAGTTAATTTTAAAATAGGATAACTAAGTGTTTAAACTAAAAGATAAGGTTCAAAACACCATTTAAACTTGTCCAAATTATATTTATTTATTATATTATAACCAAATAATATATTATACTTTAATACCTATAATTTTGGACTCATTTGGACTAGGTAACTACTTTTTAATAGTTTAATCTTTTAAGAAATTCCAAACATGCCCCTAACCTCAATTATGAAGGTCGACCTCCTCCCCTAACTTATTCACACATTTTTAACTTTATATATCTACCATTACCTTAGAAAAACCATTCTAAAATTCATTACCACATTATATATTTTAGGTTATCCCAAAAATACCAATCCCTATATCCTTAAGTGGATATATAATGGAGTTCTTTTGAAGGATAAATAATTTCCTTAATCGATCACTTTCTTTTTAATTATTCCATTACCTCATCTAAATTTTTTATAATATTCCAAAAATAATAAAATTATTATACTAAATATACTAAATTATTATTATTATTATTATGAAACAACCATTACAACCCTTCTTTAAATCATATGGGATGTGGAAGTATTGCTTTTGTGTATGTACAACTTACCGTCTCCACGTAGAGATACAATTCCTTATTCATCATCATATTCTATAGATGGGTATTTTGATTATTTTAATGTATATATGTTATACTTTTTTTAATTATAATTTATAATCTAACTTCATACCATCCATTTTGTTGGGAAATGATAACGTCGCTTGTGTGTATGTGTGGACTACCACCTCTATGAAGTTATGTCATTCATTTTTCATTTTTCTTTACATGGATGGTAATGAATATAGATTTAATGAATATATGTGATTAAAATTATATATTAATGATTCTGGAATTTTGGGTTATTTTTTACCTTTCTTTTTTCCATTGATCAAAAAATGAATACAATGTTCTTGTATACGCACGACCTACCGTCTCCATGAATGGTGTAATTCGTTTTTCTAGATCTATATTTTTTGAATGAATCTAAAAATATATATAATTAATATATAAGATATATTTTTTTAACATTAAATATATGATGGAACCATGATCCAAAATACAATTCCCAAACTGCTGAACCAACAAATACATGAAAAACGAAGTTGATATCACCCAAAAAATTGATTTTAATAATGAATTATTAAAAAACGGGTGATAAAATGTCATAAGAAAACCATATATGATATTATATATATTATTATGGTTCTAAAATAGTGATATAATAAATCTATATTTATTATAATTGAGTGTACAATGTGTAAAAAGTAATTCAGACCTAATGTAAAGGATTTGTTTCACACTTTTATTTATGTGAGTGACTGGAATTATTTAAGACCTTTTTTATGTGGTGAATATAATGAAAATGAATTTATTTTATGATACTGAAAATATTTTTGGAATAAATATTCAATTCATTTCTCTTTTCGGTTGAAAAACTTTTTCTTCCACATCCATGTTAATTAAAAATATTTTTAAAATGGGTCTTAACTATTATAACATGATTATTTAAATTCATTTTCACCAATCTCGGAATTTTCAAAAAATGGTTTATCTTAATTTTATTTTCATCTTCTAAACAAGGTACTTCTTAACTTTTTAAACAAAATAATTAAAGAAATATTTTATTTTAATAGATATAGAATGAAAAGAATACCTCTCAATAATGACTGATCAATTTTTTGAATCCTCCATTAAAATTTTCTATTTTTATTTTTAAAGAAATAATTTCATTAATAAATCTGAAAATTTTATGTTTTAAAAACTTTATTTCAAATTTAAAGGATATTTTCCATAAAAAATGTTCTAAGTAATCTTTCAAAATAATTTTCTATATATGATGACACATTTTCAGGTTACATAAGATTTATTGGAGTTATAATCTTGTGATACCATCCTTATTAATTATATAGATGGTTTATGTTTATGATGAAAAAATGTTTATGAAACCCATTAGTTTTCCTTGAGTTATACTATGATGAAATAATGTACTTTTTATGAACTCCATTTAATTTTATTAGATAATGTTATGATGAAATATTTATGATACCCATTTCTTTTCCATTGGTTATGGTATGATGAAATGTTTGTGAAACCAATTTCTTTTCATGGGTTATGATATGATGAATGTTTTATGATCTTATGCCAATTTTTTTACTATTTTCATTATTTGATGGGATAGTTCTATATCTCCCTCCTATGAATCTAATGAAGATTGATACCTTATTAGAGAGACAAGACTACAATGGGAAGTGAACACAGTTAATTAAGGTACTTTATCCAATATCAATGTATTGGGAGTAAAACTTGACTATAATGATGGTTTAAGATGTGAACCTAATCCAGTATGATAGTTTTTTGAGTAAAACTTTACTAATAAGATGGTTTGGGGATTGAACTCAATCCACTATGATAGTAATAGTAGTAAAACCTTGAATAGTTAATTTTTTCTACACGTATGTGTATGCAACAATTATGTCTATTATTCCAATGTTATGCTCTTATGGATCATGTTATTTGATTACTTTATTATTAATTTCTTATGAACTGACATGATTTACTCCATTACACAATATTATGATCTATGATATGTATGTTATGAATTTAAAATATTAAAGTCATGTTCTCGTACTGTTATGATATTTTAATGATTATGTGACTATTGATATCTCCCTTGATTACCCTTACTGATCATCTGATGTCACTCATTATTCTGTTTACATTCCCATGTTTATAAAGATTCTTTTTAGGAATGATATTTCTAATATGGGTTCTAGTTATCCAGAAATAAATGGGATACTCTTAAGAATTAGTTTTTTATATGTCCAAGCTCCAAATATACTAGACCTATATTATATTGGTGAGGATCGTTATGTTTTTAAAGAATGTTGATCTGTTATGATTTGATATCATTGCTTAAAAAGTATGGGTTTCTTTAGATTTGGCCTTTGGTATATCTATTTTATTTTATATGATCCGACATGTGATTTATATGAAATGAGGGTTATTCATTAGGGTGAGATTTCACCATTAGATAATTGATTCCTGGTACCTAGTCCCTAGTAGAATATTTGACCCTATAGGTGTATGATATATGATGGTTACTTGGGAGATACAGTTTGGGGTAGATATGATTCCATGGTGGGATATCTCCCAGGGTGGATATGATTACTGGTGAACTACAATGTGGAGTTGATATTGTTTAATGTGAGGATGAGCTTCCCCTGTATAAATAAGTTCTATATTGTTTCATGGATGGGTTTATTTACCCGATGTGGATTATTATGTTTCGTGGATGGGTATATTTCCCATATGTGGTTAATCATTCTCAAAGACTACCCAGTACTATATTATGTTGTTGTGAGATTCAAAAATGACTTATAGGGATATATTTGTTTACCCTATGTCTTTCTTATATGGTCGGGTTAGATGAGTGGCTTCTAAGTCAATATTTTAAAATATTAGATACATATGGCAATGGGAAAAATAGGTTTGGTCAGTCCCAAGTGGAAAATTAATGCCCAAGGATCAACAATGGTTTATTTTTATTTCATATTCTATATTTTACTTTTTTAGTTAGGGTATATCATGTGTTCATGCACTAATTTATGAAATAAGATGATAGGCACATTGTTGGGGGTGTCCTACTAATAATTTATTTATCACCCCTATATGGGAACATTGGTGTATGTATCGACATTATTTATCCATTAATTTTGATCACTTGATGTTTAGTGTTTCTGGTAGAGGTCTAATGTTTCAATATTAGGATGGTTTAGCTCAAAAATGATGTATAGTTTGGGTTTGAGGTATGAATTAGGTATAGTAGAAGAGACTCAAATACTTTTATTCTTCTTTGATTCAACATAAATGTGTGATCAGACTAGTGATTCATAAATTATTTTATGTTGGAATTATAATGATTCAATACAATTTCATGCTTATACATTATTTTGTTACTGATTCACATGTTGTAAAATATATATTCACCTTGGTTATCTATCACTGATGTTTTTTGGTAATTCTTGTTATTATTATACTATGATATGAGTGTTTAGTTTCCCAATGGTTACCCCTTAAAATCACATTATTATTCATAATACCTTGGCCTATAAGAAGATATTATTAGGGTCATGTGGAAACCATTGGTCCTTGCACTATCATTTGGTCCATGATGGTGGGATATTACAAAATGGTTTGAGATATTCTTATTTTTCTTTAATTTTTAGGGAGATCATTGACAAATAATAGCTATCTATCGAATCATGATATAGACCTCAGACTGTTGAGTCATGAAAACCATTTCTGATGGATGTCTATATGACATGGGATATGGGATTTATATTATTGGTTTTCTCTTTTATGGTTGTATGATTTCACTTAATGTGAAAGAGTTGGTTTTTGGGATTTATGATTTTTTTTCTCTTAGTCCATTGTTAAGGGGAATGGGTACATATATCATATTTTACCCATAATATTCACATGAAATATGTGTTCTTGTGTAAGATTTATATCACTAAATATATAGAGTTCAGTTTTTTAAAGTTTCATAAAAAATTATATGTCTTTTACCCATAGAACTTATTTATGGAATATTACCCAACTAAACCACAATATTTTTTTCCTTGATGAAATTTCATCTGTATCTTATGGGTGTGTTATCCGTTTTGATTACTATGAAGTTCCTCTATATAAGGTATGCATACTCACCTCTAGTGGGTTGTTATAGGAATTGAGTGCCTGTTTGATGATCCCCTTACGGGTGGTTTTATAATGGTTTTGAATAGAAAATAGGAATAGATATTTAACATTCTAAAAAAACTTTCATGGGTTTTCTCATATAGATTCTTGGTGTAATTCTTCATTACCAAATCACATGGTTGGCATATAATTGATGAAATTAATTTTGGAATTACAATATTATGTTCTTATATTTGAGATCATGGTCTTAGAGTGTGATAGTATAGTAAATATATTTCTAAATAGGATGGGATCCTGAAGAGGGGTGATGGTTTAACATTTGTTGTCCGTTATGTATATGTGAGAACCCTAGTTTGGGTTTTTTGGCACATTAGTTTCCATGTGACATTTATAGGATAAAAGAGAGGGTTTACATGATATGAGACTATGTGAGATATTACATATGGTATATGTGAAAGATAATATTGCCCTGAGATACAGCTCATGTTATTGGTGAGTTGAGAAATATGGTTGAGTTGAGTTATGCTATATGAGGGTGAATTCAAAGAGGGATTGGCTTATTATTTTGAGTGGGTTAGATAAAATAATATGCGATAAATTCTTCATGTTACCATTATTATGAACAAGTTGTTGTAGTGAGTATATAGTATAGTCATGGATATGACTTGGCTTTAGAGACGTAAATCACTTGAACTGCTTTGTTATAAAAAAATAATTTTGAATGGAAAACTTATTAGGATTCCCAACCCTATTGATTCTACATGCTCTTTTGGTGGCGTTATAAGAGAATGGATAGATGATTTTGGTTTTTAATGATTTATTTTAGTGGATGATCATAAAAATAGGCTTGGGATGAGTGGGATACGAGGATTGTTGGAAAGAAATTACTATAGTACTTCAAGCTACTTGATATTGATATGTTGTGGTGCATATTCAGTGATATGGGTATCCCAACCTTAGTTAATGTACTACGACTCATTCAAGTATGATTCAGGATCTATTATAAGGTGGTATAAGAGATTTCACCCTTTGGTTTCAGATTAAATTGATATGTATTAGTGAGAGTTCGTTTGTATGATGAAAAATGTTAGTTTTCATCAAACACTTTTGGACATTTTAGCCATGAATTGTTTTTCAAAATTATGGAATCATCCCTATATAGATATTATGATACCCTGTATGATGTGGTGGGGACTATAGATGTTATTATTTCATAGTGGTGTACGTAAATACATATAATGGGGAGTGAACTACAGGTCATTAGTGGGTGTGGCCCCCATTATGGAAAAAAATTAAGCAAAGTATAAGGGTAAAATTATTATGATCTAATAATGGGTGAACATTTTTGTTTAAAATTATCAATCAGTCATGTGTGTTATGACCCTGTAAAATCATTATATATGGTAATTAATATATATTTGGACCCAAAAAGGCCCTTATTTTGGTGGGGGTAATGGGTTTGAAGAGACTGATCATTGAATAGTTGTGATAGATTTTAGATGTTGTGTGCTAATGGATCTATTTTTATATAGTTTCTTGGTGAATATAGGATTTGAGGCATTAATATTGGATTATATGGGGATATTGTGTTATAATATAGATTGTGATGGTTTGGAAGTGATATTATGGTGTGTGAGATTTGTAGTACGCCAGTGCTCAGTGTGAGATCTTGGAAACTACTTGGATTTGTTGTGGATCCAATCTTGGTTTTACAAAGGGTTTCATGTTTTATATTGGAGTCAGTGTTTGTAAAATCTTAGGATGCCTCTATTGAATTTAGTAAATGTGTTTGGTTGATGAGGCAGTGCATCAGTGGGTGTAGCTGAGTATTTTTTAAAAAGGTTTTCTAGATGAATCAAGAGTTTCTAGACTAGAGTCAGGTCATTTAATGGGGTTTTATTTTTTATTCTATTTCTCTCCCCACCCCCTTTTGGATTACCACACACACATATAGGGTATCGTTCACACACTTTCAAACAACCAAATCGATAAATGGGATAAGGAGAAGGAAAAATGTCAGAATTTGTTTGATTAGATCTGAATCACGGGGTATCAACCATAGAACGTGAATCCTAGATTACCATCAACAATTTCACTTGAAATAGACTAGTTTTCTTTTTTATTTTTCACTATTTCACAATATATTCATCATCATAAATTCTTATAATGATTATTGGATACCTAGGAAGGCCCTTGAGTTTATTGGGTAGTGATTTAGGGAGAAACAAGGGCCATAAGAACATTACAAGGTATTTCATTTTAAGAAACCCAATTAAAAAACATATCATTCATGAACACATGTCATTTTCTTTCTCTAAGTAAAATGAGGATTAAAATAATATACTACCTGTATTATATACGGACATGTCATGTATGGTGATTTGCGTTGTCTCTGAGTACTCTTCCAGAAACTCGATGTGGTTGTACATGGCAGTGTCGGGTAAATTTCTACACCCCATGTAAGCTACATGAATTGGGAAAATGTGGATCAATTGGGAAATATTATATAGGGTTCATGTCCAATAATTCCATGTGGGTTACACACTGTGAATGTGAGAGATATGGTGTGATGTTTGGTTCCACATACATGGATTCCTAGTATACATGCCCTAGGAGCGATGTGGAGTGTACGCACCATTTACCTAGTGTAAAAACTATACACTATTCCCTTTTATGGGGTTTTCATGAATATATTCCATAAAGATGTAAATGGACTCAATAGGAGTTTATTCTGAGTGTTTTTCCACAAAGAAGAAGGTAGTTAAGACCACGTTGGGATTAATGGGTTTTTAGTAGTGTATATAGTGATGGTGTAATATGGTAGAGAGGTTTCTCTTTTCAATGGGGGATCTAGAGGTATCCTATAGGAGACATATTATGAGACTGGTAAGATGGTTATGAGAGTGGTTGGTAGAGTTTCCCTTGAAGAACCAACATTCTTGGTTATATATAACTTATGGCGGTCCCTGGTATCAAGACCAGGTTGAAGTGAGAAATGAATTTTTTTTGGTCTTATCTTTATAGGCTTGAGTAAGATAAAGCTTATGGGTTAAGAGAACACCATGGGTGTGAGATTTATTAGGGAAATCATGAGTAGTGATTGACAAGGATTAAGAGGATATGAGTAGATTCCCTTATAGGAAGGTGAGAAAATTGTTGGGTTCAGTGTGTTGTCCTTGTGCAATTTGGATGGTCTGGAGAAGTTTGTCGATATATTAGGCATATGATGAGGGATTCTATATGACATGATGCTAGGTTTGAGTAATTACCACCATAGTGTTGAGATGAGGAGGTCATGAGTGGGATATGATTCTCTAAGGAATTTGTGTGGTGAGACTATTCCATGGAAATAGAATTCTTGGGTCTATGATATGGTCACTCTATATGATAGATGGGTTATCACGGGTAGATAAAATTATGGATGTCATAATATAACCAAAAATCGTTATGTGATATTTGCATGGATGTAGTCGTGCTGATATGTCAGGAACATGGGAGTCCAAACTCTATTATGTGAGACGGTTTCAGGCAAGCAGTCGACCCAAGTCGTTGACTTGATTTCCAAGGAGCAAGGTTCCGGGGAGGATGTGCCCCTAGTTTTTTTTAATTTCATATATTCTGATGTGTGATGCATGTGAAATGAAGGTTGTAGAGATGGGGGTGGGATATGATCCTCAAGTAATGTAGGCCTAGTACATGGTTCCTAGTATGGTATTTAACCCTTCATGGTGTATGGAATTTGATGGTTCTTGGTGATCTATGGACTATGGTTGACAAGGTTCCATAGTTGGATTCTCACCCGGGAGGGATATGATTCTCAAAGAGTTATGACCAATCATAGATATGGTTTTATGTGTGTCTGATTTTTTCCACGGTGGATATTTTCAATATGGTTTTAGGGAAAGGTATATTTCCCCATGGTGGATTTTTATGAATAGAGGATATGAATATTTAAACTGGGTGGGTAATTATTCTTAGACATACCTCAAGATTGGATGAAGGAGGTAATAATTTTGAATAGGGGTTCTGGGGTAGGATGAATTTTCTATGGATATTCATTATATGGTTCTAGGTGAGTTAAGTGTCTTCTGAGTCCCTGGTTAAAATGATTATACACATCTGACACTGGGTGAAGTAGTTTTGGTTAATCTTAGGGGCCACATTAGGACCCAAGGTTTAGAGAAGGTTTTTTTTATTCAAGTTATTTTATCAATAGTTTGGACATATCATTTGTGTATATAATTATTTATGAAAAGATGATAAGTACCCCATTGGGGGTAGCCTACATAGAATTTATTTCTCACCCATTATATGGAAAAATTGTAACACGTAGAAACATTATATATACGTTTAGGTTAAGTAGAGGATGTGAAGTGGATCTAATTGAGGTATAGTGTTTTGTGATCAATTCAGTGTGGGTTCATGAGGATTTGAGTTTGGGTTTGATGTTCTGCTCATAGATGGTAGAATATCCTCATGCACTTTTATTTTTCTTTTATTTTTCTTGTATGTGTTCTTTGACCAATTGGAAATTAGTTGTTGTATGATGTTTAACCACGAGATTGTAAAATTTTATACTTACACATTCATCTATTATTAATAGATCTATTTTATTTTTTCCATATATTTTGATTATTTTTGTGTGGATGATCTTTGGTTATTTTCTCTATTATTGCAATATGATAAAAGGGTATAACATCTCCAAGGTAACACCCTTGACTGTTAATTCTAGTCAGAATCTTCTAGTATACTGAGAGGAACACATGTGGTCATGTGAAAACCAACAATTTAGGATCTATCAAGCAGTCTATGGATCTATATGTTAAACATATATTTCCTTGTATATCAATAACATCCACTAGAAAAAAACTTCTTTCCTAGATTTGATGTCACATTATCACTACCATCAGATGCCTTGTCACTAATAAAATAAAACATCATAATCATCATCTCATGAAACTACATGGGTCACACAAATCCACCTTCCTTATTATTAATATACCTGTATGGGTCTTTTAATTGGAATAAACCTCTACCCATACTAATGTCATCCCAGAAACCACATACGACTAGTGTCATGCCATCAATCACTAGGAATGAAAAATTTCGAGGTTAGGCTTAAACAGTCTAGGTTGATATATTCCTAGTCCCATTTTTACACTACCTATTAGACCCATTATACATACAAGGTCAATTTTATATGTCTAATACATTTTAGTATCTGTTGAGTAGGATTGTATAAAATCCAATTTTGGGGAATCAAACATCACAACATCATTGAGTCATTTCCTATTGTAAATACAATATGAAGTCAATCTCTCCATATACTTGATGATAAATTCCAGAACTAGGACATGATTGAGGAATGAGAATCATTACCACACACAAAATTATGGAATTCAGATCATATCATTAAATTTTTAATTTGAATGGTAAATAAAATAAATAATTTGGGATTAATATAGATACATTTATATTTATTTAAAAATCCAAATAAAAAAAATCAATAAATTGAATAAAAATAAGGAATGAAAAAAAAAGATAATGGAACCAAAAAAATAAGAAAAATCTATAACTTCCCACTATAGAATTGTAATTGAATCATTTCATGACCCCCACTTCTACTAGTATACCTCCAGTGTTGGAAGTGAGGAGTGGGATGATGACCCTCATAGTCCACATCCAATAGGACATGAGTTGGAGACTAGCAATAAAGGTATATAATAAAAAATGGGAGGGATTACCCTATTTATAGAAATTAATGGAATATGAGGTATGATGAGATACAACAAATCAGAACCATGAATGAATAATAAAGTAACCCCATTATATGAATTTAATGTCATACAAAAATGAAAAAACTAAAATTACCGATGGGAAATCCTAGGAAGTGTCCATGAACTCCAACATCTACCATATGATATATAAATTATAAGCTGAGTCACCAAATAGCTCTCAAAAACCTAAAAAATAGTTTATATATATATATAACTAAGATGATAATAGAGTTATACCTTTTAGGATCCTCACAAAAACCTTTCATAAAAAATGTAAAAGTCACATACTAAAGAATAATGAATAAATAAACAAAACTGACTAACCACACAAATAGGTAAATCTATTTCTCCATCCTCATAAGTATCTCTGAATAGTAATTCCCAATCTAAGAATATCTATATAAAAAAACTGATATAAATAAATGTACCATGATTAAACTTCTCAACTTGTTTTTCACTCTAAAAAACCAATAGATTACAACCCATATCATCCCTTCCATGAATCATCATGTCCAAATCTTGGTAAATCATACCCTATCCATTCTACATACCATGTGTCTCAATATAACCTCATAATAATTATATCATCTCATATACAAGTATATGTTGGGAATCCACTACAACCCATGTATCATGCATTATACCTCAATCCATTACAACCCATGCATGTACCCTAGTGGGAAGCTGTAGCCACAATGACTAGATACAAGTATACGACATAACATGAAGCCTCAACAACTTCAACATAAATGTATAGTAATACCAAAATCTATCATAGATCTAGTGAGACCACACCCTATAAAATAAGTTTTTAGATCCTGAGCACAAACACATTGAATACTATAGTCATTGAGAGAGCAGGGGAGAGGGAGAAGATAACCATCTATTCCATTACCAACCTATATGTTGGGAAGAACTCCACATAAAAAATTTTGTTTCCAGGGTAACTAATAGTATAGGTGGATAAGCATATGAAAATGAAAAAATATAATAATATATCCCACACAATGTCACTAAGGAAAAAATACCTAAATCAACTGTAGCTACTATATCTCATAACACCTGACTACCATCACTATGTCGTTGGAGACTGAATATCTTACAATCACACAAGCATCATGGTTTAGTTTCCATTAATAAATTCCATTTGTAATTTATAAATTACTAATGTTTTACTAAACCATTATCAATCATGGTATAACAATTTATTTTCATTTCATGGAATCATACTTTTTTATTTCATACAGATACCCAAATCTAATGACCACGATCTTTAGTAATTTATTCTTACTATTCCATGGTTTCCATTAAAAATATAATCATTTTTCATTACTTTCCTCAATGAACCTCAAACCCATTAGTAAATTATTAATCCACTTATCATTATGTAATTATGGGTACAATATAACTCGTCCTATGATACCATATACAAATAATCACTTACCATTTATTAAATCAACTGAAAAAGAAAATAATAATGACATAAATAAATCAGCTTTACATCCATACATCAAAAAATATATTAATAAACAATCTATTCAATATCCCAGCTCTTTACCCATTTTGACCGCCTCAATTTCATCCTTGACACAATTTCACACATCCCATTCAATTTCACCATCACTGACATCAAAAACCCCAAAAACCATAGGCAATCCATCATATTATCCATCAATTTTTCCAACCATTATAGGTTATGAAAAAATACATCAACTTTCTACCATTATTTAGCCATCATATAAAGTGGCATGTGTATTTTCTTCATCTAATACTCTCAAGGAAACTAAATTTATAGAACCATGGAATTAAGGCCGTTTTGTAATAAAAAGAATGTGTTATCTCAGCCATAAACATTTATCTTTAATGATTAACTGTTTAATTTCCATCTTTATTTTACTAGTTTATTATAAAAAGTATCCATAAAAAATCATCTAGTAAATAAAATCTAATAAATAACTATTAATTAACCATAAAAATGAATTTAACATTGATTCCATATTATGTTTTTTTTCCAACAATTGTAATGAAAACATTACAATAATCCTCAATTAATTATTATATAATAATTTTGGATCTTTGTGTCAAGAAATTTACATCATATAAAACATTCTAAACAACAAAAAGAATCACAAAATGATAGAATCACACTATCAAGAAAATATCAAGACAAATAATGAACCAATAACATATGATTTTCTCATATTTCACTTATTTAATTCCCATATTAGGGAATTATAATTATAACTCCATGTGAAAATACATTGTCTTTCTTCCCATCTAAAACATTAATTTTACAAATTATTATCTTATTATATATTATTCCATCTACTAATATAGAGGAATCCACCCCATAATAAATTCACACTTTCACAAAATAAATAATAGATAAAAGATACCATACCATGTTAAGAGCTTATTATTTTACAACACACACACACACACATATGTAAAGAGATATATGGAGAGATAGAGAGAGAAATTATAATTTTACATACCTTTAAATGAATGAATTTTCTTGCGTTTATTTTCCAAGGGATAAATGGACTTAATAGGAAAGAATCAGATCATCTAGGATCAAGGAAAAGACAATGAAACTCAAATGTGGGGGAATGAATCTCTAGATTTTTAAAACATTAGACAGTGTTCTATCCAGATATTTCCAAATAATATGGTCAATCATTCCATTTTAAATTCATTTTAATTCAGTTTGATTTTATTCCCTTACATGACCTGTCAAAATCTAACAAATTTTTATGATGTCAAATACAATTTAAATTCTCTATAATAGATATTAACCAAGCATTTTATATCAAAATTCCCCTTAAATTATATTAGTAGTCTACTTTTGAATGATATATGATTTTTCAATACAATTTTTTTCCTTACACACGAGAGGGGTACAATACCCAAGGATAATTTAAATGAACTTTATGCAATGTTTGGTATTATAATGTGAGATCAAGAAATAACATAGTACACTTACATGAATATCAAATTTACATATGTGAACTTGAAATTACCTTTAAATAAAATGGTAATAAATCTCAGACAATATCATCCATGACATGAGGATTAGAATTACCTTTATGCATAGCATGGAGCTAACTTTACACAACAAAGGAAAGAATAGATTAACCCTTATGTAAGATAGACTACCATTATGTAGTAAATCAAAAAACTAGTTTACCTTTAAATGATCTTGGACTACCTATATAAAATCTTGGTTTTAGCTTTATATTGTGAAGGAAAGGAGAACTATGGAAGGGTAAATTAGGTTTCCCTTAACACGGGGAGGGGGTTCTATATAAGTGTAAACTGAAAATTTAAAAATAATTATATTTTAATAAAATAAACTTCTAAATACCCCTAAAAAGTGTATGAACACCCTATAAACACCTTTAAGACCTGAAAAAATGATTTTTGTGGGATTTATAATTTTTTCCCAGAAATTAGATAACTTTAAAAAAATTATTCACATCATGAATTTTATAAAAATATTAGGAAATGAGGGAATGGAAATAAATGAGTCACCCAATGGTAAACCACTTAATGATTTTTCTACATAAAAATGTATCCACACATAAGAGGACGATGGATCAATAACATCAACTATATCATAATCAACAAGGGGTCAAATAAATTAAAAAATAAAATATAAGTAAAAAACATGGGATATTGTACAAAAATTTGTGAAACTCTCTCACAAGTTCTCTCCTCTAATATACTATTTCTCCACAGTATAAGAACCAAATGAATTTCACTCCCACAAAACACCATCTCTTAATAGTCCTGAATGTCCAACGACCTCTCCTTGAATGATACATAATTTCAAACATCCATATTTCCCCAATGGATGATATATGAATCACCGTGATGATATTAGTGAATATGTGACACTTGGAATCCATAAATAATCCGGATTATCTATAGGGGAAGTGATAACTAATGTACCACAAGTCCAAAATTCATCAACACCACCAAAGGGAAAAAAACTAGGAGAAATATTACTCCCATGACATAACCTTCACTGACCATGATGAGAAGATACCTTCAAGAACACATGATCCCCAAAATCAAAATATAAAAGATCCTCCTATGACCCACATCATAATTTTAATGATCCCAGAAAACCATTATTCACTCATATATCCCTTATAAATTCTCTTCTATTATCTAATCCAATTTGGATAAAAGAATATCTTAACCCCTGAGCTTATTCCAACATAATGAATATTAGAAAGGCTAGAGTGGTACCTTTTTTTGCAATAAAACTCCACTAAAGTTAGGTTCCTCACCCATGAACCTCTAAAATCCAGAATGAAAGAATGAAACATGTACTCTAGAGTCTAGCTAGTCCACTTTTTCAGACTATATCTCTACATATGAAGAGTTGTGATAAGGAATATCTAAGATCCAAAATAATTCTCAAGATATCTCTAAAACTAGAAGGTGATTTAGGGATCATGATCATGGATGTTCATATTCAAAACCCCATGAAGAATCACCACATCGTTCATATACTTCATTGATATTACATACCTTGAGCCTGAGTTTTTAATTTATAAGAAGTGGGAGGAAATCATTAAGTGGCCCATGATCACCCATATAATGTCACAACCTCTCTAAGTTGGATCCAACCTAATGATTAAATCCATAAATGGTCCTCCCACTTCCAATAGGGAACATTGAGTGACTAAATTAAACCACCAGGAACATTGGTCTCATCCTTCACCCTAAGTTATTCCAAATTTCATTATACAGACTCTTAAACTACCCACTTCACACCATACCACAAGAATTGAATCCCCAAGATATGATAATCTTAGCTAAACTTGGTTGTACTACCCAAGGGAGAACTATGGAATTCATAGAGAACAACATCACAGATCACCAAAGGGATAAATATCATCACTTGAAATATATTCTGATGTTGTCTATCCTCAACACATCCATTAGGGGAATCACCACTAACAACATGATATTTCTTATCATTTAATTCCAAATACTCAATGTTGGACTCCTCCACATATTGTATCATGTATGATTTTATTGTCATCTGATAAAGACACCCTCTTATATAAACCACTCCCATATTAAGGTGCATCATATGAAAATCTTCCATTACTGTTTAAGAGTATCCATAACGACACACAACACCAAAACATGAATTCTAACTCAAGGATTCTTCCATAGAATTCCCTTTTCATGGTGTATAAGAAATCATGACGTCATAGATATGTATGAATTCCATTTACCATAACTAATGAATATTAAAATCATATTGAGATAAGTCATACCTCAAACTCATGTGATATGTGAAGACCAAAATGAACTCCCCAATAGGGTAATACTGCCACAATTTTATAGAAAACACAACCACAATAAGCTTAAGATCATAATTTGCATAGTTACATTCATGAGTTTATAAATACTAAGGACTATAAGAGTAAACTAACATATTTATATCACACAAAACCCATGAAAAGATGTAAATAATTACAATAAATTTAAGAAAAAATGACCTCCTTATGAAAATTAAGAACAAAATAAATGATTGAATTCTCTTGGAAATACTAGAAAGAATCCTAAAACTAGGTGGTATACATGAAATCATTATCCTTTATAGAAAGAGATATTATTAGAGTCATAATATTAGATCATTCAACAATCAGCCACTTATAATAACCAATAAGAGTATGAAAAATCTACAACTTAATAATATTCCTATTTTATACCCAAGAAACATAAAAACATAGTCTTGAATGTATCCATGGATACTCTAGGTTGAGACTGAACATGCACTATGAAACTAACCTTACAAGACCAAAATTGGCACATCAATAGATTCCCAAATGGATATTAAAAATAAAGAACACCTAAAATAAATGATTGATGCTCTTTGTTATCCATATCTAACTAATAGTATATGAGGATTTCACCATTAAATACAACAACAGATTGATCTAGAAACTCATAGAACACTATATGCATGAGTCCCATGAATATTGTTAAAGCATTTATTGTACTAAAAAACATGAAACCAAAATAATAATTGTAATAACGACATCAAAAAATTGTTTTTGGGATAACAAATTCTTTTACTAACATATGATGTTCTTCTAATTTAAAATTGATCTTTGAGAACAACTTATATCACTTCATATAATTGAATAAATCATCATTCCATGGTAGAGGGTACCATTTCTTTACTGTCAACTAATTCCAATTGAAATAAAAAATAATAATAAAATGATACAAACCTTCCTTAAAATAGGTAATAGAAAACCCTAATGTGATTGGATAGATAAAATTGAACTTCTATATATTATATCATCAATCTGAATAATTTTTTTATGAAACTCATCATAAATAGAGACGTCGACATAAAAGCCAATCCTAGTTGAAAATCCACCCCGAACTCAATCATTCATTAAGGGGATATCATCTGAAGATATTCCAGAAATTCTTCAGGGTGATAATATAAAATCTTAGGAAAAATCATTAGTAAATCCTCTATATAAAGTGATATAATCCCATACATCATGGAAGATAGAGACTCATCGCATATCTAAACCAGCTGAGGGTATTTCTTTCTAAAAAACATTGTGTTTCCCCCTTAGCAAGATAAAATATGATGCAACTCCCAAATAAATATAAAAAATCTTACTCCAAATAAAACCAATAAATATTTATAATGATTTTATATGGATATATATAAAAACATAGGTTGTGTACCCCAGAGTTATACCTTGCTAGCATCAGCACTCAGTCTGTAGACACATCACACGAGCTAGCTCAAACATAAAAAGGCGTAGTGAATTCTATGTGAACTAGAAATCTATCCACCTAATTTCAAATATAATGTAATATGGTAGGTGAAATATTAGATTGTTTATATCATTAATAAAAAAACATATTCCCAAGTAGAAAAAAAGTATAATGTGCATTTCATGAAGTTTAGCTTGAATGATGCAGGTAACTGTAATGCATGAATTTGACCACATCCATATCTATGATCTGGATAGCCCTTATGGAGTCTAAATCCATGGTCATGATATGATCATAGTCTCTATGAATTTGAAAATTATGAGGCTATACATTACCAACTTCATCCCATCATTACTATTCAAAGACTAGGGATCTATACTAATGCTGCTATCTAAGAGGTGTTATAGTGGCTAAGACAGAAGAGGGTCACCAACTCCAAGATGACTATAGAGGATGGATAGATACTCTCATTATTGTTTTACATGAATTAAAAAATAATAACAAACCACACCTAAACAATTGGCAAGGGTCTGTGAATAATTATCTCAAGTGTATAAAGATGAAGAAGACAAGAACCAACACTTCACAATCTGAAACTTCTACTGACTTGGGAAATGAGAACCTTAGTCCAAAAATCTACTCTATAGAGAATCCTGAAATCTGTTATCCCAATATTATTTGTTCCATGCTATCATTAAACTAATGAATTCTTCCATATTCAATACCTTGTGATATGACTTCAACATATATGGGGTGCCCTAGAACTAGATATATAGACAATAGTCCTAATTGAAATACCTCACCCTAGAATCATCATCTAGATGAAGGCCTGAATCAAAATGTAAGATGTTTTTATAACAAATATTGCACTCTAAGATGATATAACTCCCTTTAAGATGGGCAATAATATTATTATAGTAATAAATTTACCTAAAACCGATCTCAAAATTTCTCCCACGAAAAAACTAACTCCTTGTGATCCCTAAGAAACATGAATTACCACCGTAGAGTTTCCCCATGAAAAATCATCACAACCAAAAAATGACAGTGACCCTTCCTGTCATGTATTAAACATAAAGAAATATTAAATTTCTATAAAAAATAATCAATCTTCTAATATTAAATGATTCCCACATACTTATATAGACCATATCACTAAATCTCTTGGAGCCTCTTCCTCAAAGTGTCATCTTTTTTAACCTCAACTTTGTGGAAACATGATGACACATCTTGCTGAACACTTTTAGAGCGATCCAAATGAGTATGTAAACCTTAAACTATTCATATAAAATAATAATTTTTAGGGAACCCTAAAGATTAAAGATGTAATATTTAAGGTCAATCATTTAATTAAATTTAACATTATCCACATTTTATACTCAATTCATATAAATGAATAGAAAATCTTGATGCATGATCCTAGCTTAGGTATCTATAATGAAAAAATAATCAACTCACAATGAATTTTCAGTAAATATAATGGTCTCTATATTAAATTACAGGGGTCCAAAAATACCAATGTCTTAGTGAATATCTATTGTTTAAAACATTTACTATGTTCAACAGATATAGTTTCCCTTGAAATCTATGCATCTTTACTAGTACTTTTCTCCATAATCCATTATATATTTCAACCATAGTTTTTGATACCACTCTCTCATAGTACCCCTCCACAAATACCCCTCCTTGGAATGTAATATAGAGATATATGATGACCAATGAATCCCACCATTAACAATCCGTGGGTTAATGACTAGAACTGAGGGTAAATAACCACAAATGGGAGGTATTAGAGTCTTTATGCATGTTTAGGGAATAAAATATAATATGAGACACCACAATTCAAAAAAATGTATAAATAAACAATTAATCCAAATATAATAATATAATGTTATATATTAAGGAAAAAAAATAGAAATTACCAAAGGAAAATCCTAGACAATGAAAACAAACTCCAAAAGGAAACCCATGAGATGGTAATGACCAACTCAATTTCCAACCAGCTCCTATAGGCCAAATAAAATGTTTATATATTTATATATATAAGTCGGTTGAGAAAATAGGTAAAAAATGTTTGATACTACCTAAAACATGTCATAAATAATTCTAAAATAACATTCTAAATCCCCTTAGATAAACAAATGAAATCACATTTTCACATAAATAGGTAAAACTATATCCCTATCCTCACAATTCTCACTCACTATGTAACACATATAAGTAAGTATATAAATATCAAAGTGTATACATAAATAAATATACTCTACTTTATACTTTATGTAACACCCCAAGACATTATGATATATGTTATTTTTAATTTATTTGATTCTACTGTACACTACACTAAGATTATCTTGTACTATACGCAACACCGTATTTGCTTGTAGTATACGCAACACTATTTTTGGCTCGTGTTACATAAAATTTATAGTTCGTTTTGTAGAAATTATTCTATGCACCATTTAGTATAGATTTTGTTTAATGTATCAATGAAATAAGTTTTGATTATGTTATATGCAACACCAAAGGGAGATTGCAGTACACACAACCCTAACTTGGCTTTCATTACATGCAATAACGACCTTCCTCGATAGCATGTGTAGTACGCAATACCAGAATTCACTAAACAATGATATATTGTTATAATATTATTATGAAGTAGCCTTCATGAATATTATTGACTATATTTTTGAATTTTATAACATTATTATTCATCTTACACATTTTCTAGAATATGGTATGAGAACAAAATAAATGTTTCGGGTAAAAGAAGTATTTTTCAAAAAATGCAGTTTTCCACCTTTTGAGGGCGCACCCACATTAAATCTAGTTTTTGACATATTTATAAGTTCAATTTGAAATATTAAAATTATTTTTTGGAATCAAGATATAAAAATTTACTTTGGATAAATTTTTCATTTTTTTCTGATAACTTTCATATTTTAATGAATAATAAAAACACGCTATATTTCAATTAAAATCAACTTTTTTAATCTTAATAATTTATATAGTTAAATTATAATATTTAATGGTTTTAAAGTATAAATAGAATATATTTTTACAATTTAATATAATTTATGTAATTATCCTTGATTTTACCTTGAATTCATAGGTAATATCATTTCAATCTTTTTCAATGATTTATCTTTTAAAACTCATTTTCTTAACAGGATTAATTTTAAATTAATTTCTGAAACTTCTATGATTTTAATTTAGAAAAATGGATTCCATATTTAGAATCATTAGGCCCAAATTATGTTAATAGGCTACTTTTTATTTTTGGTCACAATGAATAGTAACTACGGTAAATTTTATTTACCATAGTTAAAGGTAAATCAGGTAATTAAGGGTAAATATTATATTATAAAATTACCCTAACACTTGTATTTATATAATTTAATGACTATATTTCGTCCTAAAATATAATTGGATCGAAATTGAATCTATTTTAACCCACTTGGATGTGATTAAGACCTTTAATTTATTTTATTTAAAGGAATGTGAAATATGTCTCACTCAAAGGTTTATAATTAAAGTATTTTTAATGTAAGGCTATACAGAATATAAATTCTATTATAAATACTCATTTTAAATCTAAAATGTTTTTCTTTGTTATGAAAATTTATTTGTAATTTTTAAGAAATATTTAATTAAATTAATAGCTTATAAATTAATGATACAGAAATTATTTACTTAGTGAAAAATCAATAATATAGTTTTTATTAATGTAATAATACCCATTAAAAGGCCCACACACCTGAAAAAAAGTTATTGGTAGATTATATCTATACCATAATCATCCAAGGTTAGACTTGGGGACCATTTGGAGCCGTATAAAAGATATTAGTACATTTATATTATTTTATTTTAAATGATGTCAAAGTTGTCATCTTCATAATTTAATAAATATAACAATTTATATGTTTTTATTTTATGATTATAAATTTTAGTAAAAGTATTATTATGAAATATATTAAATTTACATTTATCAGTGTATTTTATTTTTTATTTTATG
Source organism: Viscum album (assembly GCA_963277665.1). NCBI lineage: Eukaryota > Viridiplantae > Streptophyta > Magnoliopsida > Santalales > Viscaceae > Viscum > Viscum album. The sequence goes on from OY728147.1 coordinate 626,259,598, forward strand.
TAAAAAACATGTATATTAAATAATTATACAAAAATGTTGTAGTAATTATTTCATTAAGAGAAATATCAAACAAATGGTTTTAAAAATATTAAAATAAATATTATATGAAATAATTAATGTTCTCAATAAATTTTATAAAAGAATATGACATGTTATAAATCTATTAAACATTTTTTTTCGAATATATCCTCTATGTAGATTTTATTTTAATTCATATAAATGAATAATGTCAAAATTAACACTATTGTTATTTTATAAAAATAACATATTATTAAATTGTTTAAAAATCATGAAAATATTAAAAAATTATAAATTGAAATTTATATGGTCTTAAATTTCTTAAGGTATCTAATTTTGGACAATTCACAACACATAAGTTATTATTTATAACAATTTAAAATTTAGAATATTATTTCAACAAATAAAATTAAATAGATTAAATGAGGATAGATGAAGTTGCTAAGGTTTAAAATAAATTACCAACATGTCTAAATTTTATTTGTTGATGAGATTACAACCATATATCATCTCATCTTCTAATAGAGTCATTTTTGGAGGTTTTTAAGCAGGATTTGAATTTATTATAAATTAATATTTCTTATTTTTCCAAAGGTGCCCCTCTTATCCCTTATAAAAGGGAATCTCCTATCTCTCCTCCTCACACCATTTTGAGCATTAAATATCGGACAACCCCTACCAATTTTTCTTATCCACTACCCTAGAAACATACTAGAGGTCATTGTATTCTTTAAAGACCAACTTTAGTGCCCAAAGAGGAGGTATAGGAGTGACTCGTCGAAGAAGAGGTAATATCTTTTACCGATTCTTTCTAATTCATTTCTTCTTCTACTTCCTCTTATTTCGTTGTTTCATAATAATGTAATAACATAAGTATCACTCATATAATTATATGTTATTATAAATATGAAACAACCCTATTTCACCTTCTATCCATCCTACAGAAAATGAAATCACCGCACGTGCGTACGTACGGAATACCGTCTCCACGTCATTGAGAAATTTGTTTTTCCACCCCCACATTTCGTGGATGGGTATATTGGTGCACATAATAACTATATATGATTTGATACTAATTAGAGATATTATATCATCCACTCCAATACCATTCAATAATTATGGGAACTATATCATCACTCATGCGTACGTACGGATTACCGTCTCCACGACGCGACAAGATTCATTCCCCATGATTAACCATTCAAGTATGATTATAAATTATATATAATAAATAATCATGAAAGCTATGAAATATTAATGATAATGGATTTATTTATACATTATTTACTTACTTCCATTCAATTTAATAAGAAAACTAAAACAGCATTCATGCATACGTACGACCTACCATCTCCATGAACGGTGTATTTCTATCCATTTATAGATCTATTATATATATGTATATTATGAATATATATTATATATAAATAATGTTTTGCATTATGGAAGTAAATAATCATGATCTAAGTAATCATATGAATAATTACAAGTCCAAACACAGACGATAAATGAAACGATTTTACCCAAAACGCTGCTTTAACATGGAATTGACAAATGAACCAGTAATATAAAGTCGTAAGAGAATCATATATGATATCATAAATATTATTATGGTTCTAATAAATTTTAATAATATGTTTCAACCCACTATACCAGAGTCTCGTACACATACGAAAGAAATCGGTCAAAAGGTAAGGGATAAATTTTCCATCACATTTTTATCCGAGATTGCTTATACGTAATTATTTACTGGGGTTATATTTTTCATCCATGTTCATCAAAATGTTTTTCATAATGTGTTTAATATTCTTCCATGTATGGTTAAAGTCACATTTACCCCTTTTTTACTTTTACATTGTGTTATGTAAGGAATCTTTCTTTTTTTTTTCCATACGAGGAACTTTTTGACTTTTCTGGAAAAAGTACGAGAAGAATGTTTTTTTAACTTATATGGCGTGGACAGATTTTTCCAATTTCAAAATGCCTTATTTATATAAATCTTCCTCTACAATATTTCATGATTATTTTCAAAAAAATAATTTTCTTTTAAAATTTCATTTCAATTTTTGAAAAGAAAATGATTTTGAAGAAGAAAGGATAATTTCCTAAAGAATTCATTTCCAATGTTTTGTCAAAACTATTTTCCATATAAGATGACATTATTTTGTATTATTATGTTTCAAGTATAATGTCTCAATGATTTAAATGGTTTCACATTTCTTATGATGAAATTATATCCATTTGTTTTATATGGTTTATGTTATGATGGGATGATGATTATGAAACCCATTTTATTCTTTGGGTTATGATGAATGATTTGTGTTTATGTTGTGGAACACGTTAGAATGATTTCATTATAAGATGGGTGGGACAAATATATCCCTCCAATGCATTGGGTAAAGATTTATATCTCATGAGATAGACATGGTTGGAACGAAATGTGAATCCAGTTCAGTAATGTAGGGCTAGAACGTCAAGTAAACTCGGTTCCGTGATGGACTTTGTCCACTATGATGGTCTTGGAAGAAATACCATCGCTATTATGGAAATCATATCATGTGATTAATGGTTTCCAAAATTACATGTTTTATTCGCATTCTATTTTATCATGGTTAATGTTCCTTTATGATCTATTCCTTATGCACTACCAAGATTTATGTCATTACTCATGATTTTTATGTTTTATGTTCATGTTCTTATGTTCAAATGTTCAGGGATGGTTTTTTGTTCTCCATGTTTACCATTAATGACCATTTAGGCTCACAATTTTTATGTTTTCTTTTCACCAGGATATTATGATAGTTTTTAGGTAAGAAAACCAAATGGGAACATCTTTATGAGAGATGTTGAAGATCTTTCACCATGGTTAGAAGATTATGTTCTGAGTTTCGGAAGACACTAAAATAATACGGAATTTGGGCGTCTATTTTTGTCATGTATTAAGTATTTCGAAAAAATAATGTAATGTCTATGCATGTCACGATTTGGGTCTCTACTGTTGGTATCAGAGTGAAGGTTTAGTTAATCTTTGGAAACTGGGATGCAAAAACTTTAGTGAGATCCCTAGAGATATTTCTCACCTATGCATAGGGATGTCCCTTAGGTTTTGTGTAACTATAGGTTACAGTCCTAGAATTATGTTGACGATCATGAATAACCTAGAATAAACCTAAGGTGTCATGGATTAAAGAATGTGTGATAAGTTATACTTTTTATGATTATGTGGTTCCTCATTATTTTAACTGTTTCTTACACCATGGTTTTTGGTTTTATTCAGTGGAGGGATCAGAAGGAACTGGGTCAATATTGAATCCAATGGACAAATTTGTGATTATGAGTAACGAAATTGCATAATTCGTAGAAATAAAGATATTGTTATTAGGCCGAATCAGTCATCACGATATATTATTAATAAGGTGAACTTTAGTGGTATTCCTAATTCATCAAATAAGGCGAAGATGGAATTTTATGCATATTCGCATGGTGAGGAGAATAGAGTAAGGAAGATTGAGATTTATAAATAAGGGAAGAAGAAACTTGATGAATATATCAAATGGAGGGGAAGATGTTATCTGTGTGGGGAGAAGGGTAATAGAGTGATAGAATATTATAGAGTTCAATGTATTATCTGTAGAGAACATGGGCATTACCCAACTCAGTGCCCTGACCTAAGAGGTTACATCTAAATCAAGTAAGGACTTATTCCATGACAGTCATTTAAGAGGATGGATTGAAGTGTTTATGTATTGGTATTCAAGAATAATGTTGTTGAGGTACTTTTATGGTATATTGGAATATTTATGTTTTGGTATATTATGGTTTTCAATAATTTTATGGTACCAGTAACTATGAAAAGTGATTGAAATATTTTTTGAAATCAGATTAAATGCGCATAATGAAGGGATATGGAGAAAATAATATGTATGATTGTATTCATGAGCTCATGAATGATATAAGGACAATGTGATATCATGGTTTGAATATATAGAAATTTTGGGATTTCTGTATGTGGAAAGAGTTAACCTTTAACAGAATTCATGTTTTCAATAAGGTTCAATGGGTATTAATTTTTCAAGAGAAAACATGATTAAGGTACTCACATGTTTAGAATGTGACCAACAAGATATATCGTATGATAAATGATGGTATTCAGATGCTCGGTAGATGAAATCTCTAGTAATATTTTTCTTTATACTATGAGATTGGACAAAAATATTTTGGATAACCCTAAAGATTTGAACAGATTATGTTAGACATCAGATAGTATTGTTTAAGCCTAGAAATTTTTAATATTATTTCTGAAATGTTATAAAAGTATATTTTTAGAAAAAGTAGAACCCGTAGGATGGGCGAAAACCCACCGCGTCGGACAAGGCTTTGGGAATTGAACCCACAACTGAAGTACGACAGACCTTTACCAACTACCACTAGCCCACGAGAAGTCCCTTGTTAGTAGAAAGTAGTTTTATTCTGTTAAGCATGACGATTGATGAAGTTATGTCAATTTTGGGAACCATATACGATTAGTCTCCCCATAAATGGACTTTTGTATATTACTTTTTCTAACCTTATGTTTGAGACGGATGGAATGACCTATCATTCTATCACATGATCTGCTAACACTTTAAGACAAACAAATTCAATCTCATTTCTTTATGAGATGAAGTTGAAATTGTTCAAGGCACGAGCAACGATGAGATTGTACCAAAATCAAGTAAGTATTTATTTTAATTAAAAAATTATTCAACATTTGGGAAATGATCTTGAAAACCAAAAATCTTGTTCTAGTGCCCTTATATCAAATGAATCAGATGGTACCTTTGATCATCACAAATTTATGGCTTTGTGATTGTTGGCTTTTTCATAGCCATGTCCTCTACCACTCTTCATCAGAAGTTTATGATTATATTTCTCTTCCATATCCATATTTTCACCTATGTTCTCCTTTGTGGAAACCTAGTAATGAGTTAATTTGGGTAACCATTTTTTTTCTTACTTCACCTTTTAAAATTATGTTTTAGTATTCCTTTTTACGATGTGGGTTTCTATGGAAGAAACATTCAAGTAGTAAATGATTTATAACCCCGACGAATTTCGAGGGAGAAATTCATTTTAAGGGGGGTAGAATGTAAACCCAAAGATTTTATGAGATATATTATTTTTAATATATTTGATGTCTTGAATTGTACACTACACCAATACTATCTTGTACTATATATAACACCGTATAAGCTTTCCGTATACGCAACAGTATTTTTGGCTCGTGTTACACACAATTTCAAGTTAGTTTCGTAGAAATTAGTCTACACAACATTAAGTATAGATTTTATTTAATGTATAAATGAAATAAGTTTTGATTATGTTATACGCAACACTAAATAGAGCTTGCACTAAAAAAAGCCCTGACTTGTCTTACATTACACGCAATCACGTCCTTCCTCGATAGCGTGTGTAGTACGCAATACTAGGTTTCACTAAACAACGATATGTTGTTAAATATTATTATGAACTAGACCTTATGAATACTATTAACTAAATTTTAGAATTTTATAACATTATTTTTCATATTAAACATTTTCTAGAATATTTTATGCGAAGAAAATAAAATTTTCGGGTAAAAGAAGTATTTTTCGAAAAATGCAGTTTTTCCTCCTTTTGATGGCACGCCCATTTTAAATCTAGTTTTTGACATGTTTATAAGTAAAATTTGAAAAAATAAAATTCTTCTTTGGAATCAGGATATAAAAATTTACTTTGGATAAATCTTTCATATTATTCTGATATCTTTCATATTTTAATGAATAGTTAAAACACGCTATATTTTAATTAAAATTAACTTTTTTCATCGTAATAATTTGTAAGGATAAATTATAAAATTGAATGGTTTTAAAGTATAAATAGAATATATTTCTACCATTTAATATAATTTATGTCATTAGCATTCATTTTACATTGAATTCATAGGTAAAATCATTTCAATCATTTCTAATGTTTTAACTTTTAAAACTCATTTTCTTAACAAAGGGATTAATTTTAAATTAATTTCTGCAACTTATATGATTTGCATTTGGAGAAATCTATTTTATATTTGGAATAAGTATGTCCAAATTATGTTAATAGGATGCTTTTTATTTTTGGGCACTATAAATAGTAACTACGGTAAATTTTATTTACCACAATTAAAGGTAAATCTGGTAATTAAGGGTAAATATAATATTATAAAATTATCCTAACACTTTTCTTAATATAATTAAATGATTATATTTCGTCCTAAAACATAATTGGGTCGAAATGGAATCTATTTGAACCCACTTGGATGTGATTAAGACCTTTAATTTATTTTATTTACAGGAAAGTAAAATATGTCTCACTCAATCATTTATAATTAAATTTTTGTTATATAAGGTAAACATTATATAAATTCCATTATAAATACTCATTTGAAATCTAAAATGTTTTTATTTGTAATGGTAATTTATTTGTAATTTTTTTGAGAAATTGTTAATGACATTAATAGCTTATACATTAATGATGCAGAAATTATTTACTTAGTGAAAAATCAATAATATAGTTTTTATTAAAGTAATAATACCCATAAAAGGCCCAAAAACGTGACAAAAACTTATTGTTCATGTATATCTATACCGTAATCATCCAAGGGTATACTTGGTGACCATTTGGAGCCATATAAAATAGATTAAGACATATATATTATATTATTTTAAATGATGTCAAAGTTGTCACCTTCATAATTTAATAAATATAACAAATTATATGCTGTTATTTTAAGATGATAAATTCACATAAAAGTATAATTATGAATTATATAAATTTATCTTTATCATAGTATTTTATTTTTAATTTTTATGCAAAAAATAAGTTTATTAAATAATTTTACAAAAATATAGTAGTAATTATTTCATTAAGAGAAATATCAAAAAATTGGTTTTAGAAATATTAAAATAAATATAGTATGAACTAATTAATGTTCTAAAAAAATTTTATAAATGAATATGACATGTTATGAATCTATTAAATTTTTTTCTAATATATGATCTGTGAGGATTTTATTTAAATTCAAATAAATGAATAGTGTCAATATTAACACTATTGTTATTTTATAAAAATAACATATTATTAAATTGTTAAAAATCACAAAAATATTTTAAAATTATAAACATGAATTAATATGGGCTAAAATTTCATAAAGTATCTAATAATGGACAATTCACAACACATAAGTAATTTTTTTAACAATTAAAAATTTAGAATATTATTTCCTCAAATAAAATTAAATAGATTAAGTAAGGATAGATCAAGTTGATAAGGTTTAAAATAAATTACCACCATATCTAAATATTATTGTTTGATGAGATTACATCCATATCTCTCCTCATATTCTAATTGAGTCATTTTTTGAAGATTTTAAGTGGGGTTTGAATTTATTATAAATTAATATTTCTTATGTTTCCAAAGGTGCCCCTCTTATCCCTTATAAAAGGGCACCTCCTCTCTCTCCTCCTCACACCATTTTGAGCATTCAAGTTCCGCCAAACCATGCAAATTTATCTTCTAAACTTCCCTAGAAACATACTAGAGGTCCATGTCTTCTTTAATGACCAACGTTAGTACCCTAAGAGGAGTTTTAGGAGAGGCTCGTCGAAGAAGAGGTAATATCCTTTACCGATTCTTTCAAATTCATTTCTTCTTCTACGTCCTCTTATTTTGTTGTTTCATAATAAAGTAATAACATCAGTATCACTCATATACTGATATTTTATTATTAATATGAAACAACCCTATTTCACCTTCTATCCATCCTACAGAAAATGAAATCACCGCGCGTGTGTACGTACAGAATACCGTCTCCACATCGTGGTGAAATCTATTTCTCCTCCACCACCTTACTTGGATTGGAATAATGGTGTCAAGAATAACTATATATGATTTGATACTAATTATGAGATATTATATCATCATATCCAATACCATTCAATAATTATGGGAACGATATCATCACTCGTGTGTACATACAGATTACCATCTCCACAAAGTGATGAGATTAATTCTTCATTATTAACCATTAAAGTATTATTATAAAGTATATATAATAAATAATAATTTAAAATTTATCATTACGTCCATAAAGAACACTCAAAATCATGTTTTAATTATTAATAATTTTATAATTATATAATTATGGGTATTCTAAGACTCGTAATAACATACAATATGAAAGGAAGGACTTTTCATGAGTAGAAATAACTACAAAAATAAATTGAGAATCAAAATAGTCGATCATCTAGAAATCCATCCATAAAATGAAACATCATGCAAGAAGAAATGAGGAATCTTAGATCTTAACTCATTCCAACTACCATGGTGTCATCCCCAATTCCATTTTAGACATCCCATTCTATTTTTCCATCACCAAAATCATCCACTTCTTGAAGCCCAAGTAATCCATCACATTATTCATAAATATTTCAAACGATTACATGTTATCAACAACAATATCAATTCTCTACCATATTAGAGAAATAATATATATTTGAAAAAGTATTTTCATCATAGAATGATGAAGGTAAAAATAAGGAAAAAACCATGGAATTTATGTATTCTTAAATAAGAACGGGCACACTTGGGCACTAAAAATTATGTTCATCAAGAAAACATTTAATTATATTCTCGAATTAAGCATTTCATTTAAAAAAGGTTCCTTTAATAATTTATCTATAAATAGTATCTAATAAATAGGTATGAATCAGACTTGAACACTCCTTTATTAATTCTTAAATATTTAAAAAAATTTAAGGGAGAATAATGATATATTTACCTGATTCCACAATCAATCATTAACCCATAATTTCTGATTTACATTGTAAATTAATGTTCTGTTATATAATACATGAAAAAAATTTAAACCATTCATAGAAATATATAATCAAACTATCTAGAAAAATATCAAAGAAATTAATGGAACTATATTCTTTGATAATATCCCATTTCAATAATTTAGTTTATATATTATAAAATATTAATTACTTATTGAAATAATCTTTTATATTTATTCCCTTCAATTTCATCAAATTTCATGACTATAATACTTTAATATTTAATTCCATATTATCATCTAGAGGAAGATAAATAATGAAAAATTATAACTTTTAAATAATAAAATATAAATACTTTGTCCTCTACTATGTGAGAAGATTAATGATTTATGGATGAAAAATTTAAATACAGGGAGATATATAGAAAGATAGAGAATGAGAGAAAGAGATTGAGGTAATCACATAAGCTTTGAAACCTGAGGAAGCGATCAAGTCAATTTCTATATGGATCATTGGACTCGATAACATACACTCTGATCATATGGGATTTAAAAAAAAATAAGAAAATTTTAATGAGGGATAAAGACTATATGGTTTTAAATAATATCATATAATGTTCTCTATATAAATTTCCATTGAAGATAGATATGCTTTCCAATTTAAATTCATATGAAGTTTGTTTTATTTTATTCCCTTTTATGAATCATTTTTGTATCCTAAATTTTAGGATGTAAATGATTATGTTCATTATTTATAATAGATATAAAATCAAACATTTTCAATTAATATCACCCTTAAATTATTATAAAAATCAATTTCTAGAAGAAATATCGGTTTGATTGTAAAAAATGTTCCCTACGCCTGAGAGGGGTAAAATGCATAATGATAATTCAAATGATAATTTTGAAAGGGTGGATAACAGGGTGCGAGAACTTGAAATATTGAATTATATTTATATAAAAATATAATAACCTGAGAAAAACTCACCATTAACATTATGAAGAATAGAAATTACTATCACCGATGGTCTATCATAATGCAAGGATCATACATACCTTTATGTGAAGAGGGGATGTACCTTTAGGTTGAGGAAAAAAATTAATATTATTAGAGACATACTATCTTTATATAGTAAAACAAATACCTAGTTTACCATTATATGATCTTGGACTAACCTCACACAATTTTTTATTTTACTTTACATAGTGAATGAAATATGGGATACAAAAGGGTATATGAGGCATACCTTTTAATGGGGAGGGGGGATTGCATGAGGGTAAAATTAAAATGATAAAATAACGAAATTAAAATTATATAAACATATTAAATATCATAAATGGGATACAAAAATACTATTTTCACCTCTATTTTCTAGAAAATAGTACGGGATGGATTTTGAAACATGAGCCCTCACAAAAAATTTCAAATAAGAAAATTGGAGAATCTGAATCCATATTATACTTCTGAAATCTGATTTTTGGAATTAAGAATATAAAAATCTTATTACGGTATAGATTTAGGATAAAAAAAGTTAATTCATTCACCATTTATATGGAAATGATGGAAACCCTACACGCCTTATTGATGAAAATCATGAGATGTTGAGTTCACTGTTAATGCTAACCATTGACTGTGTCATGTAGGCCTCTTCCATGAATTGTAAAGTCTTAAAATAGGTGGAGATAATGGGTTATGGGGAAAGGTTTCAAGGTGTTAGTTGGAACATGGTCATATAGGGGAGAGCTTAATGAAAGCTGAATGTGGCATAAGTGTTTTGGTGTAGGCTTTGGGAAGGGAAAAATAAAAAAATAGACTATTTTGGTGGGACTATGGGATTTAAAAAGAAAATTGTTCAAGGTGACCAAATGAAAGGCCATGACAGTTTATGATTTCATTTATGGATATATGTTAATAAAAATAAATATATACGATCCTTTTTCTCAAAATTGGTTGAAAAATTTACAACGAACAAAATCATGTTTGTGTGCTTTTTAGGAAAGCCTCTAGGCCTAATCCTATTTGGGAAATCCATTCAATAACTACATGATGAATTAAAATTATTCACAATATAAAAAATACTGATCTATACTTCAAGGAATAGAAATCAAAGACTATATAGAATGTCGATCTTAGGGTCCCTATGTTTGAACCCTTCTCTAATTATCAAATTTTGACAAATTTTGGGATTATTAATCAACCATGTTGGAAAAATAGCATAGGAAGATGTCTGGAAATAAGAAACTGAAATGATAATCCCTGCATTGTAAGAAGGAAGCAGTGGGTCTGAAAACATTAGGGCTAATGAGCTCCAATCAACAAAGTGTAGGATTCAACCAGGTAAAGCCTTCACTAACACAGTACTGAAATCTCTAGAGAGAGTCCAAACATTTCCATCATGTTGTGGAACCAAAACACTTTGAGAAAAAGTGGGGGTATTAAAGTGGAGAAATTATTCTAGAGAGTCAGAACATGGGCTGGGCTGCCAATACAAGCCCTTCTTGTTTCAAAATTGTGCATCCAGAAGACATCTAACAGAGAGCAATATAGAAAAATAAAATGCACCCAAGTTTCATACACAAGGTCGAATTAAGAAATAAAATCAACAATAAACTGCTTTAAGCCTACCTTCATCATGAGGGAATCATCTTTTGGTTAACATAAAAAATGATCCAACAACTTCTTAAAAAACAATACCAATAGGTAAGTGTAGAGGTCCAACCGAAATAACAACCACACCAATCAACTAAGAATAAGTTCAAGCTTTGAACAAGGCAGTGAAAAATAATTCTTGAAAATTGACTAAGGGAGGCAGTAATAGTGTTCAAGAAAACCAAAATCTATACCTCATTGACAAGGAATATCTTTGAAGTTGAATATTGGGCCCTTCTTAAATTCCTTGACAACATTAATAAACACCCTTTTTCTAATATCAAGATAAATATTAGCAGTCATGTAACCATTTTTATACTTCTTAAAGGTATTTGTTTCATTATCCTCTATCCATGAATCAACATCTTTTGAGAAGTCTAAAATCTCCTCTATTTGATAATAATACCTATTAGCGGGATCATTTTCATTAAAGTCACCTGAGGAAGCTTCAGAGTCAGAATAGTCGGATGAATCTAAGGACACAAAAAAATTTTCAGTAGGGATAATATGTGAGGGTAAATCATTTTTTTCATTCATCTTGGTATCTAATAAGCATTTGAAAATTTTCCTCTCAATATTATCATTGCACCTATGTTTTTGAGTTTTTCTAGTACTCAGAGTAATGAATCCATCAAGGTCAATCTTTTCTTTTTTCTTAATTTTCTAGATCTCAAATTTATTAAGTCTTCTTTATGTTTACAAGAGTTGTCAATGTCCTCTTTATGGACTATTATGTGATTTTAACTTCCCTTAAATATTATTTTATTTTTTTTCATTTCTAAAAAAAAACAATTTTACTTATTACAAATAACAACATTTTATATTCATTAAAAATTTATTGTGAATTCACATGAGATGATATATATACTTTAGATGATTTAACAAATAGGTTTGATATTATTTAATGTAGGGAGATTCTGGTTTATTGAAAATGAATTGATTCTACTCAACCTCTATAAAGTTAGTGACTCTGACCCTAGTAGTGTAGAGACATTATTAACTTTATTACATTATCATAAGATTTAGGGAATCACATCCCAAAGGACTGAATAGTTTTTTTGTCTTAATAAACTACATGCATAATTTAAATTCTTATTACAATTAAAAACATAAAATAACCAAACTATTTTTCTTTGAAAACACCATTATTTCACAAAGCATAACAGTACATACAAATCACAACACACTCCCTAGCATCCCATGGAAAATAAATCATAATAAGGGGGACATAGATTCTTAGTAAGGGTAAGACTATATTGGAAGATAAGAATAATTATGAAGTAATAAATATGGAATCCTAAATAACTGATATTCATTCCATTTAATCCATAGATTTAGCATAATATGGTAGGAATAAATTATTATCAAATAATTCCATATAAAAATCATATGATCTTAAAAACATCAGAATGAATATTTCAACTAATCATATATACAAATGGAATATAAATTACTAAATTCATATTTATGAAATACATAATACCAAATGTCTAAAACATACCCTCTAGTCCACGATCCCAGACATCTAAATAAATGTGTAAGGCGTTGGCCAAAACAAAATCAAGTTTGTATCATAAGACCTACTGATGCAGCGAGGTGATATAGAGGGACCCACCCATCACTTACTTAGTCCAATGAATTCCTCATATTAAAAGAAAGAAATATAATCAAAATAAAGATCAATATTGAAAAATTAACATATTAAATGTTATTATTTACCCCAATTAATAAACATAATTATAAATAATCTTGAGTAAAATAGTGAATGGTAACCAAATTATACATCCTCAGTAGAAATGATCGTAAAAAATTCAAAGATAAAACAATGATGGTCTAAATATGACATATCCTCAATGGATCATAAGTCAAATAATGTTTTGATGTCATTTATTAACATAAAAAACAATAAATAAATCCATAAATATATTTTTGAGGAAAATCACCGTTAATTTCCAAAATCAATGTTTTAAAAATAAGTTCAAAAAGCATTGTTAATACAAATTTTATTGAAAATAACATTTTAAAACATGTAGAACAGTTATTAAAACATTTATTGGTCATGATGGTAGAAAATTCTGTTCATTTCATACACATTAAAACAAATATTATGTTCACATTTTTGGTAAAATAAAAAATTGAATTATTTTGAACATAAAATTGAATATTCATTTAATTTGTTTTGTAAAATTTAAAAATCATAAATTATTTATTAATAAATTATTTTTAAATTATTGAAAACAATTTTGGAAATATTTTTTGAAATTATGGGTTTTGATGGAAAATGATTTTCCACCAAAGAGAGAAATAATGTTTCATTTTCTTATAAAACATTTCATTGTCATTTAAAAAAAAACAACGAGAAAATAAAATTATTACATGAAAATGATCATGAATTACAGTATTTAAATAAATTAGATTTATTATGAGATAATAATATCAAATTATTCAACCAATGGAGACTGAAACAAAAATAATCCCAGATAATGATGTTATTGTGAAATAAACCCTTACCACAGGGCTATGTTTTGAATGCTATGACTAATGAAATAAATAACTTCAAAATAAATTTTATATACAATAAATAAAAATATATTTTTGAAATAAGATATCAAAAGTGACAGTATATACACCACATAATGGAATAATTGGTGAATATGGCGTATGTCTCATAGAAGTAAAAGTGAGTGGAGAAACCCTTACCTCAGGTATGATTTCCATCATACGTGTTGATACCACCTATATAATGGTTTTAAGTATGTAATTAATTTTTCAAAAACTATAATAAAATTTATAATATCATACATGATACTCATATAAATATTTACTATTACATTGTTAATAATATTTCATTATTTTAGAGTGTTTTATGTGTTAATTTCCTTTTTTTAGGTGAAACACATTTTTTCATGAAAGTTGTAGTTATTTTTCATAATATATATATATATCTATCATCTATAAAATTATAATAATTTTATAAATATCCTATTTTATTATTATAATCAATTTTAGAACCATTTATTAAAATTAGACAAGGAAAATGAATCACAATGCTTTGTAGAGACGGTAGGTCGTACGTATAGACGAGCGAAAATATCATTCCCTTAATGAGTGAAATGTCAAGTAAGTGGGTGATATATTAATTTTAAATAATAAATTTAATGTCATATAATAATATATATTCATTAATTTAATCCTTATTACATTCCATGTAAATTGTAAGTAAAAAATGAATCCTATCATTTCACGAGGCGGTAGTCCGCAGTACATAATAGAGACATTATCTTATTTGAAATAGAATAGAACGTAAATTTTTTTATGATATATTATATCTAAAAACTATAATATCATATATATTATAAAAATTTATAAAATCCAATATTATATCCATCTATGGAAGGTGGTGATGTAAAATTAACTGTCTCAAATTTCTAGGAGGTACTCCTCCATAAACACGATGGATTATTTCATTTCACATTTTATTGAAGTGGTGATGGATAAATATAATTTCACAAAAAATAGTAACATCTCTATATATTAGATATATATGTGTTGTTAAATTGGAAGTGATAATACATAATTTAATGAGAAAAAAGAATAAATAAAATGAATGAAATTTGTAATGATAATAACATTATCTAAGAGAAACATCATTTGGATCTCCTCTTAATTACATTAGGGATGGTATTTTGGGCGGACCAGAAGCTTTGTAATCTGTATAATGATTTTTGGGAGAGATTTATTTTTCATTTTTTTATCCAAATTTCTTTACCAGTATGAAAATGTGAGGGGAGGGAGTGACCTTTTATAATTGGGGAAATGGAACTCTCATGGAAATCACATGAAAATTTCCCCAAAGAATCCAAAATGATAAATTAATTAAAATGAAAGATTATTAAAAATAAAAAAATTTTAAATTTTTATATGATAAACTGAAAATATTTCTATAATATAACATTTTTAAAAGTTTTAAGGTCATTTTAACACTTATCTTCACAGTTTAAATACACAGTAAACTGATTTTTACCTTAATCAGGATAATTAATTTTTTCAGTTTTCACTATTCATTCTGGTGAATAATTAAGTTGAAATTATTAAATACAAAAAATATTATATTTAAAAATATTTAATCCATTTTTGAAAATTTAATTCCCATAAGTGGATGAAATCAATTTAAAATTATATATGTAGATGAAAAAAAGCGGTGTTTCAAAGAGAAAATTCTCATAAGTATAGAGGTTATAATATCAAAATTCAATATGAAATTGATTAAAATGAAATAAATTAGTTAAATTATAATATAATTTAACTAATTTCACATTAAAACTAATTTAAAATATAATTTTAATTCTAAATAATAAAAACTAAATGTAGTTTTTAGTAAAAATCAGTATGTTCCATTATTCATCGAAAAATGAAATTTTCTAGTAAAAATCCATGATTAATCCTAACATTAATTTAATATTATAATTTCAATAATAAATAGTTTTTTTTGAAATAAAATTTTTAAAATTATAAATAGGTAATAAGAAATTATGTGTTCAAAGCTTGACTAAAGAACATTTTAGAAAAATAATGTTTTTCATATAACATTTATTTTACATTCAAATGATTATTATGTTATTTCAATGAATATATAACTATTTTATTTATTATATAAATGTGTAAAACATAAAATTTTCAAAATTTAATTAGTAATATTCATTCCCACAAAAATAACTACTATTTTATAATGGCCATGTTTAAATAATAATATTCTAATAGACTATCATATTTTGTTTAAAACCACTATTTCACGCATCAGATGCTATTAAAGAGATTGAATTTATTTTCAAATAAATGCATGAAAATTTATTGGGATGCTATATTATATTTTAATCTTAGTTTTATGTGTCATAAAATCTATAAAACATTATTTTACTATTTTAAAAATCTTAGGGTGTTACACTATTCCTCCCTTAAATAAATTACATCACCGAAATTTAGTCTTGATCTCAATAATAAAGGATTTGGAATTTTAAAATACCTTCATTGAAAACACACATTGTAATAATGGTTAATAAAATGTCTTGTTAATAAGAAATAAAGGTAAGTACAAATCTCATATACAATAACACATTACGGGTGGTGATGAAGGCATTACCCAGGCTAATGGTGACACACGCATGATGTGTGAATATTTTCCTTAGGCCTATAGGTTATGTAATGTATCTCTCTATACCCATATAGAAAGATATTTTTATTGATAAAAAAGGCTTAAACACCATATTTTTTAAAAGGGATAAATAATTGTAGAGGGTGATAGAGGTCATTGATCACAGGAAAGTGAGTGATCAATGGAATGTTTAGAACCTCAAAAACATAAATCTATGATGATGTAACAGATCGTTGATTCAACATAAGTGAAGGTATTAGATAAAATGTTGTTTCAATATCATTTTCATATAGTTGAGTAATTACTTTTAACTTCTAGAATGGGAATATATTAACATATTCATAGTTGATATATTTGTAATTCTTTGAGAAATTTCATCATTTAGTTGTGCTTCGATCATTTTACAGTTTATTTCTTACAGAAAAATGAATATATAAGTTGAATTTATTATTCCTGATGAATAAAAAATATATTTCATCGGATAGTAAGGTCTATAAAATTGTGAAAATTCATTCCATATTTTTATAAACATTTTCTAAAATAAATATCTTGGTCACATGTTCTCTAAAAAAATACATTAATCTCTAAACATTAAAAGTAACACCACTGGTTCAACATAAATATCTATCCAAAAAATCATTTAAATAAAGAAATATCATATTAAACAGGAAATCACATAGGTCAATGGTAGGGACTAAACCCTTATAATCCTTCAGTTACAGGATTAATCCCCATATCTTTGCTAGATGTGATGGGTTGTCACCTGACATGTGTGTTGTCCTTTATCTAATACCATATTAACATAATTCCTATGATGTTACAAAATTGCAATAAACTATAATTACCTCAAAATAAAAGATTTTATAAACCATAAAGGTTACCAATAAATTTTTAAAAACCTCTTTATCCTTATTATCTCAACATCAAGAACATATTAAGCGTTATCATCCCTAAATAATTTTTTTTACCAGAGGATCAACTTTTCACTGAATCAATTTTCTTTGTTAGTAGTTCCATTCAACATATACTCTTAAATAATTTATTAAATATTATTTTAGTATAATAATTACCCATTTAATTATTCTTATAACCATAATATCCTAGATAAAATAATCATATAACATAATTATTGAATCTAATTAGAATAATATTAATCATTCTACTTCATTTGTGGTTATAACATAAGCTTGACCACGGTCGGTTAGACTCATTTAAGGTATACTGCCTTGATGCTTGGGTCATTCATTTTCATTGTACCCCATCTCTTAAAATTTGATGAATTGAGTTTTTTAATTTCTTTTAATCCATTTTAATTACAAGCATGGTGTAATTTCTCTCCAAACAGTTAGCAAACTCTCACTACCTTCAAGAAAGTACCAAGGCATTTTTTCCAAATTCCTCACATGTAGGGTAACCATCCTTTCCCTTATTCCCCAAAACAATTTGTTATCTTCTTTCATAGTCTTATATATAATCCATTAAAATTCATAATATATAGATAATTATTTATATCTATTGATAGATAATAATACAATATCATCGTATGATGATAATGTTTGAAAGACAAGTTCCGTTTAAATATTTGGAGTAAGATCATAAAATAAATGATCATTATTACTTTTTGGAATACCTTCATTGATACAGTTCCCATTTCTTTTTCTAGGAACCATTTCTAAATGATGGCATACAATATATTTGACCATAACCTTATGAGTCATAATTTATAAACCCAAAACTAGTGAAATACATAACATTAATTGAAAAGATTATACATAACTAATTTTATAATCATAATGTGTGTTCATCAAGGATATTTATATTTTCAAATTATTTATAATTTTTGTAAATTGAAATTCTAATTATCCTAAGCACAACCCGGTGAGTGTTAAACTAGGTGTGCATTATGGACCGTCGTCATGCCCTTGATGATGATTAGTTCAATCCCAATGTGCCCGTTTTAGAGTTATTACCCCTATAAACATCTATTACCAATCCATTTCTAATTATACCATCCATACTAGAATTTATTTTTAGGAAAAACGATATAAAATATTCCATATCAAAACATTAAAATCTTCTTCAATACATAACCCGAAACTCTATCATAAGGTTTTATTTCCTATTATATGTTTTACTAAATCTAGTTCCCAAGGTTTAAACTAATATTACTATGATAAAAACTATATTGATCCTGAATCCATCCAATTTATTACATTGTAATAAGATAAAAATAGTCATATCCTGAAGGACTGAATAGATTAGCTATCTTGGTAAACTTGGTATATACATGATTTTTTTTATAATTAAAAACACAAATATAGAAAGTATTTTATTTTATTAAACCATTATTCTTCACAGTGTATCCGTGTATATAAATTAAAAAACTCTTCCTAGTATCCTAGGGAAAGAAACAAAAATACAGGGAAGATCTCATATTCTAATTAAGGTAAAATGTATAATAGAAGCTATGAATAAATAAGGCATAATTAATATGGAATGGTAAATAACTGAATCAAATTCCATTTAATAAAAAACATCTTCATAATATGGATGTCATAAATTATTATCAAAAAATTCCACACAAATAACCACATGAGCTTGAAAACATAAGCACAAATATTCTATAAAAATAAAATAATCACATGGAAGATAAATAAAATTTTGTATAATGATGGATTTTATAATTAAATATATCTTAAACATATCATTAAGGCCTTGTTACAAGATATCTAAATGAAGGGGTAATGCCTCAACCAATACCCAATATAGTATGTCTCATGAGACATACCGATACATTGATGGGATATAGAGGGCCTCACCCAAAACATAATAAGTTAAATTCATTCCTCTTATGAAAGGGGCGAAAAATAATGAACACAAACATTTTTAATGAATAAGTAACATATTAAAGGTTAATAATTTTCCTAATCAATAAAAATAATCAACACTATGAAAAGAAATTTTTTAATGGTAATAGACCTTTTTATCCCCAGTGAAACTAATCATAAAACATCTAGAGATATAATAAATTTAGTGTAAATTCAACATATCCTCAGTAGATCATAAATAAAATAAAGTTATTATTCCATTAATTAACATAAACATGATTGAAAGATCCATAAAAAAATATTTTTAATAATAAACTTTTTAAAAAACAAGCCCAAAAATTTTTTTACAAAAAAAATTAAATAAAAATAAACTTTTAAATTTTTTGAAATAATCATTAATAAATTGATTGCTCATGACTGTGAAAAATTAAATTCCTTCCATAAAAGTTAAAACAATGATTTCTATCACACATTCATTAAAAAAATGAGTATTTTTTTGAGAATGACATGATGATTCCATTCCAAATATTTTGTAAAAAGAATAAGTGGGTAAAAAGTTCTTTAATAATTTTTTTAAATGGTTAATTTTTTTAATGTATTTTTATAAAACATGTGTTTTGATGAAAATATATTTTCAAATGAAGAGAGAAATAAATTAAGGTTTTTCTAAAAAGAAAGTTTCAATCATTTTTAGTACCAAAGAGTGAGACAATGATAAATGTAAAGTAAAAAAAATTATTAACTAGATTTATATAAAATAGATTTATTTTAAGATATAAAAATGTACTAATTCCCCCATGGTTGGATTAATAAAAAATAATCCCGAAAAATGATGTGATTGTATGATAAACCCTTTATACTTTGGTATCTTTTGAATCATAATACCCATGAATGAAATAATTCCAATAGAAACGTTAAATACCATTAATAGAAATATTTTCTTAAAATAAAATATAAAATTGGGTAGTATATATACCACAATAATATATAAGTGGTGAATATGGCACATGTCTCATGAAAGTAAATGTTTGAGGAGAAACCCTTACCTCAGGTCCAATTTCCTTCATATCTATAAGTACCTACAAAAAACTTGTTTTAACAATGTTATTAACCTATATTAGAACCATAATAATATTTATAATATTTTATATGATTTATTATAACATTTTACCACCCATTTGTTAATCATACTTCATTATTTTCATTATTTCGGGTGATAATTGCCTTTTTTTTTCTTCATGCATGATTTGTCATGAATATTACGGTTCTCATGCATAGGATTTATATATATCATCTCAATAATTATAATTATGTTTTAAATATAATATTTACTCATTAATTACATTTTTATAAACATTTATAAAATTTGAACAAGGAAAATGAATCACATCGCTTAATGGAGAAGACATGTTGTACGTACACAAGAGAGACGAAATCATTCCATAAATGAGAGAAAGGGTAAGTAATTGGGTGACACCAAAATTTTATAGTTTCAATATATTCTAATGTGTATAAAATAAATAAATAAATTAAATACTAAATATATTCCATGTAAGGTGAATGTAAAAAAAATCACATCATTTCACGAGTTGGTAATCTACCATACACACGAGCGATGTTATCAAATACAAAACAAAATGGAACATGAAAATGTTTATATGATATTAAAATTAAAAAATTATAATAATATCATAATTATCATATAAATTTTTTAAATTAGATACTATATTCATCTTTAAATGGGGTGATGGTAAATGAACTACATCGGTTCAAGAGGCAGTAGTTTATCGTACACAGGATCATTGATTTAGTTTCCCTTTTTATAGAAGTGGAAATGGATAAATTATTTTCCACAATCATAATAAAATATGATTATATGTGAAAAACTAGTGTTGTTATATTTTAAGTGTTAATTAACAATTTATGGGGGAAAATGAAGAATGGAAATGAATAAGCTTTGTAAATACAATTACATTGTCTAAGAGAAACCTCATATGAATGTTCTATTAAGGACCCTATGGATGGAATTTTGGGAGGAATAAAATATCTATAATATTTATAATGAATTTTTGGAGATATTTTGGAAGTGTTTTTTGGATAAAATGTATATAGGAGTGTGAATATGTTAGGGTAAGAACTTCCCTTTTATAAGTGGGGAATGGTAACCCTCTTGGAAATTACATGGAAATTTCCCAAAAGAATCCAAAATGATATAGTCATTCACATGAAAAAAGAATCCAAATAAACTTATGTTTGAATTTGGTATAGGATAAGGTGGAAATAAGGCCATAAAATAATTTTTTGACAAGTTGGTAGGTAATTTTAACACATATATTCTTATTATAAATCAACGGAAAACCCATTATTACCTTAACCATGAAAATCAATTTTTAATGTTTTCACTATACATTTTCATCAAAAATTATGTTTAACTTATTAGATAATATAAATTATTATTTTTTAAAAAATATATTACATTATTCAAAATTCAATTCACATAAGTTTCATAATTCAAGTTAAATTTATACCTGTTGTCGTGTTAAAGAAATGAGGTTTCAAAGAGAAAACTCCCATATGTATAGAATGTTTTAATATAAAAATTCAATAAAAAATTGATATAAATGAAAAAAATAGAAATTTTTTAATATATCTTAACTAATTTCACTATAAAACCAATTTAAAATATATAATTAACAATTTTATATAAATTAAATTAAAAGTCAGTTTTTAGTAATAGTCATTATTTTCATTATTCATCAAAAAATAAAATATTTCAGAAAAATCCCAAAAATCCATATTAAGATATTTTTGATAATATTATATTAAAAATGAAATTAATTTCACAAAATAAATATTCAAAATGTGGTAAAATTTAATTATAATTATTTTTTTTGAAAATCCGGACTAAACCACCATTTAAAAAAATACATATTTTTAGAAAAAATGTCTTTTACTTTAAAATGATTATTATTTTATTTATAATAAATATATAACATATTAATTTCTCTTATAAATATGTAAAACATATAATATTCATAACATATATGCTAATATTGATACTCTATAACTTAATGTTTTTTTATAATTGTCATGTTAAAATAATAATATTTTGAAAGAGTGTCATGTTTCCTTCAAACCCAATGTTGCATAATTCACAAGGTATCAATGAGATTCAGTTTTTTTAAAATAGATATATAATATTGTCTTGGGATTTTTTTCTCTATTCTAATCCTAGTGTATTTGGTCATGCACACTATAAAAAAATATATTTCTATTTTAAAAATCATGAGGTGTTACAAGTAAGATCTCAAGAACCGTGTCAATAAATGATTTTATGTGAAATAAATATAATATTTATATACAAAAAGGGTCCCAATATGGACTTGAACCTAAATAGTGTTTTATATCACTAATTAATAAAATTTACTACCTCAAAAAATACTATGGTGGTCAATTTTACATCTAATCTATTATTTATAATATACTTTCACTTTTTATGAATTGTTTGATGGAAAAAGCTCATTTTTTTATTCTATTCCCAAAATTATCATACTACCAAAGATACCAATTGAATAAATATTTTTAATAATGAATCTAATGTAATCATAATGAAAAAAAATTACGATAACAAACTAAGACATTTTAACATATAAATTTCGAACATTATGGAGAATATCACTAATGAAATTAAATAAATGCTTTGAAAATTACTCAAAACATGGTCCGATGCATAAATTTAATAAGATTGAATATTATGATAATAGTATCAATATGTGTATGATTAATGGAGGTAATGAAAATCCAAAACTATAAAATTCCCAAGATCTTGCTCAGGAATAAACTAATATGATAATTGAGTTGTATAAGAACTAATAATGTTACCATAGGTATTATATACCTTTTATCATGAACTAAATATGATATATTTTATTTTAAATCAATTAACTCATTTAAATCATGGATTTTTATTGGGAAATTGAATTCCACACCCCAAATACATACAGATCATTTATTAGTAATATCCTTGAATGGAGAATAATTTTGACCCATATTATAATATAAATTTAAATAGAAAAACATCATTATTTAACATGTTCTTATGACATGTAAATATTATTATTAATGTATAAGCACAAAAACATCCCAAAAATAACATTGATAAAAAATGGGATAAAGATTGAAGATGTAACAATTATTAACTACATTATAGATTTATTCTAAGAAAAATATTCTATACCTCCCTCGTAATGTGAAGTATGGTTTTATATTGAATTAATCATTGTGTCTATAGTAATATGAAATAAAATCTATAAAATAGTTCTATTAGTTCTATAATAGGGGAAGACGTTTTTTTAATACCCTTTGGATAAGGTAATATTTATCAATAATGTTTCACATAGAGTGATACTATTTTATTTTTTAAATATAAATATGGTTAAAGGAGATTATATATAGGATACCATAAAGTCAATAGTTTCATGATTCAGAATTAATAACCTTTATGAAGAATTGGGGATTTTATATATCCATATTTGAGATAAATTATTTTTCTATGTTTTACCTATCATTTGGATATCAATAGTTGAATTTAAAAAAATAATATGTCCCAAGGAATTCATTTTAAACATGGTATATTCTCTATTACCTTATGGGTTTTAAGTTTTTTTTGATGAATGTACTTATGTTGATTATGAATTTATCAAAAATGGTTTTAAAATGATATATTAAACTGTTTGTGAAGGAATTTATTTATAAAATCATATTTATTATAAAATTGAAGAGGAAAATATAGATCATCTCAAGACATTTCAAAAAACATTATGAGTAATTTGTTTTGCATGATTTTTAATAAATGTTAGTTATATTTATAAAAATTAGAATTATTTGGGTATGTATTCCCTAGTAAAGACATTTATATTGAGACTTCATGACATAAGTTGTTGAATTTTTTTTTGATGAACCAAGACATAAATACAAAGTTTAGTTAACCTAGAAAGGTAGTTTTAATACATTATGAAAAATTTGAATGATTTTACAACCCATTATCAAATTTATCAAAGAAGGGTGTTAAAATAATTTAGACCCCAAACTATTAAAATATCCTCCATGATTGTAAGATGATGTCTGTTGGATACATGTGCTAAATGAAACATTTATTGGTGAAGGATTAATCATTTATAGTATTTAATTAAAGAAGTATCTTTGTTATATATTGATTAATATTAATGAAAAGATATCGAATAGTTGATGATCATTTATTAGTAATAAACTGTAATAGAGGATAATTTTGACCTATGTGTTAAATAATTTTCTTATCAGGATTTATGAGAAATTAATAACTTTTTATTTAATTGTTCATTCCTTAAATTAATTTGATACTATTTTTGAAATGAATTTTTTCCCATATTATAGGATCTATATAAATTATTGGGATAAGGTGAAAATATTTATGTTCTAAAAAACCCATATTATTATATAAATGCAAGGGGAACAAAAAAATCCTGATTTAACATGTTATTATGACATTAAAAAATTATTATCAATAGATAAGAACAAATAAATTACCAATATAACATTGATAAAGAATGGTATAAAGATAGAGGATGTAATAATTAATTAGTACATTATATATTTATTCTCAGAAAACTTTCTAGCCCTCCTTGATAATGTGAAGTAAGGTTTTATATTGAATTTATCCATTGATCTATAGTAATACTAAATACAATGTTTAAAATGGTTCTATTTGAGCTATAGGAGGTGATGAAGTTTTTTCAACACCCTTTTGATAAAGGGAATATTTATCAATAATGCTCCTCAAGTAATGATTATATTTTATTTTTGAAATATAAAGAAGGTTCAAGGAGATTATGTATTGTCTACCATGAACTATATTGGTTCATGATTTAGAATTAATAACTTTTATAAATAATAGAGGATTTCATAGATCAATATTTTAGTGAATTTGTTTCTGTGTTTTACCGATCATTTGGATATAATTAGTTGAATTTAATGAAATAATATGCCGAAAAAATTAATTTCAAACATGGTATATAGTCAACAATAAATACATTTATATTGATACTTCATGTCTCATGTTATTGAAAAAACGTTTTTTGAGGAATCAAGAAAAAAATCCATAGTTTAGTTAACCTATCATGATAGTTTAAATACTTTATGAAATTTTTTGATGATATTCCAAACCATTATCCAATTTTTTAACGAATGTTTTTATGTTAATTTAGACCCCAAACTATTAAAATAACCTCCAGGATTGTAAGATTATGTTGGTGAGATACATGTTCTAAACAAAACATTTAGTGGTGAAGGATTAATCATTTATACTAAATACTAATGATGTTTATTGGTTATATATTAATGAAGATTAATGAAAATATATCGTACAAATATTAATATATGAAAATCCATGGAAAACATTGACCAACATATGATTTAGAATTAAATAAAATAATTTATTCTCTAAATATATTATGTTATTATATTAATTGAGAAATGATTGATATACATACAAACTAGAAATGTTTGAAATATATATTCAGACAAAAATTCTTGAACATGTGATATAGTATATTGATAAACTTTTGCAAATATTATCACTACACCATTCATCATCGTCCTATAATGGGAAATTAGTAAGTTGACGAATTTATTTGAAAGAATCAAGATCCTTTTTTATTATGAAAATTTCACTATATCTTTCCCATATAGTTGCTCAAACAACATTATGATTGATGATATAGAATATTTAATGTGATTATGTTTTATTGTTAAAGTATATTGAATTTTTTAATAAAGAATATTTGTTGACTTTAATAAAGAAAATGAGTGACTCCTATAATTTCAGAAGGGATTATATAATATATTAATACAAGAAATAAATACAGAATTTCTAATTAAATCCCATAACTAAATTTTCTTTGTATATCCGAAGTGTAAAAAAATGTATATATATATTTGGGAGAACTATTTATGGGATAACATTAAGTGGTAAATTATTAAAAATAATATAATGTATCTTATGTTTCATCAAGTGAATGTTTATTATCTGTCACCCAAAGAGAAGATGCAAAAATTTATTGTGAAATTATAGAAGTGGTAGAATATCATAATGGATATTTTCATAGTATCTCCAAGTAAATCAAAAAGTAATTATTATATTTAGGTTTTATGAAACATTTATAATATTGAATCCAAATTATATAAATATGATAAGATATCTATCTTGATTAACATGTATTGATATATATAAGGGAATTGGAAAGAATTCATGATTCACCTTTCCTAGTTGTCTTTAACAATGATGCATGTATCATATAATAATGTAATGATATTTTTTAACCAAAAAACAAGACAAGATGGGGTCTCTATCGAATCTTAGGTCTTCCTCCACATAAACCACATTCCTTCAACTAATGGTGAGGTCTGTAATGAACATTAGGGGGAATATTATCTTGTCTTCACAATAGTAAATATCAATAAAGAACTAAATCATAATCAACAATTATAACCAAAGTGTTAAATCTAATTATAGTGAAAGGATTATTTTATAATTAAATTTATATCACAAGTTGTAAATAAATAAACCCATTATGATGATATGTAAACACATAGAAATGATAATTCACAAGAACAGTCATATATTAAAAGTTAAAAATGAAAAAAATAATTGAAAAATATATATATTTTATTTTCTGATAATCAATTTATTTTGTGGTTTAAGTGGGAATACTTGTATGAACTGAAGTCCAGGAGGCGTAAAATGCCTAAAATATGAAACTCAAAAGACCAATTCGAAAAATTCATCGTACAACATCCAAATTAACAAATCTAGGTGACCCAACACTAATTATTCCCCTCTCTCCTTCTTCCATTTTTCTACATTAGGTTTTTTCCCAATGTCATGTTTGGGGCCATCACTATAGCCACCCCGAACATGGTCTTTACCTTGTATAAAATATCCATTCCATTAATTAATCTCCACATTCAGCCTAAACACAAGTGAACACCAATGAGCCTTCATTTTCTCCGTAGGTTATGAATTTATCCAACAAAAATCTCTAAGGACCAACATTGATGGATGAAGTCCCATTTACATTTCCATAAAATTCAATTTGTATGAATAATACCACCACTATTGTAAAAACACGGACCCTAAAGACCCAAATTCGGTATAAATATTAAATTATTTGTACAATATTAAAGAGACTCTACATTATCCAATATCTTAGTAGTCTTCAGTGACTAGATATATACATACATTACATTTTAAAACAAAATATATAAAATAAAAACATTGAATGAACGTTGTTGGACCATACATTATGTCCTCAAAAATTAAACATAGTTATCCATTATATTTATTTTGAAAAATAAAAAAATTAGGGTGAGATCAAATGATCAGTATGGGGTAAAATACAATAGAATATATCCTATCATAAACATAACATATGTGATATGTAATGAACAAATAAAAAAAATGAAACCTTAAAAAATTGAAACTAAGGGAATTCCATAAACATGGGAATGAATGAAAACATAGATAACAGTAAAACTTGACATCATACTAATGGAATTAATCATGTTAGAATAAGGCCCTCTTCAATGATAATATGATTATATATGGATATGTATACACAAAAACAAAAGTTTTATTTTCTTATAATACATGTTGATGAATCCAAGTGCTATCTATAAATGGACCCACCCATCACTAGTTATGTATAATTAATTAATCATATGAGTTAATGAATCAAAAATATATAATCAACTTTTCCAATAATATTTTAATTTTGGAATAAAAGGATATGGAGTTAAGTAATTTTCTCCCTTTTCAGAAAATGATAACTTGATAACAAACCGTCTAGAAAAAGAAGGTGGATTGAAAAATATTACATAATAAACATGGTTTAGTAATCAATAATCATAATTCTCAGAATAACCAATATATAGATTTTCTATAGTTCCCAGATCAATATGTAGAATAAATTACTATATAATCATCCCATTAACTAAAAATGTGTAGTAAATGGGGTGTATGGTTAATTCAACAATTTCTACAATCAATTTATGTATAGAATTTGGGTGAGTATTCTTTAATAAATGAAATAGAAAATGAGGCATTCACAAAGAAAAGGAATTAGTAGAAAATTTAAACATATTCATGGTGGATATTTAGTCAATCAAAATATAGTTATGGATAATATATTTGATAGAAAAAAACATTACACAATCCATCCTGTGATAGAATATGGTTGGTTAAACAATACATAATCAATATAGAAACTATGGGGTATTATAAATGTAAAATTAAGTACCGTTATCAAAAAATAATGATATGGTAATTTAGAAGGGTAATTTCATATGAATGGGTTATTAATATAATATGCTAACCGTGTTCAATATTTTTCACTGGTAGGAGACCCTAATAATGGTAGAAAAAATTCTTCACCATGGTTTATAAAGAGAATTTGAATATTCTAAATAATTTCACAAGGTAGTTTCTAGGATGGTGTGTAGGATTAGGCTAAATAATAATGAATTATGGTGATGATGGTTCCAAATATTTTACTAACCCTCTTAGGGGTGATTACCCCTAGGAACATCTGTGCCACATCCAGATCCACATGCTAGTATCCTGACAAGGGTGTCTTCTCTAAGAAGACTATATAATATTTACTTATATAAAGTATAATATTCTTGAGAATTTTGACTACTTATGTAAATTATTTAATTATAGGAGATATAATTTTATATATAACACATTTGTTATAATTCCATTAAATATAAGAAATATATAATTATAATAAAAGTTTTTAATTGAAATTGGTAGTGGTGTAATGAGAACCCTTATGTTACCTAATAATAGAAAATGAAAAAATATATAATGAGAAGGGTTAAGTAGTATCTCATTAACAACATAAAAAATGGTACGTTACAATATGAAACTAAAATCAAGGAAATATATTAAAATGTTATTATAAAATAATAATTTTAGTGAAAAAGATAATAGAATTATTGGAAATCATTACCCTAACAAGTAGATTCTTAAAGAATGGGAGTAATTATTAGTACCATAATAAATCATTAGATGAGATCTATAGAGGTATTTGGGAAGAAAAAATCTTGATCAATTCTTTTGGGGTGGAGATGTATGAGATAATTAGTGGTAGTGATTTCCTTTTATTGGTGAAAAAGATGATATTTTTATAGAAAATAATGTTATTTAAAGGGTAAGAATGGAATCACATGGGTGTTCGGTTGATTATTTGAGTTAGGTGGATAAATAGCTGAGGAAATATTTTTTCATGACATTAATACCGAAAAAGAAATTATAAAAGGTATTGTTTTCCTTTTAAATATTAAAAATTCAAGATACATCATTTACAATTTTTACCCTTGTTAATGTTGAATAAACATTTTCTTGGTAATTATTTTATTACTAAAAATTTAATATGATCCCTATTATAAAATTTTAACTTATAAACCTGAATTTGGAAATAATTTAATATAATTAAATATTTAAATGAGATAACATCTACTTTTTAATTAAATTATCACATATAGGGAAAAGTGTTTTTATAGAAAAATGAGTTTTATACACTAAGTGTTTTTTATTTGTATTTCCTATAAATTGTTAACTTAATTATGGATTATATTTTTTATGTGTTTAAAATCATATTATTGGCAAAAAATATATTAATCTAATTTATTTAAATGAAATTTATATAACTCTTATAAAACTAATTCATTGAAAACAACCATTTTACTTTTACCATGGTAATTAATATATAATTTATGTAATTAATTTTCAATTTCTAAAAATACTATTGAACTTGTAATATAATTTATGTCTACTAACTCCGAATAAAATTATATTTTATTAAATAAAATAATAAGGATATTGAAAATTAATTTTACTACTAGCGCACATGAAACACATTTTTTTAAGAAAAAGTTTATTTATAAGAAAATAATTATGTCTATAATAAATTAACAATTATTTTAATTTTCTTGATATATACATTTTTATTATAATAAAATTAATATTTATGATTCATCCAAATCTAGAAAAAACCAAATTTTAGAAAAATAACATTTAATTAAATGAAAAAACAAAAAAAAAATATTTTATTGTAAAATATTACAAAAGTTATTAAAATATTAAAAAAGGTTTTTATACTATAACAAGTTTATTTAAAAATCATAATGTTTACTCATTAAAAATATATTTTATAACTTATAAGGTTTTATAAACATTTAAATATTTCTAAAAAGGATAATGTTTTAAAAGTTACAGTTTTGTTAAAAATGAAAATTTTCACTATTCATTTAAGAATAATTTTTTTAAAAAAATATCAAAATTTAAAATTAATATAATAAAATTATGATTTATTTATGATATGGGTTTTAATTTTTTAATATATAATTCTAACATTTTTAATTTAAACATTAAATTATACTCATGAATAAAGGAACTCTAAAGCGTTCATTGAGTGATAGTTTAAGATGTGGGTTTCACCTATTATAATAGGGTCTCAGGTATTAAATTCTACCCTATAAATAATATCAACCTAGAAATTTGATAAATTTATTCTATTAAATAATAATGAGTATTCTATCCTAATATATTCTTCAGGTTCCTATGTTGCCTCTTCATGTTTGTGATTTCTCTAGAGGACTTTTACTAGCCAATTTGTCTAATTCCATAACAGTTTCTATATAGTGTCAAGAGTATTGAAAATTTATTCATTATAAGAATAGTTAATTTCCAAATGTATTCATTCATTTGTGAGTTTATATTTAAATAAAAAATTTATTTCCTTAATAATGATGTATGTAATATGTCATGAAATTTAGAATGGATTGGTGACACAGACAATTGGTAAGATTCAAATCCAATTATTTCTAGTATTTCAAAATAACCAATGTGCCTAGGTATTAACAATCCATTTTTATCAAATTTTACAACCTCCTTCCATGGAGAATCATTCAAGAATACACGACCCCACAATTTAAATTATAAGTCATTCATTTTGTTATCAATATAACTATTTTTTCTACTCTGGGATTTCTTCATGTAATATTATTAGTATATAATTTAATAATCATCTCCTTTACATGTTCTAGGATAATAATATTTATTTCTCTAAATTCTACCAAACCAATTGATGTATGAATCCTTTTCCCAATCGATTATTATTATGTTATCATCTGGAAGCTTAAATGTAGTCTATTATGGTAAAACAATTACACCAATGTTATGAACTTATCCAACATATCTTAGAAGATAAGATATAATGATCTAAACTTGTCTTTCAATGTCTGGATATCCCTTCTAGACTACCAATCAATTTGGGGATGATATGCGGTGATTAAATGTATCTGAGTATTGAGAACCCATTAAATACACTTCTATAATTTGTATGTGAATCGAGTGTTAGGATCAAATAATATTTATATAGGTTCCCCAAAATGACATATGATTTTATTGATAAAGATATAAGAAATAATCTCAAGGGGTAGCTCTTCTCTTATCTCTACAAAGTGTTAAATCTTAGTAAGTTGATCAATAATGGCCCATATAACATCATTATTCCATGGATTGTTTAGAAGTATTGTCAAAATGACCATTATAATATGTTATTACATTCATATATGGTTATAAGTAGAGCTTGAATGACTCTCATAGGATGTTTTCGTTCATCATTTAATTACCGACTTACTATTTACCTAGACACATAGTCTTCAATTTTCTATCTCATACCACCAAAGAATAAAATTTATCTTAAATTATTGTTCTTTCATAGTGTATAGAGAAATTTTTTCTATGTGTTTCATTTAGAATATCTCTCTACAACTATTGTATGGATATACCACATAACCACTTTCAAAACATTAAAACTACATCTCATAGATGATATCTATCAATTTCCCATCATTTATTAATTTAATCGACATTTTTATTTACTTTTAATCCTATAATGAATTATCTATCATTTCTAGTAAATATGGTAAGCAATTTCTTATAAAAGTAATGACGGTTCCCCTTACCTAAAAAATCATCATATCTATTTTTACTAGATCTCGACATATCGATCGTTGTTAATCCTCAACATGGTTTGATTTATGTGGTCCCTTCTACTCAATTCATCAAGAACCTTTTTTTTCAATCCTAGGGTGGTAGTGAATCACGTAATCATATCCCTTAAGTAGTCCCATCCATCTTATTTACCTTATGTTAATCTCTTTCTGAGAGAAGATATACTTTAAAATAATTTTTCCATATATATATATACATATATATATATATATATCATATTTCACCATAGTGGTAGTTTATAAATATTTTCAATGAAAAAACTATGAATATAGATCATGTTTAAGAGTTAGATAATCATGTTTATGTATTTTTAATTTATTTGATACATAGTCACCACCCTATCATTCTAAATAAGTGAAAAAACTCTGTACATTCTTTAATGAATCACTATATATTAAAAACTATTCTTTACATTATGGTAAATTTATTCTCACTAGATTAATAACCCCCCATTCAACTCTTCAAAACATTCATCATATTCAATTAAACATGTGAATTTTACCCCTTCACTTGTTATCTTTGTTAAAAAGTTTGATTACATGGATAAATCTTGATCAAAGTATTAATAATAACTTACTAAAACCAAGAAACAATAGATCTCTGTTAGGTTAGTTAATATAGGTCATTCGTTGACTACCTTTTTCTTTGAACATTCAATAATTATTCAATCCATGTTGACACTATGGATAAGAAAAGACACCTCATTGTTCCAAAATTTAATCTAATTATATTTACCAGATAATTATGTTTTCTAAGGTTCTTTAGAATTATTTCCAGATGATAATTAGTATCTTCTCATCTCTTATCATATATCAAGACATCACTAATGAATACAACCAAAAAGTTTTCATGTTAAAACTTTAATACTATATTCATCATATTTATAATTAAAAAGGTTTATTAGTCACCAAAAAGAGAATTACCAAAACTCATATTTTATATACCTTGTTTGAAATTTCATCATTATTATATCATCCTTCTTCACACTTAGATGATGATAACCACAATAAAGATCGATCATTGAAAAGTATTGGGCTACATAATGTTGATAAAATATGTCATAAAAATATTGTAAATGAGACTTATTATTTATAGTAACATAATTGATATCATTATAATTGAAGAAAAATATCATAGAACCATCCCTATTTTTCACATATTAAACACAAGATCCCCATAGTGAAACACTAGGCCATATAAATCCCTTATCACAATTCTTTTGTAGTTGTTTCTTCAAATCTGACAACTCCTATGGTTATATTCTATAGAGTGTTATAGATATAGGTCTTGTATCAAGAATAATTTGAATTGAGAACTCATTTTCAATATTATTGGTTGTTGAGACTATATATTCATTTGAAGAAAAGGTACGAGGTTCTAACACACATTAAAAAAAATTTAACACATCAAAGAAACAATCAATCTTTTTTTTTCTGGTCTATGTACATAATCCAATACATGTCAAGATAATGTTATAAAGTTATCCTCACACTCAATCACATTTATTATTTTTTATAATAACATTGAATAAACTTTCTACTTAATCTCATTACACATGAGATTTTTTTTTCAAATAATATCTCTTTAGATGTTCTTCATTCCATGCCCTTTATCTCATCTTCTTCATTACAATTTCAAATTATTGGCCACTATTTTTCAACACATCTCTTAAGGTGATAAACTAAAATAATGAATTTTTCCATTTCAATATTTCTGAAAGTGAGGAAGACATTCTATAATTAATTGGTAAATGATTTAGCTTCTAATGGATTAGTAGTTCTGATATATTCATGAGTTTATTTTATTATGATGTAGTGAAACATAGTTAAACCTTTTTGGGGAATAACTGATGGATCTTTATGGATGTGATTATTTTTTATAACCCACTTCAGATACCCTAATATTCTTACAATCTATTTATCCTCAACACTTGACTCATTGACTTGTTTAGGTTGAATGTATCTATTTGGACTACTAGTGTTCAAATCATTTACATTATTTCTATTGTTTTCTATCTCTTAACTATGGAAAACACAGAATAAGATAACAATATTGAATTGTAATATAAAAGTACTATTATGTTTTCTAGAGTGTTCACTTGAAAAATTAATGGGTTTTTATAGTACTTTTGATCTCTTACTAAGTTCATCTAAACCTATTCTCCAAGGTTCCTACTAAAGTTTCCTTGATACCTAATATAATAGCCCAGACCCCAAAAACCCAAATATAGTAGTCATATAACATTATTATTTTCAAATACATGTGCTCCCTCTAGATTAAATAACATATTTTTCTTTCATGACTAGATATATAAAAACATTATATTTGAAAATATAATAGAAATGAAGACCAAATTTTGAAGAAATTATTAACCCTTTTAACATTTCTCTAAAAATTATTCATATTTATCAACTATATTTCCTAGGGATAGGGAAAAAATAAGGGCGAGATTATATACTCAATAAGGAGTATGATATAGTGGATGTTATCATAACATAAATACAACACACAATATATGGATGGAAGGAATAAACAACATGAATCCATCATCAACTGAAATAGATATAATTCCAAATCCATGAAAATAAATAAAAACATGTATAAAAATAATTTTTGATATCATAATAATGAAATTCATAATACCAGACATCAAAATATGTTTTCGTGGACTTGTGCTAAAATGTTGTACTGATATGGAGATATATATACATACAAAAGAAGTTATTTTATCTCATGAGAAATGTTCACACATCAAGAGATTATCTATAATTTATCCCTACCATCACTAGTTAATCCCAAAACCATAATAATAATATAAAATAAATAAAAAAACATATAATAATTTTTTTTAATAATAATTTTATTATAATAAAATCATAAAAAATGCTAATACATTTCCCCATGTCAAAATAGACAATATTACCAAAACAAAAAATAAAATAAAAAATCAGGAAGTTAAACAATACACACATAAAATTCATGATTAACCAATAAACATATATATTTGAATAAAAAATACATATTTTTAATAGTACCCTAACTAATAAGTGGAATATATTTCTATTAAATCCTCCCTCAAATGAACACCATATAAAGAAAGGGTAATATAATTAATTTACTAATTTCACCAATCAATCGATGTATGAAATATTTAAAAAAAACATTCAATTTATGTAATAGAAAACAAGGTATTCACAAATAAAACACATTTGATGAAAATTTATACTAATTAATAATGGTAGGATTTGAAGAAAAAATATAGTTATAGATCATATCTTCAGTAGAAAAGAACATTTATTAGCCATCCCATGAAAGAAGGTAGATGGTAAAAGGATACATGATAAAAATAGAAACTATGAGGTATTATAAATGTAAATGGAAGTACCCTTATAAAATAAATATTGAAAAGGTAGTACAAAATGTTATATTTAACATGTAGGGATATCAATAGAAGATAGTAACTGAGTTGAATTGTTTACAGTGTAATGTTACCTTAACAATGGTAGAAAAAATCATTCATCATGATTTTTTAAGAGCTTGTGAATATTACAAATCATATACACCGAGTGTGACTTGATAGGTGTGTGTTATTAAGACCAATCATAATGCATCAAGGTTATGGTTGATTAAATTTTTAAACCATCATTTTTTGGGAGATTTTCTATAGGCACATCTGTGTCACAACCACATCCACGTTTTAAAATCCACAAAAGGATGTTATTTCATGGAAAATTGTACTTTTTTACCTTATCTAATTTTATAAGTTCTAGTATTTATGATTTCATATGAAATGGTTTAAATATAATAAATACAATTTTTGATATAAAAAATGGGTTATAAATCCATAGAATTATGAGCATGATGAAATTATAATAAAGGGTTGTAATAGAAAAAAGTAGTGAAATAATGACCCTTATATTGGCATAATAATGACATAAGAAAAGGATATAATGAGAGAGGATAAGTATTATGTCATTAAAAACATATCAATCATGAGATAATACCATAAAATTAAAATGATACAAATATGTGAAAATGGTATTATAAAAAATTAATTTAAATTAAAAAATTCAGAGAAGGATCTGAAACACTTAACTTACTAGGTAGTATCTTAAATGTTAGGATAACTACTTATAAAATTAATAAAACATTAATATGTATTTAGAGTGGGAGAGTTTAGGTAAATTCATGGAAAATAAATTTTGGGAGGTGGTGTCTGAGAGAACGGGTTAGAATGATCTATTTTTTATAGTAGAAAATGGTATTTTTCATTGAAACAAATATCAGGAAAGAGTTAAGAATGTAATTAAATGAGTGTTAGTTGTATTAAGTGAGTGAGGTGAGTTGGGTGGATAAATGGTAAGTGAGACATGTGGTTATGAATTTCATACCTAAAAAGTCTTTCTTTATTTAATAAATTTCCTTTTATGTATTAAAAATTTAAGATACCTCATTTACCAATTTTTACCATTATTAATCTTCATTAGAAATTCACAATGGTAATTATTTTATGACTAAAAATATAATATGAAACCTTTTAATTTTTTTTAATTCTAAATATTAATTAAAACCTAATTTCATCTAGTCAAATTTCTATATATGATAAAATTAACATTTAAATTAAAATACTAGATATATGAAAACTAATTTTTATTAGAAAAAGAAGTATTTTTATACATTAAGGGTTTTTTATTCTTATTTTAGATCATCCATTGGTTGAATTAGTGTTTATATTTTTTAATATGTTTAAACATGATTTTTAAGTCACAAAATAGGTTATTATAATTCATTTAATATAAATTTATATGACTCTTATAAAATTAATTCATTCAAAAAAACCATTTTACTTTTATTGTGGTAATTAATATTTAGTCAATTAACTTATTTTAAATTATAAATAACAATATTATAATTGTTACATAATTAAAACCTACATATTATTAATATAAATTCCCTTTTATCAAAAAACTAATATGTGTAGGGAAAAAATTTTCAATATTATTGTGTATAAAATCCATTTTTATAAGAAATGTGTTTTAAGCATTCAAATTATGTTTTTTGAAAGAATTAGATTTTTTTTATTTTACAAACATAAATTAGTTTATTATAAATATAACTATTTTATATGTATTCCAAAGTAATCCTAATTTTTTAAAAAAAATAATAATTGGTTAAATGAAAAGGCGAAAAAATTATATTTTATTGAAAATATTTACTTATGTTCATAAAATGTTAAACATATTTTTTATAATTTTAGAATAGTATTTAAAATATATAATTTAGCTCTTCAAAATTTATATAAAAATATTTAAAAGTTTTTATAAACTTTTTGGTCTTTCCTATATAATGAAAAGGTAATAAAAGTTATCTTTTTTGTAAAAAATGTATTTATCACTATTCACATAAAATTATACAATTTTAGAAAAATACAAAATATTAATTTTAAGATAATATTATAAGAAGAGTTATAATATTATTTTTATATTAATAAAATCAAATTCAATCATTTTTAAATGATTCTTTTACATATAATCATGAATAAAAGCTATTTAGATTGCGGGTTGTGTGATAGTTCAAGATATGGTATTTACCTACTATAGTAGGGACTTGGGTATTACAACTACACTACCCTACTATAGTGCCCACACTACTACAATACTGCAATAGTGACATAGAAATTAATTATTAACCAAATTTATTCCTAGGATTAATGCAAGATCATTAGGTGAATTTTCCACTAAGGTAGGCTCTCCAACTCAAACTAAGAAACATAATACAAAAGGAAATAAAAGAAAAACATATTTGACTCCAATATTACATCATTATAACCCATCAAGATATCTATATAGTTGATTAAAAGTATAATGTCTACCAAAGTCCACAAGTAGGGTTTGAGTATAGAACTCAATATGGGCCACCAAAAAATGTTTCCTTAATATATGACACAATGACTCAAATATATGTATATATTAGGAAGTAAATAAACAAATAAAAATTTCATATAAGGAAAAAAATAGGGTAATTGTGTACTAACCAATACAATGTAACACTTTACCCCACCTTCATCAATCTAAGCCAGCGAATCATGTCTATTGTAAATACATTATATAGTAACCACATAATAGTAAGGGCATATAATATCTAATATCATTGATATAATAACTCATCTTTAATTGGTGAAACATATTCAAATTTTTGTACAAAGAAAATTCATTTTATAAAGGTGTAACTTTGAAAATTATACATGTATAGGAAGTAAATTTCAAAAAGGAATAATAGAGATAATATCACGTATATAGGAAACACATATGTAAAGGTGGTGTATCCAATCTTGTATATTTATGTTACACATATCAGAAAGGGTTTACATAACAAAACTTGTGTATATAAGAAACACATCTCAGAAAGGTGCAACAAATATAATCTCTTAGATATGAGCATATTGGGGTTAGATCCCAACATAATGATACTCACACAATATTATAATAATTTGTTCCTTATATTTGGAATTCAACATCATGATACCCTAGATCTCTAAGACTCAATTTGTAGATAAATGTTACAAAATATAAAAAATTTATTAATCAAGTAAGGATATAGAAAAAATAATCATGGAAAATAATTATACACCACCAGATCTTAGTTAGAATATGATATATTAATAACTAAAATCTTAACCCATAACACTATTCATATTTTACCTAAATACAACCTATCATTTCAATTATAATTTCTTTATTACCCTGAAGAACAGATGACATAATTTTTTTTATAATCCTAAATCAACGTTCATATAAAGTTGGACCTATCAGTTATACTAACATCACCTAAAAATTAATTTCATTGGTCATACGTAACCTACCACAACTTCCTCTTAAATAAACAAATCCCACCAAAATCACCACATCATGATTCAAATGCTTATAATACACTTGTCAACCTATAACCATTATCAAATAATATAAAATAACATAAAGTAGAATGAATAGTTAAATATTTTTTAGGAAACATATACATATGTACCATGAATTCCATGAAAATAATCCCATATAAGGATTATTCCAAGGAACAACCTTGGTTCCACGTAAAGAGTGATCATGACCAAATGAAACCATTTCACTCTATTACTTCATCCATAGTGCCACTTGGTTAGTGTTTGAGGAAAAATCAACATCTGATCTATTATATGAAACAAAATCATAATATAAACATTAAATATAATAGGACATTAACATGTTTCCACCTATATCCTCATCAATTTATGCTCTCCAATACAGCTTTAAGGCTTGCAGACTATGGCCACACTTGTTACTAAAAATATCCAAGCAATCTGCTAGCTAGAGTAAGCACATCCAAAATACCTTTCTTAGAATAATTTCAATAGAAAACTAAGGTTTATCCTAAAAAATTAATAATTTAGTACATGGGATAAGAACATCTTAATTTTCATCATATAAAACAAGTGTTCACACATATTGGTGACAAAGTTATATGGAATTTATAATATCCCCAATTCAGGTCTATAATGTTCACTTTACTCATAGAAGGATCCAACATAGACTAAACATTTATTATAATTTTATATTGATGTTACATGGTTTTATTGAATGTTTCAATTACTTTTCAATGATTATTTCTCCAATTTAATGTTAAAAATTGTGCATTAATATTCACATATGTACTTTGAATGATTCTGTGAGTAAATAAAACAGGGTTTAATTTTCAAATTTTATCTGGTTTAAAATATAAGTTTCTAATATAATATTGTTTAATTTATAAGTTTCATGAATACTAATTTATGAGTATTTGATATGATTTTTGGAAAAGTTATGATGTTTTATATTATGGATATATTTATTTGAAATTAAAATGATTAATCATGTTTGTATTAGACACATTAATTTAATGAATTTTCAGTGGAACTACATATGTTATTAATTTGTCAATATTTTATTTCATATAGGTTATTAATGATTTTTGGGCTATAATTTTAATTGGGATGGTCAAGGATGCATATTTTTTCCTATATTGACCATTCCCATGACCAATCTCCATTATTTTTTTTGATTTTCATGGGACAATAAATTTATTTATTTCTAGTTAAAAGTATTCTTTATCATTTTTAAGAGAGTTAACTTCATAATAACACAAGTTTTTAAGCATTCTTGTTCATATATTATTTGGTAGATGGCTCATTGGAGGAGAAATGTTCGTTTGTTTGAGCTTATGTTCATGATGGCCCATGCGTGAGGCTAATTTTCACAAGCCTTTAGATATGCATTCATTCTAGTTGTATATAATTGTATAAGTTAAAATATAGAGGTGTAGAGTGGATCAGTTAGAGATTTCATGGGATAAATGATTATACTCTACATTCACTACTTCTTGCTTATGAGTTTGTGTTAAGTGAATAATTTAATATATGGGGTTGAGGTGGAAGAAATGATCAATGGTTTGGGATTATCTTTTTTTTTTATGCCAAGTTAATGTTGTACCAATATATTTCTATTAAATATATAGTTTTTGATTGTTATAGATAATGGTGTTTCATTTTTCAATTTCACTACTCAAACTATATTATGTTTGTATTCACTTTGACGATGTTAATTTTTAAATTTATCTTGGTTTTATCAGTATATATATTTGAAGAACATAGGTTTTGTTGAATATTGTAGTTATATATTTATTAATGTACATGTGATATTGAAGTGTATTTGATGATTCAATGGTGTTGATGCATGTAGGAGTTTATATATTCCCTTTATGAATTGAATTGACAACGAGGATCCAACAGTTGATCTCAGTTTAGATATGTCCAAAATGAAATTGTTCTTGCATCGAGAGTTAAAGAACACTAATAATTTTTTTTTATTTTGGTGTAGTATGTAGGTAACCTTCAAATTATATGTAATATATGACTCTTTATACAATGTATTAATTGTTTTTAGAATTTATTTCACATTTTATTTTTAAAAAACCTTCTCATAGATGAATTGAAGTCTCTATGTAGTATATTAAACATGAAAATTAATTATGTTTTGTTGAGTTATAGTGTATCATGGTGAAAAGTGTATTTTTACTCCATGACATATTTGGACCAGTGGAATATTTTTACAATGATATTATACCTCTCAACATAGAAGGGTTTCCTACACACAAGAGAAGTTTTGATGGAAACAACATGACGATATACTCTGAAACATTCCACCATGAAGTATTTTTTGAGTGATTGAATACAATTGTTTATTACATGAATAATTTCCCATGGAAAATTAATGATTCACGGGTTTGGGGATTTTTTTTAACAAAACACAGTGATATGAATCACACCACAATGTTTTAGTTCACACTGATGTGGTCATCAATTGTGTGGAAATGGATTTAATCAATACATATTAGAGTATATTTATATTATAATCCACCTTAATACATTACCAAATATCTTTATGGTTTATATTTTAATAGAATTAGGTAAAAAATCATACAGAACAAAACCACCTTTTAAAAAGTTGGAATTTCTTATAAGTATCTATTATTCCTAAAATATAAAACATTAAAAAATTTACATGTATTATTTTCATGGTAAATCTTCATGAAATTCATCTAAATGTCTTATTTAGTCATAACCATCCTTAAAAACCTATAAAAACAATTTAAAATTTTTAATGAGAAAAAAATATTTTTATGGGACATAAAAAAGGAAACCCATTAGTCCATTTTAAATTCATGATATCAAAAAAATGAAGGTTAACTTTAATATAATAAACCACGAGCTCAAATAATCCTTTACTTGTACATGAAAACATATCTTCTACACATGGTTTTTCAAAAAATTATTTTTATGAAATGATAATGCAATATCATAAGCATGATATTTTCTTAAAAAACCTCGGAACCCATGAAAAACATTTAAAAAAACATTTGCACCTAAAGAGGATCATAATCATTCCTTACCTTATAAAATAAAAAAATTTCCATTAAAAATAAAAAGGAAGAATAAAAAAGTAATTTAGTTTCCTTGTGACAACATCTTCATAGAATCTTTACATAGCCCTTATAAATTAATAATTTCTTAGACTTCTAATAATTAAACAATGAAATAAAGAACTTTCTAGGTGGACCTATCATAAAAGTTATATCGGTCTCACCCATCTCCATGAGCTATATTGGGACAACCTGTAATAATAAAAAACTAGTACTCGCCCGTGCTATTGCACGACATATTCAACTACTGATTTGTTCTTTTAATAAGAGAATAATATTTATAAAATTTCATAAGAAACAATAACGTTGAAAAAAACATCACTATGTTGTCCACATTGGAATGATGATAATCGTAGGCAGAAAACATTGAAAAGGCATATCATTTAAATAACTTCCAAAAATATGAAATGCAGAAATGGAAAATACAACACTCCAGTTGAAAACATCAGAACTCTACAAAATGAAAAAATCCATCAAGATCAACCATTTGAAAACACCATTGGGAACCACCCTATGGATATGATAATTTGTCACCATAATCTGCATTCAAATCATCCAAACACCGTACCTGCTAAATAATATTAGAAAAAACATCACCATCTATATCACTAATCATAACACAACACCATTTCATCTATAAATTTATAAACAAACCAATAATTCTAGAAGCCACTCCAGGTGGAGTTAAAGAGAATCACAACATTTTGAAATGAGAGGGAATCTGTTGAAATATAAGGTGAGGTGTATCC
This sequence comes from Viscum album, assembly GCA_963277665.1. Taxonomy (NCBI): domain Eukaryota; kingdom Viridiplantae; phylum Streptophyta; class Magnoliopsida; order Santalales; family Viscaceae; genus Viscum; species Viscum album. Next base: position 626,302,929 of record OY728147.1, read on the forward strand.
AGAATCCTATAATAAATATGACAGAATTTGAATGAAACCCTGAATCTAAAGACTAACCTTATCTAGAGTAACACGTAGGATGGGCGTGATCACAAAAACTATCTTCTTTATACATCGACGCTTCTTAAATTCCAACACCTACCAACGATACATTAATTCCAAGACCTGCACACTGAGGTAATTCAGGATAATGAGATCTAATTTCAAAGCCAACAATAGTTTCATTCATTGTGTAGAAATAAATAAACATGACATATCATAACACATGATATAATTTTTTCTACATTGAATCACGTGTACTCATAAAATGTTAAATCTGGAAACAAACATTAGTATTGAGAAAATGGTTTTCTTGTTTAACCAGAAGCTATAATAGGATTTCATTTTATAGGGATTCAGTTTTACTGGAGGGAACCATGAACAATCTGGATTTTTTTAATCTGGTACTGGAAACAGACATGACATCATCAATTCAGTGTTTTTTTTATAATAATCATACATTACAAGTCAGCATACAAAAAAAATTGACAGGGAAAAAATGCCTAATAACAAAATGGTAAATGAATAATAATGGAAACAAACAAAAGAAGGCATAAATTGGGTACATTTTGTTACAGGATATAGAAATCTATAATTAGAAATAGTGAAATCTGTTTTAGTAAAAAAACTCTTAATAAAAATATGGAAAATTAGATTAACTGGAAACATACAAAAAAATTTAGAATATTGGAATTCTGTTACACAGGAAACAGACTTCATAATTCAGATAATGCAAAAAAATGTTTCTATGGGAAAAAGCTTGAAAAAAAATAATGAAATTTCTTTTACTGAAAAAAAATCAGTGAAAAATCCTACAATGGTAAATCTGTTCAAATGGAGAAACATTGAGATATCATATTCTGAGAACACTAAATTCCTGGAAACTATCAATACATATCAGAACATGGATTATCTGTTTTAATGTACATAAATTTTTTCATCAAAGAAATATAGATTATGATTTTATAATCTCATTTCAGTGTAATAGTAAACTATGGTATAATTAGACATAAATACAAGAATCAAAAACTACAACATGAAGTTATTTTGAAAGACCTATAAAAAAAGGAAGCAAAACTGCAATTTCAGTGCAAAATAAACTAATATAAAGTAAAATATGCATGATTATATAAATGGCAGAAAAATTTAATATAAAATGCAGTTCTAGTTGAAGTTAGAATTAGTTAGAAACTATAAAAGTCATGGTATCCAGGAACCACTATGTTCTTGTGTATTTTTGGTTTTTTCATGTTCCATAATTTTACCAGAATGGCTTTGATATAATCACGCATGAATTCTAACCAGAATGGGTTGGAAAAGGATAATAAAATAACCTATGAATTTCATTGAGATTTATACACTGTTATACTTACTTGATTTCTAGCAGTCAACTGTATAAGATCACAAGATTGCAACAAAACATGCTGATGAAAAAGATAGAACAATGGATAATTTACAACACAGAAAGCCCTGTCTCTTAAATGGACTTCTATAATGAAAAACAGTGCAATGATAATTTCATCAATTCATCAAAAAATAAATAAAAATATACAATATGAATGATAAAAAAATTCAATGAGTAAAAACATTAAAACATACCTGCATGAAGACTAATATCATCACCTGAAATCAAACACCCTAAATAGGAAAGTTAATTTTTTGATAACAGGTTGAGACCTGAAATCAAATAAACTATTTCCAAATGAAATTTATATCAACCATAGAAAATGAGAGATTAAAAACAAAGTAAAAATGGATAAACAATGAGAATAGAAATTGATACCATCAAATATTCCAGCACTGGTATGTTGATTAGATATTACAGTACTGGAAGTATTCCAGTACTTCTAAACCTATTCAGTTGTAGATAAATTTCTTTCACTGCAAAACCTAAAAAATAGTGTCAAATCCATGAAATGTTAATCTGTAGAACTTGGATCCCATAACCTGTAATTTAAGTCTATGTTAGGGTCACCCACATAACGTCATACTATTTCTAGGATAATGTTAATGGAAAAAAATTGATTCCGAAAAGCTGAAACTATTAAACTGGTAATTTTGTTATAATGGATTACAAAAATGACCTTAACCGAAGTGAATATTCCAGTACTCATAAAGTGACCAGATTTTACAATACTTGTAACAATTCCAGTACTGGTTAATCTATTCAGTTGTGGTTAAATGTGTTTCCCTGCAAAATATAAAAAACAGAGGCAATTCCCTGAAATGTAAATCTGTTCAACTAGTATCACATAAATTGATATCCCCATCTCTGTTTGGGTCACCACATAATGTTAGAGTCTTTCCAGGATTATTTTAATGGAAATAAAATGACTATAGTAAAGCTGAAACTTCTAAACTATTAATTCTTTTATACTGGAAAACAAAATTGACCATAACATCATTGAATATGTGTAATGGTAAATTGAAAGGAATTTACAGTACTAGAAAATATTCCAGTACTGGTAAATATGTTCATTTGTAGATTAAAATGTTTCACTAAAAAAACAGTATCAATTCCATTAAATGTAAATCTGTTCAACTGGAGACAAATGTAACAATTCATAATGTGGGACTACTTTGTTACTGGAAACTATCAATACATATCAGAACATGGATTATATGTCTTAATGTATATAATTTTCCCATAAATATTAATGATTTTAGGATATTATCCTTTCATTAAAGTGTATTACCAAACTACATTATAAGTAGAGCTGACACTGGAGAATTTTTCTGTAATAGGTTGTTTTATACTAAAAGTCTGCAGAATGTGTGTTACCAAATCGGAGTGCTGAAAGACAAACCTTTAGTAGCTACCTTTAGAATTAGTAGTTCAAGAGTTCTGGTGGAGATTCATTTCAGTTCAATATCATGGGAAGCTCCGGAATTCTGGTGGAAGAACATTGCATCAGGAAGACACCTTCTATTTGCAAAGGCTGGCCATGCACTGCAACACCCTTGGAATCACATAAGTGAATTGGTGTTTACATCACAGTGGACATCATTGAATAGAAAAAATATGAACATATAAAAATATGAACCCAGTTAACAAAAAATGAACCTGTTAAAAATATTAACTTTTCAAAATTTGAACCGTGGAAAAGAATATGAAGCCTAGAAAAGAATATGAACCAGTAACAAAACCTAGTTGCATGCTAAAACCTATAACAGACCACATAAGCGGTTTTTTTCCAACCATGAAATGAAAATTCAGACAACAAAACATGCTGTTTAATAGAAAGAAAAGGACTATAGTAAAGCTAAAACTGCTATACTATTAATTCTATTATACTGGAAAACAAAATTGACCATAACATCATTGAATATGTGTAATGGTAAATTGAATGGAATTTACAGTACTGGAAAACATTCAAGTACTGGTAAATCTGTTCAGTTGTAGATTAAAACGTTTCAATAAAAAATAGTATCAATTCCATTAAATGTAAATCTGTTCAACTGGAAACAAATGTAACAATTCATAATGTGGGACTACTTTATTACAGGAAAGTATAAATACATTTCAGAACTTGGATTATATATCTTAATATATATAATTTTCCCATAAAGATTTATGATTTTAGGATATTATCCTTTCATTACAGTGTATTACCAAACTACTTTATAAGTAGAGCTGACACTAGAGAATGTTTCTGTAATATGACGTTTTATACTAAAAGACACCAGAATGTGTGTTACCAAATCGGAGTGCTGAAAGACAAACCATTAGTAGGTACCTTTAGAATTGGTAGTTCAAGCGTTCTGGTGGAGATTCATTTCAGTTCAATATCATGGGCAACTCAGGCATTCTGGTGGAAGAACATTGCATCTGGAGGACACTTTCTATTTGCAAAAGCAGTAGGCCATGCACGGAAACACCCTTGGAATCACATATGTTAATTTCTGTTTACATCACAGTGGACATCATTGAACAGAAAAAAATGAACATATAAAAATATGTTCCCAGTTAACAAAAAATGAACGTGTTAAAAATATTAACTTTTTAAAATTTAAACCGTGGAAAAGAATATGAACCCTAGAATAGAATATGAACCATTAACAAAACCTAGTTGCCTGCTAAAACCTATAACAGACCATAGAAGAGGTTTTTTTCCAACCATGAAATGCAAATTTATACAACAAAACATGTTGTTTGTTATTAGCATGCATAACCGAAATGAAATTGAATTGAGATGCAACACAAATCCTACAATAGACCATAGTAGATGTTTAATTTTGTAAGACATGAATTGATTAATCAGACAAGAAAATCTATAGTTGGATATCAACATGGTAAACCGAAATGAAATCTAAAAAACATGCAAGGAAAATCCTACAACAGACCACAGTATAAGTATATTTTTTTCAAACAAGAATTGAAATATCAGAAAACATTATATGAAACCATAAGCTTATAGAATTGAAATGATGTGTGTAATGGAGACGTGTGGATTTAGGTTTATCAATAGGTAAGTAAGCTCATACCTTAGGTGGGAAGATGCTGCGGAAGGGAATGTGAGACGAAGGAAGCGAGCCGAGAATGTTAGGTGACGTCGGTTGAAAATCCAAACCCGAATCCCTTGAATTGTCGTATAAAATTTCAACCTGGAGGGGGTTTGTAGGGATGGAGTATCAACAGATTAAGGGGGATTTGAAGGGATTAAATGTAAATTTAAGGAACCGATGGAGACTTGGGGAAGATTACCGTAATGCCATGGGATTGGTTCTTAAGGGATTCACGATCCGGAGATGATTTGAAGGTAATTGTGAGTGGATTAATGAACACGACGAAGAGGTAAGGAGTAATCGGGATAAGGAGGAATATATGGTAGGAGGATGACGGGCTGCAGTGAAATTGGGAGAAGGATGACGCTGTAGTCGGGAGTTTGCAGAAACCCTAGGTCGGGAGGAAGTGATTCCGAACCATGAGCGGGTGAAGGAAGACCGTGGGGTCAGAGCCGAAGGTGGACGTCGAAGGAGGGGTACGGATTGGAAGTTGACTGGGATAGGAAGCACGGCGGAGGCGAGGGTTCCCGGGACGATTAGGTCACGCGATGCGTTGAGGCCAGAGCAGGAGCAGGTGTGCGAGGCCGATAAAGAATGAGATATGTAGCAGAGGGGCGACGTGGATGAACATATGAAGGACACGTAAGTAAAAAATGATGTGGAGGAATATTATATTGACATGTGTCATGGTTGAATGCCATGATTAGTAGATATAGTAGATATATATGCACCATATCCTAAATAAAACATTATAAACATTCATAATTTCTTCATTAAACCCTTGAAGAACCATTTTAAACCCATATAAAAACATTGGATATAAAAATACATTTTAATTTTAAAATCCTATTTTTCAAAATATAATTATCAAAATTAAGTTAAGGATGATATTTAATTTAATAAAACATGGAATATTATAAATTAAGACATAAATAAAATAATTGTTATGGTGGTTGGAAACTTCATTGTTGATTTATATGTTAAAATATAATATTCTATTAATCATTGGTAAAGAACATTGAAATATTTTGTAAAAATATTCCATTTGAAATCATTTTAAATAAAGTAAAAATAAAAATAAAGTATCATTTATAATTATTTTTTTACATATAGATTCATCCATAATTTTTTTAATAATATGGACATGGATGGTAATGAGTTGGAAGGGAGACTTTAAAAAAGGATTATAAAATGAAAATCACTTACCTTGAGACCGAATAATTATGTATGATTTGTAACTAAAAAAAATAATGTTAATTATTTTCTTTATTTTTTTTAAAATTTTATTACTATTTTATTTTATTTAATACAATTTTATATACAATTTTTTATTAATTATGTTCACATTAGACATTTTGACAATATTCAACTCATGTGTCAAAAATGACTATGGTTGGTTGAATAATGTTAGAGAGTTTATTAATAAATCATATAGAAAATAAAAATATTGAATTAAATATAATTTTTATATAGAAATTATTATTCTAAATCCAATCAATAAATATTGATATGGAAAATTAATTATATTACAATCACCGAGACAGTAGTACGTACTTACTCATGAATAACGTTTTCATTTTCAACGATCATTATGTAAATATGGTAAGTATAATTTTATCATTATAGAATGATAATTATATCATTAATTGCATATTGTTTCATTAAATTAACTTATATATATATATATGATATGTGTTATGTGGTGATAAAAATTAATCCCATCGCTAAGTGGTATTGGAAGTCCAATCATACAGATTATAAAAATTATCATTTTTACATGAAGGGGAAGGTAAGAAAGTAAATGTTATATTATATTTTTATAGTGATAACTATTTCACGAATATATATACATTATATCCATCAATACATCCATCTATAAGAGGCTGTGATGGAAATGAATTACACCGGTTCATGAGGCGGTTGTCCTCCGTACACAATAACGAACTTTTCATTTACATTTAATGAGGTAAGAGATACATGTAGGTTATTATATTAAAATAATATCATTTAAACATATTTAAGTTAATTGTTTTATTATTTGATCACATATTAATAAGATTTTCTGGTTTTAGAAGAAGTAATAAAATTAAAAGGCATGATTAAGAACTATACCTCTTCTTCCAGAAAACTCTTAAGTTTTACACATAAATTATTACTAGGTTATTTTTAAGATCAAACCAAGGCCACTAGGATGTGGAGAAATATTGAAGGAAATGATTTTATAAATAATTTTTAAAACCAAAGTCTTTTTATGTCTCTATAATAGAGTAGAGATGGTCCCCTTTTATAAGTGAGGGAGGGGAACTCTTCGAATTACTTGATGTTTTAAATTGATGTAAATTAATATTCATGTCCAAATAAGCCAAAAAATGATTTATTTCGAATATTCGGTGAGTATGGGCCAACATAATCTCATATAATATTTTTATTTTAGTTTAGGTTATGTTTTTACCATTATATTTTGGTTTTAAGAATCTATTAACCCATTTTACGAATACTGTTATAATTAAATTGTTTTACTCCTTAGTAGTAAATATAATAATAATAAAAGTAAAAATGTAACATCCCAAGTAAGTAATGAGTAATAGATATTTTTATCTATGTCTATTAATGAATTAAGATAGTGTTTTAGAGGCTTAAAATGAAAATAAATACAATCTTATGCATGGAATACACTAATATTCTTAAAAGATTGTTTTACTGCCTTTTGATGGAAAACCATTTTTAAATATATCTTTTTACAATCTTATAAGCTATGTTTTTCAAAATAAACTTATTCTTTATAATTGGGACATCAAAATTTACTTTGTGTGAATTTTTGGTATTTTTCCGATAAAGTTCATTTTTAATGAATAGTGAAAAATGTTGTATTTTAATTCAAAACTACTTTTTAATCTAATTTATTTATATGATTAGATTATCTTTTGAATTGGTTTTGAAGTGAAATTAGAATATATTTTTACCATTTAATCCAATGGTGGTCATTGGAATCAATTTCACTTTGAAATTGGACTTAAACTGGTGTCAATCTTTTGATACTTATTGTTTCATAAAAACACGCTATTTGTAATGACTGCGGGAAATAATTATTAAATTAATTAATTTAACTTATATGATTTTAATTTTGTAAAATAGACATCATTTTTGAATTTGGAGTATCAAATATAGCTTAGGGTGAATTTTTGGTAATTTTCTGAAAAACTTCAATTTTTGATGAATAGTGAAACCACTAAGTGGTACTTATAAAAACTGATTTTTCGTTTAAATGAAATTTTGCCATCTTTGTGTTTTGAATTTAAAAAATCCAACATAAATAGTTGTCATTAAGAAGTAAAATGTGGTTAAATGAGATTATAAATTTTTTTTGTGAATAGTAACTTATTATGTTTTTAATCGCGATTAGAGGTAATTAGTGTAGTTTTAGGTAAAAATAATGTTTTAATAATATTTGATGAGATTGACATATGTCCTACCCTTATTGGATGTGTCATGGCCGACCAATAAAATCCATCGGTCAACTTGGGGACCACATGGAGCCACTTTGGTTGGGAAATGACATAAATAACCTTTTATTTAATGTTAAATTAAAAATGATACACACATGAAATGTTTTACTAAAACAATTTTTACATGGGGTTATACAAGTCAGATGTTTGACTATAAATAGTCATTGGAAAGATAAAAATAATTTCTACATCATAGTAGTTTTTTTTATAATTTTTAGACATTAAATAAATTAAAATATTTATGACATCATGATGATGGAGCGATGACCTCATTATTTAACGATTTAAATAAAACGGAAAGATAATGTAATATATAAGACCTAAACATGTCCAAAACCTATTGGATGAGTGTATTCCAAACCCTTATCACCTTATAATCGAAATAAATCAATGTGGGACCACTTAAATCCGAATACCATTTTAAAATAAAGTGACTTTTCTTTACTTTCCAAGAGTGCCCCTCCTCTCCTCTTATAAAAGTCCCCCACCTCTACCTCCTTACCCACACTTCCAAAGCCTTTGGATCGACCAAAACCTGCCCATTTTGGCTCTCCACATCCCTCTCTTACTCCTTGAAGCCTCACTTTGGGCAGAAGTCTTCCCAAGGAAGCCTTTGAGCTCAAATCAAAGAGAGTTACCCGATTTTAAGGTAATGTCTTCTTTTGAGTCCTTTTGTATTATTTTGCATCTACAACCCCCTAAACTCTTTTTATTCTTTTCTTTTGTAACAACTACAGTATCCTCAATATACTATGATGTTGGTATAAGAAGTATTAGAGCTACAATTACACACACCTACATCTAATGGTTAAAGAACATACTGTTTCTGTGGATGGAAAATTTCTGCCTCCCGAAACGATGATTGTTCAACATTCTTTTAACACCTTCAAAGGTGGCCATTAAGATGACACTATATTTATATATGATATATAATATTTTTATGTTTTCCTTATGATTCTGTATTTTTCATTTTGGGCATACCTTTATGGTTTCCATTATGGGTAAACACGATATCTTCATTTAAGGAAGTGCGGACTACCGCCCCCTCAAAGTGATGTGATTCGTTAATGCCATATGTGGGACGTGTAAAGGATGGATTTAAAGTTATTATATATGATGTTATACTGGAATTATAATATACCTCTATATCATTATTATTTCTTTCCATTAAAGTATGAGATAGAAATGAAAGTAGCGTTCATGCGTGCGTACGGCTTACCGTCTCCATGAACGGTGCATTTCATTTCTTATCCCCAAATGTAATGTACTATTAAAAGTACATGTATATAATGGATATATATAATGAATGATATATCTAAATGATGAATATAATTCTGGAATTAAAATATACATACCTCTCATTTAGTTTTAATTCCATTTATATGACAAATAAATGAAAGTAGCGTTCATGCGTACGTACGGCTTACCGTCTCCATGAACGGTGCATTTCATTTCTTACCTCTAAATGATTATGTAATATTATAAATACATATATATTCTGGATATATATGATATATATGATATCCAAATCAGGAATGTCATTCTGCATATAAATAACCTTTGACCACACGAACAACATGTAATTGTAAGAAGTCCACTTTCTACTTTAGAACCAAATATCGACAAAAGAAATATTATTAACTTAAATGGTTACATAATGTTTATAACATGGAAATAAGTGATATAAAAGGAATAATGAACTTTAAAAAGGTTCTTAATCAAGTATAAATTAACTCAAGTTTATTATTCAGGACGTTAAAGAACGATCGAGTCAAGTCGGACCCGAGGTAAGGGAGTTCGTCTCAATCTCCTTTCATTGAGGCATATTTCGTTTTATACACAAATTTCTTTTATAAGGTGTATAAACCCCTTTGAATTTTACCTTTATACAAAAGGAATCTTTTCAACGAAGCGTTTTACAAAATGACAAAAAGGAATGTTTCTTTTAACGAACGCGGTGACAACGACCTTTTCCGCCGCCGCGAGTATTATTTGGTCTTTGGCTTCCTCAACAAGCCGTAATGTTTTTAAAATTAAATAAATACCATATACTCTTTTATGTATTTTGGTATTGAAAATGGTTTTGATAAAGGATTCAATTATGATATATTGTGATTGAAATGTGGAAATATTATCATTCTTTTATATTGGTTTTATGTTTTATGATTTTATATTGGTACTTGGACATTTGACGGGTGGTTACCTGATAAACCATATGACGGGTGGTTCCGTGAATACCAGGATGGGTGGTTATGTTATAACCTCTAATTCATTAGGTATGGAAGTCGGCCGTATGGATATTCCATTAAGTATGTATGGAAAATGGCCGTATGGCTATTTCATTAAGTGATATGTGTGGAAGTAAACCGTATGGTTATTCCACTTAAGTATGTTTATGTCCCAAGTTACCTTTATATATGTTATGTGTTCTTTATATGGGTTTTATGGTAATCCTTTGGTTACAAAAAGGTATGTAATGATACATTATTCAGTGAAGAGTTTTTACTACTTCATGAAGGTGAAGGTATTACTTTGATAGAGTATACATGGTTTACTTGATGTTTGAAAAAGTAACAGTTTTCATTCTTTGTGTATCCCTTACTGAGCTTTTTATGCTCACCCTAAGTTTTTTGAAATGTTTTCACAGGAATTAATGTGGAATAAGGTCATGTATGGGATCAAGGGAATGTCATGCTATATAAAACATGGAACTAGACATGTTTCTTTTTACGTGTTTTTTTTTATTATGGAAACTTAGTAGAAGTGTCTACTTTGTAATCTTTTGAGATGTAATAGTTATGTTCTAATTCTCTAAAACTCTAAACCTGAATAGATCCTCAATGTGAATTATTCATTTAATTCAATATTAAGTAAGGTTTAAGGCCGGGGCGTTATAGTTGGTATCAGAGGTCGGTTTAGACAACTTTAGGTGTTAGAAAAGTGTAAAATTATAAGTTAATTTATGGTATGATTGAAATGATATAGCATTTAAAGATTACCATGTTGCTTCGCCTAAGATATTTCTGTGTTAAGAACGGTTTTTCATAGAGGAAACTGAACAACTTTTCTGGGAAGGCATACAGAGGGAAATGACCTTTCAAATCAGTATCCTGAGATGGTCAGAATGAGAACTAAACAGTTTGTTGCAGTGATGGCTCAGTTGACTCAGGTGAAAAATGTTGGTTGTTTTTATTGATGATATTTTGGTGTTTTCTAAAAGTTAAGAGGAGCATGAAAGTCACTTAAGGGTAATTTTTCCAACCTTGAAATAAAATAAATTGTATTAAAAATTCAGCAAGTGTGAGTTTTGGTTGCAAGAAATTTCTTTCCTTGGTCACGTTGTTTCTAAAGATGGGATAATCGTTGATCCTGCAAAAACAATGGTTTTTGAAGAATGGCCAAGACCCAGAAATGTAACAGAGATTCGTAGTTTCCTTGGTTTGGCAGGCTATTACCGAAGGTTTGTTAGAAATTTTTCACAGTTATCTAGTCCAATGACTAAGCTAACTCGGAAGGGTGTTAAGTTTATCTGGACAAAAGAATGTGATGATTGTTTTCAAGAATTGAAAAGAAGATTGGTGAATGCTCCAGTTTTGGCACTACCTTCCAGGAATGGTGAGTTTTTTATATACAGTGATGCTTCATTGAATGGACTTGGTTGTGTTCTAATGCAGAATGATCAGGTAATTGCTTATGCTTCACGACAGTTGAAAACTCATGAGGTAAATTACCCTACTCATGATTTTGAATTAGCTTCTGTTGTTTTCGCTTTAAAAATTTGGAGGCATCATTTGTATGGAGTAAAGTGTGAAATATATACTGATCACAAAAGTTTAAAGTATGTATTCACCCAGAAAGAGTTAAACATGAGACAGAGGAGATGGCTAGAATTAATCGAGGATTATGATTGTACAATTCATTACCATATGGGAAAAGCAAATAAAGTGGCTGATGCTTTGAGTCGAAAAAGTAATGATTCATTAGCAATGTTGCGTTTGGAACGTGATCCTTTGGTTAAGGATTTGATGAACTTTGGCATAGAAGTTGTTGGTGCAGGAAGTTCTTCTATTTTGTTTCAGGTATTAGTGAGATCATCTCTATCAGATAGAATCAAGCAAGCATAGAAGCAAGACAGTGAGTTGCAGAAAAAGGTAGAGCTAGTTCAGAAAGGTAAGTTTCCTGAATTCAACATTGATAATGATTGCATTTTGAGATTTGGGAAGAGATTGTGTGTGCCTTGTGAATCACAGTTGAAGAGATAGTTGTTATGTGAAGCTCATAGTTCTCCGTTTTCAATTCATCTTGTCAGTACTAAGATGTACAGAGATCTGCGAGAGTATTACTGGTGGGATGGAATGAAAAGAGATATTGCTAATTTTACTGTGAAGTGTTTGACATGTCAACATGTTAAAGTAGAGCGGCAGTTACCGAAAGGGATGATTCAGCCTTTACCACTACCAGAGTGTAAATGGGAAAACATATCCATGGACTTTGTTGTGGGATTACCGAGGACATCTCAAGGTAATAATGCAATCTGGGTTATTGTTGATCGCTTGACCAAATATGCTCATTTCCTTGCTATACGAGATACTTTTTCCCAAGATCAACTTTCCCGTTTGTATCTTAAAGAAATAGTCAGGTTACATGGAGTTCCTCTCTCCATTGTATCTGACCGTGATCCCAGGTTCACTTCTAACTTTTAGAAAGGCCTTCAGAAGTCGTTGGGTATTGAATTAAATTTTAGTACAACTTTTCATCCTCAATCAGATGGGCAGTCAGAATGAAGAATTCAGACCTTGGAGGATATTCTACGAGCTTGTTCGATGGATTATCAGGGAAGTTGGGACCAACATCTTTCATTGGTTGAGTTTTCTTATAATAACAGTTTTCATTCCAATATACAGATGGCACCATTTCAGGCATTATATGGGAGGCGTTGTCGAACTCCAGCTTTCTGGGATGAAGTGGGTGAAAGGAAGTTGATGGGACCAGAATTGGTAGAAGAGATGGCAGAAAAAGTTCAGTTGATTCAGAAGCACATGAGAACAGCTCAGAGCAGGCAGAAGAGTGATGCGGATAACCGGAGGAATGATCTATCTTTCGAGGTAGGTGATCATGTTTTTCTCAAGGTTTCTCCTTGGAAAAGTGTGATGAGATTTGGTAAGAAAGGAAAGATGAGTCCAAGGTTCATTGGACCATATGAAATTCTGGAGAAAGTTGGATCAGTTGCTTACCGGGTGGCTTTACCTACGAGTTTATCTCAAGTACACAATGTTTTTCATGTTTCGATGTTGAGGAAGTATATGCCAGATCCATCTCATGTTTTGAGTCCAGAGGTAGTTCAGCTGGAAGAGAACCTATCATAAGAGGAACAACCGGTCCAGATTGTTGAACACAAGGAGAAAGTGTTACGGAATAAGGTGATTCATCAGGTAATGGTTTTGTGGAAAAACCGCATGATTGAAGAGGCAACATGGGAATCTGAAAATGCAATGAGGGATAAGTACCCCCATTTATTCGATAAGTAAATAAATTGCGGGGACGAAATTTTCAAAAGGGGGGAAGGATGTAACATCCCAAGTAAGTAATGAGTAAAAGATATTTTTATCTATGTCTATTAATGAATTAAGATAGTGTTTTATAGGCTTAAAATGAAAATAAATACAATCTTATGCATGGAATACACTAATATTCCTAAAAGATTGTTTTACTGTCTTTTGATGGCAAAACATTTTTATATATATCTTTTGACAATCTTATAAGCTATTTTTGTCAAAATAAACTTATTATTTATGATTGGGACATCAAAATTTACTTTGTGTGAATTTTTGCTAATTTTCCGATAAAGTTCATTTTTTAATGAATAGTGAAAAATGTTGTATTTTAATTCAAAACCACTTTTTAATCTAATTTATTTATATGAATAGATTATCTTTTGAATTGGTTTTGAAGTGAAATTATAATATATTCTTACCATTTAATCCAATGGTGGTCATTGGAATCAATTTCACTTTGAAATTGGACTTAAACTGGTGTCAATCTTTTGATACTTATTGTTTCACAAAAACACGCTATTTGTCATGACGATGGGAATTAATTATTAAATTAATTAATGTAACTTATATGATTTTAATTTTTTAATATAGACATCATTTTTTAATTCGGAGTATCAAATATAGCTTAGGGTTAATTTTTGGTAATTTTCTGAAAAACTTCAATTTTTGATGAATAGTGAAACCACTAAGTGGTACTTATAAAAACTGATTTTTCGTTTAAATGAAAATTTTCCATCTTTGTGTTTTGAATTTCAAAACTCCGACATACATGGTTGTCATTAAGAAGTAAAATCTGGTTCAATGAGATTATAAGAATTTTTTTGGTGAACAGTAACTTATTAAGTTTTTAATCGCGATTAGAGGTAATTAGTGTAGGTTAAGGTAAAAATAATGTTTTAATAATATGAGATGAGCTTGAAACATGTCCTACCCTTATTTTATGTGTCATGGCAGACCATTAAAAGCCATGTTTCAACTTGGGGACCCCATGGAGACACTTTGGTTGGGAAATGACATAAATAACTTTTTATTTAATGTTAAAGTAAAAATGACACACACATGAAATGTTTTACGAAAACAATTTTTACATGGGGTTATACAAGTCAGATGTTTGACTATAAATAGTCATTGGAAATATAAAACGATTTCCTACATCATATTAGTTTTTTTCTAATTTTTAGACATTAAATAAATTAAATTATTTATGACATCATGATGATGCAGCGATGACCTCATTATTTAACGATTTAAATAAAATGGAAAGATAATGTAATATCTAAACCCTAAACATGTCCAAAACCTATTGGATGAGTGGATTTCGAACCCTTATCACCTTATCCTAGAAATACATCAATTTGGGACCAGTTAAATCCGAATTCCATTTTAAAATGAAGTGACCTTTCTTTACTTTTCAATAGTGTCCCTCCTCTCCTCTTATAAAAGGCCCCCACCTCTACCTCCTTACCCACACTTCCAAAGCCTTTGGATCGGCAAAACCCTTCCAATTTTGGTTCTCCACATACCTATATTACTACTTGAAGCCTCAATTTGGGCATAAGTCTTCCCAAGGTGGCCTTTGATCTCAAATCAAAGAGAGTTACCCGATTTTAAGGTAATGTCTTCTTTTGAGTCCTTTTATTTTATTTTTCTTCTCCAACCCCCTAAAATCTTTTTATTCTTTTCTTTTGTAACTAATCCAGTATCCTCCATATTCTAGGATGTTGTTATAATAAGGATTAGAGCTACACTTACACACACCTACATCTAATGGTTAAAAAACATACTGTTTCCGTGGATGGCGAATTTCTGCCTCCCGAAATGATGATTGTTCAACATTCTTTTAACACCTTCAAAGGTGGCCATTAAGATGACACTATATTTATATATGATATATGATATGTTTATGTTTTCCTTAAGATTCTGTATTTTTCATTTTGGGCATACCTTTATGGTTTCCATTCTGGGTAAACACGATATCTTCATTTAAGGAAGTGCGGACTACCGCCCCCTCAAAGTGATGTGATTCGTTAATGCCATATGTGGGACGTGTAAAGGATGGATTTAAAGTTATTATAAATTATTTTATACTGTAATTATAATATACTTCTATATCATTATTATTTATTTCCATTAAAGTATGAGATATAAATGAAAGTAGCGTTAATGCGTACGTACGACTTACCGTCTCCATGAACGGTGCATTTCATTTCTTATCCCCAAATGTAATGTACTATTAAAAGTACATGTATATAATGGATATATATAATGAATGATATTTCTAAATGATGAATATAATTCTGGAATTAAAATATACATACCTCTCATTTAGTTTTAATTCCATTAATATGACAAAGAAATGAAAGTAGCATTCATGCGGACGTACGGCTTACCGTCTGCATGAACGGTGCATTTCATTTCTTACGTCTAAATGATTATGTAATATTATAAATACATGTATATGCTGGATATATATGATATATATGATATCCAAATCAGGAATGTCATTCTGGATATAAAGAACCTTTGACCACACGAACAACATGTAATTGTAAGAAGTCCACTTTCGACTTAAGAACCAAATATCGACAAAACAAACATTATTAACTTAAATTGTTACATAATGTTTATAACATGGAAATAAGTGATATAAAAGGAATAATGAACTTTAAAAAGGTTCTTAATCAAGTAGAAATTAACTCAAGTTTATTTTTCAGGATGTTAAAGAACGATCGAGTCAAGTCGGACCCGTGGTAAGGGACTTCGTCTCAATCTCCTTTCATTGAGGCATATTTCCTTTTACACAACATTCTTTTATACGATGTATAAGCCCCTTTGACTTTGACTTTTATACAAAAGGAATCTTTTTCTATGAAGAGTTTTACAAAACGACAAAAAGGAATGTTTCTTTTAATGAATGCGGTGACAACGACCTTTTTCACCGCCGCAGGTATTATTTGGTCTTTGGCTTCCTTAACAAGCCGTAATGTTTTTAAAATAAAATAAATACCATATACTCTTTTATGTATTTTGGTATTGAAAATGGTTTTTATAAAGGATTATATTATGATATATTGTGATTGAAATGTGGAAATGTTATCATTCCTTTATATTGGTTTTATGTTTTATGATTTTATATTGGTACTTGGACATTTGACGGGTGGTTACGTGATAAACCATATGACGGGTGGTGCCGTGAATATCAAGACGGGTGGTTACGTTATAACCTCCAATGCATTTGGTATGGAAGTCGGACGTATGGCTATTCTATTAAGTATGTATGGAAATTGGCCGTATGGATATTCCATTACGTGATATGTGTGGAAGTCGACCATATGGTTATTCCACTTAAGTATGTTAATGTCCCAAGTTACCTTTATATATGTTATGTGTTATTTATATGGGTTTTATGGTAATACTTTGGTTACAAAAAGGTAAGTAATGATAATTTATTTAGTGAAGAGTTTTTACTACTTCATGAAGGTGAAGGTATTACTGTGAAGGTATTACTTTGATAGAGTATACATGGTTTACTTGATGTTTGAAAAAGTAACAGTTTTCATTCTTTGTGTATCCCTTACTGAGCTTTTTATGCTCACCCCAAGTTTTTTTAAATGTTTTTCACAGGACTTAATGTGGAATAAGGTCAAGGATGGGATCAAAGTAATGTCATGCTATATAAAACATGGAACTAGACATGTTTCTTTTTAAGAGTTTTTTTATTATGGAAACTTAGTAGAAGTGTCTACTTTGTAATCTTTTGAGATGTAATAGTTATTTTCTAATTCTCTAAAACTCTAAACCTGAAAAGATCCTCAATGTGAATTATTCATTTAATTCAATATTAAGTAAGGTTTAAGGATGAGACCTTATAAAAAACACCAAAAAATGGACAATGGATTGCTTAAACAACAATATACCATTCAATTAGACGAAAATATTTTTTTTTGTAATTTTAGATAATTTTATAAATCATTATTTAACAAAAACAATTCATTAATGTCATTTTTGACATTATTAAATTAAAATGCCCTTTAAAAAAACAATACAAAAAGGGAATTCGAATATAAGGAATTAAAACCACTATAAAATTAATAATTTCTCTAAAAAAATATTGGAAAAATAATATTCTAACAAAATCATATTAGTCTAATAATTTTCAAATCATTAACCTTATTTCTATATTAGTTATATAATTACTATATTAGCATTACCTAAGATATTAAGGTAATTATTTCATCCCTAAAAAATCTAAATACACTAACATGATATAAAAATCATTTATATTTTAAATAAAAAATTATAACTAAACATTTAGTAGATTTTTCCCTTTGTAAAAAAATTTAATGATAATAAAATAAAGAGAATACAATCAATGAATTTTCCTTTTATAAAATATTTTAAAGTATGAAATCATGTAAAAATGGAAAAAGGAAAACGTTTCGAAATTTTTGTCTTTATGGATGAGATAACTTCATCCAATAAAATTAAATCAAGTGTTAGGATAATTTTTTAGTCCTTATCATATTATTTTTTAACCAATGTTACATGATTTATGCTTATCGAGTTGACATAAATCTATTAAGGTTACTATTTGAAATAACAAAAAATAAAATATTAATATTTAAAAATTTATTCGTCATAATTCTAAATATGGAATTAAATTTTCAAAATTAAAAAATAAATGTTTCATAATTTAATTTGAAATTAAATTGGCAAAAGGCGATGAAAAACAATTTTTCATAAAAATTATTTTTTATGTATAAAGATGTTTTTATATCAAATGGAAGTAAAAATTTTACTAAGGAGAATATAATTGGAATATATTTAATCAAAATATATGAATTATTATTAAAAATAATATAAAATATAATTTTACAATTTAAATAATTTTAATGAAAATAAAATTTTCAATAAAAATAATATTTTTCACAATTTATAAAAAAATCATACTTTTCAGAAAATTTTCAAAAATTCAAAAATTTATAATTTTGAAATGATGAATAAAAAATTAATATTAATTTTCTAAAATTAAATTTTCATTTTTTAGAATTAATTCATTTTAATAAAACCATATAATGACTGAAAACCCAATTTTATTAAAAATAAAATGTTTTTCTTTTTGACTAAGGAGTTACACAATATATTTATAATGATTATAACTCAATGAAATCTAAAAAAATTAAGATTAAAAGATAAGAAAAGGATTTATCCTGGAATTATTTGAGTTGTTAAATTCATCCCCCTTTTGAAAATTGCATCCTTAATATTTTTTTATATTATTAAACAAGTGGGGATATCATTCCCTCATAACATGCTAATATTGCAATGTTTCTTTTTCAATCATATGTTTTTTTCCAAAATATAATATCCTGGTGTATTACCATATTCTATAATACATTATCTTTATTGTTTAAAATCTAAAAAATCTATTCCACAAAATAAATGTTCTCTTCCAACAGAACTACTTTAGGGCTTAAAACATGAGATGAACCCAATTAATATTTTCTTAACATCGAAACATGGAACAATTTAAATACATTGGATTAAATCAGATCCAGGAAACTTGGTAGGAAAATAATCATACTTTCTCTTGGATTTCATATGTCATAATAAACAATGGACTTTGTTTCTCCCTTTAAACAAATCACACAACACTTTTATATGGATACACATTAAGAAACATTGGATCACATTCCTTGAAAGAATGATATTTCCCCCTGTGATCTTCTTAAATTTTATACCTATAATGATCTATCCTCATATGATGATGAATTAAATTCACCTTTTCAACCAATTCCTCTTCTAAATATAGTCACGCAAACTTCCTTTTTCTTAATTCAACCCAAAAATCAGAGTCTGACATCACATTCAATATAATTCCACTAACGGTTCCATCTGTATACACAAATAAGAATTGTTATTATAATTAAACTAAAATTATTCAATATAATGATCCCAATATAACTAGAAATCAATTTAATAAGAACATATCATGTATTCTGAGGTTAGAATAATTTTTTAGACTATATATTATATTGAGGATGAAAAGATGTATTGAAATTTAATTTAGTACCCAACAACCATTAAATTCCATTCAAAAAATTTTAATTGAGACTAGGATCATGGTCAGATAGTATAGAGACATGAAATCAATGTTACCTAACAATAAACTTAAGATATATTCGAGTAATATGATCTAAACACATAGTATTTCGAAGGACAATGAAATGTGTTGACTTATTATATCTATCAATAATAACCCAAATCACACTGTTACCTTGAGGTGTCTTTAAAAATCCTACCATAAAATCCCTGGAAATATTTACCCATTTCCACTCTCTAATAGGAAATGTCTTAAGTATCTTATTTTATATTTATTGTTCTTCTTTTACCCATCAACAATTCGAACAATTCTTGGTAAATTCAAAAATGTATCATTTCATCCCATTCCACTTGTAATACTACCAAATGTCTCTGTAAATTATATATCTTCATGGATGAATGGAAAATGGGGAATTATGAGCATCACTCAATAATTTTCTCTTCAAATTATAAGGGTATTATAAAAAAACTATTTTTCCACATGAGATAACATCTTATTCATAAATATTATACTCTGGAAATGGACAATTCTTAAAAGATACAACGTTTTCTAAATAAACATGATCCTCATTTGAACTATTCACAATAATTTTTAATAGAGTTGACTAAATAGACACCTAAAACAAAACAGAAGAAGTTCTGACACACAAACTTTTGGGCCAAATTTCATAAAATCATTAAGGAAAGGGTCATGTTCCAAAAGTATCATGGTTAATGAAACATTATTTTTCTGACTAAAAGCATCAAAAATGTTTTATTCTTTTAAATGATGATAATTTATCATTAAGTCATTATCCTTAATCATTTTTTTCAATATAATTTTTCTCAGGATAAAATATTTTTGAGTAAATCTATACTTATTTTTTTAATTAGTATATATTTCAAATTTTACTCTATATTATTGATGTATCTAAATTTTTAATGAAAAAAACAAAAGATGATTCTAGATCATGTGTAAGATAATTTAACTAATGATATTTTAGTTTTTTTTAAGTATTAGAAATTATTGAGTCATTTTGCGTCATGAAACAACCATAACCCTTCAAATAAGCATCACTATAGATAAAAAAATAAAAATTTCAAGAGGGTAGGGATAAAACTAGGCATTTAACCAATATTTTTTTAGTTCTTAGAAACAGTTATCACATTTTATTCTCTAGATAAATCTAATATCTTTTCAATTTAACTTAGTCAGTGGGCTAAATAACTGTGTAATGTTTTCCAAAAACAACCAGTAGCAAACCGCTAATCCTAGAAAACTATGAATCTCTTCCAAATTTATTGGTATTAAAAATATTCATAAAAACTATTTTGGTAAGTAAAATTTTTATTCCATTATTAGATTAAATATGAAAATGAAAATAATATTAATGTGTAACATCATATTACCTAATTTCAGTTATATTCCTTACCATTTCTTGTTTTCATCTTTAGTTGGGTGAGTCTTCGGGCTCCCAAGGATAGAGAAAATTTGATGACCAAAATGAACTATGGTTCAGAGATGGAAGTTTATATGAAAAATAATTCAATCTAGGTAAATGTGAAATTACTTTTTAGGGTTCTCCTTGAGTTCAAAGAATTCTCATGGATAGTTTGGGTTTTTGTTAAACTATGTAGTTTTCATAGTATGAAGGAGAATTACACACAGTGTAATGGGAGTACATGATTTGTATTTTCTTTAAGGAAGATTCCAATAACCTGATGTGTAGTATAAAGCGAGTACACACTATGTAATGATTTCAAACCCTATAATATTAAAATATTGGGTTTTCATAAAAAGGTAACTAGATTTTCGACATATCTGAGTCCCTAGGTTTACATGATATGTAAATTGATTATATTTCATGTTAATGTCACACTATAGGATATTAAGGAATTGTATGATTAATATGTTATTTCATTCATCTAAAGGTCACATTTCTTCAAAAAAAAAAGAAGCCATCCGTAATGAATTTAGGAGACTCTATTCGATCTAGATTGATTTATTCAGTGATTGATCACCATTGCAGTTGGTTTTTATCTCGTTGGGTGGCTAATCATTTATGATTTTTCATTGGTTTGATTGTGGAAGCACCATTGTTATGTATTGTCAGATATGTTGACCCATGGTGATGTTTCCTCTTTTTTTCTTCATGATCCGTGGGGTGATTTTATTTTGGGGGTCATTTCGTTTGTTTTTTGTGGTTTAAAGGTTGTGAGTTCTTGAGGTATGTGTCATTTACTCTTCTCCTATAACCCTTTTCTTAAATTGATTCAATTTTAATATTTTTTATATTTATTCTAGGGAATCTATTTTATTATTTCATTCTTCTCGTTGGGGGATTATTTTTATGGGCATGTCCATACTAGAGATTTGAGGTTGGTGGTTCCATCTCTAGCCTCAGTTGGTGAACTATATTACTCCATTTTTTTATAAGTTGTTTTATTAAATGTCATGGAATGATATGACTGATTAAATTTGGGGGAGTGGAATTGGGTTTTTATAATTTTTCCCCCTAGGTTTGTTAAAATAAAAATCGTTTTTCAATTCATTGTGAATGGGTTTTGTGAAGTAGTTTTTAAATCATGAAATTATAAAATGGTATGATGAATGGTTTTGTCAAATAGAAAACACAGTACTTATTGGTTACATAGTTTGATGTTATATATATTGGTGTTGTCCACTATGTGGGGGTTTTCTCATGGGGCTTTCCTCTGCTCCCTAGTCATGTTATTTTAGGGACTTGTCAGATATGTTGGGTGATTCACTTTCTAGGTTGGTCCTATACTCTCTAGAATCAATTAAAAAGTCTATCAGGATGATGAGCATGCAATTTTCAATGTTATCTATGAATTTTATAACTATATAGACCTAGTGTGATCCTATAGGTGATTTTACCTATGGTTCTCATCTGATTTGGGATTTTTCTTTTGGATTTTATAGTTTTGTTATACTTCTATGGATTTGATATTTCATATGATTCATGATTAGTTTTGAAATGATAAATCTTATATAATGAATGGATATAAAATTACATGAAAATAATTTTCTTATTTAATTCTAAAATGTGGTAATAGGGGAAATTACAATGTTTTTACTTTATTTTGATATAAGAAATATTAAAATTTTATCATGCCTTATTTTCTTTTAAGTAGATCATCAAAGTATTATTTTTCAGATACTTGATATGAATCACCTAGGTGATACCTTAATGAAAATGTTATATCACACCCTTGACATCCCTTCTACAGTACATGGACATGTTTTTGTCTTTCAATATAGGGAAATGGAAAGTCATCATAGGGATGCAGTGAGGTTTTTTGGTCAGTTGAGCTGAGTATCTAGTTGTGGGATGGCGGGAGTCTC
Source organism: Viscum album (assembly GCA_963277665.1). NCBI lineage: Eukaryota > Viridiplantae > Streptophyta > Magnoliopsida > Santalales > Viscaceae > Viscum > Viscum album. Next base: position 626,325,983 of record OY728147.1, read on the forward strand.
CCCATAATATCACATTGTGTAGCCAGTATTTTATTTCCATAGTTATTTGTCATTTTACTTTTACATTGATATAATTTCTACTATTGGGTTTCCTAGTATCCACTATTTTTCGTTTTTGTGGAAAATATTTACCATTTTTTCCAATGTCTCTGTTTTATATATGATGCATGTTTTTGTTTTATGTTTGGAAAAATCATTCCCTCTATTTGATTTTGGATGACCAGGATCTAGTTTCCAGCCCATGTGGATCGGGAAGGCCTATTAAGAATGTGGTGGATTAGGCCATGTACCATTTTTAGAGGGTATCTGGGTCGGTTCATTACAGTTTGGTATTCAGGCCTTAAGTTTGGGGACTTTTCCTTATCTTTAGATGTTTGACGGATTGAAGATAGTATTGTTGGGACTTGAGAGGTAGATTATGAGAAGTTCCTAGAAAACTGTTTTCTTCATGAGACTCACGTTTCCAAGGGATTTTGGGAATCCTATATCTTGTTTTGGGTTTTTATATTAATCATAGTTTTTGATTATTTGTTTTTTTGGTTTTACATGACATTATTCTATTTCTACTTAGTTCTTTTGTTTCTGTGTGTAACAATATTCTTTTGAGACATGTTCCAAGAGTCCCCCCGGGATGATAAAAAATATTATATTTATATATATAATTTGATGGATCATTAAATTTTCGGGGTCATCATATGGAAAGTTAGTTCCATTAAACAGAATGTACCAATAGTTCAGAACATAGTCACTGAGGTACATCAAGAATTTGTAGGGGAAAGAGATTGATGATGAGAGTTTTTATATGAGAAGCCACCATCCTTTAATGGTATCAATGAACCTCAAAGGGAAAAGGAATTTTTTTACAAGATTGATCATATCTTTGAATTCATGGATATAACTAAGAGAATCAATGTGAAGTGCATTGTATTCAGACTCTGGGGTCCTAGCAAGCATTAGTCAGATTCCATGGTACATGTGGATGGGTAGGTGGGCTATGATAGGAAGGGTTTCAGGACTCTATTAATCATGTAGTTTTTTACTGAGTCACAGATGATAGAGAAGACTCTTGAGTTCTTATCTTTTCATTTGGGAGAGCATTCCTTATTAGTTTACACCAAGAAGCTTGTTGAGTTATTTTATCCACCAGTGGTTATAAAGAATGAATATCTAAATGCTCAAGAAAAATTTCAGGGTTTGGGACTAGATATCATATCATAGGTATTGATTTAGAATATTTCAATCTATCTAGAGACATTGGATAGGTATATTATAGTCTAAATAAATATGGAAGAAAATGTTAGATATTCTGCAATTTCACTTTGAAATAGTGGAAACTTCAGTGGTGCACTTGGAATGAAGAGGAAATGGAAAGATTATCAAAGGAGTGGTTGAATTGGTTCTCAGTAGAATTCCTCTTTATCACCTTTAGTTGTGGTAATTGGTGTGCCTAAAATTTTCTATTAGTGTGGTATGGTTGGAAACATAAAACATTCTTTTACTCGACCAACTAAGATGTGTAATAGCTTCGGAAGATATAATTATCTATAACACCTCTGTCAGACTAAGTACACACCTCAATATGGTAAGAGACATTTATTTCCAAAGGCTACTATAGCGTAGTTAGATGCTTTAGATACTATATGGATCTACCCATAGCCCTCAATACTATACCACGTTCATCTATTCGATGAGTTTCCATTGGAGTAAGACACATGTCTAGTGAAAATGTGAGGTACCATCTTTATTCCATTCTCTGTAGTGACTGCTTTATATTATATGGGTACATTCCATTAGTTTATATCTAACCATACTGTTGATATTATTAACCTTCCAATGATGCACATGTCCTTTATTATGAAGTTAGTAACACCTCTTTGGAAGATAAAAGAGTAGGGGTTTCGATGTATTTATGATATGCTATCAATAGATGATGCAGAGTTAGTCTGGGATTTATTAATTCTTGATCTAGAACTATTTTATTTCATCATCAGGATGGATTGGATTGTCTCTTATTAAGATGGGTTTGATTTTTATCATTGGTGTGTCGCATTCCTTAAGGATAATCAGATCTCATGGGTGTTTTTGGGAGAGTGGGATTCATGGTCTTTTCGAGGAGGACCTTAAACCCCATAAATCATGACTTTGTTTCCTATTGTAGCAGTTGTGGCTGATGAAATTTATTCCGCTATGTATCTTATTTTTATTTTTCAGGACATTCCATTCAATTTACCAGAATGTTTCCATAGGCATTCTCTATATATGGAGGTAGAGAATATAATATACTAGGTTCTAGGTGCACAGTCTATATTGGTACCTTCTTATCAAATAACTCATAAAGATTTGAAATATCAAAATATTTAGTTGGAAGATATTAGGGGGAAGGGTTTTTTTCAACCAAGTGTTTCACCTTGGGTAGCCCCATGTATAATTTACAAGAATACGGATGGTTCACTATGTTTTTTCATAGAATATCAAATGTTGAACATTGTAAAAGCTAAGAAAAATTATCCTTTACCTCATTTAAAAGATTGGATTGATTATTTAAAGGATACAAATTTGTTTTTAGAGACTAATATTCATTCAGGTTATTATAATATATTTGTTCGGGAGTGTGATATAATGAATAAAACATTTAGGATTAGGTATGGCCATTGAAAATATTTTGTGATGTTTTTTGGTCTTACTAATGCTCTGAAAGTTTTTATAGATTTGATGGATCAGATATTACATCATCATCTTGACACTTTTTTGGAATTTTTCATAGTAGATACTTTGTTTTATTTGAGATCTGAGAACAAGCATGAAAAATATCTATGTTTGGTTTTAGAAATATGGAGGAGTAACCATTTGAATGGATATATTTAGATATGAAACTTATGTGTTGAATATTTTAAATTTATAGGGAATTTTATTTATAATCATGGCTAATCAGTTGATCTTGAGAAGGGAAAATCCGTTTTTTTCATGGAAAGAACCATGAATTGTGTTTGAAATTTGGATCTTCCATGGTCTTAAAGGATAGTTTCGACAATTTATCAGTGATTTCTTGAATTGGGCATCACATTTGAGTGAGCTTACTAGGAAATGTATAAATTCATATATTATAAATAGTGTCATCCTTCAATAGATGAGATTAATTGAATTCTAACATTGGATCATACTTAAATCTTACCTAAACATCGTAAGGGTTATCCAATCTTCTAAGATTCTTATGGAACTAGATTTGGTATTTTTATCTTACTGGATGAACATGTGGTGGATTACGATTCTAGTGAGCTTTGACTACATGAGAAGAATTACACCATTTAGGATTTAGATTTTGGAACATTTATGAATGTGCTTAGGTGTTGGAAGAATAATATTTCAGGGGAAGGGTTCGTTGTTTTTTCTGGCCACATAGTTTTAGAAATAACTTTTCTCAGAAGGACATGAATCATTGATAGAGGTGATGGGTGGAATACATTAATACATTTAACTTAGATATTTTCTTGAACTTGGGGATTGTGAATGTCATCGTAGATGATATTTGTAATAAAGTTACATCGTAAGGTGCTCTGGAATTCAAGGAAGAGTGGAGCCTTATGGGAGTTTTTCTCCGTTACATCTGGATGCTCTGGAGGATGTTTCCGGTAATGTTCAGACCAATGTTATGTTATTATAATCAATAATTGGTTCAATATGTAGACTTAGTAGTAGGGTGTAGATCTTACAGTAAACCTAGAATCCCTATATGACGTGGATACCATTTGTTAGTATCTCTCTTCAGATGGTATTCTTAGTTTTGGGGATCCATTTTTCATCCCCAAATCATTATGGAGTTTTGTCTTGTTTGGTTTTCATATTTCATCATATTCCATTCATCTTTGTGCTATAAAGATGTATTATGATATGAGATGGTGATTCTGGAGGTTGAATACGATGCTTGACATTACTGATTTCATGTCCCCCTATTACACCTACAAAAATATTAGCATAGAGATTTCTAAACCACATAGTTTATTCCAGCCACTTCTAGTGATAGTTTTAAAAAGGTAATAAGTATCCATAGATTTCATTTTTTAAATTTCCATAGACCCCCAAGTAAAAAATTCTTTCTTGGTGGTGATTAATTAGTTGAAAAACTCATCAAATTTAATTTTGATAAAAGACACTTCTCAAGTTATAGATCTATGTAAGATTTATGTGAATTAAATTGTACGGTGATATGGGGTTCATTATACCTTTATTTTATATAGATATCCTAATTTTACCTGAATGTTTGGGAAAATTCCCCATGGGGAAATGGGGAGTTAGGTAGGATTGAGAACAACTTATCATATATAGATAAATGGCCTTATGGAGAATGTGATTCAGTTTTTGGAAAACATGATCCATGCATTTGTCTTCGATTTTCTAGGATCATGGTATAGACATATGGGAGTGGTTGAATTTTTTTATAACAAAAGTTATCCATAATTGATCAGAATGGATCCTTTCGAATATTTTTATGGTCACTCATGTAGATCAACTCTTTGTTGTGTAGATGTGGGAGATGATCCATTGTTGGGATTGTGTTTTGTTCAGGATACATCATTCAGTATTCCAGATATAGATCGATATCTTGTTAGAACATAGATTTGATAGAAATATTAAGAAGATAATCATCATTATCCACCCATGTTTTCTATAGGTGAAAATATTTTCTTGATAGTTTTTCTATGGTTGGGTAACTATCATCTTGGGAAATAGGGAAAGTTGTCTTTGAGATATATTGGACCGTTTATTGTCATTGAGAGTCTTGGGTATTTTTCTAATCTGTTTTTATTTCCCAATAATTTGACATCCATTCATGATATTTTTCACATATATGAACTCAAGAAATATAATCCTAACCCCTATCACATTTTGAGTTTAAGAAGATATTGAGTTATTGCAGGTTGTTTCTATTTTTTTTGAGGAAATAGTTATGATTATTGAATCTCAAGTGAAATCCATTCTTGTGATGTATAATCCACTGGTTATAGTGTTATGGAATCAAATATTAGATTCTCAAGACACTTGGGAGCATGAGTCATTGAGGAGGGAGTTCTGAACTCACTTATTAAAATACTTCATTCATTCACATTACTACCTAAGAACAAAATGTCTTATGGTGGGGAGTTTATAACATCCAAATATTTTCTTTCTTTTATTTTAATTCTCCTTTATTATTTTTATCTTTAATTAAAAACTTCTTGTGACTCTCGAGGATTAAGAACATTTCGTTCGAAACATTTCATAATGTACAAAGATGGATGTTTGTTTATATTATTAGAATCCTTGTAAACGTGTAACAAATTGGTGGTTTTCTCCCTGAGCATGGATAAATTATATGGTTGGTTTGTGTTTTTGTGTAAGAACCTATATTTTACATATTCTATAGGATAAATACATACCATGTAATGGGTGTAAAAATATGTTTGTTTGCAGGGATGCTGCCTTGAACCTAATACACAGCTGAATGACATGGTTTTAAAACCTGTAGATAAATTTGATGAATTATTCTCTATATTTTGTGATGTTTGTTCTAATATGGATTTTTATGGAAATATTTATATTTATTCCATATCTCCATCCATACATCACCCAAAAAATTGTAACATAATCCATTTTCAACAAGTTTCAAATATTAATACTTATTGAGTACTGATAGATTACACAATATCATTTCTAGAAATATCCCCTTTAAAAATAACGATAAATATTTGAATATTTTATAGGTGAACCTTAGGAAAATATCCTTAACTTTGGATTATTTATTGATTATTATTCCCACCATTTTAATTCATAGGATTATTTAAGAGGATAGGTATAAACCTATAAGTTATTCCAAAAAATACATAAACTAACTCTTTTTGATGTTGTAAAAAAAGAAGATGAAAAATTTCTCAAGGCATGAATCATTTTCCCAATTTCTAATTCATAGTTTGATTGTTCTATTTATGATGGCCTCTGAAAAGTTGTATTAAAATTGTTAGAAAAAATAGGGATGAGTTTTCTCTAACGAGGGATTAAAATAGCCACTGAGTGTGTATTCATTATAGAAAACTGAATTACTCCACTTTCAAGGACCATTCCCCCCTCAAGTTCATTAATTACATACATTATATAATTACTGGTAAGGAAAACTATCATTTAATAAATGCATTCACTAATTATTTCAAATTTAAAATTCTCTGGTACATTATGAGAATATAGAATTCAATTTTTATTTGGTACATTTTCTTATTGAATGTCCCCATTTTGACATTTTAATTACCATGGTTCCTTTTGTTGTTTAACGTGGAGTATTTGGTATAATTTTCTTGAATAATCCATTAATGTATTTATGTATTATTTTACTATGTATATTTACTCATTTTATGAGTATCTCATGAGTTTCCGTAAGGTGTTACATTACACCATTAGAAAAAATTCGGATTTCAACATTCCAAAATGTAATTTCAGGGTCGATCAAGTAATTTTCTTGGTCATGTAGTTAAAAGCATTGAATATACATTGATAGATCTAAAGTTGATGTTATTTAATCCTTTATATATCATATATGTTTTCATGATATTATGTCATTATTAGGACATGATGGTTTTTATAAATGCTTCATTTCAGATTTTATAGATATTGATTTATCGATATCATGATTATGTTAAATGGATTATAATTTTTTGTTTGATGATTTATTCATGGGTTTATTTGATAAGCTAATGAAACTTCTAACTACGTGACAAATCATACATCTACTATAGTAGAATCCCTCATTTGAGATTATGTGTGATGCTTCAAACTGTATAGTTAGAGTACCCATAAATTAAAATATGTAACGTCATTCCCATTTGATTATATGTTCTTCAACGACATTGGATTCTGGGGAATATAACTACACCATAAAAGAAAATAAATTTCCTTGATTCATATTTTATATAAATAAATTTCATTCTAATAATTTATGATATATTATAGTGTTTTACTCTAACCATGATACATTGAGGTACCTCTTTAAGATTTCCAATAAAAAGAATAAAATTATTTGATGGTTTCCCCATATTTGATAGTTTAGTATTGAGATAAAGGATATGTAGGTGTTATGGAACTTGGGGGTTGACCAAAGGAGAAGGATCACTATCATATTGGAGTATGATAAACCAAACCATATACAATATCATGACACATTTCATGATGATCATATCAATTCCATCTAAAGTACATGTCAATGGTATGCTAATTTAGTGAATTACATTGTTTCCATTAAAATATTATTAAAAACTAAAGAAAAAAAATAAGAGTGAGTCTAGGGATTATCTATGGGACGATCCTTACATTTAATGCCTTGATATTGACTGATTCATAAGGAGGCATGTTTATGATCAATATTTTTAGCATGTTTTTAAAATTTTTCATACTCTTGCTTATAATATAAACTTTAAAACCCATAGGATAGCTAGAAATGTCTTCAAATTTGGACTATATTGACCTAACTTGTTCCAGGATTCCCATGTGTTTTTTAATTCATGCTCATGTTACACACACTAGAAAATATTCAAGTAGAAATGATGTTCCCTAATGGACCATATTATTCTATAAAATTTATTATGTACGAAGAATTTATTTTATGGATATTTTTTTGAAGATAACATGGTTTCATATTCATTAATTCATCTATAAATTATGTCATCAAATGGGAAGAGGACATGGTTATGTGTATTGATAATTATCCTAGCCTAGTTAATTTTTTCAGAGCATGATTTTTTCCACATTTGGAGTACCAAAGGAAATCATTAATGACCAAGGGTCACACTTTCAAAATATAAATTTTGATTCCCTAATTTGGACATATAGGGTGATGTAGAAAAATAAAACATCATACCACACTCAAACTAGTGGTCTAGTTGAAGAATAAAATAATGATTCAAATAAAATATTAGATAAATGGTGATGTTTTATAAGAAGGATTGTAGAAAAAATGGATGATGTGCTATGGTAATATTTCAGGGAATTACAAGAAACCATTGAAATATCCTCATATTGGATTGTTTTTTGGATAGAGTTTCATCTTTCTATAGATTTTAACATTAGGAATATTTGGAGATAATTAAATGAAACATGGATTTATCCCAATTTGGAAAATGAAGGAAGATATAACTATATGATATTATGGAGTATCGATTTTCATCATTTTATAGCTCATGGAATTATATATAAATATCAAAAATACCTATTGGAATAATGATCCAAAAAATTCTTTTAATAAGGGTTGACTTATTGGAATGCTTAGGTGGGTGAATTTTATATTTTTATTTTAAGGTATATAGAATAGGTATGGTGGACTAAAATCAGGTTTTAAGAAAAGATTTACTTGAACTAGTTATACTGAATAAAGGGTAAAGATAAATGATTGAAATTTGTTGGTTCACACACACTTGTGGAATCTATGGCATAGTAGAATCACAACTCATTTCCACCTAATAAATTTCATTTATCTCAATATTTTCCATTTTGATATAATATATATGAAAAATAATTTCAAATTTGTTGATATTAACTCATTTTATAATAATTTCATTTATCATATTTTCATTATGGAGTGAGAAATATCTATATGCACCACTTAATAGACTATACGACATATGTATTTTCTAATTCGTGTAAAAGGGTATGGTTGGGGAAGTTGATAAACAATGTTTTCATTTTCTATTGATAACTGACATATATTTCCCCCATTTATACTTAATTAAAGATTTGTTAGAAATTTGTGTTTTCATTTTGAATTAGAAAATTTCATGAAAATTCATGTTTAAATCATTTAATTTCATTAGAATATTTTTATCATAAAATGTTCTATATTTTAGATTTTAACTATAATTTTATAGAGATATTATAAACTAATTAGTTTTCCTATTTTACAAATACAATGATTTTGGTATCTCCTATTTTAAGGGATAAATGTTATTATAACATCATAGTGGGGATGGATTCGACAAATTAGAACATTCCCCACAATTTGGGCCATAAATTATACACATTATATAAAATTGGGACAAAAATTTGAAAGATATTAGGCTCTATATTTTAGTAAGTTTCATTAAACAATATTTACAATAGTTTCATATATGAATATGTTTGAATATGTGGCTAAATGAGGAGAAAATTGAGGATCATAATTTCACATGGGCACTCATTGACATTAAAAACCTATCTCATCCCAATCTATTAAATTATTTTTCCCACAAAGTAGAACCGTTGTCAATGGATTCAAGAGGGTTTTTTCTTCTCAATTCCACTTCTATAATAATTTTTATGTAGGAATAATTTTTGTAATGTTATATTATAATAAGGCACAACTTTTTTTTAATATATATTTTTCTATTTTTGTGATTGTAAAATATTTTAATATTTTATAATAATTTTATTTCACTATTTAAATATTTTTTGGCATTTTTGTTCAATAATTTATTACTGGATATGAGATTATGTAATACGATTTCAAAAATTTAGTTATAAAAATTATCTTTATGGTGATAATTCCAGCCATATAATTCATAAAAATATAGTTACTGAAATGTTTTTTAGAGTTTAAATCACTCAAATAATTCACAAATATCACATGAGGTATGGTTTTTATTTATTTGTGAGAGAAACACTTTAATCATCAAATATTACATATTTTTGATATATTCAAGCGTGTGAATCTATTCCCTAACAAAAAACATTATCCTTTTAAGATTGGATGTTGTTATTTAATTTTAAAATATTCATAAGATTCCTTTCAGACTATAATCAATGTACAATGTTCTGATTGAAAATCCTAAAGATAAATTAGGGTTCATTTTCTTTAATCATTAGGGTATAATTTTTTTCCATATTGTTTGAGAATTAAAAAATTAGGGGACCGTTATTTAATGGATTTAAACAGAAGGGATAATGGTGAATGTATAATTATGAGATTGTTTATATTGGCCATAATCATTCATCTTTGTGATGTTTTAATGAAATTATGTTATTTCATGCCTTGTTTTGTTACAAAATCAAAAAAAATTCATTGACAATAGAGAGTCAAATTTCATTTGCACTAATTTATATTATATCCTTATTTAAATGGTATTAAAATTATCACATTTTAATACAAATAATTCCCAAGTGTATGGGTCTTTTAGAGTATGAGACCCATCATTCTTAATTCATCTCCAAAATTGAATTAATAATTTTAAAGGAGTTAACGAGGAGGATGAAAAAACTAAAGGATGGAAAAACATTATTCAATGATTGAAAAAATATAGTATGGGTCAATTCAATAGGTGGAATATAAGATGAGTGAAAAAGAAACAAGATCCATTGTATCTTAAAACTATGAATGAGATCACTACGAGTTATTGAACATCAGACCTAGATCGAGGAATGAGAATAAACAGAACCTTAATTTAGGAAATATTCAATTTTACAAGGGAAAAACTATTAATTCAAGGAATTTTCTTGTTGAATAAAACCCTTATTCACCAGGCTAAAATCAATACATAATAAAACTGATATAGAAGTAAGGTTGGTTTCATTAAATCATAAATAACATGGCTTTCGTTATCTTGTAAAGTATAGAGAGAGAGTTCTAATTCATTGTATTGAGGTCGAAAAGGAACTATAATGAGATGAAACTTCACCTGAAAAGGTTCATAAGGGGAATTATATTCTTATGGGTGATAACTAGATAATATAGTATGCTGATTCTATGTAATAAAACATGTTGGTGTAATGATAAAATCATTATTTTAGAAACTAGCGATGGTTGATGATTTTATGATAATGGAAGGTATATGGGAGTTCTCATTTACCATGTATTTGTTGAGGATAATGAAATATTATTATAGTAAATTCATTAAGTATATTCCTAAGGAATTCATTTCATCCCATACCATGACCATCCTGACTATATAAGAGTGCAATAAAATAACAGAGGAGAAATTCCTTGAGGAATTGTAGAAATATATGTGCAATGGTTTAATTCACATCTTAATTACATTTTCATGGATGTTTTTTATGACTAATTCTATATTGTTGATTAATTGGTGTTTTTGAATCTTATCACATCAAATATCAATGATAGTCTCCAGCCTCATGTTGGAAAATATATAAGAGACATATTCTTGAAATATATGAGTGATCCATCTTGGATCAATGAGTAATGAGGAAAACTAAAGCATCACTTCATCTTCACAAAAAGTATAATTTCATTGGTCTGTTTTCATTCATAGTTATTTATATGGTTAAGTGATTTCTATTACAATTTATGGATTTCATTTCTTATTTCTTTTATGATGTTTTTATTCTTTGTTATTATTGTGAGGTTCTCACTAATCCCCATAAAATTGGATCTTTCTTGAATATTAAAAAAATTATCCAAGGTAAATTAGGAGCATCATGACATTTCACTTGGTGTGGTGCTTAGTGAGATTCCTTTTTTAAAATGACCAAATAGACCATGAAAAATCATTGAACATGGTTTGAATTTACTGTAGATCATGTGATACCAAAATGTGGGATATGATATCTCCATTCCATAGAGATTGTTTTCTGGTCACGGGTATTCACTTGTATAAAATGGGAAGCCAACCACTGGTGTCTTAGTGGAGATGGTGGAATCATGCTAGGAAAACTAAAAATAGATACTGAAAGAGTACACTATGATGTGAACATAGAATTTTACAATGTACGGGGATAAATGATTTGTTCAAGAACAATCCAAAAATGATGAAATAACTATTTAAGTTTTTATTTTGATGGTTATTTTGGTATGGAGAAGTTTTTTTCCAGGGAAATATATGTTGAATGTCATGGTCAGTGGGTAATAGAACCCAACATGGGTTTTTTAGAAGGGATGAAATCATAGATTATAAATATCTATAAGATATATCCTTGATTAGGAGTTAGAAACATATTCAAAAACTTTTCACTTGTGAGTTTAGTTTCAGTAACCTAAGTGGTTTAAAATGGATATGGTTTACTTAATGATAAATTAGGAGATGAAATTGAAGTAGTTCAAATTTTAGGTAGTTATTTTCTTGAGTTTTAATTAGAAATTAAAATTTCCAATTTACATATGAGGGTTTTTTCTAGAATAGGAGAAGAATACGATTATTGTGAAAAGTGAGGACATTTTGGAAGAACAAAATTTTTAAGAGTAAAAGAAGAAGATGAATTTCAGAAGAGTTATTGGGATGAAAATAAGAAGTTATTGCACAAATTGATGATCTTTAAAAAGGGAAGAGGAGAAAGGAATCGTTATGATGCATTGAATAAGTAGTTTCCAGCATTGTATGAAAAATAATTGGATAAAATTTCCCTGAAATTTCATAGAAAAAATATACTTGTCACTATAGGTTTCACGAGAAGAAGGATTGAATTTAGTGGGAAATAAATCCAAATTATTTTGGACTTCTAATTACTCAAAACCCATAAAGTTTATCTTTTCACATTAAATTTATAATTAATTTATTTGTGTATGGATGAAATAGTTATCTCAACACAAAACATTATTCTATTATGATTTTCATTATAAATAAACCCTTCTTAAGTTACCTTTGTTGTGTTGGTAGGATCCACGCATATAATCCTTCTAGAGATAGTCTTCATGTGCTAATTTAATGTTATAATAGTGCCAATTTATTTAGGAGTCCTAGAATGGGTAGTAAATTTCCTTGTTTTGTTCATGTTGATTGCATCTAATTCCTTCGAGACTGATGGAATTTATGAAGCACATCTATTTTTTAGAGGGAGAGAGGAGGAGGGATAGATGGAGAATTACATTAGTGAAATGAATCTCAATTATTTTTTAACCCAAAATGATATACATAACCTTATATTTAGAGATGTAATGTCTTTGTTAAAATAATATTTAATTATATACCTTTTGTTAAATAAGATAGTAATCCTTATTGTACCCCATTACATATAATAATAATAATAATAATTTTTAATGTGATCTATCTCACATAATGATAAATATTATTTACCATCCTAAAAAAAATATTCCTTATTGAACATGATCATTGTCTACTATAATTACACGATATTTATAGAATTTCTAAAAAAATATTTAATTGAACATTTCATTAATCCACATATAAAATAGCTATTTTATTCCAAATTCAATGAATAAATGTTTAACCAATATTCACATAATAATATAAATGATTTAATAATGAATAAATAATTATTTATTACCTTTCCAATATTTTTGATATATAAAAATTGAAAAAAAACTATTCCTCAATTTTGAGAGTATTGGTTATTCCATTAATAACATTATAATATAATTTAATCAAGATAAAAGAAAACATTTTGTGTGTGACCCTATAGGATTTTTTCTCAATAAGATCAGGTGAGATTTTCTAAAGCCCATGATTTCTGTCTAGAAATGGGTCATTTCACCCAGGAGAATAAAATTAATTTCCCAATGATAGAAAACACATAAAAATGATCAATGTGTAATATAATCCTTTTGTGTCTATATCCCATCAAGCCAGTTGCACATTCTTATCATCAACCTATATAAAAGATATGTCATTCATTGAGTATCACAAATTAACACATCATTACACCATGTCTCAGGAATGTAATGTGATAGTTATATTCCAATTAGATGGTAGAGATACCAACTTTTATAAATATGGAAATGAAAAATCCATAACATATTCATTAATAATGCATTACACATGGCACACCCTACATACCAAAATTCGCAAAGAAGTCTATCATCATGGTTTATGAATACATCAATGTGTGTGAGGTTAAATATATATTATTAGTAATAATAAATTCCAAGGACCCACACACATGCTCCTAGATAAGAATATTCCCTGACACTGAAACATACAAATATCCTACAAGCATGACTCTTATCATATTATTCTATCATAGAGATTACGATGTGAATAATTTATGTAATGAATTATCATATACTTATAAGTAAGTTCATGCTATAGTCACATTATATGTATCAGATAATAGGTTTTTATACAACCATAGAGATATATTTAATAATATCATCATAGAATTTCATGGTTATCATCGTAATGGTGAACTAGTATGACCTTTATCAATGAAACATACACTCTAAAACATTATTACATTAAAGTCATACCAAAAATGAACTATATATAACAAGATATTTTATCAATATTTAAATAATTGAATATAAATGAAATCAATGTACTAAAATTAGGTACTACGACACTGTATCTATCAAATTCACACATGGACTAGATATAACTACTAATGGAATTTAGTCTTCCAGACCTCACATAATAATCATAATTTTTTTATGTCAAATTATCTGTCAAGTGGTCACTATATTGTGTTTTGTTGATATTTTACTCACTATGACTTCACCACTTTGAGAAAAAGTCCTCAAAATATGAATCTTACAATGTACATTTTTTATCTACTGGTGTTACCTTGGATCTTTTCCAAGGGTAACCCTTATAGTATTCTCACAATGTAGCAAGATAAGATATTTACTGTTAGGTACTAAACCAATATTTTGTGTGAATTTTCATATCCTAAATACATTTTTAGCTACCTGAAAAGATGAAATATACATAGACACTACTATGGAATCTATAACCACAATAATCTTTGATCTCCCTAACCCAAAAACCTCTGTTTAGAGGGAAGATGTATCACAACTATGATTTCATATTGACTTGATATGTTTGGAAATTAGAATATTCATATCATCTGATGATTGTTTCCTCATCACCTCCATTTACCAAGAACATTTACTCTAATTTTATTAGATAATTAAGTATAGTCTTTAATTCCATCCAATTGATGTCAACTAGGACAACATGATATCTTTCTACTTCAATTATGCCATAGAATAAATCTATCCTTGTCAATATCATAACATCCCTAAATGATCCAACATCTGAAACATGTTGAACCCTTTCCATTATTTGTTTTTTCTCATGTTTTCAGGGACATATTTTCATGGAATAATGAATCCCATGTGACATTGGAAACAATACCCTCATGGATTGTTCTATATTGAACCTCTTTAGTTTGTGGTCAATATATATAACTTGAAATAGACTGAATAGTTTTTTAATTGTATCATGATGGATCTTGATGCCAAAAATTTATGCTACCTCACCCAAGCCCTTCACGGTGAAGAATTCATACATCTAGGATATAATTGATAATAAGACTGGAATTTGATATTCAATAAGTAAAATTTCATTGAAATAAACTATTATAATAATGTCCACACTCCCCCTAAAATATTTATATATACAAGACTCACATTTCGTCTCTCTGAAACTAATTTTTTTATGGCCTAATCAATGAAAATTTTCCATGAAATGAATAATTAATTTAATCCATAAATGGAACATTAAATTTAAAATCAATATTATATTCCATTGGAGTCATAATACTTTTTGATTGTACTATATAGTTATATTATTGAAGTTATTCATTAAGGAAGGTTGTTTTGATAACCATTTTTAAAATCTCATAGTAATGGAAGGAAACAATGGAATGTAGAGATTTTGTGGAGTTAAATATTGTAATCAGTTAAAAGTATTCATTATTGTCAATTCCTTAATACTAAATAAACCATTTTTCAACCAACTGTTCCTTATAGTAAATAGATTTCCTGTCCCAATTAAATTTATTATTGAATACCAATTTATGTCCAATGGGATTTACATCCACTAAATAATATTCCAAATATAAACATGGTTTTAGTACATGAGATCCTTTTCAAAATTTGTGCATTTTACGCATGGAAATATCTATACCACTTATAGTATCCTTATAGGATAGAGGATAATTATTATGAACTAATAATTAGTCACCATTCTTATTGACTACCATACCATATAATTCTAGTTCTAAAACCTCTTTTGTACTCTTATGCGATAATTGTTTATGGAACTACTTCTTCTATGGGATTTTTGGAATTAGTTCATTTTCCAAATTGTGTGTATCTTGAGCTATGACTTTATTATTGTATATCATTCTCCCACTATAACTTTTTAGAGATATTACCCTTGTAAAGGAATATAGGATGCCATTTGACTAATTTTCTTTGATAAGGAATGTATAGGTATTGTTCTCTTTTTGAATTGGGATATACCTTAGAAATGCACTTCATTCCTTAGGGTTCATGTTTGTTATCTAAAGAGACATTATCAAATACTTCACATATACACACATGTAAGTATGGGAAAATGTTTTTTTCCATTCCACAATACGTATGTAATAATATTTTCCACTTTTGTTGAAACATGATTTCGTATGTATTGTGTTTTTTTGTAATTTATATCCCCAATTCCAAAACAAATGACATTCATGAATTTTTATTCATATCAACATGTACAAAAAGGGTTGGATCATTCTTTCACATAAACCATTTAATTGAGTTGTATAAGGATGAGCGACTTGGTATAGGATCTCAAAATCCCATAAAAATTCAAGAGAGTCTCGATTAATATATTATTCACTATATTCTGAGTAGTTTTCCCTAATACTTTTACCAAGAAAGTTCTTAACATAATTATTGTAATCATTGAATTTATAAAATTAATATGACTTATGCTTCATTATATTGACATATACATATCAACTTAAATCATTAGTAAATGTTAGGAAGTATCTGTTCCCACCCCAAGGTTCAACAAGAAATGACCAACTCACACTGGTATGAACTAATTCCAGCATATATTTTTCCATTTCTTATTTTCCAATAAATGGGGATTTTTATATTTTTACATTTAAACACATGTGACATAGATTTAGTGGTTTTAATTTATTAGAATTTAAATATACAAGTTTTTTGTAATTCATTAATTTTTTTTTCATTTTCATGTTCATCCTAGTGAATCCATATTTGGGAGTGGCATGATTCATGTTAATATATTTTATTATTGAATACAATTGAATTACTTCTGTTATAAAACACATAAAGACTATTATTTAAATGTTCCCAACCATAAAAAATTCTATCTTTAGAAAAGTAGAAAATTTATCCCCGAATATGAAAATAAATTTATGGATACATGAATCGTGGTTTTATTAATATATAGAACATATTATTTTTTTCAACACCAAGATCATTCCCACTGGAAACACTACGTGGTAGTCCCTAATTTCCACACCATCTAGTTTAAGACATGGGATTATCATAGATACACATATCCTCATTTATTATTTTTGAATCAACATAGTTCATATTTCTAAATACATATTTGAGAACCAAAGGATATATCTAATGGTGAGTTTTTATGTTTAGATAAATTATAGTCGATAAAAAATTCACTTGAAGCTTCCCCTTTCTTCTTTGGATGGGTACATATCTTCTTCATGTGGCCCTTATTACCACATGAAAAATTAATGTCATCCTCTCCCCTTTCATTCCTATTTATATTCCAATACTTGTAAGGTTACTGGTAAAAATATTATTGTTTAGTTCTCTTTACTTTGACTTTCTATTAATTCACCATAAGGACAAAATGTATTTTTCACTTCATATCCTTATCTAATTGTTGAAGAAGAGTAAGTAGATTCAGATTCCTAGTTCATGAAGATAATTTTTTCATTATCTTCTCTACTTGAATGAAGGGGGAGATTCCCCCAGGCCATTGAAAAGTAAAAATTAGTCTCAATGGATCTTTGTAAATAACATAGTTCCAAAAAGAAAAGCGATAACACAAAAATGTCTCCAAGGATTTCATAATGAAACTAAACCACGAAGCATTTTTACTTCACAATGGAGGAATCCACTGACACATGATCTATGCAAAAAACACATCATATTTCTTAGATAACAATCTTGATCCATAAATAAACTAAGGTATCATGATACTATTACACATATACCTCCAATTTTATATAAATAATATATAGAACCCTAATGCTCAACCAATTTTATTTTTGAAATGTTTTTTCATACCACCATCACATTTGGTTTATGTTATTATGTGAAACATTTTTTACATAAAAATGAAGAAAGTTGGGGTTTTTGATCCTAACTATTTATGTTAAGCACTAAAAAACTACATACACTATTATATGATGGAGTTTAGCTTTTTATGATTCATTTTTATAGATATGTAATGAATGAATTGAGAAATATCTAGGTGTGTTCTAAGAAATAATAAAAGAGTCATGTGGATAATGTATGCATGTGTAGTTATTATGAAATCTACATGAGAAAATAATAATAAATAACATTCATGAATGTGTATGTTTTTTGGATTCCATACAACACATTATTGAAGAGTAATATTTTTGAAGGATTGTAGGTAATGTTCATTCATAGAATATTTTAGAAGATTGTGTGCACTATCATCCAAAATAATTAAGGTAGTGAACTTCATCATAGAATAATTATCTACTTGAGTATTTCTTAAAGAGGGGTTTAATTAAACTCATATAATATTGATAAATTCATGAGTTTTTAATTGTGAAAAATAATGAGTTAATGTGGAAGTCAGATCTTCTTTTTATTGAAGATTATAAAGAAAACGTGCATAAAATATTTTTTATTTAGTGGAGTTTGAAGTCCATATAAAAAGGATGGTGATTATCCAATTGAGGAAAGGTCATATAGTGTAGTAGAGAGATCTTATTCAGTGTGTTTATTGAATATTATTGAAGAACTAGAGGTTTAATTATAATAAATTCCATTAAGGACTAGTGAAACCAATATATATAACACCACTAACATAGAAAGATTGTTTATATCATGTATAAATAATTGTACAAAAATTGATGGTGTTTGTAATCACTACAAAATTATAGTTATAAGATAATCCACTATTCAACCATAATTTGATCACTATAAGAAGTATATCTATGAACCAAAATATTTAAAAATCCTTTTTTTTATTTTTATCCATTATTATTTTCTTTTCACCCAATAGATCCATTCATCTTAATCAGGGAAGAGGTTGAAGTGTATTGGGGTTAAATAAATGAAGGAAAAATTAGAAAAATTATTGGGTATAATGACCCACCACCCCTTCAGTGTCCATTCACTATACATCTTGGATCTACATGTTGTGTCAAAGTGTAGCTCTACCTCGGATTGGATAATGGTTTTTATCCCATTTTTTACATGGTTTATGTGATGTTTATATTTGAATCTGATTTTAAATCCCCAATAGTGGAAAATTTAATATCATCTTTTTTTGAAGATAACATGAAGGTATCTTCCAACACTCAGATATATAGATAGAAGAGGGAAGAAATAATAATATGTAAAATATCATAGATAGAAGACAATGATCAATATGGATTGTATATGTAATGAGTCAATAAATTTTCCTTATGGATTTTCCATCCATCCATGTTTTTAATGTCACAATCACCTTATCTTAAGGAAAATTATATTTTTCTAATGATTAATTTCATAAGGAAAATATCCCTTCTCTAAGAAATAGTTTATTCCATACTTTGGTTTTCAATGTATTCTTCAATGTCTACAAAAAACCATGTTTATTTTTTTACTAAGTCAAAAATTAGGATCCTTATTTAAAAACAAAATAATCTTATAGTTCATTGGATATTGAGCCTTCTATTTCAAGGTAAAAAATTTTCAGAAATCCAGACTCTGAATTCTCTCAAATTATGAATCTGAATGTTCCAAAATTTAGACTTCAAATTCTATGGAATTTAGACCCTGAATTATTCATAATTTGGACTCCTAATTCTATAGAATTAAGACTCCAAATTCCTCAGAATTCTGGATCCGAATTCATCAGAATTTAGACTTTGAATGGATCAGAATTTTGACTTCGAATTCCCTAGAATTCATACTCTAAATTTCTTATAATTCAGACACTGAATTCTTTAGAATTCAGGCTCCTAATTCCTTATAATTCTGTATTCAAATTCATTGAAAAAGAAAATATGAATATCCATTTCTCTAGAGTTTTATTTTTTTATTATATTCAGAATTCTATTTTTACATAGATTTCGAAAATTCAGATTTAGTTAAGCGACTTTATATTCCTTACAAATACATTGGAAAATTTAAAATGATGTCATTCAATTTGTTTCTAACTAACTATTGGTTGAGTGACACATGTACATGTCCCTTTGAAATTCAATGAAAAATATGACTGTTAGAGGAGGGATCTGACTATTTATGTTTTTCCTATAAATAGGAGCTCATTCAAGCGAGCTCAATATAAATCTAGATTACATACTGTGAAGTGATTTCTAGAGAGGGAAATAATCTAATGCCTTGTGCCTTTCATGAACATCTTGTTCATCCATGGACACCTTTTTCAGATTTCTTAGTGAAACTCTGATTGTTATTGAGTACAATTGAGGGCTTCTGAGGATTGGAAGACAAATGTTCTGACTACCTTAACGATCAAGGCCTTGCGGGGATAGCAAGGCATACTTTGATATTCTTATCAAGGGATTACCCTAGTATGGGTAAGATAGAATTTATTGAAAGTAGAAATAATGGGACCTTGATCAATATTTTTTGGATACCCAACTCTTTGTGTTAAAATATTTCATACTTGTTAATTGTTTTTGTTTCATGTTTTATTTCCACTATATTTTGATGAAAAGATACGGTATAAATTTTCTATAATTTATTTTACATTTACATACTCCAATAATTAAGATTCTATACGCTTTAAGGTATATTATTTATCTAATAAAATTGTTCTTATGTTTATTTTTTGAAACCATATTTCCAGACCCTAAGGAAATTTGTTTCTTTTTTTAAGAACCAAATAGGGTTTGTGAATATAACTTTTTTATCTCTGTTAAACATAATTTTCCTTAAGGGTAAAAAAATATTTTTAACATACAATTCAACCCCTATTGTAATTGAGCATATACCTATAGTATTTCAATCCTACAATAGGTATCAGAGGAGGTCTATGAAATACTTATACTCTTATATAACATTTCTTCCTTAAGTCTTCCTTGTTATTAATGCTTCTTGATTAACTTTTCTTGTTCAGGTTTTTCTTTCGAATTTTTATCTCTTTTTATAAACATTTATATAAAAAAGTCTTGTGGAATTTTATTTTATTATAGAATAGAATGAATTGAAAACATAAATCTTACAAGAACACCAATTTTTGATGGGAATGATTCTGATTATTAGAGAGATAAGATGAATAATTTTTTCATTATCACTGGAGTAGAAAATTTTGTAATACGCACTGAAGAATAAAAAAATTCTGACAAGGAATTCAGAACCATCTCCAATTAAGAAAACCATGAAAATTAACTAAATTAAAATTTATACAATACTTTTATATGTTCTATGAACATGAATATATTAGTCAAATATCTTTTTATGAAGCTTCCAACTTCATTTGGAATAAACTTGAAGTTACACATTTTAGAACTTCCAATGTGATTGAAACTATAAGAGCTATGTTAAGAGATGAATATCATGGATTCTTATTTCCTTATAGAGAACCTGTTTGCAATGTTCAACAAATATTTATGAAAAATGTCACCATTATTCAATATATGGGAGAGAAAGGTTTTTATGATGAAATTATAGTAGATAAAATAATTGAAATCATGCCCAACGAGAGGGAATCAAAAAGGACACCCATTGATGATAATAGACTAGTATCTAAAATTATTCATGATGAGTTATTCAGAACTCTTCTTTAGCGTTAAACACGAAGGAAGAGAGATGCTGATTTCAACATAAAGAAGAATGGTAATGGATGTGTACCTTTCACTACTACTTATAATGCAAAGACTCTGGAAAGGGTTACTAGATCCAATGTTAAGTAAGCTATTGTTATATCTTAATATAGTGATAGTGAAAAATCAGATAATGAATTAGAAAATTTTTCTTGGAGGATGAACATGATTGTTGAAATGAATGGTTTTCAGAACAGATATAAGAAGAAAGGTCGAAATGAAAAGAAATATTTAGATGCAACCTGTTATGAATGCAAAAGGGAGGGACATATCAGACCTGATTAACCTATGATTAAGAGAAAATACTAGAAGAAAATTCTTTGTGAAAGAAACAGAAAGTAGTATTACAAATATAATGTTAAGAAAGTCTTAAAAGAAAATGAAACATGGAATGCTAGTGGTGGTGACTGTTCAGATGAATCTTCAGAATATGAATCTTATAGTTATAAGAATATTGGTTCTATAACTGGTGTACCTATTTAAAATTATTTTCTAGAATTTAAGTCTTAACTAAAGAAGTATCAGATCTTTCTAAAGATCTTGATTAGAAAAATATGGATTTTGAAAGTGTTTCTAAATACCTTATGGAAGTTAATTCTGAGAAGGATAAATTTTCTATGGTTATTGAAAATGTTATTTCTATGAAAAATATTTTAGAGAGTAACCCATGTTCTAAAAAGAATAACATTGAGGATAAGAATTTAGTCATCAGACTAAAGTCTGAAATTCATTCCTTAATGAAATGATTGTCAAATTTTACTTCAGGAAGGAAAGAAATTTGATAAAATGTAATCTCAATTTTTTCCTCTGAGTAATAGTTCTTGATTTGGTTATACTCAAACAAAACTAGTTTTTAGTAATAATTAATTTATTCCCCAAACTACACCCTTTTGTACTAAATGTCAATGTTGTGGACATTGGGAATGAAATTTTTTTGTAAATAAAACCCAATCATTATGGTTTCATAATGCTTATTTTTCTAAGAAAATGTTGATTCCAAAGATTTTATATTCTGAAATTTTCAGATCCATGAAATTTTTGATTCTGAAAGTATAATTACTTTATTTTTAGGAAAATAATGAATGTAACAAAAACAATACATGGTACATGGCTGGTGCATGTTCACGACATATGACTAGAAATAAAATTCTTTTAATAGGATATCATGACAAGAGGAAATGTAATATTCAGTGATAATGCTCTCAGAGAAATTGTTGGCATATGTAACATTGTTCTTCTTGGAATAATATTGATTTGAAATTTTTTATTTGTTAAAGGTCTTAAGAGAAACATCATTAGGATAATCCAATTACACGATGAAGGTTACCTTATGAATTTTAGGAATGATACATGATTAGTAAATAATTCATAGGAAGACTTTATTCTTTCTACCCATAGGTAGGAGAAAGTTTTCACACTAAACTTAGAAGACCTTAGGAGCCAAGATCTAACTTGACTCAGTGAAATGGAAGATCAATCTTGGTTATGGAATAAAATAATAGGAAATAGTCACCTCATAAACCTTTTCAAACTCTCAAAGTAAATACTTGATAAGGATTAACTGGAGCTTATATTTGATTATTCAAATGTTTGTGATCCATATCAATATTAAAAGAAATATTAATAATGTATTAAATCAATCGGTGAAGTCTCAACTTTGGATTAATTATAGCTAATTCATATGTATCTTTTTGGTCTAACGCAAACCAAAATTATTGGAGGTAAATACTATGTAATTTTTTTAGTTGATGATGATAATAGATTTATGCGGGTCTATTTTCTAGTTATGAAATATAAATATTTTTATTATTTTAAAAAATTTAGATCCCAAGTGAAAAATGAGAAAAACTTTCAATTGATAACTTTTTATAGTGATCATGTACGAGATTTTCAAAATTTAGATTCTGAAACTTTTTGTAGAAATCAAGGAATTAGTCATAGTTTCTTAGCTCCAAGAACTCCTCAAAACATTGATGTGGTGGAAAGAAGAAATATAATTCTTCCAGAGATAACTAAAACCATGTTGATTTAGTATTATATCGCTAAATATATTTGGTCTGATGCTGTTAGTACTTCTTATAATACTATATATCGATTTTTAATCAAAAAGTTTCTTAACAAAAGACCTTATGAATTGTAGACTTGTTGAAATCCTATACTTTTTTAATTCAATGTATTTGTATGCAAAGTATTCATTTAGAATACTAAAGATAATTTACATAAATTTTCACCCAAATATGATGATGTAATTTTCTTAGGCTATTCCACCACTTCTAAATCATATTGAGTTTTTTTAAAAAAATCTTGTACTTTTGAGGAAATAGTGCATGTTATATTTTATGAAACTAATCCTTTTATTTTCAAGAAACCCCAACCTACATCATCAGATGTTTTTAAAAAAATTTATTATCATCCTTTGATTGAATATTCCTCCTATACAATAAATGCTAAAGAAAATGTTTCTGAAGTATTTACTCCAGAAGATTTTATACTGTATGTTGATGAACGGGTTTTATAAAACCAAAATCAGTTATTTCTTCATAATCATACCAGTGATAGTATCAGTGGTGATGTAAATAAACCTGTAAGGACAAGATGTTCCTTATGAAATGAAGCATAAAATCTAGCATTCATTTCACAATTATAACCATGAAGAACTGATGGTGCTTTAGGTGATGATTATTGGATTAAATCCAAGCAAGATGAGCTAAATGAATTCGAAAGGAACTAAGTATGAACCTTGGTTAAAAGACCTAAAGATACTTTTTTAATTGGATTAAAATGGTTCTTTAGAAATAAATGTTATTAAAATTAAATCATGTTAATAAATAAATATAGATTAGTTGCTAAAGGCTATAATCAACAAGAAGGAATATACTATGAAGAAACATATTGTCAAGTAGCTATAATTGAATATATTCATATTTTAATTTCCTTTTCACCATTATTTAATTTCAAATTATTTAAATGGATTTGAATCATGATTTCTTTAAAGTATATGTTCATGAGGAAGTTTATGTTGAACAACCTCCTAGATTTTAAGACACAAAACATCTTGAACATGTTTTGAACTTTCCAAAGTATTATATTGACTTAAAAAAGACCCTTAATACTGGATTAACAGACTAGTAGGATTTTTGTTAGAAAATAAATATGTTAAGGAAACTGCTGATCCAAATATTTTTATAAATAATTATAATAAAAATGTTTTGATTCTTCAAATTTATGTTGATGACATTATATTTAGATCAAAACAACAATATTTAACTGATTTTTTTTGAGAATATTATGAAATATGAGTTTGAAATGAGTATTATGGGTTAGTTAACATTTTCCAAGGTTTTAAAATTTCTCAAAATCCATAAGGAACTTATATATCTCAACATAAGTGTGTTATAAATTTTCTTAAAAAGTATTGATATGAAAAAAATAAAAGTATAAACACTCCAATCAGTACCTCAAATTCTCTTTCTCTTGATGAAGTTGGGAAACTAGTCGATCAAACATCTTTTAGAGGTATGATAGAAATTTTACTATACTTGACATCTAGTTGTACAAAATTAATGTTTTCAGTATGATTATGTTCAAGATATAAATCTAATCTAAAGCAATATCATTTAAAAGTAGTAAAAATATATTTTATCTATTTAAAGGGAACCATGGATTTAAGAAGTTTTTATACATATAGAAAAGATTTTGTTTTAAAAATTGTATTGGATGCTGATTTTGGTGGATTTAGAATGGATTGAAAATGTACATTCAGAACTGGTCATTTCGTAGGAGATTAATTAGTTTCATAGTCATGCAAGAAGAAACACTCTGTAGTACTTTCCACCACAAAGGTTGAATATGAAGCAGTTGGAAGATGTTGTGCTCAAGTATTATGAATGCAACACACACTCACAGACTATAGGCTAAATTTTACCAAAACACAAAGGTCGGGTGATAATAAAAGTTCCATTACCCTATGAAAAAACACAGTGCATCACTCTCATGAAAAACACATAGATAATATGCATAAATTTCTTGGGGATCACACACTTAAAAGAGATATCATTCATCAATTTATTAGAACAGAAGATCAATGTGCTGATAGTTTTACAAAATCATTACCCTGAGATAGATTTGAATAAATAAAACAAAATTTATGAGTGATAACAAAAAGGTAATCTTCCATACTATCTTTTTTTTGAAACCCAACTCCTTACATTATGAAAATAATTTTCATAGGGGGAGTGCATTTATTGTTTAATAACATCAGTTTCCCTCAATCAAAATTTTCTTACGTAACAAAATTGTTTTATTTTAAAATTTTCCCAGAATTCATATTTCCTGAACCCGAAATTTCCCTTACATAATAATTTATTTTGGAATCTATGTACATCAGGAAGAACATTTTTTATTACATACTATTTATTTTGGGAAATCCAGATAGTATGATTCCTTTAATTTTTGTAATCATAATTTTACTTGTTGGTATATATATCTTATTTTATGAATAATCTATCAGATTCACGTTCATTAAATCTGTTTATTCTTTAAATCCAAAAAATATCAGATCCTACCAAATCCTTCTTTGAAATTTATCACAACCGTCAGATCGAATTATCCTTATTTCAACCGTTGGATCAATTCCGTAATTTGAACCATCACCTCGATGCCTATATAAATCCCCCCTATTCTTTGTCCCACATAATTTTCCATAATCTGTGCACGGAGCCTATGCACCTCTTCACAAATCCATTAATTTTTTTCTTGTTTTCATAGAATTCAGATGTTTCTAGATGCTATCCTTCCAAATAAATGCCTTCAACTAAAGAAAATCAGGGATCAAAAAATCTACAAGGAAATGTTGTTTGAACTAATATTAATTTCTAAGTATAATTCATTGATTATGAAAAATATTAAGTTGAATAGATGGGAGAGTTATTTCATATCCAAAGAAAAGTGTTATGATCTAGTATATTCTGACATACTTATAGAGTTCTATAATACGATATGTTATTACAAGAAAGGTGGTAGGGAGAAGTTTTCATTCAAGAGCTATGGGAAAAAATATTCTCTGTCTTTAAATGTGGCAAAAAATATTCTAGAAATTTATTATGACGGTTAGGAAATATTCTATACTCACAAGTTTGATGGTAAATTAGGATGTTTTAAGAAGGAAAATGCAATTTAGTGCCTTGTACTCAAAGGAGTAAATTCACTAAAGATTAAAAATCAGTCAAAATTTTTAAGGATGTTAGATTTGTGGGTACAAGGTTTACACATTTTCAGAATTTGAGACAAGAACTCCCTAAATAAATGTGATATCTTTATATTAGACACTAATGTAAACCATAGGAAGGTAAATTTGGTCAAGTATATCCTTCTTACAATCACCAAAATTAAGAATAGTATTCTCAAATATCAGATTATAATGTATCCGATGATCTTGGAAAAGATCATAGTACTTTTCATATAATCCTTCAAAATTGCCTCCAATTATAATCCCAGAACCATCAAGATCATGTTTTTGAGTGATGATACTTTAAGGATGATTAAATTGTTATTCAATTCCAAATAAAGAGAATTTTTTGATATTTTTGAAAGAGACATTGAAGCTTTATCTAAAAAAGTGAAAGTATGAGAAAATTATAAGAAAACACAAAAAATAGGAAAGTGAAGGAACCCGAAACCAAAGAAAGGCCTACAGTTTCTGAAAGTCAGTTAGCACCACCAAACCTGAAAAGGAAAGAAACATTCCCTAATGAAGTGGTGTTGAATTGGAGGGAACAAAAAATGAATAAGAAATAAGGAGATAAATGTTTTGACCTAGATCATACTTAGGCAAAGGCATTGAAAATAAAAGCAAATGAAGATATTTAAAGACTAGAAAAATGAAAGAAGTTGAAAAGAAAATGTCTGAAGATTAAATTTTTCATGCAATTCCCAAGGATTCTATGAAATCCAATGAACAAATTTAGGTAATAAAATATTTTCTCCAAGAACCAGTAATAATAGAAACTCTCAGAAAGAAAATTCCAATTCCGGAACCTTTTGTATAAGAAGAAATAGTCCAAGAAGTTGAAGTAGAATAAGAACATGAGGAACAAGAAGTTTATAGTGATGATGTGATAACTAAATTATAAGAATATAATGAGAAGAAAATTCATTTTGACATGGTTTCTGTAGAGACCTGTAGCTTGACGTACATGGACATTACATTACTTTTGCGGAATACTTAGTACATAACAAAAACACACACACAAGGATCGTAATAGTTTAGTGTCTTTGGAAACTTGGAACGTAATCTTCTAATCATGGTGAAAGATCTTCAATATCTCCCATAAAGATCTTCCCTTTTTTTTACCTAAAAACCTTTCTTTATATCCTGGGGAAAAGAAAACATAAAAGGGTGAGCTCAAATGCTCAGTAAGGGTAAACAAAAGAAATATCAATCACATCATATACATAAGAACATAGCTTTTGGAAATCTTAACCTGCAAAAGAGCTCATAATATCATAACATGGGATAAATCATAGAAGTGAAAATGAGATCCCCATAATCATAACATGAAACTTGAAACTTTGTGGCATGCACACATAATCATAGAAAATCATTTCTTGTTAGTCATGACTCATTGCCAAGACTATCTTAGTG
The DNA here is from genome assembly GCA_963277665.1 of Viscum album. NCBI lineage: Eukaryota > Viridiplantae > Streptophyta > Magnoliopsida > Santalales > Viscaceae > Viscum > Viscum album. Next base: position 626,354,325 of record OY728147.1, read on the forward strand.
GACAAGTCCCTTTCTGAATCGAGTAACCCTCGTTTCAGTCCTGTTTCACTGAACCGGTATAACCTACCATTTCAGCCATGTCTATCTCATGAGATATAAAATCTTTACCCAATGCATTGGAGGGAGATATAGGTACCACCCATCTTATAATGAATCCTTTCTTATGTGTTCCACATAATCATAAAACATACATCATCGCATAACACATGTAACAAAAATGGGATTCTTGAAACATCATGACATCATAAATCAATTCATATAAGATAATGGAATTCATAAAAATAATTCCATCACAACATGATCAAATTAATGTAATAATAGGGATAAAAACAGAACCCTTTATTATCTTAGATGGAAAATAATTTTGATAAAACACTTGAACTTCATTCTTGAGGAAAATATCCTTTCTTCTTCAAAAACATTTTTCCTTTCATAACATGTCATACGACTTTAAAATAAAATAAGTTGATTAAAAATAAACTTCAAAACTTATAAAGGAAGCTTCTTGGAAATAATGTTTTAAAAATCCATTCATGCCGTATAAGTTAAAAAAAATATTCTTCGTACTTTTGTCGGAAAAGTCAAAAAGTACCTCGTACGAAAAACGACAAAAGATTCCTTTCATACATATTACTAAAAACTCACCGAAGGGTAAAAATGGATTTAAACAATTGTAGGTGGATGGAAATAATATTACATATTGATGAAACATGGATGTGGATGATAAAATACACCCCAGTAAATACTTACGAATAAACAATCTCGGATAAAAATGAGATTGTGATATTTCCCTTACCTTAGGTCCAATTTGCTTCGTATGTGTCCGAAACTCCTGTATAATGATTTAAATAATGTCATTGACTTATTACAGAATCATATTCATTGTTATGGTTCACTTATGACATTATATTACCCGTTCTTTTGTAAATTCCATGTTAAAGAAGCGTTTTGGGTAAAATCGTTTCATTTATCGTGGGTGTTTTGACTTGTTGTTCTTGACATAATTTTTACTTATATCATGATTTACTTACTTACAGAATATAAAATATGATTTATATATCATATATATTCAGTATATATATATATATAATAGATATATAAATAAAATGAAAAACACCGTTCATGGAGACGGTAGTCCGTACGTACGCATGAACGCTGTTTTTCTTTCCTTATTGTCTTGAAATGGAAGTAAGTAGATGACATACATATGTATATATATACATAAATCCAGTAGCTTTATAATGTCATATATTTCATTATTATTTCTTATATATACATTATAATCATTCTTAAATGGTTAACATGGAGAATGAATCTCATCGCGTCGTGGAGACGGTAGTCCGTACGTACGCACGAGCGATGATATCATTTCTATAAATATTGAATTGAATTGGAGTGGATTATACAATATATCAGAATCAATATGATGGTGTAATAACTATGTATAGTTATTCTTTACACCATTATACCCATCCATGTAAGGTGGTGGTGGAAAATAGATTACACCACGGCGTGGAGACGGTATTCCGTACGTACGCACGCGCGGTGATTTCTTTTTCCGTAGGATGGATAGATGGTGAAATAGGGTTGTTTCATACATATAATAACATATCAGTATATGAGTGATACTGATGTTATTACTTAATAATGAAACAACCTAAGAAGAAGAAGTGGAAGAAGAAATAAAGATGAAAGAATTGGTAACGGTAATTACCTCTTCTTTGAAGCGCCTCTTTGAGACCTCCTCTTAGGGAACTAAAATTGGTCTTTGAGGAATACCAGAACCTCTAGGATGTTGCTAGGGAAGTGGAGAAGAGATTTTGGCAGGGGTTGGCCGAGCTTGAGTGCTCAAATTGGTGTGAGGAGGAGGGGGAGGAGGTGTCCTTTTATAAGGGAGGAGAGGGGCACCTTAGGAATATCTCAAAATATTATTTTATATTAAAGTCAAAATCGGTTTATAATGGTTCCAAAGGGTCTTATTTAGAATCTAAGGTGGGGATGGGTCGAAATCATATCAACCAATAGAATTTAGACAAGTTTAGGATATTATTTTAACCTTATCAATTAGATTTAACTCCAAGTTAAATAATTTAACTTTTACCGTGTCTTTTGTTTTCTTTCACTATATGGTTAATACACTTACTATAACATGCCAAACGAACCCCAAATTGTTTATTATTAATATATATATCCTTATCTAAGTCATTTTGCCGAACCTTAGATTTTTAGGAATAAAATAACAATTAATAATATAATATTTGATTTAAAAACTATTTTGTGTCAATTTTGACACTATTTGATATATGATTTTTGTGAAAGTCATAACAGAATTAAATGTTCGAAAAAAGTTGAATAAATAAACATCAATATATCATAGTAACCTAGAAAATTAGTGGAATTCATAAACAATCTCAAATGACATTTATTTTGGTGTTTATAACATCAATTATGTCAATATTTCATTAATAAGATAATTACTGCATCATCGTTGTGTCATAAATAAATTAAATTATTTTATGTCTAAAAATTACACATAAAATACCATCATGTAGGAAATATTTTTATCTTTCTAATGAATATTTATAATCTAAAATCCAACATATATAACCCTATGTAACAATTGTTTTGCTAAAAGATATATGCTTGTGTCATTTTTGTATTCATTTTAACTTAATTAAAATAAAGTGTCATTATCACTTACAAGTGGATCAATGGGGTCCCAAAATCGACCCAAAGGTGCCCATGGTCGACCATGTATCAAACAATGGGGTTAAGACACGTTTTAAGGTAATTTAATATTATTATAATATTATTTTTTAACCCTTATTTACCGGATTTACCCTTAACCATGGTAAATAAAATATTTACCGCAGTAATTATTCAAAATGTCTAAAAATAAAAGTTACCTATTTACACAATTTGAACATCCTGATTCCAAATATGGAATCCATTTTTCTAAATTCAAAACACAGTAGTGGCAGAAATTAATTTAAAATTAATTCCCGCTGTCAAAACAAAAAGCGTGTTTTTAAGAGATAATAACTATCAAAAGATTGACACATGTTTATGTTCGGTTTAATTGTAAAATTGTGTCCAATGACCAACATTATATTAAGTGGTAAAAATATATTCTAAATATACTTTAAAACCATTCAATATTATAATTTAACCACAGAATATATTATGATGAAAAAAGTTGTTTTTAATTAAAATATAGCGTGTTTTTACTATTCATTAAAATATGAAAGTTGTCGGAAAAATATCAAAACATTATCTAATGTAAATTTTTACATCCTGATTCAAAAGAAGAATATTATTTTTTCAAATTGAACATATAAACATGTCAAAAACTATATTTAATGTGGGTGCGCCATCAAAAGGCTGTAAAACTGCATTTTTTGAAAAATGCCTATTTTACCCGAAAAATTTATTTTGTTCTTATACCATGTTCTAGAAATGTGTAAGATGAATAATAATGTTATAAAATTCAAAATTTAGTTAATAATATTCATAACGGCTAGTTTATGACAATATTATAATAATATAACATTGTTTATTAAAACCCGGTATTGCGTACAACACACGCTATCAAGGAAGGTCGTGATTGCGTGTAATGCAAGCCAAGTCAGGGTTGCGTGTTGTGAAAGAATCCTTCATTGTTTCGTATAACAGAATCCAACCATATTTCATTTATACATTTAATATATATATATATATATATACTCAATGTTGCGTAGAATAACTATTATCAAAATTGTGTGTAACACGGTCCAAGAATAGTGTTGCGTATACTGCAAGCTAAAACGGTGTTGCGTATAGCGCAAGGTAATCTTGGTGTAGAATACAACACAAGACATTAATGAAATTAAAAGAATATTTTTCATAAAATCTCAGGGTGTTACATTCTACCCCCCTTAAAATGAATTTCGCCCTCGAAATTCGTCGGAATTATAAATGGTTTACTATTTGAAAGTTTCTTTGATAGAAACCCACATCGAAAAAAGGAATACCAAAACTTATCTTTAAAAACAAAAGTATGAGACGTAACGGTTACCCAAATAAACTAATCATTGGGTTTCCACATAGGTGAAAATATGGATATGGAAGAGAAATCTAACCATCATGTTCTGAGGGAGAGTGGTAGAGAACATGGCTATGGAAAAGCCAACAATCACAAATCCATAAATTTGTGACGATCAAAGGTACCATCTGATTAATCAGATATAAGAGCACTTGGACAACATTTTTGGTTTTCAAGATCATTTCCCTAAAGTTGATGAATTAAAAGAAATACTTACATGATTTTGTTACAATCTCACTGTTGTTCGTGCCTTGAACAATTTCCACTTCATCTCTTAAATAAATGTAGTTGAATTGGTTATTCGTGAAGTGTTAGCAGATCATGTGATAGAATGACGGGTCATTCCATCTGTCTCAAACAAAAGGTTAGCAAAAATTATATACATAAGTCGATCTATAGTGAGATTAATCATATATGGTTCCTAAAATGAACTTATACTTCACATATCATACTGCTTAATATAATAAAACTAGTTTTCTACTAAACAGGGACTTCCTGTAGGTCAGTGGTAGGCGATAAAGGCCAGTCGCACTTCGGTTGTGGGTTCGATTCCCACAGCCTTGTCCGAAGCGATGGGTTGTCGCCCGTCCTGCAGGTTGTCCTTTTTCTAAAACTACATTACTATATCATCACATAAATAATATCGAAAAAACTTCTATCCTTAAACAATACTAACTTATGTCCAACATAATCCATTCCAATCTTTAGTCCTATCCATAATACTGCAGTCCATTCTCATAACATAGTGAAAACGATTACCAGAGATTTAATACCATCGTTGATCCCCATATATCATAAGATATATCTTATTGGACACTTTCCAAACATTCAAAGGCCTTAATCTTGTACTCTCTTGAATACCCATTGAACCTTAGTGAAAACTTGAATGCAGTTAAAAGTTAACACTTTCCACATACCAAAATCCTCAAAATTCTATATACTCAAACCATGATATCACTTAGTCCTTATATCAATCATGAGCTCATGAATACTGTTAAACATTTCATTTTCTCGTCTTCATTATGCGCATATCATCTTATTTCCAAAAATTATCTCAATCACTTTGAATACCACATCAATAAATATTGCAATACTCAATGATACAACATTATTTTGGAATCCCATTACATAAACACTTAATCATTCCACCACATCGTTGTCATATTCAACATTTCCAATAGTGATCGCATGTGATTTCCCTTTGTCCTTTGCCTTCAGTGGTTGCTCATGTTGATCATCACTAACCCTTGGATTAGGGCATTTATTGGCATAATGTCCCATCTCCTTGCACTTGAAGCATTGAAGTGTTGGTTGTGCGTTCTCTGCAGTGTTTGCTTTATTCACTTCATTAGAATCCCTTTTTCCATTACTTCGACACTCAGCTGCTCGATGACCTTATTTTCCACACTTAAAACATTTTCTAGCCCCTTTAAGACAATCTCCACCATGATTCATTCCACACTTTGTGCATAAGGAAACATTCATCTTCTTTTCACCATTATTCTGAGATTTCTCCTTGACCTCCATCTTTCGTTTCTTGTCAAAACCATGAGATTGATATGTAACACCAACTTCCATTTCTACCTTGATAGCACAACGCACAATTTCTTCATAGCTACTGAAGTCTCTTATAGCTAATGCCCTTCGAAGACTTGGTTTTAAGCCACTGAAAAATCGATCAACTTTACTTTCAGGTTGGATGATAATACCAGAAGCATACCTTGCAAGTCTTGTAAAATTTGCTTCATATGTACCAACAGATTCATCGTCCCTTTGCTTCAGTTCAAGAAACTCTTTCTCCATCTTTGTTCGAAGAATACGAGGGAAGTACTTACTGAAAAACAAGTTCTTGAACTCGTCCCATTCCATGGACTGAATTTCATCTCTTGGCCTCGTATTCTTGATAAGATTCCACCATTGATCAGCATCTCCTTCCAAACGATACACTGCTAGGATGACTTTATCATGTTCAGAACATTGAAGAACTGAAAATATCTTTTCAGTAGTACTAATCCATTGTTCAGCAACTAATGGATCAGTAGACCCACTGAAAGAAGGTGGACGCTGCCTCATGAAGGATTCAACAGAATGTTGCTCCTTCCTTTGCTCGTTTGGAAGTCCTGCATGATTCATAGCTTGAGAAAGTTGTGTGAGCATGGCCACAAGATTTTGCATTCCAGCTCCTATATCGTTTGGTTGCTCAGGGGTACAATCATTGCATTTCCCATCACATTCCGCATTAACACAGTTCCTTCGGGTTCCAGCCATCGTCTAAAACCCCAAAAGAATTGTGTGAGAGGCAAAAATCATGCTAGGGAAAACAACATAATAAAGGGTTAGTATCCTAAATATCTAGCATCTTAGGTTAAATTCGAAGATCGTTAGCGCAATTCTAGGACTATAACCTATACGTATACTTAACCTTAGAGACATCCCTAGACATACCTTAGAAATATCTCTAGGGATCTCACTAAAGTTCTCGCATCCTAGTTTCCAAAGGTTGACTAAACCTTTCCTCTGATACCAACTGTAGCGGTCTGGAATTACTTCCAGTGGACTATAATTGATACCTATCAGGGCACTCCATGGGCGGCTACACCCCCTGGGCGGGACACACCACCATCCCCAGTGGCAGCCATTTCCGCATGAAGCCCTTGGGCGGAGAGCCATTCTTCGTCCAACGCTCACATGTGAGAGTTCCCAAGGATCGGATACATTCCTACCTCCATTGCCTTTGATACCAACTGTAGAGACCCGTAGCTTGACGTACATGGACATTACATTACTTTTGCGGAATACTTAGTACATAACAAAAACACACACACAAGGATCGTAATAGTTTAGTGTCTTCGGAAACTCGGAACGTAATCTTCTAATCGTGGTGAAAGATCTTCAATATCTCCCATAAAGATCTTCCCTTTTTTTTACCTAAAAACCTTTCTTTATATCCCGGGGAAAAGAAAACATAAAAGGGTGAGCTCAAATGCTCAGTAAGGGTAAACAAAAGAAATATCAATCACATCATATACATAAGAAAATAGCTTTTGGAAATCTTAACCTGCAAAAGAGCTCATAATATCATAACATGGGATAAATCATAGAAGTGAAAATGAGATCCCCATAATCATAACATGAAACTTGAAACTTTGTGGCATGCACACATAATCATAGAAAATCATTTCTTGTTAGTCATGACTCATTGCCAAGACTATCTTAGTGGACAAAGTCCCTTTCTGAATCGAGTAACCCTCGTTTCAGTCCAGTTTCACTGAACCGGTATAACCTACCATTTCAGCCATGTCTATCTCATGAGATATAAAATCTTTACCCAATGCATTGGAGGGAGATATAGGTCCCACCCATCTTATAATGAATCCTTTCTTATGTGTGCCACATAATCATAAAACATACATCATCGCATAACACATGTAACAAAAATGGGATTCTTGAAACATCATGACATCATAAATCAATTCATATAAGATAATGGAATTCATAAAAATAATTCCATCACAACATGATCAAATTAATTTAATAATAGGGATAAAAACAGAACCCTTTATTATCTTAGATGGAAAATAATTTTGATAAAACACTTGAACTTCATTCTTGAGGAAAATATCCTTTCTTCTTCAAAAACATTTTTCCTTTCATAACATGTCATACGACTTTAAAATAAAATAAGTTGATTAAAAATAAACTTCAAAACTTGTAAAGGAAGCTTCTTGGAAATAATGTTTTAAAAATCCATTCATGCCGTATAAGTTAAAAAAAACATTCTTCGTACTTTTGTCGGAAAAGTCAAAAAGTACCTCGTATGAAAAACGACAAAAGATTCCTTTCATACATATTAGTAAAAACTCACCGAAGGGTAAAAATGGATTTAAACAATTTTAGGTGGATGGAAATAATATTACATATTTATGAAACATGGATGTGGATGATAAAATACACCCCAGTAAATACTTACGAATAAACAATCTCGGATAAAAATGAGATTGTGATATTTCCCTTACCTTAGGTCCAATTTGCTTCGTATGTGTCCGAACCTCATGTATAATGATTTAAATAATGTCATTGACTTATTACAGAATCATATTCATTGTTATGGTTCACTTATGACATTATATTACCCGTTCTTTTGTAAATTCCATGTTAAAGAAGCGTTTTGGGTAAAATCGTTTCATTTATCGTGGGTGTTTTGACTTGTTGTTCTTGACATCATTTTTACTTATATCATGATTTACTTACTTCCAGAATATAAAATATGATTTATATATCATATATATTCAGTATATATATATATATAATAGATATATAAATAAAATGAAAAACATCGTTCATGGAGACGGTAGTCCGTACGTACGCATGAACGCTGTTTTTCTTTACTTATTGTCTTGAAATGGAAGTAAGTAGATGACATACATATGTATATATATAAATAAATCCAGTAGCTTTATAATGTCATATATTTCATTATTATTTCTTATATATACATTATAATCATTCTTAAATGGTTTACATGGAGAATGAATCTCATCGCGTCGTGGAGACGGTAGTCCGTACGTACGCACGAGAGATGATATCATTTCTATAAATATTGAATTGAATTGGAGTGGATTATACAATATATCAGAATCAATATGATGTTGTAATAACTATGTATAGTTATTCTTTACACCATTATACCCATCCATGTAAGGTGGTGGTGGAAAATAGATTACACCACGGCGTGGAGACGGTATTCCGTACGTACGCACGCGCGGTGATTTCTTTTTCCGTAGGATGGATAGATGGTGAAATAGGGTTGTTTCATACATATAATAACATATCAGTATATGAGTGATACTGATGTTATTACTTCATAATGAAACAACCTAAGAAGAAGAAGTGGAAGAAGAAATAAAGATGAAAGAATTGGTAACGGTAATTACCTCTTTTTTGAAGCGCCTCTTTGAGACCTCCTCTTAGGGCACTAAAATTGGTCTTTGAGGAATACCAGAACCTCTAGGATGTTTCTAGGGAAGTGGAGAAGAGATTTTGGCAGGGGTTGGCCGAGCTTGAGTGCTCAAATTGGTGTGAGGAGGAGGGGGAGGAGGTGTCCTTTTATAAGGGAGGAGAGGGGCACCTTAGGAATATCTCAAAATATTATTTTATATTAAAGTCAAAATCGGTTTATAATGGTTCCAAAGGGTCTTATTTAGAATCTAAGGTGGGGAGGGGTCGAAATCCTATCAACAAATAGAATTTAGACATGTTTAGGATATTATTTCAACCTTATCAATTAGATTTAACCCCAAGTTAAATAATTTAACTTTTACCGTGTCTTTTGTTTTCCTTCACTATATGGTTAATACACTTACTATAACATGCCAAAAGAACCCCAAATTGTTTATTATTAATATATATATCCTTATCTAAGTCATTTGGCCGAACCTTAGATTTTTAGGAATAAAATAACAATTAATAATATAATATTTGATTTAAAAACTATTTTGTGTCAATTTTGACACTATTTGATATATGATTTTTGTGAAAGTCATAACAGAATTAAATGTTCGAAAAACGTTGATTAAATAAACATTAATATATCATAGTAACCTAGAAAATTAGTGGAATTCATAAAAAATCTCAAATTACATTTATTTTGGTGTTTATAACATCAATTATGTCAATATTTCATTAATAAGATAATTACTGCATCATTGTTGTGTCATAAATAAATTAACTTATTTTATGTCTAAAAATTACAAATAAAATACCATCATGTAGGAAATCTTTTTAGCTTTCTAATGAATATTTATAATCTAAAATCCAACATATATAACCCTATGTTACAATTGTTTTTCTAAAAGATATATGCTTGTGTCATTTTTGTATTCATTTTAACTTAATTAAAATAAAGTGTCATTATCACTTACAAGTGGATCAATGGGGTCCCAAAATCGACCCAAAGGTGCCCATGGTCGACCATGTATCAACCAATGGGGTTAAGACACGTTTTAAGGTAATTTAATATTATTATAATATTATTTTTTAACCCTTATTTACCGGATTTACCCTTAACCATTGTAAATAAAATATTTACCGCAGTAATTATTCAAAATGTCTAAAAATAAAAGTTACCTATTTACACAATTTTAACATACTGATTCCAAATATGGAATCCATTTTTCTAAATTCAAAACACAGAAGTGGCAGAAATTAATTTAAAATTAATTCCCGCTGTCAAAACAAAAAGCGTGTTTTTAAGAGATAATAACTATCAAAAGATTGACACTTGTTTATGTTCGGTTTAATTGTAAAATTGTGTCCAATGACCAACATTATATTAAGTGGTAAAAATATATTCTAAATATACTTTAAAACCATTCAATATTATAATTTAACCACAGAATATATTACGATGAAAAAAGTTGTTTTTAATTAAAATATAGCGTGTTTTTACTATTCATTAAAATATGAAAGTTGTCGGAAAAATATCAAAACATTATCTAATGTAAATTTTTACATCCTGATTCAAAAAAATAATATTATTTTGTCAAATTGAACATATAAACATGTCAAAAACTATATTTAAAGTGGGTGCGCCATCAAAAGGCGGTAAAACTGCATTTTTTGAAAAATACTTATTTTACCCGAAAAATTTATTTTGTTCTTATACCATGTTCTAGAAATGTGTAAGATGAATAATAATGTTATAAAATTCAAAATTTAGTTAATACTATTCATAACGGCTAGTTTATGACAATATTATAATAATATAACATTGTTTATTAAAACCCGGTATTGCGTACAACACATGCTATCGAGGAAGGTCGTGATTGCGTGTAATGCAAGCCAAGTCAGGGTTGCGTGTTGTGAAAGAATCCTTCATTGTTTCGTATAACAGAATCCAACCATATTTCATTTATACATTTAATATATATATATATATATATACTCAATGTTGCGTAGAATAACTATTATCAAAATTGTGTGTAACACGGTCCAAGAATAGTGTTGCGTATACTGCAAGCTAATACGGTGTTGCGTATAGCGCAAGGTAATCTTGGTGTAGAATACAACAGAAAACATTAATGAAATTAAAAGAATATTTTTCATAAAATCTCGGGGTGTTACAGTTTCAATCAGAATTTCCTAGGTTGTGTAAACAAAAATTATTTCTCATGGGAAAGAAGATGATGAATATGAAGAGGTTGAAAAACCTATTGATGATGAGATTTGAAACCATGATTTCATCCACCCAAATGATGATAAGGAAGATGATGAAAAAGAAGAGGTTGATGAAGATAAGATATTTCAACTCTTTTATAATGAGCATGAGTCTACATGGGATGAAAATGTTATTTTCATAGTCGATAAAGGAAAAAAGGTGATTGATGATACACCCAAAAAAGTTATAGTTGTAAAAGAGGAGAATTATATTGGTGGTCAATCCTAGAGGTATATTGAAGAGAAAGACAAATAATCCTCTCCTACAAGGGAATCAGATTCAGAACCATCATCTTTAATGGGCCAGGATTTCGTTGTTCACTCTTTGTAGAAGTTAGTGAACATAATACCCCTAGTTACTAGTATTGATTATAGATTCTAGTTGCGTCAACATTGATTCAATAAAAAGGCATATTCGTTAAGAATGGTGATGAAAATGTTTATCAATATTGAGGAAAATTTAAAAACTATTCATATCGGTTATGATGCTCATAGGAGATCATGTAAGGAAATAACAAAATGGTTTAAAATAATGATTGAATATATGAGAATATTTGACTTCTTCTAAGATTCAGTGAAATAATATTTTTATAATTTAGCTGATAGAATAAAAACCCTTACAACAAGTTTTTCATAAAATCTAAATCTTGCGAAATTAGCTCAGAAGCAAGAGTATAATGATCTAAATGGGAAGTTAAATTTCGTAGCTTTAAATTTGAAGTGTGAAAGGGAACTCAGGGAAGAGTTTCAAGAAATTTTCTAACATAAAGAATAAGTAGTGAAATCTCTTGAATAATTCTTTATGTATCATGATGAAAAAATCATGGCTCTAGAAATGAAGAATCAGGATCTGGAATAGTTTCATAAAAAGTTTAAGGATGATCACAAAGATCTCAAAGAGATAAATTATACCCTGAGGAAGATCATGCCGATGGAATAGCAGGATTAATAAAAAATTTTCCATGAAAATTATGATCTTTTGTTTTATTTTTTAGCCTGTATCAATTTTTCCTACCATAATCTTTTAGGTACCATTTTTTCATTCTATTTATTTTTTTGAAAATAATAAAGGTGGAGAAAAGAATGATCAAAATAATATTAAGTAAAATGAGGAGAATTCTATAAAAAAGGATGAGTTTACTAAAATAGTGGTTCTTATGTAAGAAAAAGTAAAATATCTCTAAGGAAGTCAATAATATGATCCTTAGGGATTTATAAACCTAAGGGGGAGTTAGTCGTATTCATCATGGCTCATAAGTAAAGGGAGATATGTTTTTATTTTAAATTTCAAAATGAAGAATCCTTATTGATTATATTATTTTTTGAAAGGATGTTTGTGCTTTCCAAAAAGGGGGATATTGTTGAGTCCATAAGGTTTCCTTTTGACTTATCCATTCCTCTATGTTTTGAAAATCAGAAACACTTTATCTTATGGAAAATTATATTTCTCTAAGGACTATTTTCTAATGGAAAATCTCCCATCTATAAGAAAATATTTATCTTTACCTTGGACTTAAATTTATTATTCAATTTTTTCTATAAACTATGTCTATTTATTTACTAATTCAAATATTTGTATCATAATTTAAAAACCTCTAAATCTTTTAGTTCCTTGAATATCATGTCTTATGTTTTCAGACTTTGAATTCTTTAAAATTTATACTATGAATTCTCTTAAATATAGACATAGAATTATATGAAATTTAGAATCTGAATTCTCAAGAATTCAATCACCAAATTTTTCTGAATTCAGACTTCGAATTCCTCATAATTCAGACTCTTAAATTATCATAATTTTAACTATTAATTCCTCAGAATTATGACTCAGAATTCCTCAGAATTATGAATCTGAATTCCTCAAAATTCAGACTCTGAATTCCTCAGAATTCATACTCCGAATTCCTTTGAATTCAGACTCTTTATTCCTCCTAATTCAGACTATTAATTTCTTAGATATTAGACTCTGAATTTTTTGATAAATAAAATACTGATATCCATGTTTCTAGAATTTATTTATTTATTTCTTCAGTTCTGAATTATATTTTTCATTAGATTATGGATATTCATATTTAGTATTGCTACATTATTTTCCATACACATGCTTTTATAACTATAAAATGATGTTTTACAATTTTTTTGTTACTAACTATTGGTTATGTGGCTTATGTATAGGTCTCTCCAAAAATCAAGGAGAAATATAACCATTGGATGAGGGAGCCAACCATCGATGTTTATCCAATAAATAAGATTTAATTTGAACTATCTTATTATAAATCTATATTACATGATGTGAAGTGATTTCTAGAGGGAGAAAGTCTCTCATGCTTTGTTTGTTTCATGAAAATCATGTTTAGCCGTGAACACCTTGTTTAACTTGCTTAGTGAATCTTCGATTGTTATTGAGTACAATCAAGGGATTATGGGGATAGGAAGACAAATGTACCAAACTGCCTTAATGATTGAGGGATTATAGGGATAACATGATGTACTCTTATATTCTTATCGAGTGATTACCCCAATGTGGGTAATATATACTTTCTTGAAATTCTTATTCAAGGGACCTTTTCCAAGGATGTTGGATACCCTACTACATGGGATAAAAGATTTCTTACTTGTTACATGGTTTTGTTTCAAGTATTATTTCCACTATATTTTGATAATGAAAGAAATTATAAATTTATTATAATTTCTTTAAATTTTACATACTCTGATAAATAAGATTCTATACACTTTAATGTAGAATATTTCTCTAAGAAACTTGACCATAAGTTTATTTTCTCGATCCATCTTTGTGGAACCATAGGAAATTTGTTTCTTTGTTTAAGAAGAAATGAGGGGTTGTGAATTTTTCTTTTCTAAATTTGTTAAACATAATTTTCCTTAATGTTAAAAATGGATGTTTTTAAACTTACAATTCACCCCTCATATAATTGAGCATTTATAGATATTATTTCAATCCTACAATAACGATGTGAAATGTATCAACAATTTTAATGGTTAATACTCTAAATTTTAATAACATATGTCTAATGTTCCTAATTAAGTGATTTCATATATAATTTTTTCATTAAAAAGAACATTCTGATGAAATAGCATGGATTGATGATGAAATAAATAAACATGAGGATGTACTTGTAATGAATATCAAAAGGAGCCATGTTATCATATACCTTTTTAAAGCATTAGTATAATATGTGATTCTTTTCAGGAAAATGATTTCATGTATTGAAGAATTATAATAATTGAATAGTTATGAGAGAATTGTGAAAAAATGTTTTTGGATAAGTAATCCATGCACTTGAAAAATCGTTCATTGATTTAATGAATATTAGATTATATTAAATTGAAGAAAAAACATATATAGTTAATGATATTTACATGCTAGTGTAAGAAAATACCATGTTGTAAGATGGGTATATGATGCAGACCCATGCTCTAAAAGAACCTTATAAAGGTACTTCTAGTTAAAAGGATGTCTAATTGAAAGAAGATTCAAGAAGAATCAATGACCTTAACAACTCTCTGAGTAAAGTTAGTTGACATCCAGAATAAGAAATCAATAGAATAAAAGGTGAATAGAAAGGAAGGATGATATGAGTTGAAAATGAGTATTATTTCTTCATCATGAAGTTTATTAAACATGAACATGATTTGAAATGTTTTTAAGGGGAAAGATGTCGAAAACTCCCATGTTTCTGAGAAGAATAATTTTTTCACCCAACCATATTAAGAGAGTCAAAATACCAGAAGGGATATTGCTACACAAACTATTGGTGTGACTAGTTTATCTGAAGAGGCTCATATTGGTTTAATGAATATATCAAGAACATCTATTGATCAAACTTCTACAAAATCATATAATATGTTAACTCATAAACCAATTAATTAAATTTATTCGAAAGCCATCTCATCTGATAGTGTAGGTTCAAAACCAAAATCTTGAAATATACATGTTGATAAAATTTCTAGTAATCCCACAAAAATATCAATGTTTTATACTATTATGATCAAGTAAAATTACTCCCAAAAAATATTCTCAATAAGATTTTTTGAAAAACCCAAGAAAATAAGGTAGTTAATATAGTCAGATTGATACAAAAGCAAAAGAAGGATATTTTTTTCATTACAATCAGTGCTACTAGATGTTTGCCAATTAGTTCATTGATTATTAGCATAATGTGTCAGGATATGACAATTAGAAAACTCATACACTCAAGGTGACTATATGTGAAGAAATGAAAAAATCTACAAAAATGAAGTATAATTCATAGATGAATAAGAACATGTTTTTCAATAATATATTTTAGTGTCTTGAAGACTTCGTTGATTATTGAAACATAAGTGATCACCGTTATGATGAGTGATAATATATTACCACTATACACTATTTATATGTTGACAAGAAGAATGTACCACAACAAATAAAGAAGTAATGAACAAAAGATAAAAATGAGTCCTAGGGGAATATGTTAAAAAAATTAATCAATAAACCTATTAATCTAGATACTCACAAGATGAATGACATTTTTGATTCCAAGAATGTCATTTCAAACAAGAAATGATTCTTCTATTGTGTAAATATATTTCATACCATGGTACACTACAAAATATCAGTTGAAATAAATTGTTGAAATAAGAAATGTAGAATAAAATTAATCCAAGAGAGAAACCAAAAGATTGGATTTATTAAATATATTATTGCATTTGATTTTGATAAGTTAACTTTGATATATATCTCATTATTATTGAATAATCTATGTAGAAACTCTAGGATAGAATATGTTAATAAATAGTTCTTAATCATTTCCCTAATCAATTTCATGTTTCAAGATAAATGAAGAATGTTGATGATGAAACACTATCTAGAGAAAAGGAAAAAAAATTAGTTTATTACACATGAAGATCTAGAATTTCATGAGTGGATTCCAACACATGACAACTCTATTGTCTCATAAAAATTTTCTGGAAGGTGATGAAAAAATTATACATAATGAAAATAATTTTATATATATTATAGCATGTCGAAGGGAGATGTTGAAGGTAAAAATTCAAGCACCAGGGGAAGTTAATTCACTACTATCATAAGTTAGGAAAACAATCCACACAACATGAATGTTTATGTAAATTGTATATACTGAAAATGAAATTCCAAAAATTTCAACTGTAATGGAGACATAAGAATGATGAGTATCATAGAATATAGAGCTACATGGAATGGAGTCCTTGCGTTGGGAGGAATTTGTTATCTATGTTTCACTTATTAAGAATCCAAAAATTGTTCAATATTATTCCCTTGTTCTTTAATATTATTTTTCTTCTTATA
Organism: Viscum album; assembly: GCA_963277665.1. Lineage (NCBI taxonomy): Eukaryota > Viridiplantae > Streptophyta > Magnoliopsida > Santalales > Viscaceae > Viscum > Viscum album. Next base: position 626,370,944 of record OY728147.1, read on the forward strand.
TTTCAGCGAAATGAAGGTGATGATCACATCAACAAGGAGAAAATGGTGATCAAATGTTGAAAAAAACAAGTTGTAATTATTCTTCAAATATCTGATAAATGGATAAATTATTCCACAATGGTTTATTTTCAACATAAATATCCTGAAGAATGTGCTATTTAATTTTCCCAAAAATCAAATCAAATGAACATATCCCCTTTTGGGGGAGAAAACAAAAAATTGATGAAATTCATATTTTTTTCTTAAATATTATGAAGATCGGGTCATCCTAATAGATGTTGAAAATAAATGTAACCAAATTTCACTTGTTTATATTATCTTAATTATATCATATATGTGCACCATGGGGGTGTTTATTGATGAGTAAGATCACGGATAGGAGTATTAAATATCCTTTCACATGATTTTTTTGATTATTTTACTAAAGTCTGAAGGAGGATATATTAATTGATATATTTGTTTCTGACAGTTCCCTCATTTAGAAATAAAAATTTTATAATCATTATATAACAAGAATATTTGTTAATGGAAAATGAAGATAAAACTTTTTTGTATCTCTCTTGTTTTTTACATAGGGCTACACCATGTAGACATAGACTAGACCAACTAACGGGTATTTTCCGCATGACCCATGTGATACTATCCTTATTTCAGAAAATGAGAAGTTATATACATGTTCTATGGAGGGTAGAAGAAAACCCCTATATTAATCCATTGAATTTATTATCAATAATGGGGAGAAGGGATATTTAATATAAGGATGTGTCTTTGAAAAAAAATGTAAATGGGGATATTGAAAAGCCCATGTGAATATTTGAGGACTATGGTTGTTTTTGTTGTCAATATATAAGAAGTAATCAGACGTCAATGTATGATTAATTCCTCTTGGATCTGGAATTAATTATGGGAAGAGAAATATGAAAATAGTTTTGGATGCAATCATGATGATAGTTGATGATTCCTAGAGAATTTTTATGTATTCCTTTATTTTCATTTAGTATGAAAATACTCCATGATTGGTGTTGATTTCTGAAGAATTGTTATGGATCCACAAAAATGGATATCACACTTGGGAAATTTTCCATATTGAAATATAAAATGAATATTTAACTATTCATTTGTTCAAAGACATGTTCTTATCATATGGACACAAGGAATTAGGCATAGAGAGCACTTGGAAAACCGAAATGCGGTGGTACCAAGGAAGGGGGGTGAGCTCTTTGAGCTGCACCCCTCCTCCCATGATTTATATACCATAGTGTAGGCACTAGGTTCATTCGATCTGGGACAACGGGAGTTCTGATAGAATTCCTCCACTAAAAATATGGATATAATGTGATTATTAGATCAGATTGATTCTGAATGTCCAATCCCGCATATCGCATGAATTTGAAGTTTAACATAAATATTCCTGACATCTTTGACCTTTTGTGGTATAGTTTTCCCTATAATAGATGTTCATTCAATAAATCCTCGTACTCAACAATCCATGATCATTCTGAGATCATAATAATTAGTATAAGAGTCCACAATTCATCTTGAATGTAACAACCTCTTCTATACATGATAATCAATCAATGATGATCATCAGCTGATTTGAAAATGATGTTGCAGATGGGATGAGTTTGAAAATTTTAGGTAAATGTGGATCATGTGCACCACATTCATATGAGGACTCCATCTCAGAGGATCAATGAGAATTACTGAAGAAGAGACTCTATAAAACTCAATGTACAATTTAATATCCTGAAGAACTCATACAAATGATGATATTTGATGACACAACATAATAATCAGATCATTGAAGGATCCTTATAATGGTCTATAAGTTAGTGGCCTTGACTTATATTAAATCTCAAGGATGAGTCGTTAGACTCTTCCTAAAAATATAGATTCCCCATGATGAGGTTCGTTGGTTCTAAGTGAGAGAGTAATCACTCGTATTTAAAAAAATAGATTAACCGTGAAAAAATGGTTGATGAAAAATGGTTTATGTGAAGCGTTATTCTTTATTGAAGTAGGATATTTCAGTGGGCCTATGAAAAGTAAAAAAAAATCTTGCTGAAGATTTGTGAAGAATATTGTTCCACAAAGAAAAAGAGGGTAGTGCAAACATGCCTCCCTAGCATTCTTGAAGAAACTGAACCATGAAGTTTTTTTTTCATCACAAAGGAAGAAGCCATGAAAATATGACATGTGCATACATTAGATTAATCTTGTTTCAAAAAGAACCTGGTTCCATGAAGCAATAATGGTATCACGATACACACATGAATATACATCATGTTTATTGTAAACAAGAGAGAGACACTACATTCTCAACCATTCTGGTTTGTGCGAAGCTTATTCTATACATCCCACACATTTGGTTTAAGATAATTTTTGAAACATGTTACATGTATAAAGGAAGATAATGGGAGTGTGTGTGCATAAATATTTTCATTAAGCACTAATAACCTCTATACATAGTTATATGAAGGATTTATGATTTTCAGGCATGCATGCCCATACAAACACCATGAATGAGTTGAGAAAGATCTGTGTGTTTGAAAATAAATAAAAAGGATGGATTTTGATAGTGTATGGATGTGTATGAATTAATAAATGAATATAAGAACATTACAATAATGAACATAAATGAATGTGGTATTTTTTTGGATTCAATGAAACTCATGCGGGTAGTGGAATTGGATTGAAAAGTTCATATATATTTATTGCATAGATTACTTATGAAGAGTTAATACACCACCAAGACGAATAATTGATGCTAGATTCTTAATCATAGAATGAGTATGTCCCCCAGAATCTGATAATGTGAGGATGAAGTAAACTCATAGTATATTGATAAATTAATAAGTTGTTCACTCAAAAATATATTGAGTTAATGTGGAAGTAAAATCATCCACTTATTAAAGAGAATATGGATAACATTCATAAAATATTGTTGATTCCGTGGTAGTCAATGTACTTCTACAGGTGAAAATGATTATATAGTTTATTCAAGGTCACATAGTGTAGTAGAGAGACCTTGTTAAATGTGTTTATTGAATATTCTTTAAGAATTGGGGTTTCTTTTATAAAACATTTATTTGAAGACTAATGGAATCAGTCTAAATAACACCACTAACTCATGAAGATTTTTTACATCCTACCTGAATAACTATACCCCAAATCTAGGTGTTTGTAATCATAGAAAATTACTGGGACAAGATAATATGTGAATCAACCGTAAGTTGATCTCGACAAAGAGTAGGAGTTTGTACCAATCCTTGTAAAAAATTTCTGTGTTTTTTCCAATATTATATGTATTATAAAATAGATATAATTCCTCTTACCTGGGACAGAGGTTCATTAGTTTAGTGGATAAATGAAAGAATGTTAAATTTTGTAAAAATTTGGGTACACTGATTCACACCCAGTTTCCCTGCATGGTCTATATAAGCTCTACGCACTATGACACATCAATTTATGTGACACTATGTGCACTACATTTTCATGTCTTTAATTCAATCTAGTGAATAAAAAAAAATATATCCAAATACTTTGGTTCCAACATTAAAACATTGTATTTTAATCAATACTACCTTAAATCCATCCTCCTCTAGACACAAAATATATCTCAATGTTCCATAAAAATGGATTCATTATTCACTTCTTTCCTCCATCTTTGTTATCAAAATGAAAAAGGACTTCCACCATCTTCATTCTCCCTTGTGGTCTTGTTTGATTTATTTTTTATATTAACAACCCATTTATCATATAATCCCATATGATTAACATCATATCTAACTCTACTCCCCCTATGTAAATTATCATCATGCATCCTATTTTCATAGATCATAAGTAATACATATGGGCATATATAGTTCTTCTCAGTCTTTTTAAAGCTTGATATAGAGATATTTTTCTCCCCTTTTGATCTCACACTTTTTCCTATCAATATAATACCACATTTTATCATATTAATATTTCTTAGCTATGTCAAAAATTTTATAAATTCACCACCAAAAACCTTGGTCTCCATATTCCACTTTCAAATCCATCCACCAATTTATGATTGAAAATTTTCTATTTTCTTTCAACCTTTGTAGATCTATGATTCTTTATTAATTATATATTTATAAAATATATTGATTTTCCATGAGTGAAATTACCTATTGTCATTTAGTCATTAAAAAAATACTCCATTCCTATTATTTCATAACTCAATGTAGGAAATAAGTGTTTGTGAAAACAAAAAGAGATGTTTTCCATGTTACTCTCATACTTCATAGATGATAGTAACATGAAATTGTTTTTTTGTAAAGCATAATAAGATCTCATGATAGTAACTCAAAATAGTCATCACATAACAAATAAACCACAATTATTTTAGATATAATCTATGATGAAACAAAATCACACCACTTGTTAATGATAACTTCATGATACCACTTAGAACACACAACCACCAAAAATTCATAGGAATCCTTTTTCATATAACGTAAAATGACCTTGAGTTCTAATAACCTACTCTCTATAAATATCATAACCTTTAGACCAATTCCAATTTTAGATACTAATTTATAATCCCATTCTAAATGTGTAATTACTCTTCCTTATAAGGAAACCACTTTTTGGGAATGTCAAATTTTTTGAGAAAGATCCACATATACTGATAGATGCCATGATGATACCACATAGTTTTAAAAAATAGAAAGTCATGAAAGTCATGAATGTCTATACTTCTCCACATATTTGTCTTCTATTGGTAGTCCAATAACAATTAAACTGAGGCCTGACCACAATGGTGTAATATTCATTAATCCATGGGACCATTAGTATATTCCTTTTACATATCCTTAAATGTACAGAGGTAAATATTAAAACATAGTATTTATAATACATCACATATAAAGTTGAATCATTTCATTGACATAATTTGATAATCTTAAGAGTTCAAAATCTTCATGTTACTGGAAATAATTATGTTAAAATACATATTCCCTTCTAATACAACCTCACATCTTTTCAGCACTATCACTATGTGGACCATATATCCCCTTATCTATAAACCATTTTAACTCATAAATTGTGAAAATAAATAAAATCATGGTCATAGAGGAACCTACAAAATACTCAAGAAAAAGATTGTGGCTAGTCATTATATGCCAACCCATTACATACAGATATCATCCAAATATTGAATATGGTGATTACTTGTAAGGAAGAACCTATTTATTTTCAAAATCCTTCTATGAAACTCTCATTTCTGAATGTAGGATTATTTGCAGTGGCATGTATAAAAAATTAATTCTTTTCATCCACATCTTTCTTTCCTTCAAATTCTTGTTGAACTGAATATATTATTAATCATTCTTCACATACATTCTCATAAATATTTTTTGAATCCATTTTTTAGGATTGTTCCTCTTCTTATTTGTTTTATTAGACCAACATGTATAAGGTTTCATTATAGATTCATCCCATTTATCCATTTCATGCTTCCTCCTCCACTGGAGGAATCTTTATCCTTCCTTCACTTCTCACTTTGTGGAATGAAATATGTAACCACCAAGGTCTTTTTCATGTTTTTATATTTTAAATTTCATTTCAACTATCTTATATTCAATCTTCTAAGGAGAGACTATATTTATATCCATAACATTTTTAGTCACAACTGGATGTGATTCCATATTTTTCATCCATATATATTTTACATTCCCACCAAGAGGGATATTGGGTGTGTATCATAATTGGTTCTTATTGCATCATTCATTGTGCTCTATGATTTTCCTCTTCAATAGTGAGATTGGGATCCAAATTAACATGTTTACTTGTAGTATAATCTATTTACTCGTAATTCATATGGGTGGAGGACTTTATTTTGACTTCCCATGATTTACTCCATCCATAATGCCTTTCCATGTTACTATGTTTGGTATGAACAAAACATCTCCCATTTAACTCATACCCTATGTAGTTATTTTTTGGTTGAGAAGCTGGAAAAGTAGTTCACCTTCCACCATTGATAATTTTGGCTTCTAGACGCACACTAAGTGTTTGTTCTGATTTTTTAGAATAGTAAAACTTTATATCTAATCTCAATTGATTTCTTTTACTTTTAGAAATTGAAAGATAATTTTAGTTAAAAAAATTGATATTTTAATATTCTTTATATACACTTACTATGGATTTTATAAAGGATATCCCTATATTCTATTTTCCATTTGACAATGTTTTTTTTCTACAGCTCCAAAATCATCAGATATTTCCCTGTTATATAAGCTACGATATATTTCATTGTAGTTGCATCTTTATCAATAGATTTTTTAACACTCTCAAACGAATCTTATGATATATAATAGTTCACTTTAATTGTATCCCCATGGTCATTGGTTTTCAAAATTCATTGTAATTTTCTTTATGATGGTCACACACTAATTTCGTTTTAGAACCTATATTATTTATGTCCGTATTTAGATCAATATATAATATTCTCAGTCTTTTTCTTCATGCTCAAATATGAAATAATTACATTTCCACTTCCTTCATGATCCCCCACTGAGTTATGATCTTAAAAAGTGATTGTATTTTTTTATTTTCTTCTCTTTCACATTATTGGAATTTATGAGCATGGTTTTTTCAGTTATACCTTAGAAAGTTAAATTATTTCATTCCATATAGAGAAATAAAAATTAATAGACATAAACTTTTTATAGAAAGTAATTTTTATAGAATATTTAGCATGGATATTGATCCCACATTCTTTAGTGGGTGTATCCTTCTCTAGATTCCTCAACTAAAACAACTACTTATACTACTACTACAAATACTAATTCCTTTATAAATAACACATTCTTCACCAACCTTGTTCATTATTTTCATATGATTAATTTTTTTTCAATTTTCTCTTGAGTAAGACATCACAACTTCATTTTCTACAGTAGGGTTTCCATAAAATTATTTCAGGTCTTTCTATGTCATAAATGTAGTAGAAAACTATTGGGTCATCTTATAAACATCATCAGATAATGATGTTGTTGAGTTATTTTATATCTTTTCATTTATAATTCTTCCAATATGATTATTTAGATCCACGTCTCAAGTATTTATTCTATGAAATGATTCCTAAAAACCTATACGAACATAAGCATTTATTTATACAATCATCAAATATAGTTCCACTGAAGAATATATTTATCATAGATTCTAATATCACAAAAAATTGAAATATGATTCTAGAGGTTGAATGATAAAAATGATCATTCAGTCTATGATACCACTTATTGAAACAGAAGACACACTGAGAGGGGCGGGGATGAATCAAATTGTTTGGAAAATTAATCTTTTCTTTTAAATCCCTTTAACTTTTTTATGATCTTGTTTCCATGTGGATATGAATTTTATTAAACCTATTTATTTAGTAATATCTCTCACATACTCAATAAACAATTACAAGATGTGTAGGAATGTAAAAAATATACAAAAAATGATTTTACATAGTTCACCACAATGAGATAGTCCAAGGATCACACACTGAGGATGTGTCAGTCATACCTAAATATAATATGATTCAATAATTTTGTAGATAAAATTGTTTGTACATGGTCACCATATTACTATCTCACTACCTCTATAATATTTTATTGTTCATTCACTCCTCACCCATGGAACAATTCCTCTGCTTTACTCCCACAAAATATTTTGGTGAATGATCTTCCAATGTTTATAGAATTATGGATATCTTCAACAGATTATAGGCAAGATAATATTTCTATTTCCAGAAAAAAATATGCATTCATACTAACATGTAAATTGATACTCTATTATAATGAACATTACCATACCTTCTTCTTTAATATCAAATGAGATCGAATTAATAAGGTTAGAATTGAGTATTTTAGCAACAGAATTCTATAACAACACTAATTCTTCGAATGAGGATACATAAATACTAGTAATTTTCATTTTAACTATGAAATTTTCTATTTCATAGGATATCAACTACTATGTGAGGTATTTGAATCTTTATTATACAAAAAATCACTACAATGACACTTCATAAATGAATAGGGATAATTCCATGGTGAAAATATTTTATTCCACTATTTTTTTCTTATCTCCTAATATCATGATGATGCATCCTATTCCAAGTTATTTTAATCTATATAATATCTTTTTAAAATTCCCCTTCACAAGCTATTATTCATATTAATAATCCTCCACAAACTATACTTTGCAGAAACTCCATTGAAGGACATTATTCACAATGTGTTGTGCCTCATGAACAACCTTGTGTGTAATAAAGATCCCATTGTGTTTCATGGTATGGTTCATTATAAATGATATAATGAACTACGTATATCCCATTGTTCTTTTTGGTATTTTTATTTTTGGAACCTTGTTTCAGAAAATCATCATGGATCCTAATTTATGAACAGTCTTTATGGAATACTTCTTCCTGAGCTATTATGCTTCATGAATGAGACATAATAAGTGGTTCAAACTTGCTATGAGAATTCCACGACACCTTTAATTTTCTAATAAATATCTAGATATTCATTTTTAACTTTTGATCAATGACTAATGATTAATACAATGGGGTATTTATCTGTAAAATCCAATATTAAATTTTCTAATCTCAAAAGTTTGTGGTCTACCCTTCATCCAACTCCTTTATCGCCTCATGTACTACTCACCCGGTGTCCCACACCTTGAAAGTCAATTTTTTAAGGTGTAATAATTATCTTTCATCATCATTTTAAAATTAAAATGATGTTCATATAATTTCTATTGTGATTTTCCAAAAATTACAATATTCTGAATGTAAAGGATGTGGTTACACCACAAATATGAAATATGATATCCCATAATTACTTTTTGAACTCAATTCCTTTTTTCAAATTACTCCACTTCCAAATTAATATGCTACTCTTCATACTCAATATATGATTTTTATATTCCTTACGTAGTTCATCAAAATATTACAAAAAAAATCATCTTCTTGATGTTCCATTGTATCGTACAAAACATCATTACAAAACTAAACTACTTTAGTTGCAATAGTCAACCATCCATTGATCACCCAAAAAAAATAATCAACCATTACCGATAATGGAAAAACATTACTAAGATCCCTAGAAAAATTACCTAACACCCATTCTAGATCCTCAATGGGTTGGATTAAACATACAAGGTCCTAGTTCTTAGTATTCGTTTAATCAATGGCATGTAAGAAAGAAATATATCCATATATATAAATATTCATGTAAGAAAACCACGTCTAACTCTCAAAATGCAAGTAGATTTTTACAATGTTTGGATATTACACCAATGAGTATGTGTGAGATTCCCTCAGATCCTCATCATGCATCGTTTTTGGAACCAATATCCCCCATTGTATAAATATGACATTCTCCCCACCTTTTTTGAATCCATCTAGTGAATCTATAGAGGAAAGAAGATCTCATAGAATCTTAGAATAAATATCACTTATCTAGGCCACCACAACCCAATGATGGTGTATAGGTTCTAACTTCATTTACAGAATGTAATTAATGTCTCATTCCTCTATATAACTATAACAAAATTGCAATAACTTATTAGATACCACCACTACCATGGTAGTATGGGGTTTTCATCTTATGAAAGCAACCATGATATTTTCCTTCCATAGAGTATAAAATATCTCAAATTCACAGTCTTATAGGAACTCTATCCACCAACACTCCAACTCAGGTCCCACTATGAGAAGATAAACATAAGGATATTTGGATCCATGAAAACCAATGATCACTAACCATGAAAATAATGTTTCTATATACTCAAAGAAACAAATACTTTACAATTTATTCCAAGGGAGATGAAATTACTCTTTTTTGATCTTAGCTACATTGATCTATATGCAATCATGGATTATCCCTGTACTAACACACAACTAACACTAGATATAATGGAATAAAAATAATCCACATAATCAACCCCATATTTTGGTAATAATAATAAACGATAATCAATTTAATGTCAACTTTATCTCCCCTAATTCTCTTCAAATATTCTTAAAAAATAATTGAAAAACTATTTTATGTAAGGGATTTCATATGAACTTAAATTCATGAGAAGTATCCCATTAATCTACAGTAATAAACTACCATCCCAAGGATAATATGCACCTCAAACATTATTTGTTCATGGTTCCCAAGCCATTACTTTATTATCCTTTATGGGATCAATTTTAGTACATCCCTATGAGATGAAATTCCCCAAGAAATATACTTCATGGATCCCAAAGTTACATTTCAATAGATTTATGTATAGATTATAATCATGTAACAAGTATAGATAAATTATTTTCTTGCTTAGTGTACACTTCCCAAATTAGAGAAAAACTATGTATGTATATGAAAAACATAATGATGTGTTCTAATAAAAGTTTAGTAATCCATTTTTTGAGTGCTATGAACCCTATGGGAGTGTTTTTTCCAACCAAGGGACATCACTAAAAAATTTATTGAATCTAGCGATACAAGAATACATTATTTAGAATATACACCTTATAAATCAAAATATGGTTTTATCTATACTCTAGATCAATAATAGAGAACCATTTCCCTTTTTATAGTTCGTTGAAGATGTAATTTGTCTTATGAATAATTATGTTTTCTGATTATCACCTGATTCATAAATACCTGAATGTTTCGTATAATTTTTTTTAATTATACTGAATTATTACGAGACTATGAATTTTGATGGCATGTGATTCAGAGGCCTGGAGAGAGAAAAATGTAATTTTGAACTTTTTTTATGGTACGTTCCATAAATGTGTGAGAGGGGATTTTTATCTATGGAACCGGTGCTCAGATTTAAAATATGAGGGCACCGTTGATTTTGTAGCACCAGGATTCGCATAGGTGAAGCTTAACATCAACCAAAAAGGGTTAGATGAAAAGGATAATTTTTGAACATTTGGGAAAAGTAATAAAATAATGATTAGTTATTTTATTCTTTTTCTTCCACCAATAGAAAGATATTGGTAGGAACATAATGAAACGATGGTCAACTGAGGTGGGTCCTTTAATGACATGAACCTATTATTGTGTAACCACAACACTCAGGGACAATAGGTTCATTAATTTATGTTTATTAATATACCATATTAATGAACACAAAATGGGGAAATTTATTTTATTTAATCTAAAATTTGACATGGGAATAAAGAACCCATGGGAGGAACCTCTTTTGAAATTCTGATGACTTTCCTCTCCAACGATGATCAGTGGATGAATGAAGATCGTTGGAGGAAACGGTCCGGGGATTGATGAACAACAACGAATGAATTCGAATGTGGATTCCTTCCATCATTTGTAATGTATTCCATTGAATCTAGGTAGGGGGTTTATAATTTTTAGGTTTCCTCTCATCTCGTTCTTGGAAAATAAAATGAATGTGGACCAACCTAATAATGGGTTGAACCGTGTCTCATTAGTTCTTGCAGTAGGTTATTGTACGATTTCAATTTGTTGAATTGATCTTTATAATTGATGATTGTAATCACCCCATGTTAGAACACTAACACAGAGGGTGCAGACCAATCCGAAAAACTCCTGCCCCCTTCCCTTCTTGTTATATGTGTATTCTTTGTCCACAAATGGGAAAAGATAAAGCATGAATAATTTAAGATCCTTGAAGTGAAGGCGGTGACCTTGGAGGCCCATAGGCATAGATGGGAATGAAAATGGACCAATGATTCATCTTTGGGGGTGTGAAGAAGCAACTGCCAGCCGAGCTGGCAACAGGGAGGAGCGGCACACGCAGGCACCGCGACGGCAGGAGCCGCGACCAGACGGGCTTCAGTGGTCGAATGGATTGGCACTAATGCATTGTGCAGGTAGAGGAGTGGCCCGCTCGGGCCGATCAGATTGACCAACAGCTGCCTCCAGCTGGCTGTTTTGGAAGGAGGGGTGGCGCCCCACTAGAGCTGCCACCTGGATGAATCAGATGAACTGCATCCTATCGGTGCATCCATCAAAGAACCGCATCAGCGCAGATCTATTTTTCTAGGAGGTCCAGAACCGCTGGACAAGCCAAAACCACATGCCCAATTGGTCAACCGGGCCTGAACCCTACCGGACCAAGACCCGACCGGTCCTGTTTCACTAAATTGGGTGTGTCTCACCAACTGGGCGTCTGATTGATGCTCCATCTGTGGTCTGAGGACCCTTGAGATGCGGAGGTCATTTTGAGATACTCTACTTGAGTTTGGAATAATTGGGAGTACGTCTGAGTTGGATCATACTCGAATCCTACGTGGCCATATTATCCCATTTTCCTATATCTTATAAGCCTGAAATCTAATTGATGCATTGTCTGTTGTGCTGGAACCCTTATGACAAGGAGATCCTTCGGGTTTCTACTTACTGAGAATTTATGGAAATTGAAATATGAACAATGACTTGAGGAGTGGTTTCTCGGGAACTCAAGTGCACCAAGTTCGAGAAACATGTGGTTGACTGTCAAGTGAAGAGCAACCCTTTGTGGATCATTATGAGAGATAACCTTCTTGGATCAGCAGCAGTGTGACCCTATGTGGATCGGTATGAGAGAGAACATTTGTCGATCAGCAGTAGAGTGTCCATATGTGGATCATTACTAGAGAGACCTTGTGTGGATCGATAGTAGTGCGACCCTGTGTGGATCGCCAGTAGTGTGACCCTATGTTGATCGATAATATATCAACCCTGTGTGGATTGAATGTTGAGTGGCCTTGTGTGGGTCGACAATAGAAAGACCCTGTGTGGATCGGTTGCAGAGACACCCAGTGGGGATCAACAGTTCAACGATTATATGTGGATCAGCAGCAGAACATCTCAATGAAAAAAAGATCTAACACAAGACTAATAATCTTTATTTTTTTCTCTATGTTATATACCTAGTGTGAGTTGTCTTTTACTCCATGCTTTGTGATTGATATCATGCATTTTCGTTATTCATTTATGGAATTATGGGAGACCTTAGGGAGTCTTGGGGTCCCTACTAAGTATTGTTATACTCACGCCTACACGGGCTTCAGCCTCACCTTCTTGTGTCTAGTGAAGACAACAGAGAGCTTGATAGAGACTTGAAGATCCATGGCTAGACGGTGCTCAGAGGTGATTGATAAATGTGGTGATTAGTAGTGACAGAATATGATGAGTTGTACCTACCCATCAGGAAGAATCTTTGGTGGACGACCTTTGGAGTACTATTTTTCTCTTTTTACCATACTTTCTTTCCATTTGGGCTTTTATACTAGCCCCACTACATTCAGTACATAATTTAACTCTAAGTAGTGATTTTTAGTAGTGGTTATACTTTCCCTTTTTTGTTGTGTTTTAGTCATATGTAGTGGGTACCTAGTCTATGTGTGTATATTTTTAAAGGAAGTTCCTTCCCTTTTTGGGTTATTGCTTTACAATGCTAGTCACCGACCCCTGGCCTATGCATGCCGGGCTTGGTGTAGTCACAAAATAGGCCTTGGGGGATAGGTTGTGGCATGATTGATTCATTTGATAGTCAATACAAAGGCTCAAATTAATATCCATAATTTTGGAAAAAAATTAGGAGAATCACAGGGTAACACATTGGGATTAAAATATCATTCCTATATAAGGGTTACTAGTAACACATTCAAATCTCTAAATTAGCTGGGTCCATGTCGTATATTATTAAAGGTATTGATGTAGTCTCAAAGTTTATTTCAATAAAAAACTCCATCCACTGAATAGGAGGGAAATCATGTATTTCTCTAGGAAGAAATAAATATAATTTTATACTACTCTATGCATATATTCCTACGCAAAATCATTAGCTCACAAATTTAAGAACACCTAATGAAGGGTTTTCAGCTTCAACATCCCATCTGAGGACCCCATTCTATAGTAAAGGTGAAACTCGAGTTATTTTCAGGATTACATATAAGCATATGTTGATATAGATTTACCCTATATTGGATTGGGGATAACCATTTTATGAGAATAATAACATAAAATGGTCTCTTATAATACAGGATGTGCTCAATATAAAACATCTCTTTTTCAAGATTACACTCGCACTGATAGATAATAAGGGTTAGAGGGTGATCACCTCTTGATTGAGTCTATACATAAAGAGTTTTATCTAGGAAATCTACTAGTATATATATACGAAATGTGAAGAGGATGTGTTATGTATAATAAAATTAATTTTACCCATATCAGTAAGTATGAGTGGCATGGTTTAGTAGATCTAAATAATAACACTAACCTTTTTGGGGGCGTCAAATCAAAAATCCCAATAACCTATATTCAACCTCTACTATAGACTCATAAGACCAAATTTTGTTTTCATCTATTAATAAGGTGTGGTAGTTGATTAATTCATTTTCCAAACCTAACATTATGAGACCTAAAAATAACATACATAAGTATTACATTATTTTAAAATCGTTTTCAATTCATAAAACATTTATACATTCCCCATAAATATAAAGAATTAGTGACTTTGGAGACTAGATACATAACCGTATAATTTAATAAAGGATCTTCAATATATCCCAAAACTGTCTTAATATTAATATTATTTTATAAATATCATACATAGAACATCCCAACAAAACACAATGAATGAAATCATAAGAAATGGTGATCGTCGATACTTAGTATAGATAAACATGGTAGATTTTAATCGATGATTATATGTGAGTGTATAGTTATGGAAATATTTTCATAACACAAGTAATTATTACAAAAATAAATTAAATATATTTAATTGTGACTCATGAAATATGTATTTTTCATAACAGAAGACAAAATTTATAAGATATTGGAATCATTAGTACTCAATCATGAGCATTGAGGGAATATTATAAAAATGGAATGTGGCACTCGAAAAATAATATAATGTTGTGAAAATTTATAAATAAAAATAGGTTCGCAGATTAAGTTCACAAAATTAAATTAGGTCCTTCTATAAAATAATGGACATTAAAATAGGACCACAAAAAAATTATGAAAAAAAGTAGGTCCAGACACATATTTTTGAACATGAAATCATGTTCATGAATAAAATAGTTGTCTTGTGTGTAATCCATCTTTAAAAAATTCATTAGAGGGATATATTATTCTTGTAATAAACATCACAAAATAAAAACTATAAATTTTTGGGGTATAAAATCATATAAAATTCATCATATGATCATATCATAACCTGTGGAAAGGGAATGTGTTTTAAACACATTTCATCATGACTTTAACAACTAATTGGAAACAAAATCTCTTACCCAGATCGATCCTTATGCCATCATCATCATAATATATGATAGGAAATAATTTATACGGTATCATAGTATCACATCCCTAGTGAATCATAACAATTCATAAAGGATGCATACATAGATAAAAATACTATTAAAAACACTCAAACATGTCATCGAAAACATAATCAAAATATCCCCATAATTATTATAAAATTATTAATGAATATTCCCATTATATAGAGAAAATTATTTCCCTTCAAAATAAACATTGAAAAATATATAGTAAGAATCAATGAAATGGATGGTCTAGATTGAGTGAACATCTATGCATACTGTATTAGTCAAATGAGAACATTTTTAACGATTTTCCAAAAAGTCAAAAATGACTTTTCCAAAAACAGTTCAAAAAAATATTCCATTATACCTTTTTTTTATTTATTTAAAAGTTAATAAAAATGATCTTTAAAAAAATTAATGTATCAATAAAAACATTCATAATTTTTTTTGAAGAACATGGACATGGAAGAAAATGTTTTCCAACCAAAAAATGAAATATGATATAATTTTCATTAAAAAAATTTCCTAATCATTTTAAGTACCAAAGGGAACATATGGTACTAAAAATAAATTTCTGTAATATATAGAATTGGAGTGAAATAATGTTATTTAAATGATATGAATACATAACATTCCTTTATAGGATTTTTCTATAGAAAATCATGAAAAGAAATGAGATTTCAACACAAAAGATTTCTTCAAGTATCATTCTTCACGATTTGAATTGAATCCTACTATATATATTAGGAATATATTATAGATCCATATTCTATAATAAAATACCATGAATCATTAATTTATAATTTTTAATTATACTTTTAATAATAATTTTTTCATGAAATTGGTCATTCGAATGACCCATGAACATTGTTCATGGTTTCATCATATAAATAATATTAATAATAAAATATTGATAATATATATTAATTATATAGACTTCTATAAAAATTCAAATAAAACAATGATGATAAATGAAATACATCACTTTGTGGAGACAATAGTCTATATGTACGCACATGTGGTGATTCACTTCTCAAAGGATAGAAAAAAAGAAAGGTAAATTATTATTCATATTTATATAATAATTATTATATCATAAATATCATGCATATCTATTAAAAAATCATTATTTCAATCCATGTGGATTATAAAGGAAAAATGAATCACATTTCATCCTGAAGGTGGTAGTCTACACACTTACGTGAGAAGCATTTTCATTTTGCAACTAATGGGATGGAAATAAAGTTTACAATATCTTATTATAACAGAATAATATTAATTTCACAAATATCATATATGAAAATGTAATCTATGGTAATTACCAACAATGAATGGCAGTGAAGGAAAATGAATCATATCATTATGTGGTGGCTATAAACCAAACATACGCACGATCGATACTTTCACATCCTGTTTGATTAAAGAGGTGTAAAATGGTTATAAAATCATCATAATATAATCTTAGGTTGATTTTGATACTATATTAATCATTTTATCATGGTTAAAGGTTTATATTTGGTTGAAGAAGAAACAAAATTGAAATAGCCCGAGTAAGAACTATACATCTTATTCGGATGACCCCTGTAAATTTATTCCTCGATCCTTATTTGGATGAATCTATAATCAATAAAAATATTTATATGATATTAGGAGGTTTGTTAGGAATGTAAATTAGTAGGTATTGTGTGGGATAAAAGGATTTTGATGTGTGGATAATAAAGGATATGGAACATCCTTTTATAAATAATGGAGCTGAAACGCTTAGAATGTTTCAGAAGATTAAAAGATTATAATTTATTACTCCAGAAAACGGGCTCCAAAAGTACTCATTATAGAATATGAGATGATATATGTTTAAAATATGACCATATGTTATTAAATTGAAAAATGTCATTAATTTAAACCCATTTAAACTGTTTTAACTCTTACCATGGTAAACAGTTTTTTAAACAAATTTACTATTCATAATGTCAAAAAATAAGTTGAACATACTATATAATTTCAATTATGAAAACTAAAAATATTTATTAAATATTCAATTATCGAATTTCTATAAATTTTATAATTTCATATAAAAATCAGTGCACATAACGCAACAAAACCATTTCTAAAAAATGTTAAATTATATTGATTGAATATATAATCTATATATTTGTCTAAAATAATTCATCAATTTTTATTATTTTAGTTTATTAAAAATGAAAACACACTACATGCATAAATTATTTTTAGAAAAAATATATTTTTTAAATTCAAATGATTTTACTGCAATCTCTAAAAATGAATTCATATTCATAATGTTAAAATAATATATATTCATAATTTAATTAGGCATATTCATACTTATCAAAAAATTAGAAAAATGATAATTGTCACATTAAATATTAAAAATGAAGTAGTATCTTGTAGTTTGTTTAAATTCATTATTTCATATAAAATAAGCTATCATGAAATCAAATTTATTTAAATAGAAATATATCATAAAACCTAAGGGTTTTTCATTATAAACCCATTAAAAGAATTCCCAGTTTTAAATTTGATCACATATATACAAAAAAGTATGTATATGTTTTCCACACCACATCTTCATGTTTCCACATAGCTTCCTAAAATATATGGTTTTTGAATTGACACATGACAATGTGAGTGGTCTTGTTTTGTAGTACTTTCTCTCTAATGTAACGCCCCAAGATTCTAAAAGCGGAACATCATGTTTTCTAGAGTTTAAGATATGGAACAAAAAGATAATAATAGAATGTAACAACATAATATTATATGATACCTTTATTTTTAAATAAATTTAATCTCATCAATATCGTGTGATATGCGTAACACCTAGTTTAAATTAAACACAATAGCCTATTAAAATATTATTATTCCAACATAAATATTATAACCGGGACAATTTACTTTAGGGTATGAATATGGCTATCTAAATTAAGAAAATGATATAATTTTAAAATTTATAAAATAAATTCTATATTTATTTATTAATTATAAATAAAATAAAAATCATTTGAAATAAAAATAAATGCTTTCTGAATAAACTATTTTTTTGAAAGGCGGTTCCATTACATCTTGTGCATAGATTATAAAAAAATTAAAAATTCTATAAAATTTATTTGATAAAATAAAATTCATTTTTCAAATCAACATACAAAAATTATATTTGGGATTTTTTTGTATTTTTTATGAAAAGTTTCTTTTTTCGATAAATAGTGAAAATACTTGTTTTAAATGAAAACTACATTTTAATTTAACTAATTAAATGGTTTAATTCTAAATTAATATTGTTTTAAAATTGAAATTAATTCAATAATATTATTAAAAAACAATTCATGTCAATGGAATCAATTTTATTTTAAAATTGCATATTAAAACATTCTATACATATAATATTTTATTTTCTGGAAAGTTGCTTTTTCATGGCAAATGTGGTATTATTTTAAATTTAATTTTTCATAATATATAAATATAATTTGTTAAAATTGATTACATATTTGGAATCAGGATAATTAATATTATATAATAATTAAAAACCAAATTATTTCTTAAATAATAGTAAACAACGGAAAAAATTAATTACCACGGTTAAGGTAAAAACATGTTTATAGTGGGATTAAACTAAAATGATAACTTATACAATGCAATATAAACGTATCTAATTACAATTGTATGGAAATATTTACACATTCATTAGATTATGATTCAATATTATTAGTTTGTGAGAAACTTTGTCATAAATGTTCCCTATATAGTATTCCAAGTAAAGAAAATGTCAAAATTACAAATAGATTATTTTTAAAATTCATTTATTTGTTCATATAGAGGAAATGAAAAATGAGAATAAATACAGATTTTAAATTTGATCATAAAAAATTTAATTTCATGATGGTAATTTATTTTTAGTTTTAATAATCATATAGGTACATTAAATTCTAAAGCAATACTAACCCAGTAATTATTTGTTTAATAGAAAAATAATATAAATGATACTAGAAATATTAAACGTAAAATTAATCGAATTAAAAACTGTCTTCCTTTAACTTTGAAGATAAATATAACATTTTATACACATGTAGACATAATATATTTATTTCCATTATTTTAGTGTTATATTTTAAAGTCAAATTAAACGAATAATGTCAAAATCGACATTAATGTTATTTGATAATAAATGATATTTTATTAATTTTTTTAAAATTCCTAGACATCCAATATTCTAAAAATTTATATTTTAATGTTAAATATTATCACATTTTTCCATTCATGGACCCATTTTTCTTATATAGTGACTTTCTAGACTCTTAATGAGTAAAAACACTTTTCATAGGGTTAAGGTTAAAATCTTTTTTTTGGCACATTACATACGCGTGTGTTAAAATTAATTTTAAATAAACATTATATTTTTCTTTAAGAAATGTTATTTAATATTTATAATAAGTGGGTACTTGTTATATAATAATATATTTTTTATTTTAGTCTTAAATGATAAATTACCTAGGTTAAAAAGAGTTGTTACATTAGTGAAAAAATAAAATGCAAAAGTATAGAAACATAGATATTAATGAATCAAGTATAAAAACATGTGTTTTTTTGGAAATTTAGGGGTTTTTAGAGACTATATCAAACATAAAACCATTTAATTATGTGTTTTATACCCAAATGGGGTTAGGGTGACTTTCCGTTATTGAATGGTTTTGAGTATTTACAAAAAAATCACTTCTCCTCCATCATAATAGGAAACTAACTCCCTTCACTTATTATAACATCTAAAGCCATTTTTCTCAACAAGAATCCTGAAATGTGACTCTTGATAATAATTATACACATGATATATATTCTTTTCAGACCAAAAAACCCTAGGGTCCTTATGAATAGGTACACATGAGGTTTCTCTTAGAAAATGCAATTTCCTTTTCTAACATCATTATTTTTCTTTCCTTATTTACAAAAATTCATTAAGTCTTAACAAATTAAATATAAAAGAATATTACACCCATATATTTATTTGTTATTATGTTTTTGGGATAATATTTTTTCATCTACACAT
Organism: Viscum album; assembly: GCA_963277665.1. NCBI lineage: Eukaryota > Viridiplantae > Streptophyta > Magnoliopsida > Santalales > Viscaceae > Viscum > Viscum album. The sequence continues at coordinate 626,391,307 of OY728147.1, forward strand.
CCATAAAATGGGAATGAAATTTATTAATCATCTGCATAGTGGACTACCACCCTACGAGCTGATATAACTCATTCTCCAAAAAAACAATTAATAATTTTTGATACAAAGATTGATTCAATGTATATATATATATATAATATTTATGATATAATTATACTCTTGGACTTACAATATAAAATATATATACTTATCTTCCATCCAGTTTAAAATTTGATAATATGAATCCTGTGTACGACAAACTACCACCTTGCAGAGTGATGTTATTTATTTTTTAGTTAAAAAAATAAATAGGAATTAATAAGGGGAAATTTAATAAATATATGTGATATACATATAGTAAATTAAATAAATTATATATAATTTATATATATCAAAATTCCATACCCTTTCACCCTTTAATGGAATGATATCATCTCTTATACATATATATGACCTACCATCACCATGAAGCAATTTGAACCATTTTTTATGTACAATTTTTTATAAATTATATAAGGATATATCAAATGAAGGAATAAAATATAAATATAATTAGTATAATTATTTATAAGAATGATATATACCCTTTTTAGAAGAACCATAACATTAATGAAAAAGCATGTATTGAAAAAACAAGGTAATTAACAACCAGAACAATGGAAATAAGGAAATATTATTAACATATTTATTGTAAAATTATATTTGAGTATAATTTATTTTTATATATATATATATTTTTTTTTTATTTATTGTAGTTATAATAATCATATATTTATTATACAAGAGGTTCAGACACATATGAAGGGAAACAAAACAGAGGAAAGGTTTTTATTGTGTCACTTTTACCTCTCTGAGATATATGGAATATTCACTACTTTTTTATATTATATAGTGTATATAATGTAACCTTTATATGTTATATCATAAATCTATTTCACACCGTGATATTTAAATTTATTTTGATGTTATGTCTCTCATGGTGCTTTAAATATAGAAGTAACTAAAGTGGTAAGGGTTTATTTGAAAATATCATCAGTAATTGATATTTTTTATGTTTACCTTACCCATGGAGGAAATTTTTTATGTCCAAAAAATATTTTGTTTAATAATAATTTGGTTATTTATTAATTTTTTATGTAATTTTAGAAATTTTCTTCTCCTTGGTACATAAAATGATTGAGAAATCATTTTTAAGAAAAACTGACTTCATTTCTCTCTTTGGTCAAAAAACCATTTTATCCCCAAAAGAATGTTTCATATAAGTGTTTTTTAAATGATAAAAATTATTAGCTAAATTAATTTTTACCTATTATTGAATTTTTACAAAATATATTGAATGAAATCATCATGTTGTTTTTCAAACAATGCATATTTGTATTTTGTTGAAAATTTGAAAGTAATCTTTATACTAACATGTATGACATAAAAATAAAATTCCACCATCACAACCCCAATATTTTTTAAATAATTTATTTCCTTTTATAAAATTTTATTCTCAAATACAATTATATTTATACATTTTTTGTGAACATTTTTGTTTTTTAAAAATATATTCAATGTTAAAAGTTTATTTTCCCAAAGAGTGTTTTTATTGAGAATTTTACTGTATTTCAATTCATCAATGATTTAGTGAACTCTATTCCTTTAGTCTAGAGATTGTCGATGATACCATTACAATGACTTAATATATAAGGAATTACATCCCAAATGAACAATTAGTTTAGTAGTCTTGGTAATATAGAAACATACACGAGTCTTACATTACATTTGAATACAAAAATTATGGAATATATTTTTAAAATAACTATATTATTTTTATATAATTCATACATATAACTCATACGAGCCATTTTGGATTCTAGGAAAAATAAATAAAAATATTGGTGAGTTCAAATGATTTGTAGAGGTTATGTAAAATAGAAGTAATAATGAATCAATGAACATAATCAATATTTGAGGTAAATAACTGAACTGACACTCTATGTAATCAAGACGATTATAAGGAAGTGAATAAACAATATTGGAAGGTAAATAAGTGAAAAAAAATCTATTTAGTCAACATAACAACTATCATAACTATAATAGGAAAAATCTATAAGACATGGAAAACAACTGAACACACATTTTCATTAAATAAATAGATAATACATAATCGATATGGTTAGGTAAATAAAATGAAACTAATTCTATTTAAATATTTATATAATGAATAATCAATATGGAAAGGTAAATTACTAAACACACAAGAGATTTATTATTTGTGTTAAGAATTAATGGAATCCATATATATTATCATAGTGAAAAATACGAGCGATTATAATAATCAAATTCTAAATATATGGAATACTTAATTATTTGATGTCTTGTTCCATAGGCACATGATATATTTAATAATATGATATATTATCAAAATAGGATAAAAATTATTGGTAGAAACCCTTTTAAATAAGGCTATCCAGTTTATTCATCCCATGTGTCTACTGATGCATTGAGAGGCTATCATTAACTGCGCCCCACTGATGTTTTTAGGTCCAAAACATTTCTCATATATCAAATAATAAATTTAATAATGTGTCTTATCATGAAATATATGCATTGAGTAAATAATATTTATTTATCAATATTTCCCCATATACAAAAATAACTTCCAAAGTATTCCACATATAGAAAATTGGTATACGGTTTAGGGTATAATCATATTAACAATAAATGATATAGATATTTAGGGAAAATTTAATGTTTAATGATAATAAGAATGTGAATAACTCAAGGGAATGTTATTAATGAGGAAAATTATTCAATTATGTTAATTTCAATAAGATCCTTAGTCAAAATAGTCAAAATCCATATAGAGGAAGATTAATTAAGGTACCTATAAAATTTATACCAAGGGGAGTTATAATAAGGGTTGTTTCTATTGATGAAATAAAAAATATATCTAATAAAATTCTTGGGTAAAAGATCATTTTCACTTTGAAAAACACTTCAATAATCCATTTCATTTAAGATCACTTTTAGAATCATTTTATTTAAAAATATCTTCATAAAAATGAAATTTAATCTTATAATAATTACAAAGGTTAATTCTATACAATTTTTACAAGAAAAGAAGGAAATTCATTCTACATTATAAAAAGGATAAAAAAGTTATTTTTTTGGAAAATGAAATGAATATTCCTTTCAATAAATTACAAAAAAAATAAAAATGGGGAAAATTTTATTTATAAAATAGTTTTTTATAGGTTTCAAAATAATTATAAATTTTTTTCAGAAAACATGGTTATTGATGAAAACTTGTTTCTGACAGAAGAGTGAAATGAAGTCAGGTTTTCATAAAGGCATTTTCATTACAATTTTAGGTACCTATGAGTGGAATAATGCTAATAATATTGGAATATAATAAAGTTAAACTACATGAGAATAAAATAAAAAGGATTATTTAATAAATATAACATAATATCATTCAATGGAAATCCATATGTAAATAATCTTGAAAAAATGATAATTTGAAGTAAACCATTACAAAGATCGTAATATTAAGTTGAGAATAAATACAATGAATATATTAACTAAGTAAAATATAAATAAAAATAAGTTAATTTTAAATAAAAAATATAATGAAAATTCATAACACACATAATATTATAAAATTAATGAAAACAATGAAGTATTATAACCCAATAAAAAGAAATTGAGTTATGAAATTTGTTACCACTTGATAAATCTTTATTAAAAATAACTTAGATGAAGTAATAAATGTTGAGTCATAAAATACCATAATTAAATAATTATTCATGAAATTTCATATCGATGGGGAATTATATACACCATGTAAATGAAACATGGTTCATAACAATACAATATCCTCCAATTAAATGAAATAGACACAATATCCTTCAGATCATGCTTTCCATTTGGAAATACTTATTGTATCCTCTTTTATAGTTGTTTCAAACATATTATTAAACTATTATAGAACCATATTAATATTTATATAATCATATATGATCATTTTATAATATATTATTACCCATTATTTTATAATATTTCATTATTTTCATCGTTTCACATAATAACTTCATTGTTTTCCTGGATTGTTTTGACATTTTATTTTTTTTCTCTAATATTGATCATCACCAATAAATCTAAAAAATTTATTCATTTATTTAAATATCATATATATTTATTGTATTTTTAGTTATATTAAACCCTAAAATCATGTGGTAGTACATTAAATACCCCATTCATGGAGACGGTAGGCGGTATATACCAATGAATGATATTTCCAGTTTCATATCATATTAAAAGAATGAAATGAAAATGATATATATATATATATATATTATAATTATAGTATAATATTTATTTCATATATATTAAATATTTTTATTAAACTAATCCTTAATACACTCCATGTAAAGCACAAATGAATCATATCACTTTGTGTGATAGTAGTTCTCCATACACACTAATGAAATTATCATATTCCGAAAAATGTAATTCATGAATTAATGTGTTATATAATAATTAATAAATCATAAATATAATAAATTTAATTTATAATAATTATGTACATTACTATTCCTAACCATTATATGTGGTAGTGAAAAAAAGGATAACGGTTCGCGAGGCGGTAGTCTACCATCCACACATATGATGATTTCATAATCTATTTGAGGGAAGTGTTTGTGGTTATATGTAGTAGAATTAAAATAAAAAAAAATTACGTTTATTTAATATAAATATTTTATTATATGACTATGATATATATTTTATTAAATAATGTGGAGGGGAAAATAAAATAAAAACACTTTTTGAAGAACATTACTTCTTCATTTGGTATTTTCAATAGGTTTGAACTAATTCCTTCTTAAAAATGATTTATGAAAAATATAATACTTCTTGGATGAGGGTTGGAAATTTTGGAAGTTATTATTTCATTTATTTCCATAACCAATTTTATTTTATGGTGTTAATAGAGGGGGGGGGGTGGCATTTTATATCGAAGGTGAGCAGTGATTCTATAATTTTTTTTGGAAAGAGAGAATTCCAACCACTTTTCATTCATGTAAATTGAATAAAATAAGAGAAAAATATTCATAATATAAGTTATATGGTCGATATATTCCATGAATATGGGATTTTCAAAAGTTTATAAGTAATTTTTCTTCATATGTTTAATGTGTAGTACTTTGGAAAAATCATTTTTCTATTAATAACTATTTTTAATTTTAATTGTTTTCAAAAATAAACTTGGAAAATATTATGTTTGACTTGTTACAAATTGTAATTTTTTATTATTATAAATATGGAATCCATTATTACAAATTATATTCACAGAAGTGGCCAAAATTAATTTAAAATTAACCTTGGAGATGGGGTTAAAAAGCATGGTTTTAATGAGAAAATCTTAAAAGTTTACGATGTTTTTATATAGAAATTCAATAGGAAAATAATTATGAGGTAATCAATTGGATTAATGGATATATTATTTAATTAATGATAATTTGAAAACAATTTAAAGTATATTTTATAATGATCAATTATTTAGATGAAAAGATGGGTTTCAATTAAAAATAAGTATTTTTCACTATTCACAAATAAATAGAACTTATCTGAAAAATACCAATAATTAACTCAAATATAGATTTAAAATTTTTGTTTAAAAAATATCATCTATTCTTTAAAATAATATTTTTAAAATTTTAAGTATTTAAATTTTTTACAAGAGAACCACGAAAAGGCTACAAAACCACCTTTAAAAAAATACCTCTTTTTATGGGTAAAATATGATTTGTTCTTTTATTATTCCTATAAAATCTGTTAGATGAATAAAATTAATTAAATAATACTTAATATTTAAATTTAATTAATATAATCCACTAAAACTGATTAATTTAATTTACAAAGATAAAATGTTGTTGGATTATAAAAATAATATTTCTTTATAAAAAACATTTCCTCCATATTCAGTCGGGTTTTATATTCATAATTAATTGTTAACCAATTAATTCAACCATATATTATTTATAATTAAGTAAATTCATAAAATCCAATTTAATTTATAGGAGATAATTTTTATTTTAAATAATAATATTAATAGAATTCGGAAAAAATTGGTCTTTTATGTAACACAATCTATCAAAAAATCCATTGAGTTGTGTAACTCAAACTTAATTATTGTTGCGTGAATTGTAATATATATCATTGATTAAATTTATTTAATATAGTAGATATTTTTATTGTATTAATATATTATATCCCCTTATAATCATGGTGTTGTTCTTCATATATGCTACAAAATCTTATATTCCTATTTTAAAATTTCCAGGTGTTATATTCTCCCCAGATTAAATAAATTATGTACACTTAATTTAAACACAATCAAATTAATCAAGGGTTTGACACACGGAAATACCATTTTGTTAGAAAATACATCGTCGATGGTTTAATATAATATCTTCTCAAAAAGATATAATCAAAAATAAATATCTCAAATGGAATAACATATAACTAGGTTTCTATGTAAGAGAACATCTGTACAAAGTGAAGATATCAAAAGTGAAAAAAAGATTTTTTACATCGGGTTTTTAGCTTTTTAATGTTAGTTTGTGGTGAAATATTTCTGAATGATGTTAAAAATATTTTTTTTTAACTTTATTTTTTTAATAATCGACATAAAAAATTTGTTCTTTAGGGGGTTTCACATTGGGTTTTAAAAAACCAATATGAAAGACCGTATGAAAATTATGTTAAAAGGCTATTTTTTACATTTTTTTTTAAAAACTGATGTTAAAAGTTCTTTTTATGTTTTTTTTAAAAAATACATTGAAAATGTTTATCATATTCTAGATAACTTTCTAATATTCTATTTGATAGGTTGTATAGTTCAAATAGAGTGACATATCAAAAGTTATGACCAATAGAAATTCGATATATTTTTTTCTAGGAAATATCGAATGAGAAAACTGTAGCTTTTTCTTTTAAGTAATTTTAAAATCCTAAGGAGGATTTGTAATTTTACAATTATAGAAATAATTATTTATCATTATAATAAATTATGAATCACTAAGTGGTATATCAATTAAAAAAACTACTCATAAAAAATTAAAATTATGGAATCATAAATACAAATACATTGATGAGATCACGAAAAGAATAATGTAGTGGATTAGAGTGGAAGATCAAACAAGTCATGTTGGTAGAATAATGATGGTTGAATGAAAAGATTATTATATTGTATATAAATTAGGAAAAATAATCATAAAAACACAAATCATATATAAATAATTAAAAATACCTTGATGAGATTATTGAAAGTAGAAATAGTTGATTCAAATTGAAGATCAAAACAGTCGAGTTAGGGGATTGATAATGGTTGAAAGAAATGATAGTTAAATTATGATATGTGTATAATAAAAAATTATAAGTGAGATGATAAAAGAAAAAAAAAATATTTTAGGTATAAATTTTAAATTTTGATGTCACGATATCAAAAAATTTAAATTCCACATTGGCGGGATATGAAAATTATATTTTACATTGATTTTATGATAAAATTCCTAAAAAGATAATAAATTTGTTTCTGGTTTTTCACTTCAGTTATAAAATTACTGATGTGAAAAATTAATTTTCAAAATTTGTCACGTTGGTTATTAAATAACTGATGTGAAAATGTTTACCAACATGTAGTTCATTTCCTAAGATTCGATTTGACAGGTCTTATTTATCAAACGGAGTTAGATATCAAAATTTAGGGTATTAAAAAATGGCCTTCCCTAAGACATCGTTTATAGATGATCAACTTCCAATGAGCTTAAATTTGGGTCCCTAACTCCATTTGAGCACCATAACCTTTAAAATAAATGATTGGGAAATGAAATAAATGTTTGTAAAAAATTTCACATCCGTTTTTTAATAACCGTCGTGAAAAATTCCTTGTAAATTTTGTTATAAAATAATCAATGTGAAAAAGTCATAAAAATTGTTTTTTCACGTTGGTTATTATATAAGTGATTTGAGAATTCCAAAATATGGATTTTCAAATTGGCTATATAATAAATGATGTGAAAAATCATATTTTAGAGATTTTTAGGTTTGTTCTGAAAAATAGATTTGAAAAAGGCGACGTTAAAAATAGTTTTTGTACTAGTGTATGGTCATGAAGGAAAATAATACATATTTATAAAGAGTTATTTAGGGAATTGATAAAAAATGAATGATAAAGTGAATTTTGAGGGATTCAAATCCATTAACTTGTGATGATATAAAGGACTATTTGAATCATCAAATATGAATGTTTTAGGACAACACATTTTTTCATGATAAATTTCTTAATTTGGAGTAATTATTTTACATAATAATAATGTAGTGAAATATAATTTCATTATAAATTTCTGCATCAAAATTTCAAACTTTTTGTGTTCTTAGATCAATTTAAAATTTATTTATTTAATATAAGAAATTAATATCCTAAAATGAAAAATTTAAACGTGAAACACCAAAATTTACTGTTAATGGATCGTAAGATCCATATAGTGAAAAGTCTTTCCATATAACTATTAACATTTTCCACAACCAATATGGTTGATAAATCTAAATCTAAAACAAAAAAATTAATAAAACTGGTTCATCATTAATATTTATTCATTGTATTTTGTAACTATAAATAATGACACAATTACCCACACATCATGTGGGCAATGGTAGATTCAAAACCCTTACCATCATTCAGTCACGAGTTCAAGCCCCACCACCTTTCCTAATAAAATGGGTTTCCCTTTTTCTAAAAATATAATAATACAATTCATTAACCTTATTAAAGAAAATATGATGTAAATCCATTAAATAATGTTAATCATTAAATAACCTTTCTACCATGGTTTAAAAAAATTCCATAAAATGTTTAATTAACTTATTTGACTATTATTACAATGTCATTAATGATGATATTAACCCAAAAAGATATCAATACTCTTATCCTCTTGTTTATAAAATGTTAATTAATTATTCCTAAAAACAATTCCACTAAAATATATACTTATCATTTATTTATCCAAAATGTCCTCAATATTCAAATAATATCATTACATAAAACAAAAAAGTGGTGTCATGTTATTGATCTTGTTTCTATTCAAACACTCCATATCCCATGATTGTATCCATAACTCTTTTGTTAATTAATACACAATTTCATAAAAAAATTCATAGATTTCATAGATGTTTTATTATTCTTGTAACCAATATAATGTTGGTGAAACACTTCCACAATTTATTTCTTGAATCATTATAAATATAATCTTTATCCATTTTATTTCCACAATGGTCATTCCATGGTCTAGTGGAAATATTTAGAAGAGGTAATTAACTAGGGTAATGACCGGGTTCCACACATTTAAGACAATGAACTATAAATGGATTCCTAGGATAAATTTATTTCCTCATACCAAATGCCTCAATTTTCTTGGGAAATTCTAAGCTTTAATCCCTTGTTTTCCACACATAAATCATTTACCCATTCAATTGATAGAATTTATAGGGGTTCATCTTGCACATTTACTACATTATGGAAAATAATCCTTATTTTCTCCATGGTCCCCACTACTCTATCTCTTAGAAAAATACATCCTTCTCTTGTTTGTAAGCTGAGAAGTTAGTAAATGTATACGTTGTTAATTTTATTTATGAAAAATGAATTTGGATTAAAAAAAATATCTTCTAAATATAATATTTGTATCATTTGGCTTCCCATTATCTCTTCCATGTACATCATGTTCAATATTACCATGATTCCATAGGTTTAAGCCATTTATTAAAAAAATAAACAATAGTTTCAGAAACAATTATCATAGTGGGAAAATAATGTAAACATTTATAGGATTTATAAACCAGGACTCACTATTTTCAATCTAAAACACCTTAGGTTTTACCTAGGTCATTCATTTTGATCTAAATTTTGACTATTTTATAATTATTTGTATTTAAAATGTGAATTATTCTATGAATATCTATAGGGAGTGTCAAAATTAGTGCGTTGTAAGGCCCATTTTCCCATACCAAGTTACTCTCGAGTCATGCCAAATTCACCCTTTTTGATGTTATTACCATTAGGTATATTGGTTCTATAACCATGTCCACTTGTAGTATCTATACATGGATTTATTTCTATGAATAACCAAATAATATTTTCCGGACCAAAATATTATAATGATTTTCTATACTTATAATCAAATTCGATTATAGGGTTATGATTCATATTCTATTTTTTCCCAAATCTAGTTCTCAATAATTCTACTATTCTATCCCGGATACCAACATTAGTGAACCTAACCCCATTTTTTTAGAGAAGTTGCATGCTACCTTTACATTGGAATAAAATATAACAGATATCATCCCAAATGACTGATCTGTTTAGTAGTCTTGGATAAATTGATACATAAATTAATCTTACATTATATTTTAATTGAAAAATTATAACATATTCTATTATTAAAATAAAATTATTTAATGTATAGAATCATTTTATATAAATCATAGTAATAATTATGGAATACAAAGAAATGTAATGAAAATAAGGAATAGTTGAAATTCTCACTAAGATCTTTATACTATTGAAGAAATAGTGAATCAATAATCATATTTAATATAGTAAGGTAAATAATTGAGCAAAAATTCCATGTAATTAATAAATTGATAAGGATGTGTGTAAAAAATATGGAAAAATCCATTTTTTTCTCCATGGTCCCCTCTAATAAAGCTCTTATAAATCTCCATCATTGTCTTGTTTGGTACATCTAAGAGTGTCTTAAGCTATAGTTTTTTAATATTATTTATTGAAACAAATTAGGAATAAACATTATATGTTTCACTCTATTCTTTATCTCATTTTTTATCTCATTATGTCCTTCTTGTCCTCTATGTTCAATTCTTACATGATTCCTTCGGGTTCAATCCATTTAATAAAACTAGAATGAATTGTGTAAGAAATCATTATCATATTGGGAATACAGTATAATCATTTATAGGATGTCTAAATCACAACACATTATTTTCAATCTAAAACACCATATAATTAACCTTTTTTTTAATTTTTATAATATATTTAACTCCATCAATATGACATGTAAATAAATGGTGAGTAATCCAAATAGTATCCTCAAGGATTGTCAATCTAGGTTCATAGTAAATCCTAATGTCGTGTACCAGGTTATGCTCGAGTAAATCCCAAAACTCCCTTTTTTGATGTTGTTATGCCTAGGTACATTTGTATAGTAACAATGTACACATCTAGTAACAAGAAAATGTTTTGTTTCTTAGAGGACACACATTGTATATTCCTTACCAAAATATTATGATATTCTTCTAAAAATATCCTCAAATTCAATCAGAGTGTTATGTTCCATAATCTATGTTTTCATAAATCTGGTTCCTTGGGTCTTTACTAAACGTGATCTGATACCTACTATAGCGATCTCAATCCTAGTAGTATAGATCTGGTGCATACTTCCATTACATTGGAATATGATAAAATGAATATCATCCCAAAGGACTAATTAGTTTATTAGTTTTGGAAAACAATATGAATTCTTAATTCTTATATTGCAATTTAATAGAAAAACATACAAAAATACTATTTTGAGAATAAATTTATTCCATTTAATGAATCAATACATATGAACCATAGTAAACTTCATGAATTACATGGGAATGTAAATAAAATTAGTGTGAGCTCAAACTATTAGTAAGGGTTAAGTAATTTGGATGAAATAATGAATCAATGCACACAATGAATATGTGAAAGTAAATAGTTGAATGATTGTTCCATGAAATCAATAAGCTAATAAGGAAGTGTGTAACAAATATGAAAAAATAACATTCTTTTCTCCATGGTCCCCACTATTTGAGATTATAGAAAACTCAATCCTTATATTCTTTTGTAAATCCAGGTGTTTGTTCAAGTATATATTGGTAATCATATTTATGGAAAACAAATTAGTTATAAAAATGATTTCATTTACTATAATATTTATCTCATTTTATTCTCATTATAACCTCCTTTGCATTTATGTTCAATATTAACATGATTTATTCTCGTAGAATCCATTAACTAAAAACATAATGAATTGTGTGAGAAATAATTATCACAGTGGGAAATCAGTAAAATTATTTATAGGATGTCTAAATCATGACGCCTTATTTTCTATTAAAAATAGATCAGGGTTAACCTTGGTTATTCATTTTCACTATCAGTTTAAATAATTCTCAATGATTTTTAAAAAATAGGTGAATTATGCTAAGAATGTCAATAAGGACTATCAAACAAGGTGCATAGTACGCCCCATTTTTGGGTACTGGGTTATGCTCGAGTCAATCTCGTTGCATCATTTTCAGTTTAGTTACCCTCTATGTATATCTTTTCCATAACCATATCCACATATAGTATCCATATGTGGATGTATTTGTAAGAATACCTACATAATATCTTCTTTACCAAAACATTATTACATTCTAATATAATTACTATCGAATTCTATCATATGGTTATGTTCCATAATCTTTTTTTTCCTGAATCTTGTTCCCAAGGATTCTTATAAACTAAATATGATACTAACTATATAAACCTTGATCCCAGTAGTCCAGAGCATGTGCCTTTTACAATTACATTGGCATTATATATATGGAATCAAATCACAAATGACCGATCAGTTTAGTCATCATGGTAAACTAGATATATAAATGGATATTAAAATACATTTGAGTAAAAAAAATACAATGTTTTTTTGAAAATAACATTTTTTATTTATCCAATCAGTATATATCATTTATTTTATACTTCAAGGGTTATGTGGGAGTAGAAATAAAATAAGGGTGAGATAAAATTCATGGTAAGGGTTAAGTACTATGGATGAAATAATGAATCAGTTACCACAATCGATATGGTAAGGTAAATAATTGACCAAAAATTTCATGTATTCAATAAACAAGGAAGGAAGTGGGTAAACAATATAGAAAGGAAATAAATTGAAAAAACAATCCATTTAATCAAATAAAAAGAGTATCATAACTCGATACGACTTAATTGATATAGAAAGGTAAATAAATGTGCAATTTCAATAACTAGATAAATCATAATCAATATTTTTAGTGAAATGACAGGAAAAAAAATCTATTTAAATAATATTATAAGGCATAATCTATATTACAAGGAATAAAACTGCACATAAATTCCATTAAATCAATGAGTTGATAATGAAATGAATCCATAGATTTTTCAATTGTGAAAATATCATGGATAATAGTAACTTATCTCTAAATGGATGAAATTATTATTTATTGAATTTCATTTTTTCTAGGAACATGATAACAATACAATAAATATACATTCTCATTCTATTTTAACATTGATGTGTAGAAACCCATTTAATGAAGGCCAACAAACTAATTTATCCCATGATACAAAAAATTCATAGATGAGATACCATTAACCAGACCCCACCCGTGTGTTCCTGTCAAAATCATTAATCATACAATGAATAATCTATTTAATAAATTTAATTATAATCAAAATATCCATATTGAGTGAAGAATACCAATTTTTCAAAATTTATCTAGATATAAAAATTACATTAAAATTATACATGGTATATAAAACTGGTATTATGTTTAGGATATATTCATTCATTATAAAATATATGGATATTTATGTGAGATTTAATCTTTAATGGTCATAGGAAACTGAATAACATAATGTGAAGTTAATGACTACCAAAATGATTCAAGGAAGTGAATTTTAGTACTATTATTGTTCATAATAATCCTATTCCATCTAGAGGAATAATAATTTTGATATCAATACTACATATACACATTAGAGAAGGAATAATTGTTTTTTAGGAAATAAAAATGATCTTTAAAAACACTATTGAGAAAATTTTAATTTTAATTTGGAAAACATTTTGAAAACTATTTTCCATGAAAATCACTTTGCAAAAAATTATTTAAAAAAATATTAGTAAAATATTAATGGAAGATTCAAATAATTGATAATTATAAATTTCACAAATACCATATATGTTAAAAAATCATTTCTATTGCATTGTAAAAAATGTTAGAAAATGGCCTCGTTTAATAAATTACATGAAGTTTATATTAAAGAAATTAATTAAAATGTATAAATGGTTAAAAATAACTTTATTAAAGAATTTTTAAAATGTTTAAAACTTTTTTTAAAATATTTTAATAAAAATGATTTTGGAATAAAATAGGTTTCCGACCAAAGAGAGAAATGTAGTCAGGTTTTTTTAAAAAAAATTCTAAAAAATTTTCAGTACCAATGAGGGGAAGAAGTAACTATTACATAATTATAATGATTTATAAATCTATGATAATAATATTAAAGGGTTTAATTAACAATTATTATATAAATTTTTTCATTGAAAATCAAGAGTAATTAATCCGAGATAAATTGAAATTGTAATGTAAGCTCTTGAAAAGATCAATAAATTGAAGTTATAATCAATCCATAGAATAAATAATGTGTTTTAACTATCAATAAGAATAAAATAATTGTAAATAAAACTATATATATTCAATATTTATGGCAAATATAATATTATAATATTAATGACAAAAGGGAATTAATTTATCCTAATGAAAATAAATTGAGTTTTGAAATTCTATGCCACCTGGATACTATTAATTAAAAATACCATAAACGAATTAATTCAAATTGATACTTAAACTAATATTAATAATGATTTACCTATTATATTTCATGTCATAGGGGAATTTTACACAACATATAAACGAAACTAGGTGCCTAACAATTCAATATGCCTTAGTGAAATGAAATTGATATAAAATCTTTTACCTCACGCTATCCTTTTGAACGTACATGATTTATCCTCATGTATAGTGTTTTAATTTTTTTATTAAAGTAATAAACTCCATTATTAATATTTATAATATCATATATGATACTTTTAGAACATATTATTTCCCGTTTGTTAATAATATTTAATTATTTTCATCATTTGGGGTAATAAGTGCTTTATTTTTTGAGCATGTTCTAACTTATTGAATTTTGTTGCTATTTATTTGATCATGCTTTAATAATCTCAATAACATAATCCATGGTTTAAAAATTATATTATTATTATTATATATAGATTTAATTAAATCCATAAAATTAGGTTATAGGAAATGAAATACACCATTCATAGAGACGGTAAGTCGTAGGTATACATGAACACTTTTTTCATTTTTTTATCATATTAATAGAAAGAAAAGTAAACGATATATATATATATTATATTTATATTGAAATATCTATATAATATATATCTCTATTTTTATTAAATCTATTATTAATAAATTTTTTGTAACGCATGAAATAATCACATCGATCCATGAGGCAGTAGTCTTCTATACACACAAACAATGTTATCGTATTCCCAAAAAATTAACAGAATTAATTTATAAGTTATAAAATAAATAATGGATCTTAAATATCATAAATATCATATATAAATAGTTTTTCTATCATTATTAACAACCTTGGTAGATGGGAATTGAAAAATAATTGACATCAGTTCATGAGTCAATAATCTGTCGTACGAACGAATTTTGATTTGATAACTGATTTGATGGAAGTTATTTTGGTTTTCCATTATACCCTTAACATAATGAAATTTAATATTATTTAATATACTTAGGTTATTATATATGAAATATATATAAATAAAATAATGAGGTTTAAAATAAATTAAATTAAAAATTATTTGTGAATAACATTACCTATTTTTTGGGTAACTTCCTTCAGATCTCACTAATGCCTTCCTCAGATGAATTTTATCCCAAGACAAGGGTTCTAAGATGAGGTTATGGAATTTGGGAAATGGTTTTGGAAGGTAATTTACGAACCAATTGGTTTTGAAGGTATTACGTGAGGGGGAGAGCGGGTGGGATTTTATAAGGATGGTGAGTGGCACTTTTAATTTTTATTGAAAAGAGAGAATTCCTACATATTTTTTTCATTGGAATTGTCTCACATAATATACCAATAATGATTTTATAAGTGAAATTTAATAAATATGGTAAGATAATTTGATTGGGAAATGTTTTTATCTCATTTTATCACTTTTCTTTAAATTTTAGTCCCTTGGTAAACTCATTTTCTTTAATCATTGTAATTAATCCAAACTATTTTCACTAATCACATTGGTAAAACATTTATTTAAAATATTTTAAAAATATAAATTAATATTCTTCCAAATATTGGGTCCATTATTCTAAATTCTATTTATAGAAGTGGTTAAAATTAATTAAAAATTTATATAGTAGACAAGAAGAGAAAGAGTGTTTTTAAAGTGAAAATGTTCAAAAGTTTACTAAGATTATATATCAGAATTAAATATTAAAATTATCCAGATTACCTAAATTAGTTTCATATACTTATTATTTATCAAATTATATTTCAAAACCAATTTTTTTTATCATTTATCACTATAAATTATTTAGATGAAAATTTAGTTTTCAATTAAAATGTAGTGATTTTCACTATTCATCAAAAAAATGAAACTTTTTAGAAAAATAACTAAGAATCACCCTCGAATAATGTTGAAATTATAATTTTAAAACCAATTTTAATTTTTAAAAATAAAACATATAAAAGTTTTAAAAAATATTTTTAAATAGTTTGATCTATCAAAATGTGACAAGTCTACTTTTAGTAAAATACAACTTTTTATGTGAAAAATTAGATATTTTCTTGTATTATTGTTATAAAAAATATTGGATTAATGTAAAAAAACTAATTTAATATTTAATATATAAATTTCATTTATATCATCCACTAATATTAATTAATTTAATTTACCAACATAAAACTACATTGGCGCAATAGAATTGTTTTTTTTTGTAAAAAAATTTGTTAATACTCAATTGGTTTTTATATTCATAATTAGTTGTAACTAATAGATTAAACCGTAAATTTTCAAACATAAGTTATTTAAAAACCTCATATTTTGTTTTTTAGATATAATTATCTTTTTAATTAAAAGTATTAATATTTTCCAGTAAAACACTATCTTGTGTATAACACAAGAAATCAAATAAAGTCATTATTGTGTGTAATGGATGTTAACTCAATTATGTGGGAATTAAACACTATATCAAAGAAAAAATTTATTTAAAATAGTTTTTTAAAATTCTCATTATAATTTATTCCTTTATAATTTGGGTTTTGTGTTTCATATACACAATCTAATATGATATTCATATTTTAATGTTTCATGGTGTTACAAATGACACCAACAATTTATTTTACTCATGATTCATTAGGAATATGTTGTGCTGATATCATCATTACTATTTACATGGATGATTTATGAATATTTATATATAAGAGTAAAATTTTATTAGTATTTATCACATTATCTGGAAGGTTTATGATTATGTTTATTTTATTGGTTTAAGTATCAACATTTCATATATTAGTTTTTCTAAATGAATGTTTTAATTATGTTTCACCCCATAAATAATTGGAATTAATTTTACATATTAAATTATATGTGGGAATAATTTATGGATATCCCCTTGATGCATTAGTAGGTCTCATAATATAAATTAGACGGCCAAATTAAATATATTTTTACACATTGTTTCAGACTACCATGTGACGTGTACTAATAATACATATCATATGTCTGCTAAGATGAATTAGCTCATTACTAGATCATTTATTGACTATCATGTGTGTAATGGCCGAAACCTCTCCAGTCCATTACTTTGTAAAATATGATGTGGTCAAACACGACGCGTGTTATAATAATAATTTTTGATAATTATAATTGATAATGGTGGCGTGAAATTTTTTTTGGTGTTAATTAGATTAAATTAATTTAATTTAATCATTATGAAAGAAAATAAATAAAATTGAATTTATTTAATACATCACGTGGAGGTGCATAGTTTCTTTTTGATATTTTTAAATTTTAATAAATAATAAATTATCTGTGTAATGGACATATAATGGTAGGCTTCTCGGAGATGACGTAATGGTGGTTGGACATGGTCCACTTGGTTAACGTCAATAATAATAAATATTATTAATAACAATCAGTGACGAGTTAATAAATTTTAATTGGTGATTTGTTATTATTATTATAATAAATAATTATAATAATAATGTTGGCTTAAATTCTGAAATATCTGTCAATAATGTTTTAATGAGATTTAAACTTTAAATTCAAGGCAATGAGATTTGAGGTATGAGGATATATGAGAGATGATATTATTTATGATAATTGTATTCAATAATAATGATAATGGTGACACAAGTATGTTTGTGATTGGTAAATGAAATTAAATGTGTTTAATTTTGATTTGGAGTTGTGCTATTATTATTATTTTAATAACAATAATATTTTCTTATTATAATTAAAATTAATTCATAATTATAATAATGTTTGAAAAAAATGTGCCACTAACAAAATTAAATGGTTTTAATTTTGGTTATTAAACTAAATGATTTGAATTTAATTAAATGGAATGGTTTTAATTTAATATGAGAATAACCATGGTAAACTAATTAAATGGGGTTAAACTAGTACATTAATTATGGGTTTTATTATTATTAATTTTATTAATAAATACCATTGAAGTGAGAATGGAGTTTTGGGGTGTTCTACATGGAGTAAAAGAAATGGGAGGTGCCACTTTTGGTGGTAGGAGAGAATCATGAAAGTAAAAGTTAGATTGAAGAGAGAGACATGTTGAAAGGAAATACAATTTATAGAAAAATGAAGATAAGAGAGATGTGCCATGTGTAACCCACATAAACAAACGGGATACTTTGTGCATGTATCTCAAAGGAGATTGGATAGAGAATGTGAGAATTTAAGGGATTAAATTAAATAATATAATATAATAATGTAATTATTAATTTTGTTGGGAAAACCATGTTTAGTCCCAAACTCCTTCATGCGTCCTCGGTTTTATGAACCGTCAGTGCCAGTGCAACCCTGACTTCGAGATGGAAATTATGAGTCCAATATTGGATGTATTTTTTGGGTTTTCGGATCGGGTACCCGAAACACTCGTGAATTAATAGATTTAATATTATTATTAAATTTTCGACCCGTCATAACTCCCGCGTGCGATATCCGATTGACTTCTCGTCTGTGGTGATGTGATCCTGTCATAAATACGATCGTTTCAAGTCTAAGGTTGGATATTAAATTATGGTTCATGGCTTGGGTCTACGAAACACCCAATAATAAAAATATTGTTATTATTATGGGATCTTGTATCCAATGTATCTCCCTCATACGGTATCGGATTGGAGAACCGTCTGTGACGTTGCAATCCTGAAATTATGACAGTAATTTCAAGACCAATGATGAATAACTTTTTATGACTCATGTCTTGTGTCAATAAAACACCTTTTATTAATTTAAGTTATTATTATCATTAAATGCATGGAAACCGCATGACGTGTCGTGTGTTGACTAGTCAAAGATCGTAATAGTTGTACAGTAATGTCGTGTATTCATTAATACAAGTTGGGTACCGTTTTAACTTTTCATTTCTTATATAAGACAAGGTCATGTCTTATTTGCAGACCCTTCTTCTCCACATGACGACACTCCTAGATGACTGAGAAGTCATCCTCATAACTTCTTCATCCGGACTCCGATCGTCGATCTGTCAGTGACTACGGGATAATTTCAGTGAGGAGAACATCCTACACCCTAGTCTGTTCCATCTTCTTCGACTTCCCCTCCACAGTTTCCAACTGAGGAGACTACTGATAATTGATGGGAACAACGGTCTTTGACGATCGACTCAAAAAAGGTATGTTAAACTTATGTTCTTGTATTCTATTTCCGATACTACTTCTCTTGTTTTCTTTCCATGAAACGAAATGTGATCTCCGTGTTGAGGTAGTTTCTTGTGTTTTTGATTTGGTGGTGCCACGATGTCCTTGGTGGGTGATGTCGTTCTGGTAGAATCCTTGTTTTCGTGGTGGTTGTGTTCGTAGAAGGACATCAGAACCTGTTAAGGTATGGATATTACCTTCGTCTCTCTAAATTGTGCATCATGCGGGGTGGGTGTCCTCTTGTTTACATGAAAAACCTTTGAATCGGTTTAATAAAGATAATAACTATCTTGTATAGTGGGGATTGAAAGTTTGTGAATGTAGTTACATTATTTATATCATGTGATATTATGTTGTGAATTGAATGAGATTATGCCTACTGAAAATCATGGTCGATGGGGGACTTTTCTTATGAAATTAAATTTTGCCCTCTCCTTCTGGATTTTGTAATGGATGAAAATTTTATTAAATGTGGAAATTGGTTAATCACATAAAGTTTGATGATTAAATACCTGGAACCATTGTGTGATCACCCTGGTTGAACAAACTGAAATAATAAACATGTGGGTGCTGGTTGGGGTTTATTTATGTGAAGGGGGTTTTTCGTGGGTTTTATGGATCGGGTGAGCAGCGGGGCTGCGGTTGGCTTGGTTGTGGGTTGGTGTGAATTCAATGTTGGTGATGGGCATTGGGGCTGTAATAAATGGTATCAAAGGGATGATAATGTACGAGTTTCAGTGTGATTGTGGTTATAGTGGTTGGCAGCGGGGCTGCAGGGATGGGTTTGAATGTGAACGAACTATGGGTTGTAAATAATAAATAAAAGTGGAAGAGTTAATGAATGGTGGGGTATGGTAATGGAACGAGAAAAATAATCAATGGGGTTGGTTGGTTAATAAGAAGGGACTTGTTTTTTTTACTTGTGTTTTCCTAACTTGATTTGTGGATGGCGGGGATATTTTTTATGAATGCTTGATCCAGTTTTGTTGTTGATAGTTACCCAGTAGTTAAGAAACTGATACCTAAAGCTATTGAAACATGAAAACATTAAATGGGGTTTTGGGATTGATTTTTGTGTGCATACTCTCCAAGTAGCAGTGCCAAGGCACGTGCTCAGATCTTTGTATATAAGCCATAGGATGGGCTGAGTTGTTGTTATACTTATATAAATATGTACATTTTATGTTTCTCTATTCACCCCACCCATGTTGAGCTCTACGTGCCGAACACCCATGGGATAGGGGGTGAGATTCTCAAACATCCAAAGGATGGATGGTTACTATTCTTCCCTATGCTCCCTCTTCCATGTTCTATAGCCCAAGTTCCTTCGGGCAGGTTATAAAAGATGTTTCCAAAGAATCTTCGGGATGAGGTGTGATATGTTCCTTGGTGTCTTCAGGAAGAGATGTGGTTATGGCCAAGGATTGTGTTATGGCGGGTTGTGATTTGAGATGGCCAAGGATTATTGGCCGACGGGCTACTATGAGCTTCGTATGGCCATGTTGCGGCACTAGCTCGAGCTTCGTATGGCCATGTTGCGGCACTAGCTTAGGAAGAGGGGGACGCATCAGAGCGTTAGGCGTGAGGGAATGGGTAGTATCTAGTAGGAAGGTGGGGCGGGGTACCCATACTATGATAACATTAATAAAATACTCTATTGACTTGTGTTACTTGGTGAGTGTGACTGGTGAGGCTGGGTGGATAGATTCCTTTATAGGTTTTGGTTATTCGGTTTTCTCACGGGTCATTATGATGTCTCCCCACTGGTGCATGAGAGCTTTAGGTTTCCCTACTAAGTATATATGTATGCTCACCCTACGTCTGCTTTCATATTTTCAGGAGGGTTACAGGGACTGTGCGGGGCCTTACTAGTCAATCAGGGGTGAGTTGATGTTGTTTTCTGTTGTTGTTTTCTTTTACATTTTGGTACAGTACTTTAGAGATTTTCTGTACCTGTATTTTTGGTTCACTATTGTATAAAGCATTCATATGGGATTGGTTTTGGGAAATTTCAATACTTGTTCCTTTTCTTCTTCTTGGTGTTTGACTCATCCTATTTTCCAGTGTTAAATTAATAAAAAGGGTAATTCCTCCATATATGTGAAAAACTCATACCCTTGGTACTAGTCGCCACTCCGGGGCCAACTGGAGGCGGAACTCGTGGGTCATTATCTCCCTTCCACCATATCCATCTCAGAAGGGGCATCTTTGGAGGGAGGGGGTCGTAAAAGAATGGTATGAGAGGCTGATAGTTGAGAGATAGGAAGGATTCTGGAGTTATTCATAGTGAGGATTGCATGGGATGGTAGGGAAACAATGTTGGAAGATCTTGGTGTGTGACATTGGTCAGGGAAGACCGGCTAGGACACGTGATTTTAGGGTCCCCCGTGATCCGATGCAAGGACTCTGAGCTTACCGAACGACCAATTAAGACTACATTTGTTGCAGTTTAGAGACCCTAGGAAACGTACATGCGTCATCATTATTTATTTTTTTACTTGATTTGGGAGTTCTGGGAAGAAAATTGAAATAAAATGATAAAATGAAACCTTTAGAAAATTTCCTTGTTACTTGGGCTTAGGCATTCTTTGTTTACTGTACAACTATGGCACATGGACGTCAAAAGAGAGACAGAGGAGTGGGATGTGGATAGTTGCACACAACAGAAGTGACAACCCTAGCAAGGCCAAAGATTGTGAGAGATGTTTTCAGTTTCACTTAAATTATCTCGTTTATGTTTTGTTTAAATTCATGAGCATCACAATCATTTGTTGAAACACATTATCGCCCATGCTTGGGACTGGAACATTTTTTTCATCAGTCAATAATGCTAAGTTTTTTCCCTCATTCCATTAAATGTGTGTGAATATTCTTATCATGTGGGGAGAAGAGTACCTAATCCCTAATCGAGACCCATTAATGTGGATGCGATTAAACCCGTGTAGGCGAGTCAGTGCCGCCTAAAGAGGATAATATCTTGACATGGGGGAAGGAATTACCTAACTCATATAATTAGGATAATGGTTGGATTCATGTTATGATGAGATCCCTGAGAGGTATCTTCCGGGGTGGTTGTTTGGACCATTCCACTTTTTATGGGATGGTTTTTCATTCTCAAGGACGAGAATATTTTGAGAGGAATCTGATGTAATGGCCCAGACCTCTCTGGTCCATTACTTTGTAAAATTTGATGTGGTCAAACACGATGCGTGTTATAATAATTATTGATAATGGTGGTGTGAAATTTTCTTTGGTGTTAATTAGATTAAATTATTTTAATTATATCATTATGAAAAAAAATTGAATGTATTTAATTCAATAAGGGGAGGTGCATGGTTTCTTTTTGATTTATTTAAATTTAAATAAATAATAAATTATCTATGTAATAGACAAATAATGGCAGGATACTCGGAGTTGACGTAATGCTGGTCAAACATGGTCAATGCGGAGAACGTCGATAATAATAATAATTATTAATAATAATCGGCGACGAGTTAATAAATTTTAATTGGGGATTTTTTATTATTATTATACTAAATAATTATAATAATAATTTTGGATTAAATTCTGAAATAACCATCAACAAAGATTTAATGAGATTTAAACTTTGAATTCAATGCAATGAGATTTGGTATATATGGATAAATGAGAGATGTTATTATTTATGATAATTTTATTAAATAATAATGATAATGGTGACACAAATATGTGTGTGATTTGTAAATGAAATTAAATGGGTTTAATTTTTATTTAGAGTTATGCTATTATTATTATTTTAATAATAATAATATTTTCTTATTATAATTATAATTAATTCATAATAATAATTACATTTGAAAAAAATGTGCCACTAACAAAATTTAATGGTTTTAATTTTGGTAAGTAAATTAAATGATTTGAATTTAATTAAATGGAATGGTTTTAATTTAATATGTGAATAACCATGATAAACTAATTTAATGGGATTAAATTAGTACATAAATTATGGGTGTTATTATTATAAATTTTGTTAATAAATAAATTTGAAGTGAGAATAAAGTTATGGGGCATTCCACATGGAGTAAAATAAATGGGAGGCACCACTTTTGGTGCTGGGAGAGAATCATGAAAGAAAATGTTAGATTTGAGAGAGAACCATGTTGAAAGGAAATAAAATTTATAGAAAAATGAATATAAGAGAGAGGCTCCATGTGTAACCCACCTAAAAAATTGGTATACTTTGTGCGTGAATCTCAATGGAGATTGGGGAGAGAATGTGAGAATTTAAGGGATTAAATTAAATAATATAATATAATAATGTAATTATTAATTTTGTTGGGAAAACCATGTTTATACCATAACTCCTTCATGTGACCTTGGTTTTACAAACCGTCAGCACCATTGTGACCCTAACATTTGTGATGGAAATTATGAGTCCAATTTTGGATGTCTTTTTTGGGTTTTCAGATCGGGTACCCGAAATGCTCGTGAATTAATAGATTTAATATTATTAGTAAATTTTCGACCCGTCATAACTCACGCGTGCGATGTCCGATTGACTTCTCATCGGTGGTGATGTGATCCTATCATTAATATGATGGTTTCAAGTCTAAGGTTGGAATTTAAATTATGGTTCATGGATTAGGCCCATGAAACACCCAATAATAATAATATTGTTATTATTACGGGATCTTGTATCCAATCTATATCCCTCATATGATATCAGATTGGCGAACCGTATTTGACGTTGCAACCCTGAAATAATGACGGTCATTTTAAGACCAATGATGAATAGATTTTTAGGACTCATGTCTCAAGTCAATAAAACACCTTTTGTTAATTGAATTTATTATTATCATTAAACTCAAGGAAACCACATGACGTGTCGTGTGTTGACTAGTCAAAGAGCGTAAAAGTTTTATGGTCACAATGTGTATTCATTAATACACGCTGGGTACCATTTTACATTTTCGTTGCCTATATAAGAGAGGGTCACATGTTAATTGCATACCCATTTTCTCCACACCACGACACTCCTAGACGACTAAGAAGTCATCCTCATAACTTCTTCATCTGGACTCCGATCGTCGAACAGTCAGTGACTGTGGGATCATGTTAGTGAGGAGAACATCGTACACCCTATTATTTTCCCTCTTCTTTGAATTCCTCTCCACAGTTTCCAACCAAGGAGACAACTAATAATTGAAGGGAACTACGATCTTTGATAAACAACTCTAAAAAGGTATGTTAAACCCTTGTTCTTGTATTCTCTTTTCGATACTACTTCTCCCATTTTCTTTCCATGCTACAGAATGTGATCTCTGTGTTGAGGGAGTTTCTTGTGCTATTGATTTGTTGGTGCCACGATGTCCTTGGTGGGTGAAGTAGTTCTAGTAGAATCCTAGTGATCATGGTGGTCGTGTTCATAGAAGGACATCAGAAACTATTGAGGTAGGGATCTTACCTTCGTCTCTCTAAATTGTGCATCATGTGGGGTGGGTGTCCTCTTGTTTACGTGAAACACATTTGAACCGGTTTAATAAAGATAATAACTAGATTGTATAATGGGGATGGGATGTTTGTGAATGTAGTTACATTATTTATATCCTGTGATATTATGTTGTGAATTGAATGAGCTTCTACCTACTGAAAATCATGGTCGATGGGGGCCTTTGCTTACGCAATTAAAGGTTGCCCTCTCCTTCTGGATTTTTAATGGATGAAAATTTTATTGAATCTGGAAATTGGTTAATCACGTAAAGTTGGCTGATTAAATACCTAGAACCCTTTTGTGACCACCCTGGTTGAACAAACTGAAATTATAATCATGTGGGTGTTGATTAGGGTTTATTTATGTGAAGGGGGTGTTTTTTGGGATGTTATGGATCGGGTGAGCAGCGGGGTTGCGGTTGGCTTGGTTGTGGGTTGGTGTGAATACTATGTTGGTGATGGGATGGGGGGATATGATAAATGGTATCAAAGGGATGACGATGTATGGGTTTCGGTGTGATTGTGGTGATGGTGGTTGGCAGCGGGGCTGTAGGGATGGGGTTGAATGTGAACGAACTATGGGTTGTGAGTAATAAATAAACGTGGAAGAGTTAATGAATGGTGGGGAATGGTAATGGAATGAGAATAAAAATCAATGGGGTTGGTTGGTTAATAATAAGGGACTTATTTGTGGTGCTTGTGTTTTCCTAACTTTATTTGTGGATGGCAGGGATATGTTTTATGAACGCTTGATCCAGTTTGGTTGTTGATAGTTTCCCGGTAGTTAAGAAACTGATAACTAAATCTGTTGAAACATGAAATCATTAAATGGGGTTTGGGGATTGATTGTTGTGTGCATACTCTCGAAGTAGAAGTGCCAAGGAACATGCTCAAATCATTGTATAGAAGCCTTAGGATAGGCTGAGTGGTTGTTATACTTATATAAATCTGTACATTTTATGTTTCTTTACGCACCCCACCCATGTTGAGAACTACATGCCGAACACTCGTGGGATGGGGGGGTGAGATTATCAAATATCCAAAGGATGGCTGATTACTGTTCTTCCCTGTGCTCTGTCTTCGAGGTTCTATAGCCCATGTTCCTTTGGGCAGGTTAGGACAGATGTTTCCCATGAATCTTCGGGATGAGGTGTGACATGTTCCTAGCTATCTTCGGGATGAGATGTGGTTATGGCCGAGGATTTTGTGCTGGTGGGATGTGATTTGAGATGGCTGAGGATTGTGTACCGGCGGGTTACTGTGAGCTTCGTATGGCCAGGTTGCGGCACTAGCTCGAGCTTCATATGGCCAAGTTGCAGCACTAGCACAGGAAGAGGGGGAAGAATCAGAGCGTTAGGCGCGAGGGCTTGAGTAGTATCCTATGGAAAGGTGTTGTAGGGTACCCATCATTTTATAACATTACTACTATACTATATTGACTTGGGTTACTTGGTGAGTGTGACTGGTGAGGCTGGGTGGATAGCTTCCTTTCTAGGTTTTGGTTCTTCTGTTTTCTCACGGGGCATTAGGATGTCTCCCCACTTGTGCATGAGAGATTTAGGTTTCCCTTCTGAGTATACTTGTATGCTCAACCTATATTTGCTTTCAGGTTTTCATGAGGACAACAGGGACTGTGCGGGGCCTTACTAGTCAGGCAGGGGGGAGTTGTTGATGTTTGCTGTTATTGTTTTCCTTTAATTTTTGGTATAGTACTTTGGAGCTTTTCTGTACTTGTACTTTTGTTTCATTATTGTATAAAGCATACATATGGGATTGGTTTTGCGATATTTCTATACTTGTTCCTTTTCTTCTTATTCATGTTTGACTCATCCTATTTCCCGATCATAAATTAATAAAAAGGGTAATGCCTCCCATATATGTGGAAAACTCATACCCATTGATCTAGTCACCACTCTAGGGCCTACTAGAGGCGGGAATATGGGTTCATTATCTCCCTTCCACCATTTCTAGCTCTGGATAGGCATCTTTGGTGGGAGGGGTCGTGGAAATGTGATTATTATATTATTTAGAATAAATGTGGAAATTTTTTCATCATCATGGTTTTTTTATGGAATTTTTTTCATCCTTTATTATTTCTATATTATTATGAAGTTATTGTTTAAATAAAATGTGTTTCAGTTATATATATATATATATTGATTTTTCTTATTTATTCATGATAGATTAAACAATACAAAAAACCTTACTAATAATATGTTTTCACAACTATATTATTTTTAAATTACTCCATGATACCCTGAATAGTTTTATGATTGATAAGCATGGATATGGTAAGGGGAATAATAGAGTTCTAAGAGAAAACACTTGGAACATTTTATGTTTTAAATTTAATGTTAATTTAATGTATGTATCTAGATTTCCAAGAATAATAAACTATTTGGTCCTTTGGGATGTGATCAGTTGTATCTATTGAAAATGTAATAATCTAGACCCCAACTCTAGTATATTGGTGTCAAATCCCTTATAGTTGGTATCAAATAATGTTTAGTAGAATCATTGTGAACTAGATTTATGAAAACATAAATTATAGGAGATAAAAATATGATAGAAAATGAGGATAAGTATGTAAGAATATAATAAAGATTTGGTAAGTTAAAAATTATTTATTTTTCTTATAAATACATATATGTTTGGACAAAACATGTGGACATAGTTCTCACATCGATGAACCTAGGGATAATAAATACGAAATAGGCATGTTAGGATTTACTTGAGGAATATTTGGTTCATAAAAATGGGCCTTCATTTTCACATAGTTTTACACTCATGAATTATATTCTTCTTATAACTCACAATTTTTATAAGAACCATTATGAAGGACTTGAAATTATTTTTATGATTTGGAAACATTCCTAAAGAAACCACTTAAGTTATTATGATATTAACCAGGCATAAATTCTTCAATTATTTTTAGTGTTTCAATTTTTTGGTGATTACACATTATGGTTCATAATAATATGCTCAAATATAGTGTATTACAATGTTTGGAAATGAAACCTGGTAGAAACAATAAGAACTGTTTTTATGCATGTAATCTAAAGAGTAATAATAATCGTTTCTATTATGGTTTTAAGCCAATATTTGTAAGGGAAATTTAATATGAATCCTTATAAACATAAAATTATACATATTAATGTGATATATTGATAGATAAAGAATTATAGAATTCTTAAGTCTTTGAATAGAATAATGAGAATAATACGACAATAGAAGAAAATAAGGATAAAGGGTAGATGGGAAAGAAGTATTTTCCCTATTAGACAATTGTTGAATGAACTTATGTGGTACACGCTTAATGTGAAGGTGATTTTGATATAGGTGTGCAGAAGAAAATACATAGATCTCTTGATTTCATGGTAAATAAAGAATCATTTTGAGGGATTCAACTATATGGATATGGGGAATTGTGAAAAAAATACCCCAATCCTCAGGGGACCATACCCTTGAACATGATAACAGATCGTATTCAAGATTATGATATAACTACAATTGATATTGAATAATTAAATTTCTTGTGTATTTTTATTGGAGACTTATTTTATTGAATTATTTTCTCAATGATATGAACCGAAAAACATGTATGTGTTCAAACACAATTGTTTATCTATAAGAATTTAAGGGCATATATTGAATGGTATCGATGAACATGAAAATTTATATAGAAGAAAATAGATCTTTTTCTAAGACACACAATTTTGGGAGGATAAACCTTAATATATGGATGATCTTGAGATAATTATTATAAAGATATGTTTATGGGATAATATTCGTAACCTATAAATTGGTTATCGAATGATGTTATCTTTGTTGTAGCTTATATGATGTCTGGATTTATAGAATATATTCAACTACCTAAGATTTTTTTGGAGGAGTACATGTTTTTATGAACATTATATAGTGATCGAGGTATTCAACTAATTATTTTAAATTGATAGATAATTTATGATGTTTGGGTAATACAATGTTATGTTGATTTTGGAAATTTAGTGGACTTCCTTCTATATTTTTGAATTTTCATGCAGTTCTGACATTATTTGGAATACTTTTAATGTTAGATTTTTGTGGAATAGATTAGTTCAAAATTAATGTTTTATTGGATGACTCATTATAACCATTTTTTTAAATATACTTGAGTTAGAACTTTTCATTATTTTAGGGATCTGATGATATATTAAAATTATATTTTAGTGATACATGTATGAAAAAAATTCTAAATAAATACTCGTTGTTTAGAGAAAAATATATGATTACTGTTGGAATTGATTATAGAGTGATATTATAATACTAAAGTATGTTTCATTTATTTTTTTTATAGTCTATATGGTAATATAATTCCATAGTCTTGGAAAATAATCTTAAAGAAAAGTATTTTTCCTAATACCTTCATTTATGATGAACTAATGGAATTTTCAATCATAATATATTTATTGTTTCGTGGAAATTAAATTTACAAAATCATTCACTTTATTCATATAAATGATCTTTAATACAAAATATAATTATTTACACTTTTTTCCATTTTAAAATCTTCACATAAGACCAATTTTTTCCTACATGGAATCCTAGTAATGTGTAATAATAGAATACCATAATACTTTATTTTATATATTATCTTGTGAAATATTTATTAACCCTTTTAAGAATTTGAGTTTCAACGAACTGTATTTTAATATATCAAAACATTGATTAAAGAGTTCTAGATTAAATTTTGAGGATCTAATTATTTTAAAGTTGTAGAATGTAACACCCTTGTATTTTAAAATAAGAGAAACAAGTTTATTAGAGTATATTATAAGAAATGGTAATATTTGATGAGAATATAACACCATAAGACTATATGTTATATTTCCTTTTAAATAAATTCAATCTCTTCAATAGCTTAATATTTATGAAACATCAGGTTTATGTTAGACATAACAATCTATTTCATAATAATTATTTAAACAATACTATTATAATATAGATATTAAAATAGAGGGTATGAATAAGCAAAACGATATTAGTTAAATTATATATATTAATCATGAATAAAACATACTCAATGGGTTTTTTCTTGATTATAAATAAAATAAAAATCATTGGGATAAGAATGTAATTTTTTATGAAAAGATGTATTTTTCTAATTTGGAGTTTCATTACGCCTTGCACATATATTTTGAAATGACGTTATTACACTTTTAAGAAATCTATTTGATAAAATTAAATGAATTTATTAATTTATAATTTAAAAATTTTCTTAGGTGTAATTTTTGGTATTTTTATGAAAGGATACATTTTTAGATGAATAATGAATAATATTTGTTTTATTAAATACATTTTTTAATTTAAATAGTTTCATTTTTCGATATTGATTTAAATTTATTTAAGTACTATTAGTTAAAATATCTTATAATAAATACTTTTTAGGTTATTGGAAAAAAAATTTATATTTAATTTTGACATTAAAACATTCTATTATATGAAAATTTTCCCTTTGGAAAACTAATTTTTCATCGCACCTGTGGGTTTAATTTTAAATTAAAAATTTCCACATATATGGGATAAATTCAATATATTGGACTATTTATTTGGAATAAGAGTTATTAATATAATATAATAAGGTACAATTTTTTTTCTTAATGAAAAATAAAAATAATAAATATCAATTACCACAATTATGGTTAAAATGAGTTATATTTTTGTTAATCTAAAAATGTAAGGGTTATAATGACTTAAAAACATGTTGAATTCAAATTTTATGGAAATATTTATACCCTTATAAAATTATTATTTATTTATTGGAGTTTTTTGGACACTTTTCCATGAATGTGATCTATAAAATAATTTAAGAAAAGAAAAAGACAAAATATCACCATCTTGATTTTGAATTTCAATTATGTGGTGACATTTGAAAAAAAGAATGATGTGAACCAATATGGGTGGTAATTTTCAGTATAATCAAAATAATTTCATTATTTTATATTTTTGTAGTTTTTAGTAGTCATATAATATATTCTTATGCTTATGAAACACCTACATTGTATTTATTTAATACATAGAAAAACAAAATAAATAATTCTGACAATATTATAATTAAATTGAATGATATGAGATATTGGGTTCTATTGAATTTTTAGATATATATATATAATTTTATAATGTATTTAACCCAATCTGTTTTATTTACATCACTATATTGAATGTTTTTGTATTCAAATTAAATGAATAAAATCAAAATAGACAATAATGTTATTATATAATAAATGAAATTTTATTAAATAATATAAAATTAATAAAAATCACATCATATTAACAGTGATATATAAATGTTTTAAAATATAATTATTTTACATTCATGTACCAATATTTCTTATATAGACACTATATTTACCATTAAATAGTAAAAACATTATTGTTGTGGTTTAGGTAAAAGCATCGTATTTTCATTTTACATATACTTGAATAAAATTTAATTTTTAAAAAACATAGGTTTATTATTGGTAAATTGGATTTAATATTTAATATTATTGGTCTAAAGTTATATAATGGGTATCATTTTATTTTAAGTATATTTATAAAATTATATAGGTTAAAAAATATTTTTCTCCTAGAGAAAATTTAAAATGATAAAATTAAGGAAATGTAGATGTTAAGGAAAAAAATATTTAAAAAATATTTTTTTCTATGTTTTAGAGGTGTTTATCGGCCATATAGTCCCTAAAAACCTTTTATTATCAAATTTTTATCCACTTAGGATGAGTATGAAAACTAATTATTGAATTGTTTTGGGTATTTAAAAAAAATGCCACTATTCGTCAATTATAAAATGGAACCCACTACACTCCCTTCATTATACATATCAAGCCATTGTAGTCAAACAAACATGAAAAAATACATAATAAATATCAATAGAAACATTCTAGTGTGTCTAGTAATCCCAAAATACTAAACCTTTTGTCCTTAAAAATATATCCAAAGGTGGATTCACAAAGGTAATTGTCTTCACGATGCTATTTCTTTTTATTTCTTCTTTCAAAACATTATAATATGTTTTAGAAAATAAAAAAAGAATAAAAATAGTATCTACCATATAATTATATGTTATTATTTTTATGGAAAAATACTTATCCATATCCACTTCCACCAAATCATGAATGGAATCTTCAATCAAATGTATAAAAAACTACCGCTTCACGAATTGATGTAACTAGTTTACCTTAATAAATTTTCAATGATGGATATAATTATTGAATTAATTTATATATATATAATATTATATAATAACAATCATGGAGTTATAATATCACATATACATACCTAATTTCCATTCATTTAATAATATGATAACGTGGATCTTATGTACGATAGACTACCACATCTTGATGAGATGTGATTCGTTCTAAGTTACAATTTACATAGAGAGTAATAAGGGTTAATTTAATGAATATATATAATATATATGACATGATATAAATTATTAAAATTTAAAATATCATACACTTCTTTAACCGTTCACCTAAAAGGGAATGATAACATCACTCATGCATATGTACGACCTGCTGTCTACACGAGGCGATGCAATTTATTTTCTATTTATAATTTGAAGG
This sequence comes from Viscum album, assembly GCA_963277665.1. Lineage (NCBI taxonomy): Eukaryota > Viridiplantae > Streptophyta > Magnoliopsida > Santalales > Viscaceae > Viscum > Viscum album. The sequence goes on from OY728147.1 coordinate 626,424,241, forward strand.
AGTTGTTGTAAGGATGTATCTAAAGAAAATAAATAATATTTATAACACAAATATCATTATGGCGATGATTTAAAAATATACTATGTACAAGAATTAGAAATTTCATGACAAAACACCCATGAGAATACAAGGCACATAACACCTGAAACATTGAAAAATAGTTAAATGTTATTAAAAAATGGATGGTAGAATGATTTAAAAGGATAAAATATGGTATAATATATATTATTATGATTCTTAAATAGATCTATAATGAACTTATATTTATTATAAAATAGGTTCAAACACATAAAAATGGTGTCAAACCTACCGCAAATGCTTTTTTCTAACTTTTTTCCTTTGTGAAACAAATTCCATATTCACAACTTATTAATTTTGTGTGGTATATATACGGACCATTTTATATTTTATATCTGGAAAATATTTACATATATGGTATTTTATGTTTAATTTTATGTTATATATTTTATGGGGATTACTATTTAGATGCTACTGATGAGTTCTGGGTTTATTTCAAAATCACATTTGTATGTGAGATTATTTATGAGTAATTCAACTTTAGAGGAATTATTTTTTATTTAAATATTAATAAAAATAAATTTACTTATACTTTGGTTATTAATTAAATTTGTACATAATAGTACCATTTTTCTCTATTTGGTACATAAGAATATATTTCTTTTTATTTTATACTGGTGTATTACTCTGATAAAAGATTGTGTGGTTTCCCCATGATCGAAATTAGACCCTCACTACAAGTCAGAAGCCTCTTGCATAAGGGGAAGCATACCTGAGTCCATGTGCTAGTCTAGCTCGGGGCACTGGTGTGTGGAACATAGGATATGATGTTACACTCATATTACATTGATCCTCTATCCTGAACAATTATAAAACCATGTTTTTTAATATTTATCTCAGAAAAACATCATTCAATAAATCTTTCTATCATTCCTTGAGAATGATGATTTTTGTTCTACACATGGTAAATTATTTTTCACAAGGATGAATATATTAATACTTGATACAAATAGAATGTTTTTTTAGATATAAAAATTCCTGTTCCAGTTTCCTAATGTCAATAATTATTGGGTAATATTGCAAACACCAAATAATTAATGATTTATAATCTTTTTTTCACAAAAAAACTCATTCAATGTTTTTTTTCAGAGTTCATAGTGAATCATAAAATCACAATATATCATTATTTCTAGTTATGTTCTTCACTATATGTTCAACTCTTTTTCCAGAAATATATACTTTTGGATTTTATAATATATATATATATAAACCAATCATTTTCTATATATTTACGCCTCCAATTATATAAATAAAAAATTGGCAACATCATTGCAATATTATACATTGGATAATTTTTCATATGGGGTTTCAACATTCACGATTCATATATTATTACATTATCAGTTTACATAATAATGAAACCAAGGATCTTCGATGATGCATCACTATAATCTTCTCCTAATTTCATGATTGTATGCATAAAACTAGGATATTAACCAATGTTATAATGAATTAATGAAATTAGTCATCAATTTTTTTTCCAAATGATCCTAACTCCCTTTAAAGTTAATTTTATTTGTGGGTTTGAAAATTGAGTAATGTTTTCAACAAACCATCTTTAATAACTTGAGAGTCCATTGAAATATTGTATATCTATGTCATTATTAGGTCATATAAATTCTTCAACATTATTTTTTTTTGTAATATTAATTATTATCCCCTCTTCAGTTAAAATATATTAATATAAAAAAATCCACCACAACATAAAATCACATTTATAAAATTTTTCTATCAAATTATTTGATTAATGTGTCTGTAGAATAATAAATATATTTTTCTCATTACAATCATGTAAATTATAATATTCAAAAATATCATCAATTAATAAAATAATAAATTTATCCAAAAATTCATGTAATAATAAATTCATTAGGTCAATAAATATATAAGGATACTTAGTTAACCAAAAGTGTATAATCAGAAAGTACTGATGCTTATACATAGTTTGAATCATTATACAATGAATTTATTATTCCTATATGTTTAACTGATGACATCAAGACTTGAGTTCAATATTTGAAATATAGGTGGATCCTTAAAACTGATAAAAAATCATCCATATAAAGAAACAAATAATTTTTTTAAAACCAATGTTATTGAGTTCTCCATAATAAATTAAAAAAATCATAGAAAATTATTAATACTTAAAAATAACATGAGATCCACAAGGTGGAATTCTAGGGAAAGTTTTTTTTATAAAATAATTTATCCAATAGGTTTTTCATCTTTTTTGGATCCACTAAATCCATTCGATAAAATTGTTTTGAAATTAACATTATAATTTCAAAAATTACAACAAATGTTTTAACCTCAGGATATAGAATAACACCAGGTATACAATAACGAAATATATATTAAAATTCATTTACTATAGGTACATTACTAATTTGACCATTTTCATTATTTCCAAAAGATATACAGAAGATAACATTCAACCTCATCATTACTAAATTTCTCACCTTCTTTATGACATATATGATCATAATCTTGTATATAATTTGAAAATAATTCTAAAAGATTAATATAAATTCTCTTTCTATGAAACATATCATAGAATAATAACTCAAAATCCAACAAACACAATTATTAATATAAAACTATAATAAAGGTAATGAAAAATGATTTATTAAAAAAATAATACTACATATAACAATACATATGACTATATAAACTTTTGTCCCCTTGTGACTTCCTATAGGGTTTTTAATAAAATTCAAATAATTTTTTTTTGCGGTGATAAATTCTTTTAAATTATGATTTTGCATAAAAAAATAATTGGTATATCAAAAAATAAAAAAATAATTTTTTATTATTTGAATTAAAGAAGTAATTTATACACTGCTAATTTATTTTATGTTCAATCATCTACTAATGGATTTGAAAATGCACTTACCAATCTTTTTAGATTATATCAATAATATTCCCACAATTAGCAACTATGTTCATACACATGTTTTTATAGGGACCAAATCCAATTCTGCTAAAACATATTACTAACAAATTATCAGCAGATTTACCATTATTAGTCTAATCATAACTGTTTTTATTAAAAATATGAATCCAACTTTTTAAATATACCACACTAGTAACTGTTTCCAAATCTATTAAGCCATTCCTTAAATAGGGTTTTCTCATATTTTGGGACACATTGTAGGATTTAATCTAGTTCTACATGTGGGATATTTCCCCATGACATCCCACATTGACCACCTATTATTCATGATCTCATGGGTTGAATAATCATCAAAATATTTTTTCATAACCCCCTCAAAACATTGAACCGTTTCGTCACTATAGTTAAAATAAAAATGTGTCTAATTCCATCTATAATAATTCTTTTAGACTAGTGTAAACCCTATAAATATTAATTTCATGGCCCCAAATAGAATTAAATGCATACCATACCAATACATGAGAATTTTCATTATAAATATCAACCGAGTCCTCATCCATTGGAATTAACTCAATAATTTTTTTTCCCATGTTAATAAAATTTTTGTATCCATTTTTTCAATAAAATGATTATTAAACACCATCAACTCCATGGTAAAAATTTAATTATTATACATTATGTTTGAAATTAATGAATAAACATGATCCAAATATCCTTTAAATGTATTAAATGTAAGATTTTCCTTTTTATTGTTTGAAAAAAATCAAATATCTCTTCTAAATAATTTGTCTATCCCCCATCTTCCCTTACGTTTGGTATTCCACCAAATGGAAGAGTGATTTTTTTGATGAAATGTTCCTCTTTTGGAACATTACTATAGGGAAATGTAATTTGATATCTTCCATAGAGTCCATAATTTATATCACACAGTAATTGAGTTAACATAGTCACAAACAACTCAACTCTAACACTAATAATTGTTTTTCTCATTCATAATTAGATTTACATAATATTTCCTTGCTACATCATTCAACCTGTTACCTATACCAAAAACCATTCTATAATATAAATAGATAAATTTTAGTAATATAGATAACATTTTGTAATAAAAACTCTCCCACAATAACATGAGCATAACTTAGCATCACCCTACTGTCTTTCCTTGTCAAAATCTTGAAATATATAGTTATCTAAACATTACATTGATCTGAACTATAAAATCACATTAAAATATGACCCCTAAGTAAACCATTTAAAATAACACATTCTTCTAAAAATATCCCCACGACCTATTAGATTAAAATTTTCATGGAATTATAAAATCCTCTACATTATAAAGTGGACACTTCCACATAGTGTACATTTTATTTCCAACAAACTGGTTTTTAAGTTTACAAAATTTTTTCTTTTTTAACACACATTCTTAATTCAATATGATTCTCTATAAATAGTTGAATAAAATTGTGAAATATTACCTACAACCCCCAATAATGTAAAATATATAAAATGTTTTGTATGGAAAATTTTTTTTCAAGAAGAAATATAAAATGAAAGAGGACTTGTTAGTCCATTGAAAAACCAGAACACCTTTGAACAAGTATACCATTCTATCTAATAAACATGGGCTCGTAATCACATGCGAAATAAATTCTTTTAACGAAAAACCATTAAACAAAGATATATCATGGAATAATATAATTATTTCTTGGGAAATGATATTTTTCACTCTTTCTAAACCATCTTTTCAATTGGATTAACCTATTCAGTTACATAAAAACTTTTATATTTGAAGAATAAATTATTACCAAATACATTAGAGATTTATATCCCATGAACACATAGGTTAATTTATAAATAATAAAGTACCATAAAATGATAAATGATATTATAATTCTCTAACTTGTCTCCTCAAACACATAAATATTAACTTTTGTAAAAATATGATAAATAACATGTATTTATCTTATAAAAATAAGAAGAAATATATTTTTATTAATAACTCCTTAAAAAAATAAAAAAAAATGGAAATATTACATACATTTAGAAAACATGTATTCTTGGGATATATTCCTAATAATTAATAGAAATCATGGTTTTGGGGAGAGGTGATCAATTATAAAACATTAAGAAGATATTTTTTCCCACATTAGTTAATAAATTAAAAATGAAACTGTATGTAAAAAATTAAAATATAGATTTTTAAACTATTGTAATAAAAATAAAAGATATAAGAATATAAATTTAAAAAATCATTGGACTATAAATAATAACAATCTTGAATCTATATAAGTAATTTGGATATGAAAGGTAAATATTTAAATGTAATACATGAAAACATTTAAAATATGGTTTTATAGAAAAATCTCACACCACTTGTTATTTCATTCATCGTAAAACTAATACCATCCTAAAAAATAAAATATATTTTTTAATTTATTATATTATGATATTATTAAGGATTATGAATTTAATTTAATTTATTTTATTTAATCTTTTAACAAATTTTATTTACTTACATTATCTATATAGTTCACATTACACATTTGGACAATAATCTAAAAAAAGATCTTAGGTATCATAGTATTGAGAAAAATTTCTTGAAAAATGTTTCCATAAGTTCTAGATAAATAAATTTATATTTTTTTTTCATTTCATAATGAGATTAGTTCAATATGTTATGATATAGTAACATTTTCATGAGTCATCCCAGATAATCTTTTTTGAATGTTTAAAGAAACCATGATTTTTGAGTTTTAATTACATTGATATAATGGATATTTGAATAATATATAATCATAAAAAGATCTTAAATTTAACTCTATTATATATTAGTTGGAGTATTTAATCTTTTATAATATTTTGTGATATACAAATTATAACATCATTCATCCTAGTGGTAAAACTAAGGAAAACATTAATAGATTATAACAATAAAATGAATAAGGATATATTGTTCTATAGTAATAATATCTAATTTTCATAGTATTAGTTATTTAAAAACACTTCTTATAAATGTGATATATAAAATTCAAGAATATGTAGATGAATAAGATAAATTAATTATAATAGTAAGAGGTTATTATATACAATGTGTCTCGGTGTTCTCATCTTAGGTGGTGATATTTTTGATGACTATAAAATCATACTATTAATAATAAAACTCTTGATATATAATTCAAGAATATTAATTAATTTATAAATATTATATTTATTTATTATAACCATATTTATATCCACTAATGAATGAATGTTATTAGAAATGAAATATTCCCTTCCTGGAGGAGGTAGTACGCACGTAACACATGAAGAAATTTCATTTTTCAAGGGATGAGAAGAATGAAAATAATGGATACTAAATCAATGTAATAAGAGTTATGTATGTTAGTGAAACTGATGTCATTATATATGTATATTTATGAATTATTTGGAGGATGTGGAATAAGAAAGTCACTAGAATGAACTATTTTAAAACTATTACATCTTCCATGGATATCATCCTCTAAGAATATCCTCAACCCTTCTTTTATTAGAATTTTTAGAAGATTAGAAACTGAAGGACATGGAAAATTTATTTTTAGAGGAATTTATTTATGTATTGGTCAATCTGAGGTTCTCAATGTGTGTAGATAAGTGAGGTGGTGAAGGATTTTTCTTATACATTAGAGGAGAGAAACTATTATTAATACTTGAATTATTTATATATAATAAATGTCATACACAATTAATGTTTACCTAAAATTACACATTTTAGAAGAAAAGATAAGGAGGGTTCATAATACCCTTAATCAAAAACATTTATACATGTTTTTGTGATATTTTTGGTACCATCCCTTAGTTTAAATTCCCCTAACACTTTTCACTTTTTTCATGGTGAAAACAATTTACCATAGTATCCTATTTTTATGACAATTATTAAATTGAACATATTAAAAATTCTGAACCTTTTAATTCAAAATATTAAATAAATATCACATGATTAAATTACAGTTGGTAGTAAAAATTATTTTCATTATAAGTATTCTTTTTTATTTCCTAGAGATGTGATCAAAATGGTCATGTAGAAGGGGTAAATTTTCCTTACTTAAAAAAATAATCTAAATTTAATATTTACAAAAAAAATATACTTATTCAAATATTAAATAATTTAACTATACATATATAAGAAAATTGAAAGAAAATAAAATACATAAATGTAACAAATGAACACAAGAGATTTTAATTGTATATCGGATATATATGATCATACTCGACTCTTCACATATCTCGTGAACTGAGAGATATGGAACTCTCTATGTTATATCCCATTTTATAGAGATTGAAAAATATTTACAACCACATTTTAACACTAGGAGGATTAACCAAATTACATTTTATTTTATAGTTATAGACAAAGAATCATAATTTTATAGGAGATATCACTACTTAAAAATTTAGAGGCACGATTTGAACCTATTTTATTTTTTTTGGGAATCTATAGAAACCAATATTTTATGGGTGGAAACATTTCCTAGAATTTTCCAGGTGCAAACCCAACATTGAAATTAATTTTATTATTCCTATACTTTTCTATGTTATGGTTCATGGGGATCCAGGTCTTCTATGGGGATTAACTAAACCGAAACTCTTATAGGAGTTCTACTTTCATCTACATTGTTAGAGGTTAATTGGAACCCGATATTCTAATGGGATATACTAAACCTAGCCATAACTATTTTTTGGTGTATTATAACCTTGTGTAAGAAGAAAAATGTGTTGGAAACATAATCTACATTGTTTCATCCTAATTAATGAATAAAAAACAATTACTGGATGAATGATATTCGAAGAATATGATGGGGATTGAAATAGGTATTTATCAGTCTCTTTAAGATGTTGAATTTTTGAAGCTATGGAATCATCTAATATACATTAGAAAGTATATGAGAAATAATGCTCCATGAATTTATTGTCAACTATGTAAAAAAATGACTAAAATAAGTGTGATGTCACTATCTTTTAAGTACATCCCACATTTATTTTATACAACAAATATGAACTGATTTTTTAACCACCTTGAATCTATGATACTCCATCATAAATATGAATCATAAAATCCTCACATAGAGGTAGTGTTTAATTAGATTTAATGAACTATGAAATTAAAAAATATCTATACAAATTTTTTCATTATAAAAATATAAAAATTAAAAATAGTTAATATATTGATAAAATATAATAATAAATTCTATATAATACTACTATAGCTCACTGGAAAATATCAATTGATATTCTAAATTCAAATATGAACATCAATCGTTCTAAATTTTCAGTTAAATAATTCATTTTCAATTTTTATAAAAGGGTGATAATTAATAGCAATGTGAAACATCACATTATATTCAATAAATAAATATGAACATAATTAATATAAATATTCATGAAAAATTCCCTTACAATATTCCAGAGAAACCCTATATATTCCAACTGATTTGAATTTTAATATATCAACTTCTAAAATTTCAACATGGATATTTTTTACATTCTTAATCCTAAATGAATATATGTTAATCATAAAAACAAAAACATAAATATATTTATATGTATTATATATATTTAAAAATAAAATAAAAAATATAGAAACCAATAATGTATTTCATAATAAACATACAAAAAATTTAAATATCAAGTATTATGTAAACCTGAGCATATTTACAGGTTTTAAAATATCCTGAATAAATTAATAGAACATCTAAGGAAAAACTACATAGGTGATTATTATCAGACATTTATATAGTGAAATCATCTTAGATATTATCATAAGTTATTTATATAATATAATATCATAGTAATTTCACCATGTAATCAAACCCATCACACTTCAAAAATTCAACATAACTAATTTTTGAAACCCATAAACAACATAAAATATAAGATATTAAAATAAAAAATCCCTTATAATTGGAAGAGAATTGTTTATATCCATTTTAATTATTTTTTTATTATATTTAAGTTAAGTCAAGAATAACCTTAATCTCGATTTTATTTCTAAGGTTAGAATCTAAATATAATAGGAAAATTATTCCAAAATACTATAGAATTCAGAATAAGAAAATTCATAAAATTATGACATGATTATGGAAATGATAGATATAAATAAATAGTTTGTTTATAAAAATTAAATTTAGTTAATTATTTTAGATTTTCATCTCATCAAGAGTCACTCAATTTTGTGTTATTCACTCATTATATGGTAAATTTATATAAGTTAAATGATTCTCGAACATTGGTAACTTGGATTACTAATCTTCTATGTGGATTCACAATTCTTTACATGGTGAATAGTAAAAAGGTTATTAAGGAATAGTAACAACTCTATATAAATGGTATTTTAGGGTTAAAAATGATGTATTAATCATATGAACTCAATATATTAGTTTTAGAACATATAATGGCTATCAAAAATAGGATATCAAACGATATTTTTTGAAAATGAATATTATGATCAAGTACAAGATAATCATACATTAATACAAAAGTTGGATAAAAAACTAATGAAAAAATAAATAATTTCAAACTAAAATTACTTTCTATATTTATCATTATATAATAAAAAACCTCATTATTATAGTTAATTAAAAATTATGTTAAATATAATGAAACAACAATGATTATCAAATATACGACATTTTAAAATTATCAAAACATGATGTGGATCATGTAGAAACTCGAAATTTTACATTTTTTTGATAAATTCAAAACCATTTCTAATTTGAAATGTTCTAACCTTTATTAAATTATGAAATATATAATTTTTCAACAGAAAATTCTCTATTTAACATGATAATGTTTCTTCTATAATTTATTTTTCACAACATTACAATTCATTAGGTTGATAGTATAAAAAATTATATCTTCCATGAATTTATGTATATAAATATATTTTATTTCATAAAAATGAATATAAAAACATTCTGAAATATTATATTTCAAAATATTTATTAAATAAGTGATATAATTCCAAATTTTTTTAAAACTATTAGTTTAATATAATGAGGATAATTTTTTAATTTTTTTTTGACGAATAATGAGAAAACCCTTTATAAAAAATTAATGTAAAATAAATTTTCTAATAATAATTAAACATAAAAAATAATTAATTACAAGATATAAAATATTAATATAATAAAAACAAGTGTGAAGAAATAATTTTTTATAAATATGATAAAAGAAGTTCATATTTTATAGATTTCATGTGTATATTAAATTTTTTGCAAGTAAATAATCATGTGTAAACTCTCGATGAATTTATGCATAAAATACCATTTTCCACAATGTAAATAGAATGAAAATGTTTCTATAAAATAAAACCATCGTTGTTTCATTATACATAATCATAATATAAAGAATCATTATATATTTCAACATAATTATTGGTCATATGTAAACTATTTAACAAAAATATTATAAAAATTAAAAACATCACATGTCAATAAAAAATAACTGATTACATTTAAAAATTACTTAATCCACCGTTTGATTTACCTTGTAATTCAATAATGTAAAAATTTAATATTTTATAATGTTTGAGAAAAAAATAGATTCAAATATTTTTCAATCAAGAAAACATCCTTTGTGAAAATTACAGATTTGAATTAAATTTTACTTCCCCTTAATAAATGATCAATATATATCAATAAAAAAATGTCAACTGAAAATGCACAAAATCAATTGTAGATTATCTTATCATTAATTAATATACTTGTATTATAAGGAAATTAAATACAAATATTCTCAAATTAGTGGAAATACAATTAATATAAATAGATTTGTAAATGTGAAATAAAAAATTGAAAATTAAAAATTTTAAAAAATTTATAGGTAATGAATAAATTTAAAATTTGAAACAAAAACTTCCTGACTTAAAATTTAATCATCCTTCATTCTATAAAAACAAGACCAGTTCGTTTATAATATAAATTTTAAATAATATATATATTTATGATTAAAAAATATTTTTATTTTTAAAACAACACATATAAAACAAAGTATTCTATTTTTAAATATATAAAATATCCTTGATGTGTTAAATTTTTATTATAAGATAAAATTCAACTTAATTGATGATTTTTATTCAAAAATAAAATATCAATGTAGAACAAGAGTAATGATAATTTTAGTACTGAACAAATCACCAAAAAAAATTAATGAAAAAAATATACAAAAAACGTGTTATCAAATAATCAATGAATTTTGAATGTATTAAAAAGAAAATATAATTAAAATAAGATATAATTCACATCTAAAATTATATATTCACAAGCTATATTAAATAGAAAATTCTAGAAAATGAAATATAAAAACCATTTTTCTCATCATTACAATCTAAAGTAGAATTTGAATATTGATGTACATCATAATATCCCAAAATGGTACAAGATATTCTTACTTAGCGAAAGTGAACCACTAATTCATATAATTATTTTTCTGACATGTTAAAAATAAAAAAATAGTGACCTGGATGTTGAAAATATGGATAATAAAATGTATATTTCATATGAATAAAGATTTGATTAATTCCACAAACCATAAAATACACACACTTAAGTACCCAAGCATACATTGTTGCATATTGTTTGAACTTGAAATTAGATTTACCCATGAAATCAATTATATTAAAAAAAACTGAGTGAACAAAAAAATAATATCCCAAGCATTAAGATCATAAGATACACATTAAAATCATATTACAAAATAAATTAATGTATAATTTCCCTTGAATTGTTTTTATAAATGTAATAGGAATAAAATAATTATAACAATGATCATTTTTATTATCATTACATTACTTGAAATATTGAGTATTTATAATAATTACCCTATAATACTACTGATTATCATATTGAATTTTCAATAAAAAAATCATTTTTATCTTTATCTAATTAATTCTGTACAATTTCAATTTATTTTTTATAAAAAAAATAAAATAAATCGTTTTTGTAAGATGATGTGATTCTAAAATTTTCATTAAAAATATTATTTTATTCGATAATAATTAAAATATATGATCCAATTTTTTTAAAATTAAGAGATAAATTCATTTCATTTTAAAGAAACCTTTTAATGTTTTATTTGAGGGGAAAATTTAAAAAATAATTTCAATTAATTTGATTTTATTATGAATCATAAATTTCCATAAAAGAATAATTATTTCTCTCATCGTTTAAATAATTTAACGACATAAGAGAATCAAGACTAAAATAAGTATCATTAGTTATACATGCCACACATTAATTTTCAAATTTTTTAGGGTATGGTCAAGATTACTTAAAATATAATGTAGAGGAGAAAATTTTATGTTTTAATGCTTTCCCATAATTTCAAAATCTACAAATTTGTTTAGGAATTCATCTTATATTTAAGAGGCTTCAAAATCATGTCATGAATTCAAATATTTCATTTCATTTTTTTAAAGAACATTTTTATTTTTTTTGATTTATATAATTGGTTTTAGCATTTCATCTCTTTCATCAATGATAAAAAATAATATTAATGAATTATAAATTCAAATATTTATTATGTAGAATTATATCTACATTAATAAATTTTCAATTTTTATAACCTCCTTCTCTAATGATATATTTTTTTGGGTTCCTTAAAAATTTAATGAGAAGTGCTATAATTAAATTTTATTATTAAATATTTACAGTAAATTAATAATAATGAATATTCAAGAAGTTATATTTATGTTCATATTTAATAGCATCTTCCCTATTCCAATCAATCGGTTCATATTTCGGTTTAACATATGATTTGATCACAATAACCTGAAATAGAATATCAATAATCCTTAATTAATATTTCATCCATGTATTCCTCTAAGTATACTAAATACCATTGAAATGTGGTGGATACATTAGATTCAAACCATTTCGATTCCTTCAGTCATCCACCACATAAAAATGTATTTATATTAGTATTTCTAGGGATTTGAATAAGAAGATAACATAGTTAATATAATCAATAAAATTAAAAACAATAAATCATAAAATATCTGTGCTCTGATATAAATTTTGAAATATCAGATAATATGAAAATATAAATTATCCTCAATATTTACTACAATGATACCATTTTTAATCTCAAAGATAGGTGATGGAATTGGAAAAGACAGGTTGGTTAATTTTTTTAATTGAAAAAAATTAATATTTTAAAAAATTTGATAATAAAGTCATCAGATCAAATATTAAACAATAAAACAACACCTATATAAGCTATAATAGAAAAAAATATTCATGAATCTAAAACATGAAGAGAATATTTTTTTATAGTAGTTCAGATCTATATGATCCTACTACACTCATAACCTCACTCGCTAACAAATAATGATTGAACCCTCTATTATATATCACATTTTAATGAGAGTGACAATGTAACGTCCCAGGTAAATAAATAATATTACATTTTCAAATTTATTAATATTTGTAAATTAATTATTTATTATACATTAATTGGGATTCTATGTTCATTGGCGTACCTGATACAAAACAACGTTATTCTTTGAAATCTTACATTCCACACAACGTTGAGTTATAATAAAAAATAATAATATAATATTATTTTAAATGGTAGTTAACGCCTAGCCATAGTATTGGTAGGAATGAGCAGAACTAACTACAATATGAATATACATGTTAGTTAAATGTTTTTAAATTTATCCCATAAATTTTAGCTGCTTAAACTAAGATAGAATCTGATTTTAAGCATAAAGACTCTAATATTCATTAAAAGGTCAATTTTCCGCCTTTTGATGATGAACCTTATTTAAATATTATTTTGGTCACTTTTATATGTATATTTGAAAAAATAAATTTCTTCTTTATAATTGGGACATCAAAATTTATTTTGGGTTAATGTTTGGTATTTTTATGATAAAATACATTTTTTGAGGAATAGTGAAAAATACTGCATTTTAATTCAAAATTGTCATTTAATATAATTTATTTATATGGTTAGATTATCTTTTTAATTGTTTTTAAAGGTTAATTAGATTATATTTTTACCATTTAATCCAATTTTGGTCATGGGAATTAATTTAACTTTTAAATTATCCATAAACATGTGTTAATATTTTGATAGATATCGTTTCTTAAAAACATGCTATTTTTTGACAACAAAGATTAATTTTAATTTAATTAATTCAATTTATATGTTTTTAATTTTTTAAAATAGAAATCATTTTTGAATTCTGAATATCAAATATTTCTTAGGCTGAGTTTTGGGTATTTTTATGAAAAACGGCAATTTTGATGAATAATGAAACCATTAAGTAGTGTTTTGAAAAACAGACTTCTTCATTTAAATGAAATTTTACCACTTTTGTAAATTAAATTTCGAAAATATGATATAAATGGTTGTTATTATTAAGTAAAATGTGGTTCAATAAGATGAAAATAATTTTTTGGGGAATAATAACTTTTGACTTTTATTTACCGTGATTAAAGATAAATAGGCTAATTTAAGGTAATAAGAATGTTCTAACAATAAAAAATTACCTTAACACTTGACATAACCATATTTTATGTGTCATGGAAGATTATGGAAATCATTGGATCGATTTTGGGACCCCATGGAGCCACATGAGAGTGATAATGACACTTTATTTTAATTAACTTAAAGTAATGGAAAAATGACATAAATAAATATCTTATAGTAAATTTATTTATACATGGGGTTATATAAGTTATATTTTCAACTATAAATATTAATTGGAAAGATAAAAATATTTCCTACATCATGGTACTTTTTTTTATAATTTTTAGACATAAAATAAATAAAATTATTTATGACTCAAAAATGATGTAGTGTTTACGTCATTAGTAAATCATTTAAATAAATAAGATTATAAATATTCAAATAACATCCAAAACCTATCCAATTCTTATTGGATGAATCTATTTCTACCATGAGTCATCTTATCTTCGAACTAAAGGATTTTTGGACATTTAGAAACCGAAAATCCTTATATAATAAAATAATATTTCCACACATTCCTAATGAACCCCTCCCCCCCTTATAAAAATTTCTCTCCTATAACTACTTCCTCACACCTCTCAAGCCACCTGTATCATCCAAAATCTACCCAAATAATCTCTCTATATTCCTCTACTCCTCCTAAAAGACTTACCTTAGGCAGAATGTACTTCAGGAAGTCCTTTTGGTTCTAACCAAATGGAGTTACCCAAATTAAAGGTAACAATTTCTCTTAACTTCTTTTCGTTTATTTTAATTCTAAACCCCATAACTCATTTTATTACTTTATTTTATAACAAAACTAGTATTATCAGTATATGATGATGTTGTTATGAGAAGGATTCGAACTACACTTACACACACCTCCATCTAATGGGTAAGGAACATACTGTTTCTGTGGATAGAAAACTAATGCCTCACGAAATGATGATTGTTCAATTATCTCCTACCACCTCGTATGGTGGCCATTATGATGAAACTGTCTTTATATATGATATATATTATATTAATGTTTTTTATGATTCTGTATTTTTAATTAATAGAAAACCTTTTTGGTTTCCATTATAAGTAAACGTGATAATTTCATTTGAGCAAGTGCAGACTACCAACCCCTCAAAGTGATATGACTCATTCATACCATAAATTGGACATATAATGGACAGAGTTTTTGAAATTATATATGATATTATATTGGAATTATAATATAACTATATATCATTATTTTTTCATTCAATTAAAATACGAAATAGAAATGAAAGTAGGGTTCAAGCGTACGGACGACTTACCATCTCCACGAACGGTGCATTGCATTTCTTATATCCAAATGTTATGTACTATTATAAATACATATATATACTGGATATATATGATATATATGATATAAAAATCATTAATATCATTCTAGAGAAAATTTACTCTTGACCGCATGGACAACTTGTAATTATAATGTGTTCATTTTTTACTCAAGTAACAAATATCGACAAAATGACCATTATAAACTTACATGATTACATATTGTTTATAACATGATAATAAGTGATATAAAAGGTATAATAAACTATAAAAATTGTTCTTAATAAAATATAAATTAACTTAAGTTTATTATTCAGGAAAACAAGTAACAAACATGTCATGTCGGACAAAAGTTAAGGGGATTCTTATCTAACTTTTAATTCCGTGAGATTTCAATTGTTCGCCACTTATTTTTTGCATGTGGTGTATTGTGTACTACCATTTGATATATATATTTTAATTATTCTATTTATATTCATGTTATTCTTTTATTCATTTGTTTTTTATTATCTTTTGGTCATACGACTCGATTGATTACAACATGGTAAGGGGTTTTCATCTCATTTCTTATTCCCGTGTGATTCATGATATATTTTCCACTATTTACTTTTTTGTAGTGGATGTATTATCCAAGATTGTGTTATTTGTGTAATATAATTTAATTTATTGGTATTTACATCTTCATTGAATTATCATTTTTTCATGGGGTGTATGTTTCGTATCTTACCTAATCAGTAAGGGAACCTTTCACCCGCCTCTTTTTAAAAGACTAAATTTTGTTATGTCTTTTAATTTACATATTCTTATCTTTGGATATGTTCTTCTATATCCTTATTTCTATAAATTTTATGTCTATATAATGAGATTCCGTTTTTTCTCTCATCAAATCATTTCTTGAATTTTATTGTGATGCTGTTAGGCTGTAGAATTTTTGTAAGGGAACTTTTGTACCCAATTTCCATTCATTGGGTTAATCGTATAATTATTAATTATGTCATGCTATTATTATGTGTGGACTCATTGTATATTTATTTATGTTGTAAATTACACTCCCATTTATGTGGATATACCTTTTATACACATAATCAATCCATTGATAAATTCTCACGTCATCGATAAGAACATGTTAAGAGTAATTTTAACTCATTTTCTATTCATTGAGTTAAACTTCCAAGTCTTTGGTTGTGTCATAAAAATAATATGTGTGAATGTATTATGATTTATTCACACTTAATATCCAATCATATTGAGTGTATTTATATTTCTCACAAATTATTATGTAATTTATTTATCTTTAATCTAAGGATGCTGTTTTTATAAGGAATTTCATCTCAATTTACATTCTATTGAGACTTCATTATTGTTATGAACCAATTCACTCTTTTATGGTGTATATAATATTCTTTGGCATAATATATCATGAATCCCTTTAATCTCATGATATAATAAAGTTCTGATTAAATGTTATTCATCAATTATTTGTATTTAATCATCTCTTATTTTTTTAAAACCCTTTAACTAAAATTTAATTTTAAATGATTTAATGATTTATTCTTATAAATATTTTTCATTAATGTCCATGTTTTAAAAAATGGTTTTTTGGATTTATTTATTTTTACGGACATTAATGTTTTCAAATGATAATTCATTTAGAATCTTCAAAGTGGTATGAGACACTTTGATTAAAAAATCTCTTTATTAAATGTTTTAAATGGTTTTGAAAATGGTTTTGAGAAAGCATTGATTATGTAAATATCTTGAAATGAAATATTGTGATTGAAATGTTGAAATTTTATATTTATTTTATTATTCTGTTATATTTTATGAATATGTTATGTTTATTAGAAATTGTTTACTTATATGGGTGGTTCTGTGAAAAAGTTAGGGTGGTTGACCCCGAGATAGCTCTTCAATGCATTGGGTAACATTACAGAGGTAATCGTTAAGGTTTCTCCTAATAGATTTAGGTAATATACTGTGATGGGTATTCCAAATGTGACTCCCTATGTAGCTGTGATAGATACAATGTTATTATGTTATGAATTCCATAAATTACCTTTATAATTAATGATTTATGGGTGTTATTAATAAATCATATGATTTATTAATGTATGTTATGATTAAAAAGTATAGTTTCATTGATTTTTATTTAATTATGGGATAATGTTTTCCTTCCTTATTTAATAACCCTTACGTATCTTTTTATGCTCTTCCTATGTTTTTGAAATGTTTTCCACAGGAAATAAAGATGAATAGGGTCAAGGATGGGATCAAGGAAAAGTCATGATTTCTAAAACATGGAACTAGACATGTTTCTTTTTACGACTTTTTATTTTATAAATAAATGGATACTGAGTAGTAGTGTCTACATGAAATTTTCAAGTTGATATGTAATAGTAATGACCTAATTCTATAAAACACTAAACCTGAAAAATCCCCAATGTGAATTCTTGAAATAATTCAAGATTATGTAATGTTTAAGGTCGGGTGCTTATAGTTGGTATCCGAGGTAGGTGTAGATAACATTAGAGGTTAGGGTGTAATTTAATCATAACTGACCTAACCATAATGGTTATAATATTGGAAAGAGTGTTAGTTTTTTAGATAAATTGAATGAGTTTAACATTACATGAAAAGGTATGTTTTAGTGTTAAACATCCTCATAAGATAATATATGATGATTTTATTGATATACTCACACTGACCTATTTGGTTTTAGTTAATGGATGGATCAAGCAGGCATCAAAGTAACGATGGATGTGAAGAAAACTATGATGGTTTTATAAATGTGCAATTTAATGAAATGGGAGCTACAATGAGAACTCCTATGGTTATTCTCAACCAACAATATAGAGTCATGATTGACCACCTGAACCTTAGTGAATTTTATAATGCATTATATATACAAGAATCAAATCCTCATGGAGGTTCAGGTAATAATCCTTAAGGTAAGTATATTCAAAAACCTATGTGTCAAGAATGTGGAAATAAACACATAGGAAAATGTTTCAATGGGATGGGAAGATTCTATAGATGTAGTAGTGAAGGTCCTAAAGTAAGAAACTGCCATGAAAAAGGAAGCATCTAGTTGACTTTAGGAAAGGAAATAAACTTTATTCTGAGGTATCAATTGAATGTTTTAAATGTTGTGTGCATGGTCCTTATACAAATAGATGTCCTACGATGATGTTTCAGTAATGGGATCACCAGGATCGTACAAATATATGTTTACCAATACCTAATGCCATTCAGATTGAGGATGAAGAAATTGAAAATAACCAACGAATGGTATGGATTATTTAATAACATATGTTTTTATATTTCTGAATCTTATGATATGATTCATGATTTTTTTGTAGGAAAGAAGTATTTTAGAATAAGTTGGAATGGAATGGTTAATGGATAATTAAGAACATTGAATGAGTATGAAGTCAAAGTATAAGGGATTCAATAGTTATGGTAGATTTTAGGATAGTGAAATACTTTAACTTATAAAGGGTATTTTGATGATGGGATTACATTAGAATAATTTATATAGTTTGTGTTACACTGATGTTTGATATATAAAATTTTATTCATGGAATAATTATCTTTTCTTTTGTGGATATAGTTATGAAGAACCTTTTGGGTTTATATGATCCTTGAATTTGAGGCAGTTACAGGTTAATACATTTTGGGATGAAAAATAAAAGTAATTAGATAAACATTGTTGTTAAAATATGTTATGGTTATTTTTGATGAATTTATCTATTTTTGGGAATGTTATAAAATTATATTGTTTTTTAAAAAGGACAACACATAGACCGCATGACAACCCGTCGTGTCGAACAAAGCTGTGGGAATTGAACGCACAACCAAAGAGCAATTGGGATTTATCCCCTACCACTAGACTGCATTATGTACCTGGTTCGTATGACTAATTATTTTAGTTATATGATTTTATGAATCAATAATAAGTTGATTTTGGGTCATCTATTGAAATAATTAACCTATCATGTAGAATATCTGATTAGGTTAATTACTTTTCAATATGAGACTTTTAGAGTAACTGATGTCATTTGGAGATAAATGTTAAGATTTAACTTGGATGAATATGTGATTCAATACTTCTGAGATTTGGGTCTAAATATTAGTTTGGATTAATTTGAATAATTTTATGTACAGTTGTTTATTGAATGGCCTTGGATGAACTTTGAACATTGTTTGAAAATGTTCGGAGATTAAGAGTAGTTTTTCTTTTTGTAAAATATTATTCTTTTTTGGGATTATCTAATCTTATACTAACCAATTTTGGTTTTGGATGATGTCTAAAGATAGGGGAAATATATAGTTCAAATATTTTAGATTATTTGATACTCTATAAGTTGATTCTAGCACTTCAGGTGTGACCAAGTCATCTTGAATAATTACCGCTTTTAGAAAAGATGAGTTTGTGGTAGAATTTTATTAAAGGATGACACTCTACATGAAACATATGTATATTTCCTTATGATCTATGTCTAGATATAAATAAAATTCCTCAACTATATTAAAAGTATATTGAAGTAAAAAAATTATAATATCTCTTTTATCATCAGACTTATACGAAACAACAATTTTATGGTATTATGGTGGTTAACTTTTTGTGCTCAAGTTCTCTATCACTCTATATTAATCTATGAGGGTTAGTTTCTCTTCTATATTCATGTTTTCGTGGAATTCTAGTATCTATTGTCTAGAGTGGCCTTTTTAAATATCTTTATTTATTTTAATGTGATAGTTTTATTGACTCTTTTTTCGATATGGTACTTTCAATGATGTTTCCGAGCCCAATTTTGAAACTGCAAGGATGCAATTCCCAAAAGGGGGAAGGATGTAACATCATAGGTAAATAAAGAATATGATATTTTCATATTTTTTTTATATTTTTAAATTAATTATTAATTTTAATTTAAATTGGATACTATGTTCGATGGCGTACTCGATACACAACAACGGTTTTCTCTGAAATCTTATGTTGCACACAACGTTGAGTTATACTGAAAATTAATAATATAATATTATTATAAATGGGAGTTAATGCCTACCCATTATATTGGAAGGAATGTAAATAACTAACTAAAATATGAATATACATGTTTTTTAATGTATTTACATTTATACCATAAATTTTAGATGATTAAAATAAGAAAGAATATGATTTTAAGCAAAAATACTCTAATATTCATTAAAAGGTCGATTTACCGCCTCTTGATGGCGAATCCTCTTTAAATATAGTTTTGTCCACTTATATGTATTATATTTGACAAAATAAAATTCTTCTTTATAATTGGGACATCAAAATTTACTTTGGGTATATTTTTGGTATTTTTCTGATAAAATACATTTTTTGATGAATAGTGTAAAATACTTTATTTTAATTAAAAACTGTCTTCTAATCTGATTTATTTATATGGTTAGATTATATTTTTAATTAGTTTCAATGTGTAATTATATTATATATTTACCATTTAGTCCAATTTTTGTCATTGGAATTAATTTTAGTTTGATATTTGGAATAAACAAGTGTCAATCCATTGATAGAAGTAGTTTCTTAAAAACACGCTATTTGTTTTGACAATGGAAATTAATTTTAAATTAATTAATGAAGGATCTATGTTTTGAATTTTGTAAGATAGACTAAATTTTTTATTTCGGAATATCAAATAATGATAAGGCTGAATGTTTGGTATTTTTCAGATAAACTTCAATTTTTTTGTGAATAGTAACTTTTGACTTTTGTTTACCACAGTTAAAGATAATTAGAGAAATTCAAAGTAAAATGAATATTAAAATATTAAAAAATTACCTTAAAACATTTACTAACCTTATTTGATGAGTCATGGATGACCATGGGCATCCTTGGGTTGTTTTCGTGACCCCATGGAGCCACTTGGGAGGGATAAAGACACTTATTTTAATTAACTTAAAGGAAAAAATGACAAAAAATAAATATCTTTTATTAAATTATTTTGTAAATGAGGTTATATAAGATATTGTTTCGACTATAAATAATCATTTCAAATATAAAAGGATTTCCAACATCATTATAATTTTTTTATAATTTTCAGACATCAAATAAATTAAATTATTTATGAATAAAAAATGATGAGTCTTTACCTCATTAATAAATCATTTAAATAAATAAGATTATAAATATTAAAATATAATCCAAAAAATTTCATATTATTATTGGATTAATTTAGTTTGACCATGATTCATCTAATCTTCGACCTTAATGAGTTTTGGACCTCTAGAAACCTAAAATCATTATTTAATAAAATAATATTTTCGCACTTTCCTAAAGAATCCATCCCCCCCTTATAAAAAGCCCCCACCTCTAACCCATTACTCACACCTCTCAAGCCCCTTGGATATTCCAAAACCTAACAAAATAATCTCTCAAGATACCTCTCCTCCTCATAGAAGCCTTACCTTAGGAATAAATTACTTCATGAAGTCCTTTTGGTTCAATCCAAAGGGACTTACCCAAATAAAAAGAAACAATTTCTCTTAACTTCTTTTATTTTATTTTACTTATACAACACATAAACTCTTTTTATTCCTTTTTTATAACAAAAATAGTATTATAAATATACAATGATGTTTTTTGTGAATTATTAGAACTACACTTACACACACCACCATCTAATGGGTAAAGAAAATACTATTTCTACGGAAGGAAAACTGACTTCTCACGAAATAGTGACTATTCAATTATCTCTTACCACCTCATATGGTGGCCATTATGATGTCACTATATTTATATATGATATATATTATGTTTAGGTTTTCTTTATTCTTTTTATATTTTAATTTATAGCATACCTTTATGGTTTTCATTATGAGTAAACGTGATAATTTAATTTGAGGAAGTGCAGACTACTACCCACTCATTGTGATAAAACTCATTCATACCATACATGGGACACATAAAGGATGAAATTATTGAAATTATATATGATATTGTATTGGAATTATAATATAACTATGTATTATTATGTTTTCATTAAATTAAAATATGAAATAGAAATGAAAGTTGTGTTCATGCGTACGTATGACTTACCGTCTCCATGAATGGTGCATTTCATTTCTTATGTCCAAATGTTATGTACAGTTATAAATACATATATATAATGGATATATATGATATATATGATATATAAATCATGAATATCATTCTATATATAATGTACTCATGACCACACAGACAAATTGTAATTATAAGGAGTTCATTTTTTACTCAAGTAACAAATATCCACAAAACAACCATTATTAACTTAAATGATTGCATATTGTTTATAAAATGGTAATAAGTGATATAATAGGAATAATAAACTTTAAAAAGGGTTCTTAATCAAGTAAAAATTATATTAAGTTTATTATTCAGGAAGAACATGGAACAAACAATCCATGTCGGACATGAGGTAAGGGGTTTCTTATCTCACTTTTAATTCCATGAGATTTCCATTGTTTGCCACTTATTTATTGCTTGTGGTGTACTGTGTACAGCCATTTGATATATATTTTCCTAATTATCTTTATATACATTTTATGTTGTGATTCATTTGTTTTTTATTAACTTTTTTTAATACGACTCGATTGATTACAATGTGGTAAGGGGTTTTCATCTCATTTCTTATTCCAGTGGGATTCATGCTATATTTTACACTATTTCCTTTTGTGTAGGGGATGTACTACCCATGATTGTATTATTTGTGTAATATAATTTCATTTATTGGTATTTACATCTTCATTTAATTAACCATATTTCATGGGGTGTATGTTTCATATGTTACCCAATCGATAAGGGAACCCTTCACCCTCCTCTTTTTAAAAGACTTCTTTTTGTTATGTATTTTAATTTACATATTCTTATTCTGGGATATGTTCTTCTATATCATTATTGCTATAAATTTAATTTACATGTGATGATATACCCTTTTTTCTCTCATCAACTCATTTTATGAATTTTAAAGTGATGCTGTTAGGTTGTCAAATTTCTGTAAGGGAACTTTTTACCCAATTTCCATTCCTTAGTCTAATATTCTAATTATTTATTATTTCATGTTATGATTATGTGTGGAATTAGTGTTTATTTAATTATTATGTAAATCAAATCGCATTTTTCATGAACCCTCCCCATAAAGTGTACCCCTCCTTGGTAGACAATGTGATAAGGGAGATAATGACCCCCTGAATCCCACATCCAGTAGGCCCCAGGTTGGCGTCTAGCACTGAGGGTATATTAAACACACAAATGGGAGGCATTACCCTCTAAGAGAACACATGCGGAAGAGAGAGATAAGATAGACACCAACCAACTCCAAATAGGAAATGAAGTATAAAATAAAACCCAAGTGCACATATGTAATGTCATGCAAAAGTACTACAACTGAAAGGGAAAACTGCAAGTACCCATAAAAAAGTAAAAACAACGGCAACCACAAGCTCGAACAGCTCCTGCAACCCCAAGCTAGTAGAAACCAGCATGATCTACAACCTGCTCCAAATGACCTGAAAAACATTTTATATATACGTAATGTGAGTGTAACAGTATACTCAGTAGGATCCTCCCCAAATACTCTCGTGCAAAAGTAAATAAAGTATACTAAAGCCCAGTGAACAACAAGTGAAACCAACTCATCACCTAAACAGATATACTATTTTCCCAACCTCACCATGGCTACTCTCACTATGTAACTCATACAAGAATATATCATATAGTAAAGAATATCAAGGGTACCCTTCTATTAGTTCCCCACTGGTTTGCCGCTTTTTCCCAATGACATAGGTCATGTTCATCTCTCTCCAAAGGCTTGCTCGCAGACACCTTGGGTATGATCCACAATATGCACCACGTGCACCACAAAGGATTCCCCACAGACACCTGGGAGAAGCACCACACCATCCTCACAACCAAATGTAACCAGGTAGTTTAAGGGAGCCACCACAACTCACATAACGTGTATCATATGTCAGTTATTATAACTCAATCCATTACAGCACATACACCGAGTAAGGATCCTCAAGCCATCAGAACCTATACACATTACATCTATAGTAGTCCATAGGATTCTATATCCAGAATATATGTGTGTGAATAACCACAAGCCATTACATCCCTCTACACACATATATGGGGAAAACTAACCGTTGTGCCTGTAGTCTTGGGTTGGGATGACTTATTTAATGCTTTTTATTTGGATGTAATTGTTATTGTTCACACATACCATTTAAAAGTGTCTTTTAGACGATACAAAAAATGGAATTTGGAGGTAACCACTGTGCCTAATGGCACATGTATCTACCAAGAGAAGAGAGTGGGGTCAAAGGTGGTAGTCATCCATTCATCCTCCCACCGGAATGTTCGGGAAAACACCCCCCAGGGCTCAGAATCACTGGGGTGCCAGTTTCCCTTACTGAAACGGTGGAGTGGCATATAGAAACACAAAAAGTACAGAATATAATATAACTCACAACCACACTATGGGAATAACATAGTCTTAGACACAACTGTAGCTGACATCTCTCGGACTCCGGGATGCCACTTCTAAGACTAGGTATCCTATAAGCACACAACTATTTATGAGATTTATTAGATTACTACATTTCCATTTTATCAATTCCACTGTACGTTAATTAATTCTTCAAAAATTAATTAACCATGAACAATTCCACATTAAATTTTATTAACACCACATCCAAAAAATTCCACTGTCCCTTCAAAATTTTTCAACCTCATCAGTAATTTTCAACAAACTCCAACCCCATGGGTTAACATCATTTATTGAAACATTCAATATAGAATTACTTTCCCATATTCCTAGCCATTCTAGAAAAGCATCATATGCTACAAAACACAAGGTGGATCAACACAGTCAGTAGATGTACTGCCCGTCCAGTCTTTACCGCCTATAAGAAGAGAGTAGACCCATTCTAATTTGAGAGGATAATCACGAAAAACATGTGACATACCCCGCGTGTCTTCGCCTCATTCATAAGAAGGGTAAGCAAGACCAGCTACCTTGAGTAGTGGGGAAATGTAAAGTAGATAAACAACCAAAGAATCAACAAGAATCCAACAATCACATCGATCGGATTCCATCATCTCTGGTTTCCTCCCTAACTCCCACATGCATAAATCGATGCATCTCTCCACTCCAGGTGTCATCCGCTGCCACAACCAAAAGGCCTCTATGTCTCGACATATCACAACACCCCTCAAGGGTCACATCACAGCACAAGTAGGAGGAAATCAAACATCACAACAATTGGGCTATGGCCTTTTAGACAAACAAGTGGGTAACTCAAAACCCTTCAAGGAATTATAAAACAATCACATTCTTTAAACCATCTTGAATTAAAAGATTTAATCCATTGGTTTGAAAATTAGGATCCTAACCAGCAAGCTATCACCAATGATTATACATGCTTACTATGCCAATTTGATTAACATCAAATTACAACATGAACCCGATTCGTTCACATGCCTCTTTATAATTAGCCAAACAAATATCAATTAGTCCTGGTTTATGCTCTTTACCAATTTCCACCAAGAGAAACCGCTGAGAATGGAAAGCATAGATATCACACTCTCTAGCAAAACATGAGTCAATAACATACAATCGATATGATTTCGTTATTCAGTTCAAATTATTTTATTAGGTCAACTCCATGGTTATCCAATGGGATTCAACATGCTAACAATACGGTTGCACGTAAAAGAAAGAGACACAATGAATCCCTAACCTTAGAGGCTTTTGATGAAAACCCCAACAAAGGAAGAATGTATGAGAAAGACAAGTTGATTCTCCAAGAATCCTCCTTAGATATCTTCTCCTAACACAACCAAGACCAAAGCTCATCATATTCGACATCCACACTCTTAGATCTACCCATAAAGGGAATAGATCTGAGAAACCGAGAGAAGTGGGGGAGTAGATCTATGTAGATCTATGAAATCAAACAATAACGATTACATACCTCAAGAAACTGGCTTCGATTCGCTAAGATATGCCTTCGGATCACCTCCAAAGAGCTTGGTAGAGGTTCTCCTACCTTCAAGGAAGGGTAATCCAGAGTTATGGCCGCTTAGGGGCTTAAACGAACCATTTAGAGGAAAAACGAGTTAGATCCACAATTTTAGGATCTAGATTTAAGTGCCCACATAGTTAGTCCGCACGGTTTGACAAACTGTGTGCTAACCGTGCATTATATTCTGCCTCGTCAAACACTCCTCGCACAGCTTGGCCGCACGGTTAGACAAACCGTGCACTAATCATGCATTAGCCACTACCTCCAACACCAACCTTGCACAGTCTGGCAGCACGGTTTGGACATACCGTGCGCCGCCCGTGCGAAAGTTATTGCCTTTTAGCTTTCCTTAAAATTCCACCCAAACACTCCCGCCCAAGTCACCATGATTTCAAGGAACACCTCTAGCACCATCTTTTCACAAAGTAATGGACTGGAGCAGTCCGAGCCATAACATCAGATACCTGTCAAAACATTCTTGTCCATGAGAATCCAAAACCCACCTAATGTGAAAACCAAACAGGGTCTGAACAACTACCCATCAAGATACCTCTCAAAAGAGAGCAAGGCACCAAAGAAAAAAAGGGTACCATCTCATAAACAAGAATGTTTCATAACCACACAATTAACAGTGATACATGAAAAGAGTTAGACATCAAACAAATATGGGTACTGAGCATGCATTTGTGACTCACGTTCCCAGGTACTCTCCTATATTCCACCATGTCACCAAAAGACATGAACTAAGGGAATAGAATGCCGAAGCAACAACTTCTCCTTGCGTTCATGGATATCCATAGGTTGATCCTCAAAGGTTTCATCATCATAGACACTGATCTCTCATCAATCGATGATGTGAGAGTCGTCATGAAGATAACAACGGAGCTGTGATAGATGGAAAACATCATGTGTCCGACTCATCTGAGGGGGAAGTGCTACTCGATATGCCACAACTCCAACATGAGATAACACCTCGAAAGGCCCTAAAAACCAAGGAGAAAGATTACTTCCACATCCAAACCATCGTTGCCCACGACATGGAGTAACCTGCAGAAACACATGATCCCCAAAATTAAACTCTTAGGGTCTCATTCTTTGATCGGCATATTATTTCTGATGATCTTGCGTTGTCTTCATCCTCTCACGAATCACCTGAACCATCTCTATTGTATTCTGCACTAGTTCCAGTCTGAGAATTTCGGACTCTCCGACACCAGTCCAGCTCAACAGAGAATGGAAAGGCTGACCATAAAAGGATTCAAATGGCGAAACACCAATGGTGGAGTGATAACTATTATTTTAAGAAAACTACACCAAGGGTAAGTTCCTCTTCCATGAACCTCAGAAATCAAGAACACAAGAGCGTAGCATTTCTTCAAGAGTCTAGATGGTTCGCTCTGTCTGACCATCTGTTTGATGATGAAATACAGTGCTAAGGCAAAGTTGAGAACCTAAAGCATGTTGGAGACCTCTCCAAACCCGGGAGGTAAAATAAGGATCTCAATCAGAAATGATCATCCTATGGACTCCATGGTGTCTCACCACCTTCTATGGATACTTCCTCGACCAAACATCCCCCCCCCCGAGATCGACTCCTTGATCGCTGTGAAGTGGGACAATTTTGGTAAATGATCCACTGCCACCTAAATAGAATCATGTCCTCCCAGAGCTTGAGGAAAACATGTAACAAAGTCCATTGAGATGTCCTCCAACTTCTACTGAGGAATCTATAATGTCTCAAGAAGACCACATAGAACACGGTGTTCGGCCTTCACCTTCTGGCAGACTAAACATCGAGACACAAACTCTGTAATCGCACGCTTCAGCCCAGACCACCAAAAATGACTCTTCAAGGATCTGCACATCTTTGTCATGCCAGTATGTACTGCTAAAGGTGAACTATGGAACTCTCTGAGGACCGTATCGCGCATCATCAAAGGAAAAAACATCCATCCATGATACAATACTCTACATTATTCATCCTCAGACCAACCATGAGAGGCCTCACCACAAACAACTCAGTCTCTCCAAACTTCCACCTCTAGATCTCCAAACTGGGACTCTTCCACCTTCTGCACCTGGGATGACTATACCGTCATCTGAAAAAGACAACCTCTACACCCAAATTCTTTCATATCAAGATGTAAAGCTGACAGTTCTTCCATTACACTCCATGAATCTCCGGATTCACGCACAGCATCACTATGTGAATTTTGGCTCAGCGCATCATCCACAACATTCCCCTTTCCAAGTGTATATAATATTTCAAAGTCATATTCCTGCAAGAACTCCATCCACCGATGCTGTTGTTAGTTCAAGTCATGCTGAGTGAAAACATACCTCAAACTCTTATGATCTGTGAAGACCAAAACGCAGTCACCAATGAGGTAATGTCTCCACAACTTCAGAGAAAATTCTACGCCTGCTAACTCAAGATCAGGGGTGGAATAGTTGCGTTCATGGCGACAAAACTGCCGAGACCCATAAGAAACAACTGAACTTTGCTGCATAGGAATACAGCCTAACCCCAGATGTGATGCATTGTAGAAAACATCAAACTGAACTCCCCCAACTGGAAGACAAAGGAATGGACCACTTACTAACTTCTCTTTTAGATACTAGAATGCTTCCTGACACTGATCAGTGCATATGAAAGCCCGATCCATCCTAGTAAAATCTATCAGAGGAGTCGCAAATCAAGAGAAATTGGCTACGAACCACTTGTAGTAGCCTACGAGACCAAGGAAACATCGCACCTCTAACCCTGTCATGGGGGATGCCCAAGACACAACTACTTCATTCTTTGATAGATCCATAGCTACTCCCTATGGGGAATCAAAATCCCCCATGAAATGGACTTCTCGGGCCCAAAACTCACACTTCAACAACTTCTTGAACAACTAATGTTAGTGAAGAACTCCCAAAAAGACTCGTAGATGCTCTGCATGCTCCTCTTCAGATGTGGAGTACACAAGGATTTCATCGATGAAAACTACCCCGAACATGTCCCGGAACTCACAAAACATAGCATTCATCAATCCCATGAATACAACTGGTGCATTCGTCACGCCAAACGACATTAGAGCGAACTCAAAATGCCGATGACGCCAGCCGAAAGCAGTCTTCATGATATCCTTATCCATCACAAGCATCTGATGATATCCTAACCGCAAGTCTATCTTTGTGAACCAACGTGCACCCTATAGTTGATCGAATTAATCATAAATATGCGGAAGAGGATAGTTATTATTTATTTTCACTTTGTTTAATCGACTATAATCGAAACACAACCGCAATCAGACGTCGACCTTGTTTACGAACAAAACTGGTGCACCCCACAGTGACACACTTGACCAAAAAATACCGCACTTTAACAAACCATCAATATATATACGTATCTCTCATAACTCAGAAGGGTCCATCCTATATGGAGACATAGGGATATGAGATGCTATTAGCTGTAGCTCGATCCCAATATCGATCTCTCATTGAGGGGGTAATGCTACAAACTCTTCTGGAAAGATATCAGGGTACTCCTCTACGACCCTAGGAATAGAAAACTGCTGAACCTTTGAAGAACTCAACATCATCTCATCCATCACGGATGATAAGGATGGAACGCGCCTACGACCCATCTGAGGATCTCGCTCACCAACGAACACCACTTGTTCTCCATCCACACAAAAGAAAACGACCTCCTTCCAGAAGCAATCCATGATAGCCAACACCGAATACAACCAATCTATATCGAGGATGAAGTTGTATGGTTGTATTCGTAAACAAAGGAAATCTCCCCCAGAGAGGTGTTTCCCAAACACTAGCACACAGTCTTTACATAATTCAAACATGTCAGCTCGACCACCATCTGGCGTAGTCAACTCCAAGGGAATTGGAAGCCTCTCTACCTCAAGTCCCAAAGCATGGACCAGGGTAGGTGATATGAAGAGGGTGTCTCTCCTCAATCAAACAAGGCATACATCAAGGTAGAAAACATGCAAAGGGTACCTCGAATGACATCTGGCTCGTCTGGTGCTGGCAACGCTAGAGCATGAAGCTGACCATGACCTCCTCCACAGCCTCTCTGACCCTGATGATGACCAACACCATGGACGTTCTCTTCTCTCTGAGGATGAGGAGAATAATTAGGATGACCTCTATCTACCCCATCTACCCTTAGATGATCTAAATATGGTGCAATTTGTTGTTGCTGCCTCGGATGGAACTGCCTCAACGGAGGAACCTGAAGCATAGATCCTGGTGCACGATGACCACTCTGAAAGGTCAGTCACTCCCACTACGGATGGCCATGACCACCACAATAAAAACAAGTGCCTGATCCCTTGGCATAGGCCTAAGAGTTACTCCCTTTGGATAAGAGAGATTTGAAGGGCTGGGACCTACCCCCGACTGAATGGAAACTATTCTGCCCTGAAAACTGGGAACCCCGGACTACGACCTTTCTTCATGAGGGATCATGACGATCCCCCTCTCATGATGATCCGGTCCTGGAAAATGTCCTCTCAACAAACTCTTCCTTCTCTAGTACCTCAAGATATGTCTTTAGCATAAATGGGGTGACCTGGTGATGGATCTATCGATGCAAAGCCTCCTCGAAATGCCTCTCCCTGACCTCCTCATCTGGTAACAGGTCCGAAGCATATTGTAAAAGGTTCCTGAAACGGATTCCAAACTCTCAAACCATAGAGCTCCCCTGTCGAAGGGTATGAAGATCTTGGTGACTGGATGCCTTCGTAGTCGAAGAAAGGAACTCGACTCTAAACTTGTCTCGGAACTCCTATCATGAGATCACTGACTCCTCATGATCCCCAAGGAACAAGAACCACCACTTCCTCACTACTCCACGTAGCATCATCACAGCTAAGGACACCCAATGATCCTTCCGAGAACAGATCGAACTGAAGCATTTCTCGACCTCCTCCAAAAAGTCTTCTGTGAGTGCATCTAAAACAGAGCCCTCTTACTTCTGCAGACTCTGGTGTTAAAAATCTTGGAGTTTCTTCCTCCAAGTGTCGTAATCGTCAACCTCTACCCTATGGAAGTATGCTGGAACCGCCTGGTGGACATTTTCTGTGCAAACCTGACGAGGACGTTGACCTAGAGCCATACCTGTAAAATAACAAACACTTAGAGGTCCTAAGCCTGTAATATGGAAGAATCAATATTAATTAATTAATTTTTTTCTTTTATTCATTTTAGTTTAACCAATCCCATGGTCTACCCATTCAAACACAAGAACAAAGAAGAATGATGCATGATACTTTCCTAGGCCTTTACCCTGCAACCAGTATCAACCTGTTTAGTAGCCATTGTATACATAATGGTCCATACATCAGATCATATGGGGCCCTAAATGCCTATGTCTCATCCGGTCTCCAATTCTTACGTCACTTTCCAAACATGAATGACACCATTTCCCTACTAACCCATGCAACCTCACCTGTTCCCAACTCCAAACTCAATCTTATCCTCAACCAGACCTCTAATACCACTCTGTCACGACACCCTCCCCACAAAGTGTACCCCTCCATGGCCGGAAATGTGAGAAGTGAGATAATGACCCTCAAGTCCCACCTCCAGTAGGCCCCTGGTTGGCGACTAGCACCGAGGGTATAATAAACACACGAATGAGAGGCATTACCCTCTAAGAGAACACAAGCAGAAGAGAGAGATAAGATAGACACCAACCAACTCAAACACAGAACTGAAGTATAAAAGAAAACCCAAGTTCACATATTTAATGTCATGCAAAAGTACTAAAATAGAAATGGAAAAATGCAAGTTCCCAAATGAAAGTAAAAATAGCTGCATCCATAAGCCCGAACAGCTCCTGCAACCCCAAGCTAGTAGAAACCATCTAGATCTACAACCTTCTCCAAGTTACCTAGAAAATAGTTTATATATACGTAGGATGAGTATATGTGTATACTCAGTAAGATCCTCTTCGAAGCCTCTCGTGAAAAAGTAACGAAAGCATGCTAAAGCCCAGTGAAGAAGAAGTGAAACCAACTCATCACCTAAACAAGTATACTAAGTTCCCAACCTCACCATGGCTACTCTCACCAAGTAACGCATACAAGAATATATCATATAGAAAGAATATCAAGGGTACCCCACTACTACTTCCCCACTGGTTTTCCTCTTTTCCCCAACGACATACATCTTGTGCATCTCTCTCCAAAGGCTTGCCCGCAGACACCTGGGCTAAGCTCCTCAATCTGCACCATGTGCACCACAAAGGCTTGCCTGCAAACACCTGGACGAAGCACCACACCATCCTCACAACCAAAAGTAACCAGGTAGTTTCTGGGAGCCACTACAGCTCGCATAACGTGTATCATACGTCGGGTATTATACCTCAATACATTAACGCCCATACACTCAGTAAGGATCCTCATGACATCACAACCTATACACGTTACACCTATAGTTGTCCATAGGATACTGTCTCCATAATATATGTCTGCGAATAACCATATGCCGTTACATCCCTATACACACATATATGGGGAAAACTAACTGTTGTGCCTAATGTCACTAGTATCTACTAATAGAAGAGAGCGGGGTCAAAGGGGGTAGTCATCCATTCATACTCTCACTAGAATATTGGGGAAAACACCCCCTAGGGCTCAGAATCCCCGAGTTTCCAATTTCCCTTACTAACAGGGTAGAGTAGCCTATAGAAACACAAAAAGTACAGAATATACTATAACTCACAACCACAGTATGGGCATACCCTAGTCTTAGACACAACTGCAGCTAACGTCTCTCGGACTCCGCCTGCCACTTCTAAGGCTAGGTATCCTATAAGCACACAACCATTTAAAGGATTTATTAGATTACTTCATTCGCTTTTTATAAATTCCATTTTACGTTAATCAATTCATCAAACATTAATTAACCATGTATAATTCCACATTAAATTCCATTAACACCACATCCAAAAAGTTCCATTTTCGCTTCAAAAGTTCTCAACATCATCATTATGTTACAAAAAACTCCAACCCCATGGGTTAACATCATATATTCTAACATTCATTACAGAATTACTTTCCCATATTCCCAGGAATTATAGAAAAGAATCCTATGCTACTAAACACAAGGGGCCAAAACATGGTGAGTAGATGTACTACCCGTTGGGTCTTTTCCGCCTATAGAAAGAGCATATACCCATTATCCCATGAGAGACTAAACAAATAAATCACATGGCATACCCCGCATGTCTTCGCCTCTTTCAGAAGAAGGGTATGCAAGACCAGGTTCCTTGAGCAGTGTGGAAAATTAATGAAGATAAACAACCAAAGAAAAACAATCATCCTTCAATCACATCCATCCCATTCCATCATCACTGGTGTCCTCCTGGACACCCACATGCATAAACCGATGTATCTCGCCACTCTAGGCGTCATCCTCTGCCATAACCAAAAGGCATCTGTGCCTCCACATATCACAACACCCCTCCAGGGTTATATCAGAGCACAAGCAGCATAAAATCAAACATCAAATCAATTAGGCTATAGCCTTTTCAACATCCAATAAGGTAACTCAGAACCCTTCATGGAATTATCAAACAATCACATTCTTTAAACCATCTTGAATTAATAGATTTAATCAGCTGGTTCCAAAATCGGGAACCTATCCAGTAAGCTATCACAACAGATTATACATGCTTTCTATTCCAATTTGATTAACATAAAATTACAAAAGGAACCAGATTTTTTCACATGGCTCTTTATCTTTAGCCAAAAAAATATCAATTAGTCCAAGTTTACATTCTTTAACAATTTTCACCATGAAAAACTGCTAATAATTGAAAGCATAGATATCACACTATCTAGCTAAACATGAGGTAATAACATACAATCGATAAAATTTCATTATCCGGTTCAAAGTATTTCACTTTGTCAATTCCATGGTCATACAACGGGATTCAACATGCAAACAATATGGTTGTACGTATAAGAAAGAGAAGCAACGAATACCCTACCTCAAAGGCTTTTGACGAAAACCCCAACAAACAAAGAATGTACGAGAAAGACGGGTCGATTCTCCAAGAATCCTCCTTAGATCTCATCTCCTAACACAACAAAGTACAAAGCTCATCATATTCAACATCCACACACTTAGATCTGCCCATAATGGGAGTAGATATAAGAAACCGAAAGAAGAGGAGGAGTAGATATATGAAATTAAACATGAATGATCACATACCTGAAGAAACCAGCTTCGACTCGCCAAGAGAAGCCTTAAGATCGCCTCCAATGTTCTTGGGAGAGGTTCTCCTACCATCGAGGAAGGGTAATCCCGAGTTATCGCTGCTTAGGGGATTAAACGAACCATTTAGAAAAAAAAACGAGTTAGATCCACAATTTTAGGATCTAGATTCCTGTTCCCACACGGTTAGTCCGCACAGTTTGACAAACCATGTGTTAGCTTCTGCCTTAGAAAACACACCTCGCATGGTTAGGGCGCACGTTTGGACAAACCGTGCGCAAAACATGCGTTAGCCACTGCCTCCAACACCAGCCTCGCACGGTTTGGCCGCACTGTTTGGATAAACCGTGTGCCGCCCGTGTGAAATCTATTTCCCTTTAGATTTCCTTAAAAGTCCTCCCAAACGCACCCCCAAGTCACCTTGATTTCCCGGAACACCTCTAGCACCACATATTCACAAAGTAAAGGACTGGAGAGGTCCGGGCCATTACACATTTTTGTGGTTATACTTTTGATATATATAATCACTCGATTGATAAATTCTCAAGTCATCGATATGAACATGATAAGAGTAATTTTAACTCAATTTCCATTCATTGAGTTAAACATCCAAGTCATTGGTTTTCTCTTAAAAAGAACATGTGTGAATGTCCTGTGATTGATTTTCACTGAATATCCAATCATATTGAGTGTATTTATATTTTTCTCATATTATTATGTAATTTATTTATCATTAATCTAATTATACAATTTTTATAAGGAATTTTGTTTCAATTTTCATTCCATGGAGACTTCATTGTAGTTATGCACTAATTCACTCTTATATAGTGTTTATACTCTCCTTTAGCATATTATATCATGAATCCCATTATTCTCATGATATTATAATTTTCTGATTAAATATTATTCATCAATTATTTGTATTCAAGAACCTCTCATTTTGGTAAAAACACTTTAACTAAAATATCTTTTTAAATGTTTTAAAGATTTATTCATCTAAATATTTCTCATTAATGTCCATTTTTAAAAAAATGGTTTTTACGATTTTTTTATTTATAGAGACATTATTGTTTTCAAATGACAATTCATTTAAAATATTCAAAGTGTTATGGGACACTTTGATTCAAAAAGCTTTTTATTAAATGTTTAAAATGGTTTTGAAAATGGTTATGAGAAAACATTGATTATGTCAATATCTTGAAATGATATATTGTGATTAGAATGTGGGAATGTTATATTTCTTTTATGGTTGTGTTATGTGTTATGAATATGTTATGGTTATTGGGCGTTGTTTACGTATACAGGTGGTTCTGTGATAAACATATGTTATGTGAGCCCGAGATATCTCTTCAATGCATTGGGTAATGCGATGGAGGTAAACATTAATTTTTCTCCTAAGAGAATTAGGGAATATGTTGTGATGGGTATTCTAAATGTGACTCCCTATGTAGCTGTGATATATACAATGTATGTATGTTATGAATGCCATAATTTACCTTTATAATTAATGATTTTTGTGTGTTATTCATAAATCTTATGAATTCGTAAGGTATGTTATGATTGAAAAGTATGGTTTCATTAATTTGTATTTAATGATGGGATAATGGTTTCCTTCCTTATTTTATAATCCTTTCTGAGTTTTTTATGCTCATCCCATTTTTTTTGAAATTTTTTCCACATAACATAAAGATGAATATGGTCCATGATGGGATCATGGAAAAGTCATGTTATCAAAATCATGGAAGTTGACATATTTCTTTTTAAGATTTTAATTTTCTGAAAATAATTGATATTGAGTAGTAGTGTCTACATGTAATTTTCATGTTGATATGTAATAGTTATGGCCTAATTATCTAAAACTCTAAACTTGAAAAGATCCTCAATGTGAATTCTTGACACAATTCAATATTATATAATGTTTATGGTCCTGTCCTTATAGACAAGAATTTACGTAATTCTTTTTTTCACATAACGAGGCTTAAACCAATTCCCAGGTCCTTCAGAAGTTCATATAAAAACCCATACTTTTATAGGAGAAGAACCAAACTATAATTTTATAGGTTCATTATTAAGTTCTATAATTTTTATGTTTATATGGAACCCATAATTTTATGGGTGAAAAACTAACCTGGTCTTTGACATGGACATGCCAAACATAGACTTTTAGAGGCCCAGCCAAATCCTCCTATATGTTACCTAAAAATATGATCACCATCATATAAGGGGATAATCTAAACATATTATCTTCATGATAAATAATTTATTATATTTTTTATAGGTTAAAAAGGAACCCTTATTCTATGATGATATAATAAACCAATTCATACTATTTGTTATGGTAGTATAACCCCATTCAAGATGAAAAATTGTGTAAAATACATCTCATACCATTAAAACACAATGAATGTATAAATAATGATAAATCTATGAGTGGGAATTGATTAATATTATACTTATTGAATTAGGTAGTGGTCAAACCCTTAATGATGTTAAAACAGTGATGATGGGGCATCACATGTTTTACTTCAATAAAAATATGAAAAATGAAAGTACATGACCCCATTGTGAACTATATAGAATGAGTGAGTAAAAAAATGTCATTTAATTATCTGTTCACTATATTCCATAGTCCTTTTATATAAAAAATATAAAAAATATATTTTTTATGTTATAATCCATAATACTCATTCATATATTTCAGCGTTAAAAACTCCACATTGAGGTAGTGTTTAATTATCTTTTATGAATTGTAAAACATATAAAAATTATATAAAATATTCACATTAGAATAAGAAAAAGTTCTGAATGTAATGAATATACTGATTTGGGTACATAATATGTTCCATGGAATACCCCCATAAATCATTGGATACTGACTCTTCATATTCCAAAGTCAATTGTAAACGTCGACGGGCTTATATTATAGTCAAATGATTCACTTATATTTTTTAGAAAAGAGGAAAAATTAATATATATGTGAATTTAAAAATGATATTTTACCAATTTAGAAGTTATTAATCTATATTAAAATTATTTAAGAATGACCTGAAAACATTTTATAGAAAGTATATACATTCCATTAGGTGGGAATTTGAATTTATCATGTTCCAAAATTATAGAATGAATATTCACACATACTTAACCCCATATAAATCTATGTTAATCCTTCATTAGAAAATTTAAATATATTTCATGTGGATTTTAATTAATAAAATGAAATTTTATATAAAAAAATCATTAAATTATATTGATTATAAACATGTACAAAATTAAAATTTATAGTATTATGTAACGTAGAACATATTTCAAGGTTTAAGAATATCTTATATATATTCAGATAACCGCATAGGGAAATCCATGTAGTGGACTCACATAGTGTATTTTGATATGTTAATAATTTAATAGATTAATATTGGATATTTTTGTATGAGAATCATGTAGGTGATTCACCATATATGTTAATTCATCATGTTTGTAAAATTTCATGTAGGTGTAGTCTGAAACCTGTAAATAGTTTGACTTATCAAATTTCAAACTTGGACCATACCATATAAATGGAAGAATTAGGCTTATCCCTAGATAAATTATATTTATAAAATTATTCTATCAGTTCATAGATTCTATAATCACCTTAATCATACTTCTGTATCTTTTTATATAATCACAATATCATAGAAATATTTCTATAATAAATTGTAGAATCGAAATTGTAAAAATTTAGTGAATTATAAACGAAATTAGGTGATCATAGAAATAAATTTAGAGTTTTTTGTATTAAAATTGAATTTTGATAATGATTTTATATTTCATGTGAAATAATTATCATTCAATTTGGTGATTTTTAGATCACAATATTGTCAAAATACAGAAGGTATCTGATTCATGAAATCGGATACACGGATTAAAAATTGGCTATACAGATTCACAATATGCTACATGGTGAATATTAAAAAGGATACATGGGAATAAAAAACATTTATAAATGATATTTCAAGGTCCAAAATGATTTATTTATCCCATGAGCTTAATTTAAGACCCACAGAAAAAGAAATGTAAAATCAAAACATGAAAATAAATGATATTTTAAGGAATTGAATATTACGATCTCATAAAATTGAAGAAATCATTAATAAAGACATCAGATATTAAAATAAAATAAAATAAATTATATTGGAATTAATGTAACATCCAACACATTAAATATATAACATCTCTAGTTAAATATGAAACAAAATTAAGAAATTTGTTAAATATAATAAAATATGTAAAATTATCAAAGTATGAAGACTTATGTTAAATATAATAAAAAAGTTAATATTACCAATGATATGATATTTTTTAGTTATCATTAAATGATGTGGATCAAGGAGCCACTGAACCCACATAATGTGGTAATTTTTTATGAAAAAATAAGTATTTTTTACTGTAAAAAAGGATTTTAATTGAAATGATGTATAATAGATACTCTCTTAGTATTTATTTTTTAATGAATAAAATATTATGTTATGATACATTTGAATTAATCCAAAACCAATTGGTTCTTTTAGAAAACATAATCATGTTAATGAATATAGTATTCAACTACATAGTATATTCCACTATTCACATAAAAATATACCCTTTTAGAAAAGTCCAAAAAATATACTTTATGGTAATTTTGAATAGATGAATCAAAACAATAAATTCATTTTATAATATTAGTATTATAAAATATATAAATTTAGTTTTTATAAAATACAACAAAATACATTGAAAATATTTTTTTTAATAAATACAACATCTTTCTAAAAATGAAAAATCACATTATGCTCCCATATCATGATAAATTTATTTATATGTTTATATTGA
Source organism: Viscum album (assembly GCA_963277665.1). Taxonomy (NCBI): domain Eukaryota; kingdom Viridiplantae; phylum Streptophyta; class Magnoliopsida; order Santalales; family Viscaceae; genus Viscum; species Viscum album. The sequence goes on from OY728147.1 coordinate 626,464,148, forward strand.
TATCTTTTATTTTGATTGTATATAATTAATATGCATATAATATAATATTTATTTGATATAAAATTACCCATGTCATTCAAAAAAATATTAGTAATCTACTCGTACCTATGACATGGAATCTATAGTAGATATCCATCATGCTCTGCCACACATAACATGTAAAAGGATTCACTAAAATTAACTATCACATATGGTTCATTCCATAAAATCACACATTAGACCAAATATCTATGGCCAAGGATATTTCTCCACTTATCACGACTGACATGGAATCTTCCTTTTTTAATGTACACTAAAAAACATCTCATAATGATTAAAATATAGGTTGGTGACTCTGTATCCCATTAAAGGTTTTATTATTTAAGTAACTAATTACATTCCAACTATAAATGGATTTTAGTGTCCACATGGTCATCAAATATTGTTCAAGGATATTACCATGATCAGTGTATCTATAATCCTTGACTTGAACCGCGAATTCTGATTTGGGGAAGAAGAGGAAATTATTATTTCCTCCTCATATGAAAGTGGTAGTCGACAAGTAGTGAGGTATCAACATATTTAAGTGGGGAGACTATACACTCCATATATTATACCTTCAAGAATAATATAAATAAAATATAATTAAAATCATACTGAAAAAGGTACTAGGAAATAATATCAAATGCAATACGTGTGATCCAATAAATAAATATATAAATGGGTTTCTGTTGTAGAATGCTAAATTATTCAATCTTAATGGAAAAGTGGGATAAAAATATCATCATAAATTTTTTAAAATGTGTCCAAATTTTTTTTCTAACCCCAATCATCCATCTCCTCAAATCCTAATTATAAGGTACTTTCTATTTACTAAATTCTTTACCATCAAATCTACATGTGCACTGAGATGCACATGCAGGGTGTGAGTAATAAACCCAATTAAAAACCACCAAGGCCTCCATAACATAAATGAGCATAATATAAAATAGTTTATGGTATGAATTAAGTAACGAATTTAATAAAAATAAATCCACACAAGTTTCATGTCATTGTGAGATAACTAAGATCCCACATACCCTGAGCCCATCTACTTCATCTCAATACTAGTATGGATGTAGGTGTTTATCAACTAATTAAGAGATTTAAGAAAACACTACATTACCAACAAGAATGGTGTTCATTATCAGGAACATCATATGTGCCAACTAGATTGTAGTAATTATTAAGAATATAACACGCCACAACTTAATGGTGGTCATTTTTTGGAACACCGCATGAATTACCTGAACCATGATCATTTTTTTAGATCATATGAAGCCAAACAATAATGGTGGTCCTTATTTTTAGATGATGGTAACTCCCACTGAACTTTTTTGAAGTAATTGGAAATTACATCACACCACCTTGTAATTTTACATGTTCATCCTAAATCTAGTTAAATCTCATCTCATTCATGGTCTACTCCTGTATCAAAAATCATGTCTATGATTTGAAACATACCATTAGATGAGATATCATCACTATTCATCATCATACAATCATGCTCCCCCTCCATTTGGCCATATAAACAAATCCAAGAAACCCTGTCATTTCGACACTTGATCATGTTTCAAATAACAAATCAATACCATAAGAAAAATGTACTATAATTAGGAACATCATATAATATGATGAAAAATTTCCAATATTATACAGAAAATCATATAATCACAAACAACTATGTTACCATTCCCCCCCCCCCACACCCACTTGTAAACACAATACAAGAATTGGTTATCATTGATAGAAAAACATATTATGATAATGTAAAATATAAAGCCCAAAATAGTAGATAACTTCATAAATCATGGTGGTTAATGTAAACACTGTGGTTCATCAAGTAATTGTCTCCCAAATCACATCTATATATTATTTAGTTCAAACTGCTCATAAAAAATTCCTGTAGATAAATCCAACTATCTTTCTCCAACGAGAAAACACACACCATGGGATAAAATATTTCTATATTCTTGATATTTGAAAGTTATTGATTTAAACGGGTATGATAATCAACCATTAATACCATAAATACTAATTATAATTACGAAAGTAATGAGAAATATTTTCTACTTAATAATTCAAGATATCAATGATAAATTTTTATGATCTATCGATAATTCTTGGTTATTAAAATTTAAATATTTTGTATCATATTTCTCCGTAAATCATATGAAATTACATTTTTCAAATTGAATGTGAAATGTAATACCTAGATGTAATCCTCTGAAAGATTATAAAAATCTGATTAATTGTTCATAATGGTCATATGCGGCTTCAAATATCATACCGAAATGAAATTTTCGCAAATGAAACTGAATATGATCTCCATAAATGAGGGGATGTAAGATTATTTTTTAAGGTAACCTATGAACTGGTCCATGAAATCAAAAATAAAAAATTAAATTCACCATTTATTTTTTATTTTTGTTGATTCTTAATTATGGAGGATTAAAAACCTTCAAAATATGTTTTAAAAAAAATATGAATGGATTTTTTTTATTTGGCTTTTTGATTTTATTATCTTGAATACAGTATAAATGTTTGATCTAGAAGATATGAAATACGAGAGACATCTCACTTGACGACTCTCTGGTGATCTTTGGGGAGATGATCAATGGAAAATCCACTGGAATGTTATTTTGATCCTAAGGACATATTTATTCCCCCCTCCAAGGTGGTGGTTACTGGTGGTGGGATTTCTTTGAATCCGATGGATGCAGTTATGGAAGATGTGATGAACCCTAAGATGAAGCCTGAGGGTTATACTTCCTGGAAATGGGTTTTTTCTGAATCTCAGCATGAATCTGCTTATTTACATAGATGGATTTTCATGAATGGCTATATTTTATTTGTGGAAGTGATTCCAAAATTTTTGGAAGCCCGTATTTAAGAATGCCGGTTCTCCCTCCTCGTCAGGTTACCGGGAACTCGAAGTGATACCCCTTTAAGGTTTGATGAAGTGCGGGCTCGTTTATCACAGAGTTGGGGCTTCAATGACTAACGTTTGATCTCAATTGGGAGAGGTACAATCCCTATTGTTTTTCAATTTAAGGAACATCAAATTGTTTCCTAGAGTTTTGGACCAGTTGTGCTGAAACTTGGTAACATTATGGTTCAACAGTGGGATCATTTAACAATTCCTCTTGAAATTAAGAACTCCTCCACTCAAAATTGGATTCAAATTAGGGGTTTTAATTACTTTTTCTGGCATCCATCAGTTTTGTGGGAGGTCTCCTCTGTTGTTGGTTGTCCAATTAAGGTTTACAAGGAATAAAAGCATCCTAGGTATGGTCACTTTTCTTGTGTATTGTTAGAGATTTATTTAGATCAAGTTATTATTGACACAATTTTCAATGTTTTGGGTGATATTAAGGTAGAAATAGATATACAATTTGAGTGGTTAGCTACATTATGTAAGTCTTTCCTATATATTGTCCACGCTATTGAGAAACGTCATAGAAATATGAAATGTTCACTATGTAAATCCTTGGGTCATGCCCCAGATCAGTTCAAGAAGAAACATTTTTACCCTATTGGTAGTAAGAATGGTTTTAGGAGGAAGGATCCTCACAATGATTGTATTTCCACATTTTTCGAGGTCGTTTGACAAGGTTTGTCAAAGCCTGATGCATTTTAGCAACCTAATAATGCAGCTGTTGTGCCATTGAATGGTGGATAATTGGAGAAGGATACCTTTGGAGTCACTAGGGGTATATATTACATGTCCATGGCTGATGTGGCTGAGGAAGAGGAAGAGAATCAATCTTTGCATGAGGCTACTATCCCAAATTATGTAAATCAAGAGTTAGACCACACTGCACTAGCCTCTACTTGTAGGAAGGGTATGATGATGATTTTGGATACTGATAGATTCTAGTTTGTGATTCCTAAGAAGCCGAGGGAATCTCCAATTATTCATAATGAGGTACCGGTGTCCAATGTGGAGGCTCAGATGGAACTGGCTCCGATGGTGGACAATTATTCTATAGGATTTGTAGCTGTACAACAGGGGATTCAGGATGGTGTGCATGTGGATAGAATTGCATCTGTCGAGAAGTCTGGTGGTCCTAAAGGTGTTCTAGGGGGAGGTTCTGCTCCGATCTTTTACATCTATGCAGGGTGATATTCTAGAAGGATCTCCCCAACTAATTTGGAGGAATTATCTACAACTAGTCATGTAAAGAACCTCACACGATCTCCTCCAATGGTTACAGATCAGGTAGGGACTAATCAGGATTCCATTTCAATGGTTTCATCTAGTAATGTGGCATTGCGAGGACATATGAAGCTATCTATCAATTTCTTTTCAATGTTAGATTCTATTAATACTCTTGAGTTTTATTTTCTTAATCTTTAAGGACTCAAGAATGAAAGATGATGTAACCGAATGTGCTCTTCCTTGACACCTGCTATTGTTGATTGATTGGAGACCCCAAAAGAGATGGACCAGCCTGTTCATAATGCTTCACATTCTTTTCTGGTTGTGGATGACTCCAAGGATGTACATGAGGCTCCTCAAGACCTACATGAAGAGTCTCCTCCTGGTAATGCTCACCAGTATGATATCTCCTCTATTAAGGTTTTTCATTCAAGGTTTCATGGGGAAGCATCTCATAAAGAAATTGAATTGAGAAATATAGAGGTTTCGGTGATGGATGATGAACCAGTGATTAAAAGGGGAATAGAGCTCTATCCAGCGAATCGGGGAGTTTCTTGGGGTCGAGGTTGGCCAAGTAAAAGGTAATAATTTGTTATATGTTGTATCTTTTTAATTTGCTATCCATGTGTGGTGTTTCACATGTAAGAATTTCCTCAAGTCTGTTTTACCACTAAACTTTTTTAATAATTATTTGGGGTTATGGTTTTTGGTTTCTGATCCGATGGTTGAGCCGCTTTTAGTATAAATGGTTGATCTAGAAGATGAAAATTAAAAAAAAAGTAAAAAAGAAATCCTTTTTTCAGAAAATGTAGATGCATAGTGGTAACTAGGTTTTACCATTTTGTATTTTACAACATCAATAATATCCTTAAATACCCTTTAGAAATTACTACTTACCTATATATTTATAGGGAGAAACCCTTTTGTAAATAATTCACACACTAATTAATCCTTTGAATAAAAACTATTAACTTTCTTAGGTGATATAAATACCCACACTAATCCATTTTAAACAAAGAGTTATTCTTACATGATGCTTGGTAGATCCTTAAAAACCTAGGAATAGAGAACATACCTTTCTAAATATAGGGTAAACAATCCTCTGACATTTACATAGTCTTTATAAACTCCTAGTAACATATTTGAAACTCATAAAAACAAACCAGTTTATAGGATGGGTGATTTTAACCTTACAGGAGCCCTATTCAATATAAAATTCAAATAATTTAAATGAAAATTTAAAATTTTCATAAATTTTGTTTATGTATTAACCCAATATGTATTATAAAAATGAGGATCCTACAATTCTCCTCCTTTTATGACTCCTCTCCAATCTGAAGTACCATAAAACATTGTTATCCTAACATTGGGTTCACCATATAAAAAACCCTGTCACCCCTAGTGAACTATAACGATATCCTCCTATAATCACCATATGATATTAATCTATACTCAGTAGTGAAAATCCACATCCTCATTATCTATACTCTCTCAGTGGTATCCCACATAAAATTGGGCCCTAAAACAATTGAACCACTAACCTCATCGCAATAAAATGTTTAATGAAATGCTCTACAATAAAGAGCCTTATTAGTTTTAATCTGAATCTTATCCTAGTAACTATAATTATACATGAACTAAACCAATGTTAGAAGACATACCACCCTACACTGATGTCTGAAACAAAATCTCATAGAATATCTTCGAATATTTTAATAGTCTACTATGATTATTTATCTATTTATGTATGATATGATGTTCCAATTATTATCTATGTACCTATGTAAATATTTGTTACATTCCCAAATTTTAACATAAAACATGATCTTCAAAAAAATATTATTATCAACAGAAATCTAGACTAGTGCATTATCCCTTAAAAAATAACACTTTCCTATCTCATCAACAATGAGAGATTACCAGCATCGACCATAGCAGCCCGGATCCAGTACATTACTTTATTACATCACGATAGATACAAAACTCTAATCCAAAAGGACCGAATGATTTAAATTTTTTTGAAAACCTGATTACATACATGGTACAAATGTTAGATTGGAAAATGAAAATAAAACACAGTACATATGAAAAAATAATTACACTTGAAACTCATTCAATGATATCTTCTTCATAATACAGGGAATGAGAAAAAATAATAGGGAACTCAAATGCTAAGAAAGGGTTACGTAAAATGAAATCTATCATTAATTAATAATGAATAATAAATATGGAATTTTATATAATTGAACAAACATTCCATTTTAATAAATGGGTAATGAATAATAGTCATGAAAAGTTAAATAACAGAAGACACCGGCCATTTAATCAATAAGAAGACAATAAAAATATTTCCATAGAATTTTTAGTAGTCAAAATATAATTTATTATAATAAATTACTTCTAAAGTGAGGAAATTCTTAATTATTGGATTTAATGTTTCCCATGAAGGTGATACATTTACTATAATGAACTATTCTCAAGACCATTTAAAACCATTGGTAAATTCCCATTTGAATTGGACCTATAAATCATCCCATGATACTAACAGTTCCTCAAGGTTATATCATTAACAAGGACCCACCAATTTCTATAGGTCCAAATCATTCCTCATATATCAAATAATCTATTTAATAATATTCCTTATCATCAAATATTCGTTATGAGCAAATAATGTGGATTTATAAAAATTTACCCAATTTACCAAATAACATTCAATGTAAAAAATGTATTTTTAAAAAAATTTATATGGTTTGGAAAATAATCAGATCAATAACACATGAATATTTATATTTTATAGAAATTTTATTTTAAATGAAAAATTAATACTGAAAAGTGATTGTTTCAATTCAAAGTTAACAATGACAGAAGAAAGTGATATTTCACAATAACATATATCACATAGTAATTTTGAAATGAAATCCCCTAGGATGAAATGTTTCAAATCGAATGTCAAAATAACATGAATAATAAAATATTCATTATATTACATATAAAAGGGGAAGTATATACACTATGTAAAAGTGAATTGATGAATAATAAAAAATAAGTCTAAATGTAATGTAAATTGATATGTAATCCCTTACCTTATACCCTCTTATGGTTGAATGAAAATTATCCTCTTGTGTAATGGTTTTAAGAAGGTTATAATCTTATAAAAACCATATTAATTATTTATAACATCATATATTCTAATTTTAAAACATCTTATCGCTAATTTTTTAATATTATTTCATTATTTTCCATGTTTCAAAGGTTAATTTCCTTGTTTCTAGGGTATATACAACTTGTTATTTTTTGATCAACAAACATATAGTAGTATTTATTAATCCCCGTCATTCAAATAATTACTCCAATATCATATATACTAGGAATATATTTATTTAATGTAATCCAAAAAATTTATTGATGGGAAATGGAATTTGACATTCATAGAGATGGTAGATCGTACGTATACATAACATTATTTCCATTTTCCTTTCATTTTAATAGATTGTACATTAATTGAAATATATTTGTATTAACATTAAAATATCATGTTTTGGTTATATATATAACATTTTTTTTCAAATAATATTTAATACCTTCTATATAAAGTTTGAATAAATCCCAGCACTTCGCGAGGCATTATTCTTCTGTACACACAAATAACATTATAGTATTCTTAAAAATGGAAGTCATGAAATTATGCGTTATATAAAAAAAGAATCAAATGAGGAAATTATAAATATCATATATATAACATATAAACAATAAATAAATCCTTATTCTATACCATTAATGTTTGTAATGGAAAAGTGAATGACATCAGTTCGCCAAGCGGTAGTCTTCCGTACACAAGAACGATGATTCTGTATCCCATTTTATGATGGTGTGTGTATTTTAGCACTTAAAATTAAAATTAAAACATATAATTATATTTATTATATTTAGGTTATTATATAATAATGATATAATAAAAATTTAGGGACTTAAAAATTGGAATAAAATGAAAACAATTTTAGGAAAACAATAACTTTTCTTAGAGTAACCTCCATAGGTTTTCACTAATTCCCTCATAAGTAAGATTTACTCCAAATATCAGGATTATATATTTATGGTATATCTTTTGGGGTGTAAATTATGGAGTGATTTTCTTACCCTAATGGGTTTAAAGGTTTGATGTGGGGAGGTGGTTAGTGACATTTTATAAGTGGGGTGAGTAGAAAACTTCTAAATTTTTGAAAAAGAGATCTATACACACGTTCTTTCATGTAAAGTGGCTATATTAGTTAAAATATTAGATTCAAGAAGTATTTACTTAAAAATATCTGCATTTTCATGTTGTGTGAGATGTTCATAGGTCATTTGGACCAATAAGATAAAATTTTAGTCCCTTCATAAAATCGTTTTTTCATAAATCACTACAATTAATTTTATCTTTTTTACTAATTAAATTGGTATAGAATAAGTTATAACATATTATAAATTATAAATTATTACTACTAAAAACTTATAATCCATTTTATCAAATTTTAATCATATACGTGGAAGAAATTAATTTAAAATTAATCCCACATACAATATGTGAAAGAAGGTTTTTTGAGTTCAAATGTTCATATGTTTCCTATGTTTTAAAGGATAAATTTTGTGTAAAAAATAATTAAAATAAATAATATCTGATTAATTTATATATAATTTACATATTAGGATTTCAAAATAAATTTATAATATAATTTATCATCACAAATAATGTAGAATTAATGTCAGATTTCAATTAAAATTTAGTATTTCTCAATACTTGTAAAAAGAGTAAACATTACAAAAAATATACAAAATTCACCCTTAGATAATCTTGAAATTACTCATTCAAAAATTAAGTTTAAATTTTCAAACATAGGGTTTTAAACTTTAATATTTTGTCCTAAAACAAGTGCGCTTCTGAAAGGCGGTAAAATTTCTTTTCAAAAAAACAACTTCTTATGCATAAAATTATATTTATTCTTATATTATGTAAATGAAATATATTGGAATAATGTAAAAAAAATTATATAATTTATAATATATAAACTTAATCAAGATAAATCACTATGAGTTATTTTTTTTAATTTATTACGATTTAATGTTTTCAACAAAAATACTGTTTATTAAAAAAAGATTCATTTTTATTCATTTAATTTTTAAATCCATTTATAAATAAATTGTAACCAATGATATCAATCGTATATTTTTTTATGTAATTGAATCCAATATATAACCACAATTGTAATGTTAGGAAATAATTTTATCTTTAAATATTACTATTTTTACTTTTCGGTAAGCCATAGTCATGCGTGCAACACAAGCCATCGAAAAAGTCATTATTGCATGTAATAAAAGATAACTTAGTATTGAGAGAATTTCATGACATCAATTAAAAAATTATTATAAAAAGAATATATTTTAATGTGTTTGGGGTGTTATATTATTCCCTCCCATAGATATTTTGACCTCTAAATTTTAGAGGTATTAAATTCTTAACAAATGAGGGTAGTTCTTTTCCATAAAATCATCTTGTTCCCATGTTGCTTCCAGCATTTTGGGATTCCTCCAAAGTACCTTCACCAGATGAGTAATATGATTCCTTAGTAAATCCTCTCCGATATCACAAATTTGAATGGGTTCTTCACTATATGGTATTTCATGTTCCAAATCTATTTCATTAATGACGAGTACATACAATGGGTCTTGAATTCAATTTATTTGCAAAGATATTTGGAAGACATATATTACATTTGAGATATTTTTTGGAATTATAAACTGAAAAACCATTACTCAAATTCATTACTTATTTTTTAAGGGTATAATGTACCCAGGGCTCAGATTCCCTTTATTTCCAAACCATACAAAACTCTTCCAAAGAGACAAATTCAAGAAAACATGGTCTCCCACATGAAATTCAAAATACTTCCTCGTATTATCATCATTAATATTATTGATACATTAATATGATTTAATGTGGGACAAAATAGTATTTTTCATTTAATATTTTCACTTCTACATGTTCTATTCCTACATGTTTCCTTTCATAAACATCATTCCATTATGTTGGGTGAGACATATCGTACCATATAATGCCTCATATGACACTGTTTGAATAGTTTAATGTGAACTATAGTTATATGAAAACTCTAAAAAAGGTAAACATTGATCACACATACCATGAATGTCTAGTGGGATAGACCTCAATATGTCTTGAGTTATTTAAATTATTTTTTTGGGCTGCCTATTAGTTTGGGGTAGTATGTAGTGCTCCAATGAAGATCAGTATGGAGATCATTCTAAAGTCTCTTCCTTAAATTTGATGTAAAATGGGGATCTGGATTTGAAACAATTGATATAGGTGAACCATGATGTCTCACGAAATCATTATATATATCCTTGATAGTCACTGAAGAGGTAAATATTCTCTAATAGAGATGAAATTGTTAGATTTGGTTTAGTTATTAATGTTAACCCATAATGATTATTTCATTTTAGGAGAATTTTATATTCATAGGAATATTTATAATGTAATTTCATCATGTTTACAATAATTTTTAGTATTTGGTTTCATGAAACTTCTAGGATACTGCCTCATATATTTAACTTGTTGGAAAACCATACATTAGGACTCAAAGTTTTCAATTTCTAGCCGCATGTTATCCCAACAAAATGTTCCATAAAACCCATATACATCATTGTGCTATATTGGTTTATAGAGAAATTAGATCTATGAGCATCATCCAAAAATTTTATTTTTATCTGGGTATATATGGATCACTTAATCTCTTTCCAAATTTTAGTTCACCATATTCATAGTGTCTTATAATTTCCCATCATTCATAATTTTAATCATCCTCTAAAATTTCTCATCATCATATTGAGAATTCGTTATCTTCTATAATAATGATGGTATTGAAATCATTTGAAAATTAGTAAATATATCCCCTAACTTATTAAATTACATATCCATATTTATTAGATTCATTATCATAAGTTCCCTCTCAATCCTCAGTTAGGTTAGAACTCTATAATCCTTCCTTCTCAATGCATCCAAATCCATATTTTCATATTGGGTAGTTTTAGAAATCATAATCCTTGAGAAACAAGAACCATCACCTTTGTATCATATTGATCTATTTTTGTGATAAGATGTATTTCAACCTTTTATGATTTATGTACATCTCACATAATTCACCATAGAGAAAAGGTCTCCATAATTTCAAAGTAAATATCATAGTTTCCAACTAAATATCATGGGTTGTATAGTTCTTTTTGAGAATTATCAATATCATTGATGCATATACAATAACATTATAATTTATCACTCTAAAAAACCATGTCACTTCTTTTATGCATCACTATATGTAATAAAAAATCATCACATCATATGTTAGAGTTAAAATCATATCATTTACCATTATATTCTTTAGTTAAACCAAAAAAATTTCATTCCTTTTTCTAAACAAACCTAATAGATTTACGTGTAATATTGGTTAATAGGCTAACCAATAAAGATATTTTTTGAAAGAATCAATGATAGTAACTTTATAGAAAAACTAAAATATTTACCTCATTTATGTTCATTGGTTTAGGACATTATTATAATTCATTTATCATTTCAGGACATGTTGATATTCTATTTTTGGGGAAAATACTTCAAGGAAATAAAAATTCACGAGGATAAAAATAACACTTATTAAATTTCCCATATAACTCATTCCAAGTAATATTCATCAAAATGATATTAATGTTATTCTCATGGTCATCATATCTTTAATAATATATATTAATATCATTAATGAATTCCAAAACAAAATGATCATGTTAATCCTTGAATACACAATTCATTAGATCTATTAAAATAGGGGTGTATTAGTCAATCCTGAAATCATTATTGTTAACTTGTAATGTAAAAACCTCATTTGAATGGATATATTCAGAATTTATTCATTACATATTAATAATTCATGGTAACTATATTAAAGATCAATATTTTAAAAATACTGAGATCCAATGACTTGATCATATAGGTTATAAATGTGACAATAAATATACGTTTTATTTATCAGAATAGAATATATTTTTATATAGTAAGTGAATATCCTCAAGGATCCATATTTATTTTTAATAAATAGAATATGGGATCCCCAAGGAGAAACAATATAGTGAATAAATACATTATCACCTGAATCAATGAGTTGTTTCTTTAATTCAACTAATTACATGGTATATATTCTATAGAGACTATTTGATACAAGTGTTACATCAAGGATTGAATCAATGTAAAATTAAACATCACACTCTTGGGGTGGCTATGAAATTCATTAGGAAATACATCAATGTATCCCTGTTGAATAGGTACAGAATCAATTTAATGATAACCATCTTCATCGGTACATATTTTTTTATTCTCCCCTAATAATTTCATTCTACAAATCTACTATGCGTAGATATAGATATGAATCATATGACTATGTTTCTACTCTAAAGATATGGTATTCTATATATTCCCCACAAATCGTAATTTTCTTCTTCTTGTAAAAAATATTCATTACATATATTTAAATCTAGTCCATACTAAGGATTATATCAAAGTCAACCATAAGTATGATAATAAGGTCAGAAAATAAAGAACATTTAGGTTTCATAATGGGGACTACCCAACACATCATTGTTGCGATGATACTTCCCATATGAGTCTTGACTAACAACTACCATATTAATTCAAATGATAAATGTCTAAAATTGTTGGATAATTGGGTAGATACAAATGAGTTTTATGTTCTAGAATCAAATAAATAATTGGATAAATTTGATGACAGGATTAATGTACCTACCACCACATCATTGGGTCCTACTACCCCAACTATAGTAATCACAGAATCCTGACTATCTCCCCTTATAATATTTTATGTATGATTCCCTTGACACTTAGATAATTAGAGTGAGTAATTACCAATCTATATACAATTTAATTATGAGTCATAAATGATTTTTTTCTTCCCCTTTCATTCTCTATAATGGTGGACTATATCATTACACTAATAAAAAATTCATAATGACTTCAATAATTTCCTAGAGTGATTATTTCCACTATTCTCAGTAGGTGAAAATTTATCCATTCCCTTCTTATTATTTAACACATTCCCTTTCTCATGATGTTCAAATTACCACTTCCTATTTTGGTTTCCATTTAATATGTAATATCTTCATAATTCCTTATTTTTTATGGAACATAATAACATTTCATCGTATGATAAAAATGTAGGTGAAACTATACTCCATCAAAGACATGGATTAAGTCCATCAATGAAGCTGTCAATCTTGAACTCTTTATCGTGTATGTAGTCCATATCCTAGCTAAAAAACCTGTAAAGTTATCTTCATAAATAGTGACAATTTTTCCTCATTTTTCTTCAAATTAAAGAAATTTAACTTAATCTTAATTATTTGATCCAGTGGGATATATTTATTGATGAATGTATCTTTAAAGGATTATCATTCAATGATTTATATTTCTTCTCCCCATAGTATTATAGATCAATGACATCCATTGACTAACATCACCTTTGAGATAGTACACCACAAGTTTAACCCTTTCCATTCACTGCATTCTATAGACATAGACATATTTTGTCAAGAATTAATACATTTCTAAACTATATTTGAATGATTTTTCCCTCTAGAATATGGAGGATTGCAACATATAAACAGATTCATCATTTGAGAATATCACTACAGAACTGGATACTCTATCTGGGAATGGTTATTTTTCATAATCTTATTAATCTACCCTAATATAGATGATATTTTCTCCATTAAAATAAAAAATATATTGGTATTCCAATCAAGGTAATCTATAAATTATCTATGAGTATTGGTATCATTCTTCCATAAAAGAACATTTTAAAAAAATATAACATACTTGATTAGGTCTTAAAATTATCAATTTTTAATCATAATTTTTAATCCCAAAGATGGTCTAACACTTAACATAATTTAGAATTTTATGCACTATTAATATCAGAATCATATAGTTTGGTTTCTTTGGGGATTCAATTACTTTCAAATACTTCATAATGGTTTGTATTGAAAATATGAATTATCCTATGAATATCCCCTTAGATTTTCAAACTATATGCATTTTAAGGCCCATTTTCATGTACGAGGTTACATTTGATTTTATCCTTACAGATCATTTTGAGAGGTATTAAGAATACTTACATATGTTCGAGACCCACATCCACTTGTAGTATCTTGAATGAGTTGTATTTGTAGAAAGACTCATATAATATATTCGATACAAAACATTATTCAGTTTTTATATACATATGGTCAATGACAACCATAGGGTTATATTCCATAATCTATGTTTTTCTTAATCTAGTTTCCATGGTTTCTACAAAATATTCTATAATACAAACTGAGACCACATAGACACAAGTAGCCTAGAGCTAGTTCCATACTTTTTTAAATTGGAATAGATACATGAATAAAATCCAAATGGACTAAACAATTTAGATGTTTTTGAAAACAAGATTACAGAAATGGTACCCCTATTAAATTGGGTAATTAAAATAAACTATGATATATATAAAATGATAGTAAACTGTATCTCGGATAATCATTTAATGATATCTCATTTATAACATGGGGAAATGAAACAAAATAAGAGGGAGATGCAATTAAAATAAAATTATATGTACTATGGAATATATCATGAATAAATAATGAAAAATAAATATGAAAAGGTAAATTTTTTATCACACATTAAATTTTTTTGAAAAAAAAAGATAAGGAATAATCAATTTATAAAGGTAAATAATTGATCATACATTCTCTATAATCAATATACTAAGAA
Organism: Viscum album; assembly: GCA_963277665.1. NCBI lineage: Eukaryota > Viridiplantae > Streptophyta > Magnoliopsida > Santalales > Viscaceae > Viscum > Viscum album. The sequence continues at coordinate 626,479,189 of OY728147.1, forward strand.
TAAAATACATCCATAGACTTTTTCATAGTGAAAATATTATGGAAAAAAATAAATAAATTCAAAATTATGAAAATTAATAATTATTATATTTAATGTTTCCTTGGAAAATGATACATTTACCATTATGTTTTAATATTAAGATAGGTTAAAGATACGGGGTAAAAACCAATCTTATTTGGCCAACTGATTCATAGCAAGAGACTACTAATTCATTAAGGGGATATTATTAACTAGGCTCCACCCATGTTTTTAGGTCATAATAATTCCTAATATATCAAGTAATCTATTTAATAATTTGTTTTATCATCAAATAGCTATATTTAGTTAATAATATAAATTTAAAAATTTCATAGTAAACACATTATATATAAAATTTAAAACGATTTATGAAATAATAATATCTATCAAAAAATAATATGTATATTTATGATAGAATTATTTCCCAATGAAAAATGATCACTATAATGTGATTGTTTAAATATAATGTTAATAGTGAAAAAAGATAGTGGGATTTCACAATAACTTAGGTCATGTGCTAATTTTCAAATAAAATACCCATCTATAAAATGAATCAAATTGAAACATAAAATTCCATCATGAATTATGTATTGTTGATACTACATGGAAAATGGGACATATATACACTATATAAATTTTAATTGGTGCATGATAACAAATATGTCTGAAAATAATGTAAATTGAGAAGAAATCCATTACCATAAAATCCCTTTTGTTTGAACACCATTTAACCACATGAATAATGTTCTTAATGACATTATTAATATATATAAGAATTTTTTTAATATTTATAATATCATATATGATCCTTTTATAAAATATTATCACAATTTTATTAATAGTATCGCATTAATTTATTTGTTTCATATGTCAATTGCAATGTTATTCGAGTATATTTTGAGTAGTTATTTTTTTTTCTAACCTAGATCACAATTTCATCATATAAATAATTTAAATCGTGATTTAAATATCATATATATTTATAATATATGTATTTATATTAATCCATAATATTTATTGATTTTAAATGAAATGTACAGTCCATGAAGACAACATGAAATATGTACACCTGAACACTACTTCCATTTGTTTCTAATATTAAAATAATTAAAATTAATTTACATATATTTATATTATTAATAAATTAAAATATTTAACTTGTGTATATTACATATTTTTATCAATGACATTATTAATACATTCCCTATAATGTGTGAAAGAATCACATCATTCACTTGATGGCAGTTCATCGTACACACGAACGATAATATTGTATTCCCAAAAATGGACTGAATAATTGTATGTGTTTAATAATTATTAAATATTTTTTATTTTAGAATAAATATCACATATAAAATATAAATTTATCATTATTGACAACCTTTAATGGTTGTAGTGGAATAGAGAATGACATTAGTTCGTGAGGTGGTAGTTCGTTGTTCACACAAACAATGATTGTGTTTCCCATTTTATGGATGTGTGAGTGGATATAGGTCATAACATTAACATATAAACATTTTAATATATTTATGATAACTAGGTTATCATATAAAACTTATATAATTATTATTTATGGTGTTGGACAGGAAATAAAATAAAAACCATATGAAAAAACCATACCTTTTTATCAATTATCCTCTATAGGTTTGTACTAATTCATTCATATATTTTATTTATGCAGAAAATAGTATTCTATGATGATGTAATGGCAGTTTGGGAGAGAATATAGAAGGTCATTTCCAAATAAATGGTTTTAATAAATGTCGTGGGGAGGAGAGTGGGTTTCCTTTTATAAATGCGTGAGTGGGAAACCTGAATTTTTTTGAAAAAGTGAATTATATCAATGTTTTTCCATTTCATTTGACTCCAATAATTAAAAAAACAATATGAAATGGGATATGGTCAGAATAAAGACACATAATTGGTTTAGGACATGTTTCAATATCATTAGGGTTTAAATTTTTGTCTATTGGTCAACTAAATTTTCTATTAATTTCTATAATTAATTTTAATTTCATTTACTAAAATAATTGTTCAAAAATTAAGATTAAAATATTATAAAATGTAAATTTTTATTAATAATTTTTTTAATCCATTTTACCAATGTAAAATATCATATATTATAGAAATTAGTTTGAATTAATCCTAGAGACAGGACGAGAAAGTGGAGTTTTACTGTGAAACTGATCAAAATTTTACTAAGTTTTTATTTATAAATTCAATATAACAAATGAGTCTAACAACCAAAATATGATTTATAGATTAATAATTTTAATAATTTTACTTTTGAACCAATTAAAAATATAATTTATCATTATAAATTATTTAGACATGATGTCAATTTTATATTAAAATTCAATATTATTCACTATTCATCACAAAATGAAACATTTCAGAAAAATACCAAAAAAATCACCACAACCTAATTGTTACATTCCAATTTCAAAATTGTATTATTATTTTCTATATATAAGTTAAAAAATTTTAAAAAGATTATTTTTAAATAAGTTCACTATTAAAATATAAAAAAATTGGCTTTTAGAAAAATACAACTTTTATTCATAAAAGTGGATTTATTATTATATTATTCGAATAAAATTTATTGGATGAATGTCAAAAAAATTATTAAATTTATAATATATAAAATTAATTAATATTTTCCATTAATATTAATTAATTAATGTTTTATATTATACACCTTCGGTGCATAAAAGTATTTTTTACTGAAAACAATTACTTTTTATTCTACTGTTTTATAATCATTTATAATTAGGTTGTTTCTAGTAAATTAAAAGATATATATTTTTTAATTTACACATTACTATTCGTAACAACCAATTTAATAGATAGGATATTAATTTTATTTTAAATATTTATTTTAATAGTATTATATAAAACTCAGTCTTACATGCATGGTAGATCATCAAAGAATGTAGTTGTTGCTTGTAATGCAGTCTCACTCAGTATTGTATTCATTTCAAGATATTAAAAAAATTAAAAATATTATAAAAGGAATATATTTTAATGTATTGTGGTTTTACAAAGAATCTCATAGATTAGGATGAAATGTGAAACTTTTTATAGGAGATTGATAATGAAAAATATAACATCCCTCCTTATTGGGGTACTGGGTAACCTTTTCAGAATTCTAATTATGAATTTAGACTACTTACACATGGACACTATAATTGGATGGAGAAATACATCAGGTTTTTAGTTCCTGGCGTTTATCCTCTAGTATGTATATAATCAAGAAATAAATCCAATGACTATCTTCATCCTAATCCACAAGAACAATCACCTGATGTTGAAGTACATATGTTTCACCATTGAATCAACCGAACACATAGAGGTGTGAATTTTTTTCATCAGGTCTTCCTTGATAGAAGTATGAACTATTAATAAACCTTAAAAAGAATATCATTTTCATTATCCACCAATGACCTAGGTACCATGTCACCACCAACTAGTTGTTCATGTATCAAATCACCCTCTTTGTCAGTCTCTTATCCATCCTTTACAAGATCTATAAAAAAGATTTGACGACCATTGTGAAAAACATCACTAATCCATGATCTTCAAAATTATCCATCCATTTTTCATCCATCAATTTCATCTGGGGCCAAATTTCTTATAAAGGTTGATCACTATACTCATTAGCTACCCATGTCTTATATATAATCAATTCAAAATTTTGTTACTATTAATTAGCATATATAAATCCAAAAGTATATCTTTTTTAGATAATGTACAAATTTAATCAATCATAATATCTGTTTCCACTATGTGATGATATAATAGAGGCTCTTGTGGTAAATGTAGACAACATAACTCTCACTAAAGAGATTGTTTTATAAATAATTTAATTGATAGACCATGAATACTAGCTCAATGTCAAGTGTATGTTCGTTCCACTCATGGGTTCGTTGTGGACAAGAACCAAAATTTAATACCTTCTTCCTCTAAATACAATACTTCTCTCAAACCAATGTATGATGCACCATTACATAAAATATAATAAATCCCTTTATTAAAAAAAATCCTCACTATAGCTGTATAATACATTTTCTTCATCAAAGAAAGCATATTCAAATTGGTTTGACCATTGGAACATCTCTCTATTCTTCTTCAACATAAGAATGCGTTCTAATAAATTAGAGAATTATCAGATAAAATGTTAGTAATATTTGAATAAATCTAAAAATATCCCAATATCAAACACATTCTAGGGATGTGTATTGAAACGTCCTGGTTCCGGAAGTCGCCTAGAGGCACCCCGTACCCGGTTGGTCACATGGCCTCAAGCGCATTTCCTCGAATGCGAGAGTCTGCCAAATAACTACGAGGGCCTTGGGTATGATAGTAGGAAAACTATACCCTCACTAGCAGAGTAACATAGAAGTAGAGATCAATAAAAATAACAGAAGTAGTAATAATCCAAACAAAAGTAAACAACGGAAGACTGAAATATAATAAACTATAGAACACAAACATATATAAATGATGCATGATACAAATTTCTAGGAAATCATCAAAAAAAAATCATAATGCTGGAATAAAAAAAGAACTAAACCGAAGTACAAAAGAAATCAGATAACAACTCTTCAGTATCACAAGCCTCAACTTGGTGCCATGCTCTCTTGCTCAACAAATATCATGTACCTGAAGTAGTATGGCACATTTCCTTTTCTATACCTATAAAAATATAAACTGTTTGGGCCGAAAAGCAGGGCCCAAATAGGGTGTGAGACTAAATCTCAGTAGGCAACCACCAAAAGATCTGTGCCTAATAGTCAGTGAATATATGGAAGGTAATATGTACTGAAAACAGTAAACAAGGAAACACACAGCATTGAAAAAATCCACAATTTCAATGAATTTCGTTTCATATATCAAGCTACAGCTAAACATGGAAGGTAATCACAAACAGGTAACCCTCTGGAAAGTACTCATAGCCTATCCCCTCTGGTCCTACCTTGGAACTCAAGCAAGTAGTGAAACACAAAAGGTAACCCTCTGAGATGTACTCACAACCTATCCCATCTGGTCCTACCTAGAAACACAAGCAACCCTCTGGGAAATACACTCTTTCTAACCCCACCGATTCAGCATAAGCATAGACTCTAAGAGGAAGCACTCATCATCAATTCCTCCTATAGTCTCGTATCGGTAAATAAAGGTGCTCTAGGGAAGAAATTACATCACATTCTCTCTATGGACCACATTGAGGAACTATAGACACTATGAGGAAGCACTTACGTCCATTCCCCCTATGGTCTCGCATCGAAATAGTAAAACATACACTCTGGAAAAGCCCTTATGTCTATTCTCCCTATGGTATACTACACAAGGTTCTCATAGACCTGTGTATGTAAAACAAGTATAGAAACATATATCGGCCAAATAAAACCTCAAGAACTACTTGCCTAGAAGACTACAAAAATATCAAGATAGATAAAAAAGATCACTGCATCCTACAAAATTAGGCATGGGAAAAAAAACAAGGCTTCCTAACAGTCTAAGCAAAACGAAACAGCACTAACCAAAACATGCATGGGAAACACCTCCAAAGCATTAAAATCACCATATTCATCTGAAATCCACCTATACTGAAGCATACACGCACAAGAAAAAAAGAATAAGGCTAAAAAAGTAAACAAGCAATACCCCGTTCATGGGAATTGGGGATTTTTCACATATAACTCAAAGAATTTTGACAGAAAGGCACAAACCTCCTACATCTGTGTTGGGATATCTCTATACGTGAACCTCAAGTTTTAAATCACCCAAAAACAACGTAGATCTACAAAAACGCCTAAAACATTCAGATAAGGATAACATGAGGAAGAGGAGGAATCGGGAAAAAAAGATCAAGTAGAAGGAAGAGCTTACCGAGGAGATTCTAACTCAATAGATGGTAGTCGAATCAGAGAACAAATGGTCGCTTGGCGGCTTATGAAAAGATTGTGGTAGTACGAGTGGTCTCGGTCGAACCATACCTAGAGGGAGATGGTGTTATCCGTCAGACCTGACCTAGTTCATTTAATGAAAAAAAGAAAGCACATGGTGTGTACTCTTGAAGTATATAGAATGTAGTTTTCGTTAAAAAACACCACTTTAGGCAGCCTCCAGGTCACCCCACATGGCCATGTGCATGGTCGCGACATGTCCAGCACCCGTCTACCCGCGGTAACTGAGTACACTGTGTGTACATATAAAGTACATGGTGTGTACTTAGAAATTTTCCAGAAACTCCTCTTTTCCAAGAAAACACCAGAAAAGTAAAAACATACCTGAAAAGAAGATCTGGGATCTTAAAAACATAACACCCTTAATGAAATTCATCCCCAACATTCCCAAGCAAGGAGGCATAGAAGCAGAAACCCCGAACAACTCTGGCCACTACGAACGGACATCAGTCTCCCTCTCTCAAGTCTCATCCTGTACTCGCCCGTGCTTCCATATCACCTGTACCAGAGGAACACCTCAGCCATGGAGAACCTTTATACTTTTATCAATGATGTTCATATGATACTGCTCAAATGATTCATCTACTTAGATCTGAACCTCCTCAGGTTGGAAAACATGAGAGTGGTCTGAGTAGTAACATCGAAGCTGAGAAATATAGAAGACGTCATGTATATCCCGATACCTATGAGGAAACGACCACTGATAGGAAACCGGCACAGCTCTCTCCAACACCTCAAACGGCCCGACATACCTCGAAAAATTCTTACCCTATCTCCTAATTCTTTGTGCCCCAACCTCAGTGTGACACATAGGAAAATCTAATCCCCGAACTCAAACTTTATAGATCATCTCTGCTGATCAGCATAATACTTCTGTCAAGACTGTGTAGTAGCCATCTTTTTCCGAATCAACTCTATATGCTCTATGGTCTGCCGAACAAGACAAGGTCCCAGAAAACTTCCACTCTTACATCTAGCCAACATAAGGGTGATCAGCATGGCCTTCTATATGAAGCCTCATATGGTGCCATATGAATCGTTTCATGAAAACTATTGTTGTAGGAAAACTCTAGAAAAGGTATTTTCTTCACCCACGATCCCCTAAAATCTCGGATGCATGCTCCGAGCATATCCCCAAGAACCTGAATCATACGCTCGGACTGGCCATCTGTCTGGGGGTGGTAAAATGTACTCAAAAGTACCTATGTACCCAAAGCCTTCTGAATCCCCTACCAAACTCGAGAAGTAAAACGAGCATCCCGGTCTGAAAAAATATACTATAGAACTCCATGTATACATATAATCTCTCGAATGTATGACCTTCCCAGCTCATCAACACTGAAGCTCTCCTTGATCTGCAAGAAGTGAGAAACATTCATGAGGCTGTCAATGAAAACCCACACATCATCATTCACTCGAGGAGACCTCCGCAACCTGGCCACGAAATGCATCAGGATGTCACTCCACTTCCACTTTGGAATGGGTAACTATTGTAAAATCCCTGATGGTCATTGATGCTCCGCCTTTACCTACTAAAAGGTGGAACACTTCACAATTAAACTATACACATCTATCTTCATACATAGACACTAGTACTGAAGTTTTATATCATGATACATCATGGTGACACTAAGATGAACTGTACAAATAGAGGAATGAAATTCACACATCATCACATCGCGTATGTCTGCCGGCACCCATACACATACCTGAAAATGCATGATCTCATCCTCACCTACTGACCATCCAGGAATAGGGTTCTCTCCTGACACACATTCCCATAGGACTAGGCCTTCTGAATCATCTGTTTTCTTTATCCGCACTTGATCAAGATGAGTAGAGGTAACAACTACTAAAGAAAGAGACATCTACCCTTGTTTGTCGTGCACCTCCAAATTCATCTCAAAGAACAGATCCATAAGCTTCCACTCACAACTGGCCTCCTGAAATTTCTGTATCTAAGTCCTCCCATTCAACACATCATCCACTACATTGTCTTTCACAAGATTATAGTCAATCTCAAATTCAAAAGACTGAAGGTAATCAACCCACATTCACTATCTCATATTCAGGTCACGCTGATTGAAGATGTACATGAGACTTTTGTGGTCTGTGAAAACCAAGAAATGATCTCCCAGAAGTTAATGTATCCAACAACATAAGACATGAACAACTGACACCAACTCAAAATTGTGTGTTGAGTAATTCCTCTCATGTGGCCTCAAATACCGAGACTCGTATGCAACGACTCCTTCCCCTTGCATAAGCACAGCTCCCTACCAGACACCTAAAGAATCAATGTATATGGTATCTCTTTCCCAGATATGGATAAAATATTATAGGTGCAAAAGTCAACATCTATTTCAGCTCTGGAAAGGATTACCCACAAGAGTCAGACCACATGTACTTTCCTCCCTTATTATCTAGGATCTTTAGTGGCACTACTAAGCGTGAAAAGTCATGTATGAAGAGTTTATAGTATCCAGCCAGCCCTATAAAATTTCATACCTCAAAGACGTTCTTCGTTTGTACCCAGGAAACCACTGCTCTCATTTTATCAGGGTTTACTGATACTCCTATCTCTGAGAAACATGACCCATGAAGTGAATCTGGTATATCCAGAAGTGGCATTTTCAGAGATTAGCATATAACAGATTCTCTCTCAGTGTACTCATAATGATATCAAGATGTGTTTCATGGTCGTGTCTAGTGTGATATTACACTAAGATATCATCCACAAAAACCACCACAAAAACTCAAAGTATCGATGGAAAACTCAGTTCATCAGTTCCATGAAAACTACAGGTGCCTTTATGAGACCGAACGACAAAACCATATACTCATATAGACCATACCTGCTCCGGAAGGCTGTGAGAGTTATATCAGATGGCTTAACATGAAACTAATGATAACCAGATCTTAGGTCAATCATTGAGAACACCCGAGATACTTGAAGTTGATCAAAGAGATCATCAATCCTCGGTAAAGGATATCGGTTATTGACCATGAATTGGTTCAACTTCCAAAAATCCACATAGAGTATGAGGGTACCATCTTCCTTCTTCATAAACAGGACAGGCGAACCCCAAGGAGAAGTACTGGGTAAGATGAAACCCTTTTCCTGCAACTCCTCCAACTGTTTCTTGAACTCATGTAACTCTAGTGTATCCATCCTATAAAGAGGAATGGACACCGGTGCCACTCCTGGCACAAGTTCAATCGAAAATTACACCTCTTTCTCTGGGAAAAAACCTGAAAAGTATTCTGGAAAGACATCCTTGAAACGATCCACCACTAGAGGAAAGTCTAACTATAAAGTCCCCTGGTAATCTAGATATAGACTAGTAATCTAGGTTGTAACTCCTCCAATCCCATGAATCTTGGGTCACGCCCTGCTTGCCAGGACATCCCATTCACCCTTGTAATGAAACGATCTGCCCTCTAGTGACCTGAAACTTACCCTATGGTGATAACAGTCAACGAATACCTGGAAGGGAACTAGCCGGTTTATGCTGAGAATGACTTAATTGCCAGTCATCTCTATCACATAGAGGTACCATAAAAAGTGACACCCACAAAAATCTAGAGGGAAATCCTTGAATTGACGTACATTTGACGTTCTAGTTCCCAATAGAGTTCTAGTGTCAAGAAATCAGTGGAAGAAAAGATACAGATCCCAAGGCTCTCCACAATAGAAATATAAATAAATCTATGGAAAGCTCCTATATCGAAAACAATAAAGGATAAAACTGATGCAACTAAGATCGTACCTCTAATTTTTGAGGGTTTGGGATCCTTCTCATTCTGGGTCTGCTCCACACAAAAAGTCTGACCTGTACCATAGCCCTGTGTCCCTGCCTGACTGCTCTGTGATGATCCACCCTGTTGTCGTTGAATGACTGGTGACTGACCCCCATGGACACAACCTCTACCTCAGCCATAACGACTAGAGGAATTCCAGTTCCCTGACTGATGAGAAATTGGTGGTACTAATCCTGGACGAAGAGTCAAAGAAGAACCACTATCACCAGCTGTAGGTGATAAGATCTGACAGAAGATCTAAAGATGGCCAACCTTACTACACGATCGGAACTCCAATGGGTCCCTCTTGAAATGTGGCCTCGTATGCCAACTCTTCTTGCACTAGTAGCACAACACCTGGCTACTAGAAGATATCTATGGCCTCCTAATATCTCAACACATATAATCCCTTGGGCGATTCCTGCTATCTGTAGGAGGGATACTATCTCCAGATGTTGTACAACCCCGACTCACAACTCCACATTCCGTTAGATTCCACTCCATGATCAGCGCCTGGATGACTATAGAAGTGATGGAAGTCTACCTGAAGATGTTCACCTGAGATTGGATGTCTTGTCTGAGACCATCCTCAAACTTCCTTGCCTGGAACAACCCATCTCTCTATAGAAAGGGTATAATGCACTACAACTAAGTGAAACGAGATGAATACTCCATAACTGAAAGAGTACGCTGCTCCAGACTCGTATACTCTCGGTCTCGATCAGCCCTCACGGTCTACGAGTAGAAGTAGTCATAGAAGATACACTAGAACTCCTCCCAAGCCATAACCTGCTAATGCCCCACCTGTGAGAATACATCCCACCAACTCTTGGCAAAATCCCGCAACATGTATGTATTGAGCTTCACCCGCCTCTCTGAAAGTGTCTCCAAAGGCTCAAGGATGGTCATCATGGCTTCTAGCCATGACTCTACAACCTGGGGTCCTCCTTCCCCTAAAAAGGTTGGAAGATGCTTCTACTAGAAAACCCACATCAATTATACCATAGATGAGGCAGGAGGAGGTACTCCATGGAAGGTCTGCATGAACATCATAAAGCCTTCTCGGAACTGTGCGTCAACACCTATGTCTAGAATGACAGCTAGTGCCAAGACTAGTACAACTGGAGGATCAGCTGGTAGTCCCTGATCTACCATGTCTGGTGTCTGATCACCCCCTTGCAACTGGCATACAACTAGAGGACATATCACTGTCATGACTATGCATGATCAAACACACACCTTAGATCAAGATTAACAAGGACTAAAAAATAGAAGTATAAGAAGTGAAAAATAGAAAGAAAGCATTAATTTTTTCCAAAACATGACTACACGTCATGTATAATTCTTATATGGCGTGTTCCCTTAATCCATTCATATGGGCGTGTACCCCTGCCAACCCAGGTCGTGTAACACCCCAAACACACGACGTGTTGTCCTTACACACAGTGTGTACATGAATCCACTTCCTCTACATAACTTCTTTTACACGACTAAGCTACACGGTTCCCTTAGTTCAAGACTACACAGTGTGCTAGTTCCAAACACAGTGTGTACTAGACGAGCTTCATCGAACCGTGTTGTTAGTGACATGGTCGGGTACATGGCTGACCCTACACGGTGTGTTCCAGATTGACACAGTGTGTACTGAGATGATTTATCCATCCGTGTTGTTAGTCACATGGGTGGACACATGGTCACCACAATAGGACATGTATATCTGGTACACAGTGTGTTCCCCCAAGGATTTCCCTATCCTGTATCCCTGCCCACCTAGCTTATGACACAACTAGAGACTACACGGTGTGTAATTGCGGTAAATGACATGTTCTTAAGAAAAATATCTTATTCCCAAATAGAATAACACATGGCGTGTATTTAACTTTACACACCATGTATCTAGGGGTTTTTTGGATAGTATTCCTCAGAAACTGCTCTGGAACCTAGAAAAAAAACTAAAACAAAACTCAAAGTGCCAAATTCCAATCCTTGAGGGCCTATACTCCCCGCGAATAAAAGCTTGGCATCTCTTACATGTTATAGACAAGGTAAAAAAGTCAATGATCCACCAAATTATGGTCCATGAGGACCCATAACACCTCAAGAACCAATGTTTGGTGTTCATTCAAACAAAACCTTCCACGAATAATATCCTATCAAACAACATGTGTTTTATCAAGGCATATATAACAACATCATGCATATTCTACAAAACATCTACCACAACAACATGAAATCGTTAATGCATGCTAAATGGAATGAAAAGAATGCATGACATGTGATTCTTAGCAAGATCCTATATGATGCATGTGATGGAATACCCACATATCATCAGGTTGCGACCAAAATAGAACCTCAATAACATCAACAATAAAAACACAATACACAGGAGTCACCAAACGTAGAAAATAAAATCAACTGTAAAATTGGAAAACTAGATAAATTACACTAACGGGGTAAATTGACTTTTCCTTGTACATGGGTTAGCTACTCCTGGGCATAGTTTATTACCAAGTAACTATTCCATTCATTCCCTGACTATAGGCTCCAAACAATATGTCATGAAAAAAGAATATATCTGATACCACTTTTTAATGTCCTCATTCCGGAAAATGCCCAGAGGCGCCCCATACCTAGTTGGTTACATGGACTCCAGAACATTTACCCGAATGCCAGAGGCTGCCGAATAGCAGCGAGGGCCATTGGTGAGATAGTGGGGAAACTGTGACCTCATTGGTAGAGTAACACAACGTAAGAGAACAATAACAATAGTGGAAGCAGTAATAATCCATAAAAATGTAAACAACAGAAGACTGAAACATAATCAACTGAAGAAAAAATATATATATAAATGATGAATGATACATATGTCTAGGAATGAATCCAAACAAATCACAATGCTAGAATAAAAATATTACTAAACCAAAGTACATAAGAAAGCAGATAACAACTCCTCAGCATCGGAAGCCTCAGCTTGGTCCCATGCTCTCCAGCTCCACAACTTTCATGTACCTAAAGTAGAAAGGTTCTTTCCCTTATCTATACCAGTAGCAATATAATCTGTCTGGGCACAAAAGTATGGTCCAAATAGTGTAACACCCCAAGCTTCTACGATACGCTTCTCTTTGAATAATATAGTAGCGTGTGTTGTACACAACTTCGAGTTCTAACACACACCACAACCAATTAAACTAGCCGTTATGAATAGTAATCCATAATTTTTAAAATTATATAAATTTTATCTCTCAAAATGGACTTCATTTTTTGATTCGGAGTATCTAATTTATCCTAAGGTAAAATTTTGGTACTTTTCGGATAACTTTAATATTTAGATGAATAGTGAAAATTACTAAATTTTAATTAAAAACAACTTTTTTAATCAAATTAATTAATAGTGATAAATTATGAATTTGAGTGGTTTTAAAGAATATTTAGAATATATTATTACCATTTTATACAATTTTGGTCATTGGACATAACTTCACATTTAAACCTGACATAAACAAATATCAATATTTTGATAGTTATTATATCATAAAAACACACTTTTTTTTCGGACAGCGGGAATTAATTTTAAATTAATTTCTTCCACTTATGTGTTCTGAGTTTGGAAAAATAGATTCCATATTTGGAATCAAGATGTCCAAATTGTGAAAATAGGTAACTTTTATTTTTTGAAATTTTGAATAATTACTTCGATAAATATTTTATTTACGATGCTTAAAGTGTAAATCCGGTAAATAAGGGTTAAAAATAATTTTATAATAATACTAAATTACCCTAAAACGTGTCCTAACCTTATTGGTGGATACATGTCCGACCATGGAAATATTTGGGTCGATTTTGGGACCCCATGGAGCCACTTGTAGGTGATAGGGCCACTTTATTTAAATTAAGTTAAAATAAATACAAAAATGACATAAGCATATATATCTTTTAGAAAAAAAATTATACATAGGGTTATTTATGTTGTATTTTCGACTATAAATATTAACTACAAAGGTAAAAATATTTAATACATAATGGTATTTTATTTATAATGTTTATACGTTATATAATTTAATTTATTTATGACACAATAATGATGTAGTAATTACCAAATAAATTAATAATTAGAATAGTTGATATTATAAATACCCAAATAAATGTAAGTTGAGACTTTTTATAAATACCAATAATTTTCTAGGATAATATTTCATGTTAGGATTTATGTAATTAAATTTATTCTATGTAATAATTCTTTTATGAGTTTTACAAAAAATAATTATTGAATAGTGTCAAAATTGACATAAAAGAGTTTTTAAAAAAAATATTATATTATTAATTGATATTAAATTCCTAAAAATCTAATGTTCGGCCAAAAGACTTATATCATGATAGGTGTATTCTTAAAGGACCACTTGGGAGTCTCTTGTTTTTATATAGTATGTTTATTAACCATATAATATAAAAATACAAAGAGACATTGTAAAAGTGAAACTAATTAACTAAGAGTTAATACTTAAAGATAAGGTTAATATAGTAACCAAAACCTATCTAAATCCTATTGGTTGAGTGTTTTTAGACCTATTCCCACCTTAACCTTTAAATAATCCACTTTGGATCCATTAGAAACCAAATATGAATTTATTATAAAATAATATTTCTAGCTTTTCCAAAGGTGCCCCTCACCCCTCTTATAAAAGGGCACTCCACCTTCTCTTTAATTAACACCTTCAAAGACTTTTGGCTCTGCCAACACATGACCAAATAGTCTCTCAACTTCCCTTAATAAAACCTAGAGGCCTTATTTTGATTATAATGTCATCTTATAGAGCCCTTTTGATCAAATCAAAAGGAAGAACCCGAAGAAGGGGTAATGTTTTCACCACCTTTTTTCAAGTTCATTTTTTTATTCACCTTCTTCTTTCTTTGTTATACCCATTATAAAATATTAAATCCACTATCTCCTATATAATGAGATATTATTATAATTATTTTACAACCATATTCAGTATTCTATCCATCCTTTGAATGACATGTCACCATACGTGTGTATGTGTGGCTTACCGTCTCCACGTCGTGGTGTAATTGTTATTCAATATATTATTATTTGGATGGGTATAATAATGATATGTAATTCATGTAAATAATAAATATAAAATGATAATTATTCTATATATATGATATATCATCCAATTATATATTATATTAATTACAAAAGAATGATATTTTCGCTTGTGCGTACGTACAGATTACCGTCTCCACGACGCGATGAGATTCATTTCCAAGTTCACCATTCATCAACGATTATAAAAATATATATTAATAATAAATATGTAATATATGACATAATAATGCAACTGGAAATATATATATTTATATATATAATTATTTATGTACTTACATATATCTTATTCAATACTATGTAAAAACAGAAACAACGTTTATGCGTACGTAAGAACTACCGTCTCCATAAGAGGTGTTTTCCATTTCATATATAAGTCTATTATAAATTTTTATATTCTAAATATATATAATAAATAAATCATGTTTTATATTCTGGAAGTATTTAAATCATGATCTCTATGATACAATCAAGAGTAACATGTTAAAACACGTACGATAAAGAAAGCGATTATTACCCGAAATATTAATATAACATGGAAATTATTATTAAATGGGTAGTATAAAGTTAGAAATGAATAATGTATGATATCATAAATATTAATATGGTTCTGGTATAATTTAATAACATACTATAGTCTTCATACAGAAGGCTAAACGTACCCTAGACTAAAGGAAAGTGCAAGGTAAGGGGTTTTCATCTCACTCTTTATTCCCGTGAGATTCATGCCATAATGCCACTATTACCTTTTGTGTGGTGTATGTACTTCCCACAATTTTATTCTTTGTGTAATAAAAATATATTTATGTGTATTTACATCTTCATTGTATGATACCTCATTGAAGGGGTGTATGTTTCTTGAGTTACCAAATTGGTAAGGGTTAATTTCACAATTGCTTTATTATCCGAGGTTGTTTTTACGTAAGTATCTACTAGGACCACTTTATTATCCACATCCATGTTTTTTAAAATGTCTTTCAAATTTTTTTTACTATTTAATACACAATGGGTTAAAGTCATTTATACCCTTATTTGACTTTATATGTGTTGAAAGGAATCTTTCCATCATTTTCGAAACAAGTTACTTTTTAACCTTTTTAAAAAAATTAAGGTAAGAATGTATTTTCTTAACTTATACGGCAGGTGCAGTTATTCTCCGCCGTTATTAAACCTTTGAATCTTACTTCACAAGCTTATAAAGATATTTTTAAAATAATGGTTTTCTTTATAATTATGTGACTTTTAAATGATTTAAAAAAAGATAAATTTCTCTCAAATAGTTTTGATTTCATCTATGTCAACATCCTTTGATAACTTTTACACTTGTTTGAAGTTGATTTATTTTGACACAAATCATCCATATGGTATTTAATGTTTTGTGATATGTTTGACTATGAATGAGTTATTTTTAGGCCATTAATGGTTTATGATTAATTTTTTGGAATTTCGTATGCTAGTTTTAATAAAAATGTTTATGTTATATTTCATCCTCTTCATAGGATGAATGTGTTGGACTAGTATGTTCTGGGTTGGGGACTGGTAAAAGTAAGACCTCTGGTTTGGGGTCCAGTTACTGTAGACCCCCCAGGTTGGTTTCCGGTTATTAGAGGCTCTCCGGGTTGGTGTCCGGTTATTAGAGGCACTCCAGGTTGGTGTCCGATTATTAGAGGCACTCCGAGTTGGTGTCCGGTTATTAGAGGTACTCCAGGTTGGAGTCCGGTTACAGAGGCTCTTCGGGTTGGGTTCCGATTACAGTTATCCCTTAGGTCTTAGCACGAGGCCTTGAAAACAAAATTAATGTTCGGAATTATGCATTCCATCATTATGAAAGTGGTTAGTGATATTGCATGTGATTATTCGACTAGTAAAATATCAATGTGAATAATTAAATGGCATTACTTCATTTTATTTTTTCCATATTATGCTGAAGTTCAAGTTTAAAAGGCTTTTGTTTTAGTTATACATTTCCTTAAATGTCTATTTTTATTTATGAATGTTTCTGCTATATTCTTATCCTTACTAAGCATCTGAGCTCACCCCTTTCTATGTTTTATTTTTCCCAGGATTCCATGAAGTGTATAGTGATTGATATGCTGGGTTAAGCTAAGGGAATAGTGGCATTCATGAAGGATTATTTATGTTGTTTTGTATGTTATGAAGTGTAATGTAACATTCATATATGTAATCTATTTTCCAAGACTGCTAAACCGATCGGTCCTTCGGGACTTGATTCCTTGTAATCATGCCAATGTGTTAAAATAATGCACCGACTCTGGGTAACTGGGGTCGGGGCGTTACAGTTGGTAAAAGAGGAAGTTTAGAAATAACCATGGAAACTTGATTTAGATAAACCTTGATTAGAGTACATATCCCTAAGATAGAATTTGAGTATTAATATAGAATAACATCCTAGAATTTTGGTATTGTAGAGATTTTGTGAGTTTTCCGCGCAATACATCCCAGTCTGGATACGAGCCGGTAGAGGCGGCTCTCCCACAGATGTACCCAGGGGTAAAAACTGAAAACACCGCCTTGAGCTAGACTCAAATGGGAATTGGTGCACGACAACGGGCCTTGCTGCACTCTTGGTTACGACACTCCCGGGGGATATGCTTAGGATAATTATCATTTTCATTACAAACCATTATGAATGGCTTATGAGTATGTACTTACTCAAAAAAAGCATTTTTATGATTACGGATTATATTCATAAACTGTTTAATTTATGTCAAGTGTTTTACATGTTCAGCATTAGGTATCGCTATTCATAAACTAATCTAGTGAATTCCATTGTTTAGAAATGGCACCCAATAAAAGGAATGAGATCTCTAGCAATACACATGATCCAAAGAGTATGTAGGATCATATCTTTCATAGTCTTAAGCCAGAATTTAGAAGTGAAATAGTCTCCCACGTATTATCATCATATGAATAAATAGTATCATGTGTTGATAAGATAATTAAAGAATTCTCGATGTCCTATGGGTTTTAAGGGAAGCCAGATAAGGAATGTAGGGTAGAGATAATAACAGATAAAGGGCATAAGGTAAAGAAGGATTTTCCCATATGTGATAACTGTAGAAAGAATCTCCTTGGAAAATTCTTGAAGGGAATGAGAGTATGTTATAAATGTGGAGAAAAAGTACACCAAGTATGTGACTGCAAGGGTAAGAAAAAGGTTTCAAATGTAAAATGCTTCATATTCAAGGAGTTTGGACACTACGCGAACCAATGTCCCATTCATCAGAATATGCCACAAATGATGATATTGGATAATAATCGAGTTATGATACTACCACAAATGAAGGGGAATGACAAGTGTTCTTATGTTGTTATTTTGGAATTATTTCATTTAAGTGTTGTATCAATGATGTTCTGGAAATAAATAAGGATTGTACTACAGTACTATTTCATTGGGGATTTGAGATTTTATAGTACTAAGAATAGTTACTCTACAGTGAGTTAAATTTTTTGGAAATTACATGGCAAAAAGGATCTTCATTGTGTTTAACTTCCTTATAAATTTTGGACTGTGAGTTTGGATAGTAGTATTTTGGATAAGTCTATAGGTTGGAATGGATTAAGTTTGAAAGGTTATTTTTGGATTTTTATAAAAGGACAACACGCAGATCCTGTGACAACATGTCGGGTCGGAAAAAGTTGTGGGAATTGAACCCACAACTATAGTGTGATTGAGATTTATCGCCTACCACTGGACTACGTGAATTCCCAAGATTGTATAATGTAGTTTATTTTTTTAATGGGTCTGATATTGAATTATACATTCATTATATTTGGAACCCTATACGATTAGGATAAATAGAGCATTTTTGAGTTGTCTTATGTTTTGTAGTGAAAGATGAGTTTGTGGAAGAAATTTATTAATGGATAAAACTATAATTATAAAGTGATCTTATATCCTTATGATATCATCCAATCTCATATATATTCCTCAACATTAGGAAAATGAACTTAGAATAAAAATGTTGTCCTAGATGGTACCTTAGATAATCACAAATTTTTGGCTTTGGGATTGTTGGCCTTTTCATAGCCATGTTCTCTACCACTCTCCATTAGATATTAATGGTTATATTTCTCTTCCATATCGATATAATCCTTAATGGAACCCTAGTATGTGATATTTTCGGTAACCTTCATACTTACCACTCTTTATTTTCAATAGAGGCCTCATTAATCTATTTTTCTGATGTGAGATTTCAACTAAGATATTTTGAAATGTCAACCCCACGATTCCAATACCGAGTATAAATTGTGAGGATGCAATTTATTGAAGGTGGGGAGAATGTAACACCCCAAGCTTCTATGGTACACTTCTCTTTGAATAATAAAGTAGCGTGTGTTGTACGCAACTTTCAGTTCTAACACACACCACAACTAATCAAACTAGCCATTATGAATAATAATACCTAATTTTTAAAATTTTAGAAATTTTATCTCTCAAAATGGACTTCATTTTTTGATTCGGAGTATCAGATTAAGCCTAAGGGGAAATTTTTTTACTTTTCAGATAACTTTAATATTTTGATGAATAGTGAAAGTTACAAAATTTTAATTAAAAACAACTTTTTTAATCAAAATAATTAATAGTGATAAATTATGGATTTGAGTGGTTTTAAAGTATATTTATAATATATTATTACCATTTAATTCAATTTTGGTTATTGGAAATAATTTCTCATTTTAACCAGACATAAAAAAGTATCAATCTTTTGATAGTTATTATATCTTAAAAACACTTTTTTTGTTTTGACAACAGGAATTAATTTTAAATTAATTTATGCCACTTATGTGTTTTGAATTTGGAAAAATAGATTCCATATTTTGAATCAGGATTTAGAAATTGTGTAAATAGGTAAATTTTATTTTTAGACATTTTGAATAATTACTTCGATAAATATTTTATTTACCATGGTTAAAGGGTAAATCTGGTAAATAAGGGTTAAAAAAATAATATTATAATAATACTAAATTACCCTAAAACGTGTCCTAACCTTATTGGTGGATACATGTCCGACCATGGTCATCCATGGGTCGATTTTAGGGCCCCATGGAGCCACTTATAGGTGATAGGGACACTTTATTTTAATGAAGTTAAAATAAATACAAAAATGACATAAGCATATATATCTTTTAGAAAAAAAATTTATACATAGGGTTATTTATGTTGGATTTTAGACTATAAATATTAATTATAAAGGTAAAAAGATTTAATACATAATGGTATTTTATTTATAATTTTTAGAAATTATATAATGTAATTTATTTATGACACAATAATGATGCAGTAATTACCTAATTAATGAAATATTAGAATAATTGATATTATAAATACCCAAATAAATGTAATTTGAGACTTTTTATAAATAACAATAATTTTATTGGATAATATGACATGTTAGGATTGATTTAATTAACTTTTTGTTAAGTAATCATTCTGTTATGATTTTAACAAAAATCAATTATTGAATAGTGTCAAAATTGACATAAAAGAGTTTTTAAAACAAATATTATATTATTAATTGATATTAAATTCCTAAAAATCTAAGGTTAGGCCAGGAGACTTATATAATGATATTTGTATCTTTAATGTACCACTTGGGGGAATCTTGTATGTATATATTATGTTTATTAACCATATAATATAAAAATACAAAGAGACATTGTAAAAGTGAAACTAATTAACTAAGAGTTAATACATGAAGATAAGGTTAATATAGTAACCCAAACCTATCAAAATACTATTGGTTGAGTGGTTTTCTACCTATCCCCAACATAGCCTTTATATAATCCACTTTTGTTCCATTAGAAACCGAATATGAATTTATTATAAAATAAAATTTCTAGCTTTTCCAAAGGTGCCCCTCACCCCTCTTATAAAAGAGCACTCCCACTTATCATTAATTAACACCTTCAAAGACTTTTGTCTCGGTCAAACCATGCCCAAATACTCTATCAACTTCCCTCACTACAACCTAGAATATTTAGTTTCATAATAAAGCCAACCTAAGGAGTCCTTTTGATCAAATCAAAAGGAAGCACCCGAAGAAGAGGTAATGTTTTCACCACCCTTTTTCAAGTTCATTTCTTCTTCAACTTCTTCTTTCTTTGTCATTCCCATTCTAAAATAATAAATCCACTATATCCTATATAATGTGATATTATATTAAATATGGTACAACCATATTCAGTTTTCTATCCATCCTTTGATTGACATGTCACCATACGTGCGTACGTACGGCTTACCGTCTCCATGTCGTGGTGTAATTGTTCTTCAATATATTATTTTTTGGATAGGTATAATAATGATGGATAATTCATCTAAATAATATATATCACATGATAATTATTCTATATATATGATATATCATCCAATTATATATTATATTAATATCAAAAGAATGAAACTTTCGCTCATACGTACGTACGGATTACCGTCTCCACGACGCGATGAGATTCATTTCTAAGTTCACCATTTATCGACGATTATAAAAATATATATTACAAATAATTATGTAATATATGACATAAAAATGCTAATTTATATATATATTTATATATATAAGTATTTATGTACTTACATATATCTTATTCAATTCTATATAAAAATGGAAACGGTGTTTATGCGTATGTACGGACTACCATCTCCATAAGCGGTGTTTTCCATTTCATATATACATTTATTATAAATTTTTATATTCTAAATATATATGATAAATAAATCATGTTATATATTATGGAAGTATTTAAATCATGATCTATGTGATACAATCAAGAGTGACAAGTTAAAACACGTACGATAAAGAAAGTGATTATTACCGGAAATATTAATATAAAATGGAAATTATTATTAAATGGGTAGAATAATGTTATAAATGAATAATTTATGATATCAAAAATATTAGTATGGTTCTGTTATTATTTAATAACATACTATAGTCTTCATACAGGAGGTGAAACGTACCCTCTACTAAAGGAAAGTGCTAGGTAAGGGGTTTTCATCTCACTCTTTATTCCTATGAGATTCATGCCATATTGCCACTATTAACTTTTGTGTGGTTTAATTACAGTGCATAATTGTATTCATTGTGTAATAAAAATTAAGTTATGTGTATTTACATATTCATTGTATGATACCTCCTTCAATGGGTGTATGTTTCGTATGTTACCAAATTGGTAAGGGTTAATTTTACTATCTCTTTATTATATGAGGTTGTTTTTACGTAAGTATATACTGGGACCACTTTATCGTCCACATCCATGTTTTTAAAAATGTCTTTCAAAACATTTTTACTATTTAATAGACAACAGGTTAAAGTCATTTATACCCTTATTTGTCTTTATATATTTTGAAAGGAATCATTCCATCGTTTTCGAAACAAGTTACTTTTTAACCTTTTTGACAAAATTAAGGTAAGAATGTATTTTTTTAACTTATACGGTGGGTGAGGTTATTATCCTCCATTATTACACCGTTGATGCTTCCTTCACATGATTATAAAGATATTTTAAAAATAAAGGGTTTCTCTATAATTATGTTACTTTTAAATGATTTCAAAAAAGAGATATTTCTCTCAAATATTTTTAATTTCATCTATGTCAACATCCTTTGATAAATTTTACACTTGGATGAAGTTTATTTATTATGATTCAAATATTCCATATGGTATTTAAGGTTTTTTGATATGTTTTACTATGAATGAGTTATTTTTATGCCATTAATGGTTTATGATTAATGTTTTGGCATTTCGTTTGCTAGTTTTAGTATGAATGATTATGTTACATTTCATCCTCTTCTTAAGATGAATGTGTTAGACAAGTATGTTCCGGGTTGGGGACCAGTAAAAGTAAGCCCTCCGGAATGGGGTCCGGTTATTAGAGGCACTCCAGGTTGGTGTCTGGTTATTAAAGGCACTTCGGGTTGGTGTCTGGTTATTTGAGGCACTCCGGGTTGGTGTCCGGTTATTAGAGGCACTCCGGGTTGGTGTCCGGTTATTAGAGGCACTATGGGTTTGAGTCTGGTTGCAGAGGCTCTCCGGGTTGGGTTCCAGTTACTGTTATCCCTTAGGTCTTGGCACGAAGCCTTGCCATAGAATTTAATGTTTGGAATTATGCATTCCATCATTATGAAAGTGGTTAGTGATATTTCATGTGATTATTCAACTATTAAAATATCAATGTGAATAAGTAAATGGCATTAGTTCATTTTATTTTTTCCATATTATGCTGAAGTTCATGTTTAAATGGATTTTTTTAGTTATACATTTCCTTAAATGTTTATGCTTATTTATGAACGTTTCCGCTGTATTGTTATCCTTACTGAGCATCTGAGCTAACCCCTTTCTATGTTTTATTTTTCCCAGGATTCCAAGAAGTGTATAGTGATTGATTTGCAGGGTTAAGCCAAGGGAATAATGGAGTCCATGAAGGATTATTTATGTTGTTTTATATGTTTTGAAGTGTAATGTAACATTCATGTATGCAATCTATTTTCCGAGACTGCTAAACTGATCGGTCCTTCGGGACTTGATTCCTTGTAATCATGCCAATGTATTAAAATAATGCACCGACTCTGGGTAACTGGGGTCGGGGCGTTACAAATAGGGTGTTAGACTAAATCCCAAAAGGCAACCACCTTAAGATATATACCTAAAATTCAGGTAATATATCACAGGTAATAAGTACAAAAAGAAGTAAATAATCAAACAATCAACAGTGAACAATCCACAATTTAAATGCATTCAGTCTCACATATCATGAAACAAATAAACAGAGTAGGTAAACACAAATAGGTAACCCTCTATGAAATACTCAGAGTCTATCACCTTTGGTCAAACCTAGAAACTCATGCAAGTAGCTAAACCAAATTTTTAATCCTCTGCGAAGTAATCACAGCCTATCCCCTCTTGTCCTACCTAGGAACGCAAGCAA
Source organism: Viscum album (assembly GCA_963277665.1). Lineage (NCBI taxonomy): Eukaryota > Viridiplantae > Streptophyta > Magnoliopsida > Santalales > Viscaceae > Viscum > Viscum album. Next base: position 626,503,030 of record OY728147.1, read on the forward strand.
CCCTCTAGTTAGTACACTCAGTCTAACCCCTCTTGTTCAACTTAATAATAGACTCTCTAAGGAAGCACTCACCGTCAACTCCTACTATAGTATTATATCGATAACTAACGGCACTCTTGGGAAGCACTTACGTCACATTCCCTCTCTGGCCTGCATCAAGGAACGAAAGACACTCTAATGAAGCACTTACATCAATTCCCCTTGTGGTCTCGCATCGAAATAGTAAAAAAACACTCTTGAGAATCCCTTACATCCATTCCCCCTATGGTCTACTACAGCAGGTTCTCACAGCCCCTTGTACGTCAAACAAGTATAGAAATGAGTATCAACCAAATTAAACATTAAGAAATACTTGGATAGCAGTCTACAACAACAACACGTCAGATAAAGAAGGTCACTCCATCCTATAAAACTAGGCATGGGGAAAAACAATGCAGCCTAACAGGGTAAGGAAAACCAAACAACCACAACCAAGACATGCATGAGAAACACCTCCAATGTATAACAATCAACCTGTTCATATGAAATCAACCTCTACTCCAACATACAAGCATAGCAGGCAAAAAATAAGCCTAAAACAGTAAACACACAATACCCTGTTGATGGGTATTGGTGATTTTGTACATATAACTCAAATACTTTTGATAGAAAGTCACAAACCACGAACCTCGGTGTTGGGAGATCTCTATATGTGAACCACAAGGCTTGAATCTCCCAAAAACACAATAGATCAATAAAAAAACCTAAAATTTTCAACTAAGGATAACTTGTGGAAGAGGATGAATCTGGAAACAAAGCTCAAGAAGAAGAAAGAGATTACCGAGGTGATCCCAATGCAATCGATGGTGGTCAAATCATAGAAAGGATTCTCGCTTGGGGAATTAGGAAAAGATCGTAGCTGTATGGGAGCTCTCGGTCGAACCAGACCTAGAAGGAGAAGGTTTTGTCCTTCAGACGCGACCCCGGTGCATTTATTGAAAAAATGAAAGTACACGACATGTATTATTCCATTATCGAGCCCCACATTAGGTGGCCTCTAGGTCACCCCACATGGCCATGTGCATGGCCCCTACACGGCCAGCACACAGCTACCCGCAGTAACCAAGTACACGGCGTGTACTTAAGAAATTTCTAAAAGATCCTCTTTTTCTAAAAAACACCAGAAAAGGAAAAACATACCTGAAAAGAAGATTTGGTTTCTTACATGTATAGGAAAATTATACCTACAATTTCTCAAGGTCTATGTATATATTAGTCTCAGACTCCACATGCCCCATGAAATTTACATTCTGAATTGAAATGTTACATTAGATCATCCTTTCATAATGAATATGTACATTAAGAATACTCAAAAATATATAATGAAATATGTCATATTGTACTATTTTTGATGAGTGGATGAAGTTATTGTAAATGAGAACCATGATAAACGAGACATGATATGGGTGAAATTTCTTATCCATGAGAACAATGAACACATAGGAAAATATTTTCAGTCCTAACTACATTCCTATATAATTCAATATAACATACCTACTATAAAATACCATATTATGAATATACTCCTCTCTAGACTTAAACTACATATATATTGATTGAAGAATAATTTTGGAGAACCACCATGATCTCCATTAATAATCAAAGAGATTTTTAATCATATGAAATGGAAACTTGTCTTTCACCATAACCTATTTCAGATTATTGTAATCTACATAGAGTTCGAGGATACTTTCATCTTTCATGGATAAAAAAACATACGGGTCATATTGAGAAGTATTATGCCAAATTGATCCCTTCTCCTCCAATTTCTTGAGATATACCTGGTTCTACATTAACTCCATCAATGAAATATGATAAGGGTTTATAAAAAGGGGTTGTGGAATTGGAATTATACCTCTCTCAATAGAACCTCCATTATTAGGTGTAATTCTTATGATTTTTCAAGAATTATATTCAACAAGTGATCTACAACAGGAGGAAAAAGATGTGGTGGCTTCAGTTGATCATGAGAATGGTTCCAATCCTATAATATATGTTTTGATAATCATGAAATGACTCATATATAGACCAACTATACCTCCTCTTAATTCTTATTCCCTTTTCATTACATACTTTTATCCCTTTGATGATATAAATTATACCATCTCTCATAACTATCATTGTGATCCCAGATATTGGTCAGAAAATCTATACAAGGGAATCAATTTTCATCTCATTATAACAAGAATCATAATGTCCCATAGATCCCTATAAACATCAATAATTATTGGCACTATGTGAATCAATAAATATAGTCCACCTATAATTTTTGAATTTTATCCATAGAACGTAACTTTGTTGTTATCCAGACTAGTAAGTCAAGATTAAAAACAACTTTTGTAGAAAAAAAGAAAAACTATAAAAGTATGAAATCCAATATCCTAACCTACTGATAAAATAGAGTATCTATTATTTCAAGGATTCTAAAAAATCATTCAACACATTCCAAAACATTCAATGGGGGTCCATTTCCCTAGAAGGATGATGATTTTATGATGTTGAAATTCACAACATATTCAACCACAGTTCTCAACTCATTTAAATTGGATATTTAGTAATAAAATTACTTATGGATTAAGTTTCCCATCTACCTAAAGCATAATGAAAGTGTTGGAGCATGATATATTGTATAATCCTACATATTTACTGGTAGATTAGGTTCGTCCTCTATTGTGGGAGAATTCTATACTCTCTTCTAATGTGGTCACATAAGACTATGTTGAGGAGGAATTATATGAAAAATGAGGGAAAACATATAATTTCTAATCCATTAGGATATATCATATACAGTTTATGGTATTAGATAAAGGATCTACTTGGATAATAACCATAACCCATGGTGTATCCCTCTAACAAATTTCCAAGATCTCCATCTTAGAACATTAGTCAGAGTCACATATATATAAAAATTATAACAACATTACCAGTTTCACATAATTAATCCCAATAAATATATCAATATATAATGTAAAATAAATACATTACATATACAATATATACCATTCATTCTGGAATAGATAACATACATCAAAGAATAAATTTTAAGAACTAGTACGAAATATAGAAAAGACATAGACACACACACACACAAATATATATATATACAGGGAATTCGATCCTATGTCCCTAGTCATGGTGCAAGAATCCACCCAAATATAATGAAATATTATAAATATGTTCAAAAATGGTATCTCGGGGGAATGTAACACATTTATTGTTAAGGAATGTGGAAAATAACCTACCCATGTTGTAACACCCCAAGATTTTATAGTGTGTTATTTCTTCAAAATAATTCAATAACTTTTACTACACACAACACCAAGTTCAATCGCACCATGACTTACCAAACAAGCTGTTCAAAAGAGGTTATGAATAGTGTCAACTAAATTTTAAACTTTATATAATCCTTATAATTTTAGAATCCATATTATGAGTTTCTTAGACATAATGTAAGAACAAATTCATTTTCAGTATTTCACTTTTACCAAATTTTAATAGTGAACCCTTTTTAGATACTATATTTTAAACTTTTTGACTAAATGGGGACATCAAAAATTTAAAATGAAACATCCCAAGCTTCCACGGTATGCTAGCGTGTGTTGTACGCAACACCGAGTTCTAACACACTGTAACCAATCAAACTAGCCGCTATGAATAGTAATACCTACTTTTTGAAATTATATATATTTTATATTTGAAAATGGACTTCATTTTTGGATTCGGAATATCGAATTCAGCCTAAGGTGGAATTTTGGTACTTTTCGGATAACTTTCATATGTTGATGAATAGTGAAAATTACTAAATTTTAATTAAAAACAACTTTTTTAATCAAAATAATTAATAGTGATAAATTATGAATTTGAGTGGTTTTAATGTATATTTAGAATATATTTTTACCATTTAATATAATGTTGGTCATTGGACATAATTTTACAATAAAACCGAACATAAACAAGTGTCAATCTTTTGATAGTTATTATCTCTTAAAAACACGCTTTTTGTTTTGACAGCGGGAATTAATTTTAAATTAATTTCTGCCACTTCTGTGTTTTGAATTTAGGAAAATGGATTCCATATTTGGAATCAGGATGTTCAAATTGTGTAAATAGGTAACTTTTATTTTTAGACATTTTGAATAATTACTGCGGTAAATATTTTATTTACCATGGTTAAGGGTAAATCCGGTAAATAAGGGTTAAAAAATAATATTATAATAATACTAAATTACCCTAAAACATGTCTTAACCCTATTGGTTGATACATTTTCGACCATGGGCTTCTTTGTGTCAATTTTGGGACCCCATGGATCCACTTGTAAGTGATAATGACACTTTATTTTAATTAAGTCAAAATGAATACAAAAATGACACAAGCATATATCTTTTAGAAGAACAATTTTTACATAGGGTTATACATGTTTGATTTTATATTATAAATATTCATTAGAAAGATAAAACGATTTCCTACATAAAGATATTTTATTTATAATTTTTAGACATTAAATAAGTTATTTTATTTATGAGGCAATGATGATGCAGTAATTACTATAACAGTAAAAAATTAAAATAATTGATATTATAAATACCCAAATAAATATAATATGAAACTTTTAATGAATTAAACTAATTTTATAGGATAATATGATATATTAGGATTGATGTAATTGACTTTGTTCGAAGTAATCAATCTGTTATGAGTTTCAAAAAAATCAACTATTGAATAGTGTCAAAATTGACATAAAAGAGTTCTTAAAACAAATATTATATTATTAATTGATATTAAATTCCTAAAAATCTAAGGTTCGGCCAAGAGACTTATATCATGATAGGTTCATCATTAATGTACCACTTGGGTGTCTCTTGGATGTATATAGTAAGTTTATTAACCATATTATATAAAAATACAAAGAGACATTGTAAAAGTGAAACTAATTAACTTAGAGTTAATACTTAAAGATAAGGTTAATATAAGTACCCAAACCTGTCTAACTTCTATTGGTTGAGTTGTTTTCGACCTATACCCACCTTAAAAGTTAAATAATTAACTTTTGAGCCATTAGAAACTGAATATGAATTTATTATAAATTAATATTTCTAGCTTTTCCAAAGGTGCCCCTCACACCTCTTATAAAAGGGAACTACTCCTTCTCATTTCTTCACACCTTCAAAGCCTTTTGGTTCGGCCAAACTCTGCCAAAATACTCTCCCAACATCCCTCACTACAACCTAGAGGCCTTAGTTTGATCAGAAAGCCAAACTAAGGATCCCTTTTGATCAAATCAAAAGGAAGAACCCGAAGAAGAGGTAATGATTTCACCACCCTTCTCCAAGTTCATTTCTTCTTCCACTTCTTCTTCCTTTGTTCTTACCATTATAAAATAATAACTCCATTATCTCACATATACTTTGATGTTATTATAAATATGGTACAATCATATTCAGTATTCTATCCACCCTTTGAATAACATGTCACCATACGTGCGCACGTACGACTTACCGTCTCCACGTCGTGGTGTAATTGTTATTCAATATAATATTATTTGGATGGTTATAATAATGATGTGTAACTCATGTAAATAATAAATATAACATGTTAATGATTCTGTATATATGATATACCATCCATTTATATATTATTTTAATATCAAAATAATGATATTGTCGCTCGTGCATACGTACGGACTACCGTCTCCACGAACGCGATGAGATTCATTCTCCATCGTATCCATTCAAGTATAATTATCATTTGATGATTTAAAAATGATGTTTAAGGACTTGATATCATTCTGGATATGAATAATATACAACCTATCCTTTACAAACATGTCTTACGTAACAAAACATATAAAAGAAAACAAGTAAGTTAACACCCGAAACGACGATAATTCTAAGATATTATTAACAAATCAATGTTAAAAGATCATATATGATATCATATTAATATATATGATTCTTGTATAATTTAATAACTATTATTTCACCATTATACAGGAGGTTAACCTACCCCAACCAAGGAAAAGTACAAGGTAAGGGTTATTTCACAATCTCTTCATTATCCGAGGTTGTTTATTTCTAATAATCTACTGGGATCTCTTTATCATCCACATCCTTGTTTCTTCAAAATGTATTTCAAAACATTTTTATTATTTACAAGAATATGGGTTAAAGTCATTTATACCCTTGTTTGACTTTTTATAAGAGGTTTATAAAGGAATCTTTCCGTCGTTTTCAAAACAAGGTCATTTTTAACCTTTTCGACAGAATTAAGGTAAGAACATTTTTTTTAAACTTATACGGCGGGTGTGGTTATTTTCTGCCGTTATAAAATATTCAAATATTCCCTTACAAGATTATAAGTATATTTTCAAAATAAAGGTTTTCTTTTATAATTATGTGATTTTTAAATGATTTCAAAAAAAGAGAGAGATATTTATTTCAAATATATGAAAAATCCAGTGCAAATGTATACGTATTTAACGCAAGCTTAAAAATGTTTTCAGAAAACCTGACTCTCGAGTTTGGTAGACAGGAAGGGATTGGGAGTGGACCCATCATGGCTTGTAATTAATCGAGAAGTCTCAGAATTAGTTATTTTGTTTTCAGAAGCTTGCATATTGTTTTCAGAAAAACACTGGAGTATATTTTATCAATTTTAAACATAAGTATCTTCTAAAAAAATTGCATCGGTAGGTCTCATGAGACAAACTAGTGTCTTGGCACAAGGCCTTGACAAAATCTTATTTGTAGTCTTGGCACGAGGCCTTGGCTATGTGGTTATGATAGTCTGGCATTATGCATTCCAACATTATGAAAGTGGTTATTGATTTTTGCATGTGATTATTCGATTAGTAGAATATCCATGTGAATAAGTAAATGGCATTATTTCATTTTACTTTTTCCATACTATGTCGAAGTTAAAGTTTAAAAGGCTTTTGTTTTAGTAATGCAATGCCTTAAATGTTTATTCTTATTTATGAAAGTTTCCGCTATATTGTTATCCTTACTGGGCATTTGAGCTCACCCCTTTTCTATGTTTTATTTTTCCCAGGATGTGAAGAAGTAAGTTATGAATGACCTGCAGGGATTTTATGAGGGGTTAATAGTGTGGATTGTGGAAACATTATGTTGTTGTAGTAGTTTTTCATTTTATGATGTAATGTAAAACTTATTAATATATCTAGTGTTTCCAAGGCTACTAAACCAATCGGTCTTTCGAGATTTGATCTTTCTTGTGATCATGCCAATGTTATGTAATAATGCACCGACTCTGGGTAACTGGGGTCGGGGTGTTACAGTTGGTATCAGAGGAAGTTTAGTACAAACCTTGGAATCTAGATTTAGATAAACTCTGATTAGAGCACGTAGACCTAAGATGAACTTTGAGGATTAGTATAGAAGAAATTCCTAGAATTTTGGTATTGTAGAGATTTTGTGAGTTTTCCGAGCAATACATCCCTGTCTGGATACGAGCAGGTAGAGGCGGCTCTGGCACAGATGTACCTAGGGGTAAAACCCGAAAACACCGCTTTGAGCTAGACTCGAACGGGAACTGGTGCACGACAACGGGCCTTGCTGCACTCTTGGTTACGACACTCCCGGGGGATATGCTTAGGATAATTCTCATTTTCTTTAAAAACCATTGTGAAGGGTTTATGAGTATATACATCCTCAAATGAGACATTTTTATGATTATGGATTATATCCATAAATAGTTCAATTTATGTTAAGTGTATTATAAGTATGGGATTATGTATTTTGATTCATAAACTGATCTAGTGTATTCCATTGTTTAGAAATGGTGCCCAGTAGAAGGAATGAGAACTCCAGAAATGCACATGATCCAAAGAGAAGGAAGAATCATATCTTTCATGGTCTTAAGCTAGAATTTATAAGATAAATAGTCTCCCATGTATTATCATCATATGAAGAAATAATATCATGTGTTGATAAGATAAGTAAAGAGTTTACTGAGTCCTATGGCTTTGAAGGGAAGAAAGAGAAGAAAAGGATAGAAGAGAGAAAGATGGATAAAGGTAAGAGGGAAAAGAAGAATTTTCCCATATGTGGTAACTGTGGAAAGAAACACCCTGGAACTTGCCTGAAAGGAATGGGAGTTTGTTATAAGTGTGGAGGAAAAGGGCACAAAGTACATGACTGCAAGGGTAAGAAAATGGTTTCAAATGTACAATGCTTCATTTGCAAGGAGTTTGGACACTACGCGAACTTATGTCCCAGTCATCAGACTATGACGCAAATGATGCTATTGGATAATAATCAAGTTATGATACTACCACAGATGAAGAGGAATGATTTGAGTTCTTATGTTGATTATGTCAATTGAGTGTTGTATCAACAATGTACTTGTTATAATAATTATGGAGTATATAAGGATTGTACTGCAGTACTATTTCATTAAGGACTTGAGATTGTGTGGAACAAAGAAAAGTGACTCAATAGCAGGATAAATTTTTGGAAAATATATGGTTGAGAGAATGATAAACCATAATATAGTTCTGATACCGAGGTAGTGATTTTCGAATAATACATGATTATTTTGGAAAAATTATATTGGATATTCTTGACTACCTTGGAACTGATTAATGATTTGTATATTCCATCATTGTTGGGGTTTAAAACATTTTTGGATTAATGAAGTATATCCAGCATTATATATGGAATAAGGGATCATTAATGTAATCAATAAGGAATATGGTAATACATGATGAAGGTATTCATATGCTATTACGGGGTAAAAAGGATCTACATTATGTTTACCTTCCTTATAAATGTTGGACTGTGAGTTTGGATAGAATTATTTTGGATAGTTCTTATTTGGATTATTTTGGTTTGCCATAAAAGGACAACCCGGAGGTCGGGCAGCAACCTGTTGCGTCCGGCAAGGCCGCAAGACTTGAACCCGCAACCGAAGGGCGACAAGGGTGTATCACCTACCACTATCCCACGAGATGTCCTGGATTAAATAAAGTAGTTTTTTTAAATGATCTGGTAGATGAATTATAAATTCGTTTATTTTGGAACCCTCTATGAATAGTATAAATAGAATTTTTTTTACGAGTGAATGATGAGTTTTTGGTAGAAATTTATTAAGGGATAAAACACTAATTTTAAAGTAAGTATATCTCCTTATGATCTTATCCAATCTCATAAATAAATTCCTCATCATTAAGAAAAGGAACTTAGAACAAAAATGTTGTCCTAGATGGTACATTAAATCATCACTAATTTATGGCTTTGGGATTGTTGGCCTTTTCATAGCCATGTTCTCTACCACTCTCCATCAGATAATTGATGGTTAGATTTCTCCTCCATATCCATATTTTACTACATGGAACCCTAGTATGTGTTATTTTCGGTAATCATCATACTTTCCACTCTTTATTTTAAAATAGAGGCATCATTAATTCATTTTTCGATGTGGGATTTCAACTAAGATATTTTGAAACGTCAAAAATGTGTTATCCCAATACCCTATATTTTGTTGAACTGATGGTACTTCAATTCATCATAGATTGATGAGTTTAAGGACCTCAATTTTATACTTGTTTGTGATTGATGACCTCAATCACTACCTATAAATATTTACGTTTTTCCTCCAATTATATGTCTATAATTACCACCAATGTTCTCCTAATAGAGATCATAATTTGGTGGTGATCCTTTCATTTCTCTTTTCCTCATATTAAGACTAAATTTTAGTAACCCAATTTCCGATGTGGGTTTTCCCACAAAGATATTTTCTATTTTCAACCTTTTATTTTCGAAGAACAATTTCAAATTGCGAGGACGCAATTTATTGAAGGAGGGGAGAATGTAACACCCCGAGATTTTATAGTGTGTTATTTCTTCAAAATAATTCAATAACTTTTACTACACACAACACCAAGTTCAATCGCACCATGACTTACCAAACAAGCTGTTCAAAAGAGGTTATGAATAGTGTCAACTAAATTTTAAACTTTATATAATCCTTATAATTTTAGAATCCATATTATGAGTTTCTTAGACATAATGTAAGAACAAATTCATTTTCAGTATTTCACTTTTACCAAATTTTAATAGTGAACCCTTTTTAGATACTATATTTTAATCTTTTTGACTAAATGGGGACATCAAAAATTTAAAATGAAACATCCCAAGCTTCCACGGTACGCTAGCGTGTGTTGTACGCAACACCGAGTTCTAACACACTGTAACCAATCAAACTAGCCGCTATGAATAGTAATACCTACTTTTTGAAATTATATATATTTTATATTTGAAAATGGACTTCATTTTTGGATTCGGAATATCGAATTTAGCCTAAGGTGAAATTTTGGTACTTTTCGGATAACTTTCATATTTTGATGAATAGTGAAAATTACTAAATTTTAATTAAAAACAACTTTTTTAATCAAAATTATTAATAGTGATAAATTATGCATTTTAGTGGTTTTAAAGTATATTTAGAATATATTTTTACCATTTAATATAATGTTGGTCATTGGACATAATTTTACAATTAAACCGAACATAAACAAGTGTCAATCTTTTGATAGTTATTATCTCTTAAAAACACGCTTTTTGTTTTGACAGCGGGAATTAATTTTAAATTAATTTCTGCCACTTCTGTGTTTTGAATTTAGGAAAATGTATTCCATATTTGGAATCAGGATGTTCAAATTGTGTAAATAGGTAACTTTTATTTTTAGACATTTTGAATAATTACTGCGGTAAATATTTTATTTACCATGGTTAAGGGTAAATCCGGTAAATAAGGGTTAAAAAATAATATTATAATAATAATAAATTACCCTAAAACGTGTCTTAACCCTATTGGTTGATACATGGTCGACCATGGGCATCTTTGTGTCAATTTTGGGACCCCATGGATCCACTTGTAAGTTATAATGACACTTTATTTTAATTAAGTCAAAATGAATACAAAAATGACACAAGCATATATATTTTAGAAGAACAATTTTTACATAGGGTTATACATGTTGGATTTTAGATTATAAATATTCATTAGAAAGATAAAAATATATCCTACATAATGATATTTTATTTATAATTTTTAGACATTAAATAAGTTATTTTATTTATGACACAATGATGATGCAGTAATTACTATAATAGTAAAAAATTAAAATAATTGATATTATAAATACACAAATAAATATAATATGAAACTTTTAATGAATTAAACTAATTTTATAGGATAATATGATATATTAGGATTGATTTAATTGACTTTGTTCGAAGTAATCAATCTGTTATGAGTTTCAAAAAAATCAACTATTGAATAGTGTCAAAATTGACATAAAAGAGTTCTTAAAACAAATATTATATTATTAATTGATATTAAATTCCTAAAAATCTAAGGTTCGGCCAAGAGACTTATATCATGATAGTTTCATCATTAATGTACCACTTGGGGGTCGCTTGGATGTATATAGTAAGTTTATTAACCATATTATATAAAAATACAAAGAGACATTGTAAAAGTGAAACTAATTAACTTAGAGTTAATACTTAAAGATAAGGTTAATATAAGTACCCAAACCTTTCTAACTTCTATTGGTTGAGTTGTTTTAGACCTATACCCACCTTAAAAGTTAAATAATCAACTTTGGAGCCATTAGAAACCGAATATGAATTTATTATAAATTAATATTTCTAGCTTTTCCAAAGGTGCCCCTCACCCCTCTTATAAAAGGGAACTCCTCCTTCTCATTTCTTCACACCTTCAAAGCCTTTTGGTTCTGCCAAACTCTGAAAAAATACTCTCCCAACATCCATCAATACAACCTAGAGGCCTTAGTTTGATCAGAAAGCCAACCTAAGAATCCCTTTTGATCAAATCAAAAGGAAGAACCCGAAGAAGAGGTAATGATTTCACCACCCTTCTCCAAGTTCATTTCTTCTTCCACTTCTTCTTCCTTTGTTCTTACCATTCTAAAATAATAACTCCAGTATCTCACATATACTGTGATGTTATTATAAATATGGTACAATCATATTCAGTATTCTATCCACCCTTTGAATAACATGTCACCATACGTGCGTACGTACGACTTACCGTCTCCACGTCGTGGTGTAATTGTTATTCAATATAATATTATTTGGATGGTTATAATAATGATGTGTAACTCATGTAAATAATAAATATAACATGTTAATGATTCTGTATATATGATATACCATCCATTTATATATTATTTTAATATCAAAATAATGATATTGTCGCTCGTGCGTACGTACGGACTACCGTCTCCACGAACGCGATGAGATTCATTCTCCATCGTATCCATTCAAGTATAATTATCATTTGATGATTTAAAAATGATGTTTAAGGACTTGATATCATTCTGGATATGAATAATATACAACCTATCCTTTAGAAACATGTCTTACGTAACAAAACATATAAAAGAAAACAAGTAAGTTAACACCCGAAACGACGATAATTCTAAGATATTATTAACAAATCAATGTTAAAAGATCATATATGATATCATATTAATATATATGATTCTTGTATAATTTAATAACAATTATTTCACCATTATACAGGAGGTTAACCTACCCCAACCAAGGAAAAGTACAAGGTAAGGGTTATTTCACAATCTCTTCATTATCCGAGGTTGTTTATTTGTAATAATCTACTGGGATCTCTTTATCATCCACATCCATGTTTCTTCAAAATGTATTTCAAAACATTTTTATTATTTACAAGAATATGGGTTAAAGTCATTTATACCCTTGTTTGACTTTTTATAAGAGGTTTATAAAGGAATCTTTCCGTCGTTTTCAAAACAAGGTCATTTTTAACCTTTTCGACAGAATTAAGGTAAGAACGTTTTTTTAAACTTATACGGCGGGTGCGGTTATTTTCAGCCGTTATAAAATATTCAAAGATTCCCTTACAAGATTATAAGTATATTTTCAAAATAAAGGTTTTCTTTTATAATCATGTGATTTTTAAATGATTTCAAAAAAAGAGAGAGATATTTATTTCAAATATATGAAAAATCCAGTGCAAATGTATACGTATTTAACGCAAGCTTAAAAATCATTTCAGAAAACCTGACTCTCGAGTTTGGTAGACAGGAAGGGATTGGGAGTGGACCCATCATGGCCTGTAATTAATCGAGAAGTCTCAGAATTAGTTATTTTGTTTTCAGAAGCTTGCATATTGTTTTCAGAAAAACACTGGAGTATATTTTATCAATTTTAAACATAAGTGTCTTCTAAAAAAATTGCATCGGTAGGTCTCATGATACAAACTAGTGTCTTGGCACAAGGCCTTGACAAAATCTTATTTGTAGACTTGGCACGAGGCCTTGTCTATGTGGTTATGATAGTCTGGCATTATGCATTCCAACATTATGAAAGTGGTTATTGATTTTTTCATGTGATTATTCGATTAGTAGAATATCCATGTGAATAAGTAAATGGCATTATTTCATTTTACTTTTGCCATACTATGTCGAAGTTAAAGTTTAAAAGGCTTTTGTTTTAGTAATGCAATGCCTTAAATTTTTATTCTTATTTATGAAAGTTTCCGCTATATTGTTATCCTTACTGGGCATTTGAGCTCACCCCTTTTCTATGTTTTATTTTTCCCAAGATGTGAAGAAGTAAGTTATGAATGACCTGTAGGGATTTTATGAGGGGTTAATAGTGTGGATTGTGGAAACATTATGTTGTTGTAGTAGTTTTTCACTTTATGATGTAATGTAAAACTTATTAATATATCTAGTGTTTCCAAGGCTACTAAACCAATCGGTCTTTCGAGATTTGATCTTTCTTGTGATCATGCCAATGTTATGTAATAATGCACCGACTCTGGGTAACTGGGGTCGGGGCGTTACACATGTCCCACAAAACATGTTTCTTTTCTACTAGGCACTAGTATTGTAAAAAATGAAAAAAAATAAAAATGTGATTTGATACCATTTCTTAAGACACTGACCCAAACCACCAGGTCTGCGACAAAGCACCACAAGACCACATGTGTTCCTCCCCATATGAAAGGTTCTTCCAACTACTAGTGTGGGATTAAATTTAATTATTGGGGAGGCTATAAAATCAGTATTATATCCTTAAACAAAAAAAGAAATATAAAATTTAAGACAAAATAGGAGTTATATTGAAATGAATTCAAGGAGATGTTTTTGAGACACATCTATCTTAATTTATTGTGAGATAAGAATTATTGTGAGTTCATAAAAATGTAATTGGAGTGAATTTCATTGATTGGGTATACTGAACATTTCACTGACCAGTAGGAGTTCTTTCCTAATCTAAGAGGGGATGAGATATCACAGTGAGAATTTTTCAAGATGATGTTCACTATGAAATGTTGTCACAAGTGGAATTTTGGGATTGATTAGAATTTATGATCTCATGAGTCATATATTCATCAACGAAGTGAATATAATAGTGGAACCAAGAAGTGGACTAGATTTTTTAATGTGATATCTTCGATATTTTATTATGGTAGTAGCAAGTGCTCCTATGGTAGTTATCACCAAGGATACCATGGACTGAGCTATTAGGGTAGTTGAAACCCATGTAAGGATTTTCTTCTGTTGTAGTACATTCTATGTTACATGTTAGACTCCAAGAATCCTCATTTTTTAACCCCTCTTTGTAGTGTTTTTTTATGCGGTGGGATAGGACACTAGTAGTGGTTTTCTTGAAGAATGCGACAGTCATGAAGTTGAAGTGTTTTGGTATAGGTACCAATTTATTTAAAGGACTCATCTACTCCTCAAAACACTGGTATATAGAGTTCCACTTGATGTTCAGGTCTATGTAGTGAATGTGTTACTCTAGTGAAGTAATTATAGTTCTAGCCAGAGGTAATTTTCTAGTGTATTGATACTAGAGCCTATGGAAGAGGGGCTAGTTAGTTGCAGTCTTTGTAGACTACTTTATCTATTGTGTATGAAAGTCCTTATATTATTAGATGTGTTATTATTATATCATATACCATTTAATTCATTTTATTTCATATTGGATAATCAAATTCCTTTTTAACTGCCATTTTTTTCAAATGTGTATGACGTAGAGGTGGAATGGAAGGATGGTGTTTTGACTATATACACAATGTAGTGAGAGCATCAAAAGGATATCAAATGTTTCAAGGTGTGATCTATATAAACATGTGGTCACCATTTCTTTTTTGATTCATTTGTGTTAGAATTGAAATGATTCAATTTGATTCTTTGTATTTAATGCATACCTTTATACAAGTCTCATATAATCTATTATCAGTGGAGAGTATCCATTCCTCTTATATAAGAGGCATCTATTCTCTACAGGTTTAGTGAGATCATCTGGCTGGTGAAGTAGGTAAAATTCTGTGAAGATTGTATTGTCTCATGTGTTAGGTAGCTAGCATTGTTCAGGATAGTGATGGAATATAGCATGATACGTTTCCTCCAATAGAAGACCGTTTTAGGATTTCATTAAAGATGAGTACTATAAATTACCACATGAGTTGGAAATATAGTTCACCATTGAGTGGGATGTGGGTAAAGAGATTAATTTTATGCTGCATTATAGAGTGGAACTAGAATTATTTTTGGATTTTAATGTTTAGATGGAATATCTGGAAGCTAACAGTTTAATATGACCAAGTACATCTCCATGAGGTTCCCCATTTCATTTCACCAAGTGGTCTGATTGTACCATGCATTTATTTGTGGATTATAAGGTATTGAATGAGATAATGGTAAATAACCTGTATCACCTTCCATGTATTGATGATTTATTCAACAAGATGAGAGGCTTTATGAACAACTGAAATATATATTTGAGATCAAGATACGACCTGTCATTGGTAAGAATAGATTTCATGCATCAGAATTATTTTAAGAACAGTTATAGATTGTATGAGTCTATTGTAATGCAATTTTTTACCAGTACACTAGTGGTATTCATTGACATGATAAATAAGTTACTTCAGCCGATTTTGGAATATTTTTTTTTGTGGTTTTTTCCAACAACATCTTAGTGTGCTCCCTTTTAGTAGAGGATAAATCCCAATATCTAAACATCATATTGAGTAACTTGGGAGATCATTGAAATTACAATAATCTATCTAAATGTATATTATTGATAATAATGTGAACATCATGTTTCATGTCATATCATAGGAAAGAGTTTTATTGGTCCTAGGCAAAGATAAAGCTATTATAACATGGTATCATCCTAATAATGTCATTGATATTCAGGTATTTTGGGGATTATTATTTTTTTGTGCTTTTATAGGACTTCTCAAATCTATTAGAACCAATGTTTGGGATATCCATGAATGGGGTGAGGTTAGTTTAGTTAGATTCTATAAGGAGTTCCTTTCTGGAGCTGAAGGGTAGGATGAACACAACACCTATCCTCACTTTACCTATTCTGGGTAAATCATTCACTGGGTTCTATGATGTTTTGAGAGCTGGTCTCGATGTAATCCTAATGTAGGAGGATAAAATGGTTCCTTATGGATTCATAATAATGATAAACATGAGAGTAATTACACTTGTTATGATTTTTAGTTAGAATAAGTGGTACATTTCCTAATATTCTAGAATCATTATCATATTGGTGAGAGAAATATGGTATAATTATACCATAAGAACCTCTGGTACATAATTTCTCGTTAGAAATAGAAACATTTGAATGGGGATGAGGGTCTAATAACTATAGACTTCTTACTTCGATCTATATTATACACTTGTAAATGGAAACCTAATTACTTATTATTTGATCTGGAAGAGATAAAAAATTAATATGGGAGTCTTACGAAAAGTGGATGATGATAGATCCCATTGTAAAAAAATGAATATATATGTTTAAGAGTCATAGGTATGAGTAGTTATGACTTTGAAATCTATTATACACATGCTTTTGGACTGGATTAAGAAATAAATGTTCTATAATCCAATGTCTAGGTCTAAGAGATGCATTATATAGTTGGGAGACACTATCATTGTGGTCTCTTGAAAGTAAAAAATCCCTCCATTTCTATGATAGAGTATGGGTTTGTTCAAACATACACGAGGAGATCAATATAGATTTTTATTCTTCAATATGGGAGGTATATCCTTTCTTAAAAAATATGTATCATTTTATCTATATATGTAACTAGTGAACAATAATTAATAAGGACATTTCAGGTTTTTTGTGAGATGTTTCACGTGTCCGTTGGTGAAATCCAAGAAACAGTGGCAAGCTGGGATATTGTAGCCTCTGCCCGTTTCTGAGTGAAATTTGGATGATGTTACTCTGGAAATTAGGATGGGATTATCATGGGAGACTTATAGTATCAATGAAATATTGTTGATTGTGGATCGATTGAAAAATGTACCCCAACCTATCAGGGTGACCATCATTGTTGATGAATTCCATAGTTTTTACCTCCGCAGTGTATCTCAGCTACATGGTATTCAATCATGTCTAATTTTTTATAGAGATACTCATTTAACAAAATTTTTCTATTATGATGTTTATAATTATCTTTTATGGAATGCTCTTTTGAGAACCACTTATCATTCCATGATTGATGATCAGTCCCAACATACAATTTAGGTTCCCGAGGATATATTACAATCATATACTTTTGATTTATTTGGTTTATGGGAGAATCATACGTCACTAATTGAATATTTCTTCTACTAATAGATTATTTGGATAGATCTAAATTATATATTTCGGGGGATTGTATTGAATTTAATTTCATTCACCTCTTTTTTTTGTGGTGGTTGAATGAGTGATTATTGGGCCATGTCACATGAAAGATATAGTAATGTAGGTTTATTTGATTTGGACGGGAATGGTGACCACATAGAGAAAGAATAAATTATATTATAACCATATGAGACAACTCCCTATGTTCCATGTTTATCATTAGAGTTTCCCAAGGTTGGGTCAACACCCTATCAGGAAATAGGGAAAGCAAGAGTCATTTTCAATCCATTTCAGATAGTGGTTAAGGTTCATCATGTGTTGTGCATATTTTAGTACCCTTGGTTTCTAGTATGTGACCAATTTAATTAATTAATTATTTATATAATGTATAGGGGTATTGGTTGGGAGAGTTTTTGGAACATTCAAGAAGTTATTGGTGCTAAAGGGTTGGTATATTGGATGTGCACAATTTTTTTAAATAGTGTAGAATCCCAGTAGAAACCATGAAAATTTGTAGATGTTGGATAATAGATTCAACACTACAACTATATGATTAGGGAGACCATGCGATGGTATTTCTAGGTAGTATCTAATGTATAGTTAGTGCATGTTTTGTCTAACTGTGCAATTAAACCATGTGCATGGTCAATAATAGATCCAAAATAAGTGGATCTCACTTTTTTGTGACTTTAAGTGCCTCATGTTCCCATTGAAATAGACTTAAATTAGGATTTTCTCTCTCTAAAAGGATGGAGAACCTCTCCCAAATGATTTTTAATCATTCTGAAGCCTCTTCATGGAGTTTTAAAGCAGAATTCTTGTGATATATACCCATTTTCTATCTTTATTATAACATTTTCTAAGATCTAATTCACCCCGCTTCTCGGTTTCCAAGATCTAAAGTCGAAGTGTTTAGATCTAAAACATCAAATACCCAATATGATTATATTTTTCTTTTTTTCATGTTAGGAGAAGAGATGTAATGAAGATTTATCGAGTTTTAATTCTAACTCCTTGGCTTTCTTCCTCAATTTATCATTTTTACCAAAACTCCCGAGGTAAGTGGATTCACTCTGGACCCCTCTTCCTAGAATTGGTTGTCTTAGAATCATAAGTATTTTAGTTTCATGAAATTTATGATTAAATATAGGTTTAAATCATGGTATAAATCATTTTTAGGGATGATTTACGGTTTAGGGTAAAATTATGAAATTGTGGCGATATGTTCTGTAAATTGATTTAGTTATTGATTTTAAAATGATGATATCAAAAGATTTCTTGGATGGGTTTCTGGAGTGTTGTGTTAAAAAATGGAATTTCAATAAAATCTTGTTTTATTGAAGTGATTTTGAAATATTGGTATTGGAAATGGTGTTGAGGATACTTGTGTTTGAGGATTGGTTGAAATATGACCTTGTGTTCAGTTCCAAAAGTGTAATGGAACACGAGATATAATTATTTTGTGATGAAATGGTAGATTGATGAGAGAACAGTCATGAATATGGATCTGTCACAATAAAGCATGCATGGTTGGATATATGAAGTGGACTGGTAATGCCAAGTGGAACTTGAGAAATAGATTTGAAGTATTTGTTGGTTTTGTTCATGAAAATTAGAATTTGAAGGAAAATGGGGTGACATAGAATTTTTTTATCTTTAGTTATAAACTATTTTTAGATCGTCTTATTAGTTTGATGTAAACTATTTTGGAAAAATCATTATTTAAACTATTTTAGAACTCTTTTGTCTATAGTTATAAACTAATTTTGGAAATTTCCTTATATAAAATATTTCATATAAATGTTGTAACTCTTCTTTCATAGTGGCGTTATTAACGATATCATTGGGGGAAAACCTACATATTTTTAGTACTCACCCGAAATTTTTCACTTTGGTACAGTTTCATATGTCATGATCTAGGAAATGGTTAATGGTAATGTATCACACATTTTTCACTATTTCATGATACTGGGGGTGTTTTCTGATGCTGGAGCATAGAGCATGAGGAGAATGGAGTCATGTGGTCATAATGGAGTTTTATTAGTTTATCATCTTTTGTTTACATTGATTTTATAGTCTTTCGCAGCAGCACTAGATTTGAGAAGGATTTTGATAAATGAAATGTCGATTTGTATATCATGGTTACCATGAATCATATAGTGTAATGTTTATTTATGTATTATTGGTTAGGTTTTTTATTATTTATGATAAAATATTCCTCTATGAATTTCATAAATCCCTTCATCATTTATTGCCTACCTTTGGCATCTTGGGGATGTCTCTTAAGGCCCTGGAGGATTCCTCCCACATTCTCAATCTAACGAAGAGAAGGAGAGATATTAAAAATGGTATCTATTTTTTTGATCCAAAAAGTTGTTTGATGAAAATAGAATTATTTTGTTCAGTCCAGAAGATTTTTTCAGACAAATGGTATCAGTTTTGATCAGTCCAAAATCATTTTTGAGATAAATGGTATCATCTAGTTATATTCCTAGTAAAATAAGTGGTCATACATTTTCATGGATTCAAAGGAGACTTCACTCTTGTCAATTCCATGGTTTGGAATATTAGAAAGGAGTAGGATTTTCAGGAAATTTAATGTAGATCATAAAAAGACATAGGGAGCTTTCATGATGAACTTCACATTACAAGGGAGTTGGGTACATAAGTTCTTCACATACACATATAGGATACTGGAATTTCATTATCATCAGTTTAGCTAATTAGACAAGAGTGACATGCATTAGAGTAATGACATCCCACTAGGATTTCATATTTCATTTTGAGTAATGATATATTATTTGATGAACTATGTTTTTTTTTTAAATGTTATATTTGTTTTCAAATGAATGACTTTGAAAAGAGAATAGTTGGTGTATTTTGAAAATGGTTTGATTTTCAGAAAAAAGTTGAAGTTTATCAAAAGAGTTTGAATATGAAAAAGGATTTATTTTTTGAAATAAATCTTGTGATAGTTAATGAGGTATATTTTGAAATTTCAAGCTTTCAGTTTCTAGAGAGTGAGACATAGAGAGTTTGGGGGTTGTTTAGAAAATGGAACCTGGTAGGGAATTATCATAACCAACTAGATGAGGCTATGGATAATGTGGTTACACCAGAGCCATAGGTGAACCAAGAGCTGGTTCAGAGTATTTTATAAGAATTTGAAGATGAAAATAGAGGGAATCGAAGGGATATTCCATGACAAGTTAATTATTTAGTCCAATTCTAGAAACATAATGCACCCATATTCTAGGGAGATTCTTAAAGAAAATTGGATAAGGTGTGTATGAATAGGTTGAATCATATATTAAATTTCATTGGAACACCAATGGAGTTGAATGTCAAGCTAGGAATGTATATGCTTGAGGATCTTACATGAATGTGGTGGGCTCTAGCAGTGCAGGTTCGAGTAGATCAATGCCATAGTTAGAAGGATCATGAGGTCTTGTTCAACATAAAAATCTATCCTCACATAATATTGATTCAAAGAATGAACGAAATCTTTAGCACAATGTAGTAAAATATATATATCATCGATTATGTAGCTAAATTCATGAATTTAGGACACTCTGCACCCAAGGTTGCTGCTAGTTCATTCTTTATGGAACTCATCATTTAATCTGGGATGATACAAGAGATTAGATCGAAGAGATCAATGTTTTTCAATAAGGACTATATAGAGATGGTGAATAGATTGATAGTGGATAGAAAAGATGTATCAGGAACAATGGGAGGAGAATGTCTCATGATAACCATGGAAAAGTTTTGGAAAAATAATGTTGTGAGCAAGAATAAGAAGGAAACATACATCAAGGGTGGGAGTGGAAATCAGAATCAAATAGCTACATCAAAGATTATTCCATCAAGACCAATGAAAAATGTGGGATATATTCAATTTGGTTCCTTCAACCACATAATGAGAGAGTGTAAAACACTAGTATGTAATTTCTATAATTTAAAAAAGATGGTATATCTTATTCTCTATTGGAACATTAATCCAAGGTCAGGTGATTGAGACAATTCCTATTTATCGCAGGATTCATATGATTAGGTGGGGTGAGGAAAAAGAATTAATATCTTTAGTAAAATAGAGCTAGTAATGGTTATTCTAGGAATACCATGAATCATCACCAAGGGAAATCTCAGAAAGGAAACAAAGAAAAAAGTGCAGCAATGAAGCAATTATATGGAGTTGAGAAGATGATTTTAGATGATTAGGATGTACCATAGATTATGATAGGTATGATTCTTTTAAATTCTACCCTTATTTATGTGTTGTTTGATACTGGAGCACCAAATTACTTCATTGATTCTTGTGTTATTTATTTCCTAATGTTAGAAATTGAGATGATGTCTTTTGTAATAAAACATCAAACTCTTCTTGGCCAAAAAGAATTTTGAGCCTTTATGTGTAGATAAGTTTCTATATCTATTGATAAATATTAACTGAAATGGGACTTCCCAGTTGTGGTTAAGGATTTTAATGATTTAATACTGGGTATGGATTATTTGAAAACATTCAAGACTGGCATTGTCTGTTATAAAATAATTGTTAGTTTCACAAATGAGGATGTTTTTAGGAATTTAATTGTGGAGAAAGTGTTTTAAATACAAGATATATGGGATTTATAGAACCATAAATGGGAACAATATATTACTAGTTGGTAGTATTGACATTGTCATCAAGGGAAGAGATCAAGGGTAACAACATTCCTACACTCATGGATCAATTTCCAGATGATTTTTCAAAAATATTTCTCTGAGTTTCCACCCATTACAGAAGTAGAGTTTTTGATTGATCTCCTCCCAAGGACCATTTCTATCTCACTTCCCTATTATCAAATGGAAGAAGCTGAAATAAGGGAGGTGAAAGTGCAGTTGGAAGAGTATGAATGAAAAGGTTTCATTTGGCCGAGCACGTCTCCAAGGGTAGCACTAGTCTTGTTCCTAAAAAACTAACATGGAACTCTAATGTTGTGCAATGATTATCGTATGATTATCCATGTAATTATAAATAATAAATTTCCCCTTCCATGAATCTATGGACTCTTTGATCAAGTGAGGGGAGCATAATGGTTCACTAAAATTGACATGAGATCTGGATATCACCAATTGGATTTTCAGAAAGAGGATATTATGATAATAGAATTCAAGACTAGATATGGCCATTATAAATATGTGGTAATGCATTTTTCTCTTAAAAATGCACCACCGGTACTTATAGAATTGACGAATCATATATTTTGATGAAATATGATTTTTTTGTGTTTATAGAAGACATATTGGTTTATTCAAGGATAGGGGATCAACATGAGAAACACATGATGATAGTGTTGGGAATATTGAGAGAAAATATTTTATATGAAAAATTATCAATATGTGATTTTTGGTTACAAAATATATTCTATCAAGGACAAGTAATCTCTGAAAGAGGTGTTTTAGTGGATCTAGAGATGATAGACACTATTATATCTTCGATACAACTGAATAATATCATTGAGATGTGATGTTTTATTTGAATCGTTGGTTATTAGAAATGTTTTTTATGTGAATTCTCAATACTAGAATCACCTATGATTGATTTGATAAACAATAATGTTCCATTTCAATAGACTAATGAATGAAAGAAGTCCTTCCAAGAGATGAATTTTCATCTTACATAAAAACCAATCATTATATTTATAGAATTAAGACAAGGGTATGTGGTGTATTATAAGTCTTTGAGACCATATTTTGGATGTATTGTCATGAGAGGAGGCTATGTAGTTTCTTATGGATCAAGGAAGCTAATAGTGAATGAGATGAATTACCCAACACAAAATTGGGAGTTAGTTGCAGTCATCCATTCCTTGATGAATTGGCATCAATATCTCTTTGGTGTGAAATTTACAGTGTTCAGGGATCATAATGTATTGAAACATATTCTCTCACAACGAGATTTGAATCAATGGTAGATGAGTTGGATAGAGTATCTCTAGATGTTTTAATTTGACATGAGGTATAAATTAGGAAAAATAAGTACACCAACTATTGAATTATGAATAATTTTTTATGATCAGTTCGGAAGAGAAGCATCAGACGAGTGGTAGTTTATGTCACTTCTAGACGAGATGCATGTAGAATGTGAGGAATGAGGTGATGATGCAGTTTTGTTTTTAGTTTCTGTGATTCCAGATTTGGTAATGATTATTAAATAGGTACAATCATCTGATGCAGAATTCATGGAAATGAGTTCAAAACTCAATTTTGGGGAGACTATTGAGGGTTTGAAACATGATGGGAGTCCAATTTTGTGGTTCAAGAATTAGTTAGTTGTACCTATGGATTTTTAGGAATAACTGCTTCATTCTTACCACCATTAATGATTATCCAACCATCTTGGAATACAGAAGACGAATAAGGCATTAAAGGAACATTTTTTGGATTGCGTGAAATAAATAGTGGATGAGTTCATTTTAAAGTGCTTAACATGTTATCAAGTTAAGATAGAGCATCAATGAACATAGAGTAAATTTTAGTCCTTACCAATTCCAGTGTGTAAATGGGATCACATCATGATGGATTTTGCTAGAGTTCACCCATGAATCATTTGGAAACACAATTCCATAAGGTGATAGTGGGTCACCATTCCGAGTCCTCTCATTTCATCCCTATTTGTGAAAACCATATGGTGGATTGTCTTTCCAAAATCTATATCAAAGAAGTGGTAAAGAGACATGATATAACAATATTTGTTGTACCAAATAGATATATAAGGTTTACATCATGTTTCTATATGTCCCTTTATAATTCCCTTACGAATCAATTGACTTTGAGTACGATGTATGATCGTTAGACAAATGGAAAATATGAAAGGATGATAAATACATGGGAGGAAGTGTAGCAGGCTTGCGTAATGGATTTTAGAGGATCATGGAAGAGAAAATTCCATTGGTGGAGACATCTTATAACAATATTTACCAGGCCTTGATACACATGGCTCCATTTGAAGCATTGTTTTAGAATCCTTGTCCTCGATGTTTTTTGGAAGTAGGGTAGGTTATCTCCATGATGTATAATCCCTTTCAAGATACTGGAATAGGTTAGAGGGGTGGAATAAAGGTTTGAATTTCCACCACTGTTCAGTGTGGTGCATTATATGCTCCATGTATCTAAGTAAAAAAAGAATCAACATGATAATAAAAATGTGATAGATGGGATCACATTGACCTAGACCCAGATGCTTCATTTGTATATATCCAAATGTGAATTGTGGATAGGAAAGATTTAGTATTTCATGGAAAAATCATCGGTCCAGTTAGAATTTTATGGAAACATGGTCAGATTCTAGAAGACACATGGGAAGGAGAGAAGGAAATGAATGATATGTGGCTAGAACTCTTTCAAGAAAAAAATTGTTTCCATATTTTTGGGTATAGAATGACTAATGGTTGGTAGAATTTAGTAACCCCAATTTCTATTATGTGACCCCTTTCATTATGTTTTTAGTTATAGAAATTATATGGGTGATTGTTGGGAGAGTTTGGGGAACTTTCATGGTGTTTTGGTGGATAAAGGGGAGGTGCACAAGCTACACACAATTGGTCTAAGCTATATGGAAGCCTAGAAGATCTATTCATAGTTTTAAATGTTTTATTATAGCCTCAATACAGTGGGTACATAATTAGTGAGACTGTGTGTGGGTCTTTTTGGGTATTATCTAACAAATGGTTAGCGCATGATTTGTGTAACTATGCACATGGTAAAAGTTAGATAATCAAAAAGTGGATCTCACTCGTTTTTTACTTTAAGTGCCTCATTTTCCCTCTAATATTACTGTATATCGAGATTCTTCTATCTCAATGGTTGGAAAAACTCTCCCATGGGATTTGGAATTGATTCAAAGACTCTCATTGGTGTGTTGAAGCCAAATTCCTATGGTAAGTACATGTTATTTATCATTATTTTTACATTTTCTTACATCCACATTACCCCACATCTCAGTTTCTTAGATCTACACCCTCTATGGGTAGATCTATGAATGTGGATGTCATATATGATTAGATTTATTTGGGATCAAATCTGTGTAATTAATTATAGGTGGATTTTTGGAGTTTTAACCCGATTTCATTGGTGTTTATCATCTTTTTATCAATTTCATTAAATCTATAAAGATATGTGGCTTCATTCTCAACTCATCATCCATGAATTGATTACATTAGTTTAAAATTAATTGAGTTTCATGAAATTTATTAATAAATCTTGGTGTAAATTATGGTATAAATCCTCTTTTGTGATTAATTATGGTTTCTTGTGAAATTGTGAAATTGTGGGGATTTTTTGTGTAATGTGATTTAGTACATGATTTTTAAATGGTGATTTCAAAAATATCACTTGGGATTAATTATGAAAGGGTTTGTTTGAAAATGGGTTATCAATAAAATGTTTTCTCAATTATATGATTTTGGAATATTGGTATTTGCAACGGTGTTGGGAATACTTGTGTGTGTATTCATATTGCATTTATGAGGCTTGGATGAAATTAGACAATTTGCATGGTGAAAAAAGTGAAATGGATCATGGGACATAATTACCTTATGATGACAAATTCGATTGACAAGAGGCCAGTTATGAGTATAGAACAATCCTAACAAATCATTCATAAATTTATATGTGAAGTGGATTGGTTACGCAAAGTGGAACTATAGAATTGGATTCTAAGTATTTTTTGGTTGTTTTTATGAAAAGTATATTTTTCTAGAAAATGGGGTGACATGGAATTTGATAATTTTTAGTTATAAACTATTGTTAGAACTTGTTAATTTTTTTTAATTAACTATTTTTTAAGTAGTTTAACATTAACTCTTTTATAAGATGTTTATATTTAGTTATAAAATATTTTGAAAATTCATTTATTTAATGGTTTTTTTAAATGTTACTAACTCTTCAATCTTAGTGGAACGAGTTGGGAAGTCATTGAGTAAAACCTACTAAGTTTTCTTACTCATACCTTCTTTTGAACTTTGGTTCATTTTCATATGTCATCTACTGTGACATGGGAAAAGGTAATGTATCACATGTTTACTAGTACTTTGCGATACATGGGATGTCTGGTGATGTTGGAGTGTGGATCTTGTGGATCATGGAGTCTTTTGGTTTTTATTGAATTCTTTTATTTTGTCTTCTATTGTTTACATTTATTTTGTAGTCTTCTTCTATGGAACTTAATTTTAGTATGATTTTGATATATTAAATGTCGAGTTGTCTTTCATGGTTTTCATGAATCATATAGTGTTATGTTTGGTTATGTATTTATGGATAGTGGTTTCATTATTTAAAGTAAAATTATCACCCACCTATTTAGAAAATCCGTTTGGATTTTATTTTGAGCCTTTGGCATATTGGTGATGTCTCCTAAGGCCAAGTAGAATTCCTCCAACTTCTTCAAGCCAATGAGGAGATATAGGGATGTGACGCTGCTTATCTCTTCCAAAGTGATATAGTACAATTCACAACTTGTTTCATGTTTCACATCATCTAAGGTATTATCATATTACTTATCATGTGGTAGAACTCATGGATACTAAGATATTTGTTGATACATCCTTTGAGGGGAATCTAATATGGATTGTAGACCGTTGTGATAAGTGTCTCTATGGTAGGACTATACCTCTAGTATGAGTGTAGTGTATGCATGGTCATGTTTAGGAGGATTCATGGGTGAGGGAGTTTGATATGTGTCCATAGTGGGAAAATATATTCACCGAAACACTATAGTGATTCATGGATGAGCTCAGGTATGAGATCATATATGGTGGAAAAGTTTTATGATCCCGCATTCTCTAGTTACATTTCTATTTGAATAATTTTCATTGGACCTTGGTTGTTGAGACTTGTTCGAACAAGGAGTGTTTTTTTGTGAATATTACCTAATATTTGGAGAGTTATGTTTCTTTTGAGTTAATGGACTCTCATTATAAATGTGTTAAATTTGATTATGAGGGTTTCATATGAGTTTAGAATGCCTCATAGTTTATTAGAACACTTCCACAAAAGTTGGGATGAAAACTGTTCACTAGAAAATTACAGGCTGTGTATATGTTGCATGATGGGTAAATGATTCCAGAAAATTTTTTTGAACTAGTTAATGATGTTATGTGGTAAAAAAATAGTGAAATAAATTTGCATCAAGAAAGTTTTTTCTAGGATAAAAATTATGTCGATGGGACATTTTTTTCATAGTAACTAAAAAATGATGAAATAAAAAACAAGAAAGGATTATATACTATGTCTTCCTCAAACATATTTGTTTTAATTCAGAATCATGTATGGTTATTTTCATTCATCACATTCATCCATCTACTATTGGATTTTGGGTTATTTTTATGTTATTTTTAAGTCTCTTCTTATATTACAGATTTCCCGATTACACATCTAAAGATTATTGATTTTTTTTTCATTTTTTTTACACTGTCTTCCATTGTTCGGTGTATTTTTTGTGTAAATATAATGACAATGGGATTTTAGGGAATTGATCTTGAATTGTAAAGATCTAGGTTCTTCTTATAATCTTGTATACATATGTTCTTGTTGGTTATTCCTGTTGAAAGCATTTCTGAATAACTAGATAATGTTATGGGGTCTAAAAATTAATTCTACAATATTCATAATATTAAAGCATGTGTAATAATCATATTTCACTATCATCACTTTCACATTAATGAATTATATAATTAATTGGATTATTCCTTTGACCCCCTAGATCAAATTGATAGGGGTGTGGTTATTTCTACCCAATGGGTGAGTAAACCATTGAATTTTTATTTGAATGGTATAATGTATTAAAGTGTGTTTAGAATGAAATGAAATTCAGGTGATCAATTCATATACATTAACCATTGAAATCAATTGTTTTATTAAAACGATGGGTATGTTTATGATTTAGGACCAAAATGATAAATTAATAGTTTAATGGAATTAAAAAATGAAAATTATAGTTTAAAACATTGAGCGATGTGGTGTGATATAGTAATATCCCAAATATTATGGAATACTAATAATTAATTCTATAATGAATATATTGAGTGGGATCAGCCTTGTCCAATGTTGTAATGATTATATTAAGATGGCACTTCCAAGTCAATGGTTTTAATGCTTATATTGAGAAAATATTCCAAAAACCATGATGTAATTATTATATTGAGTAGGCTCTGACCAGTCCCATGATCTGATTCATATATTGGGTAGGATATTCACAATCCCATAAGGAAAATCTTATAGAGATGGTTTAACACATATTTTTTAATTTTTTCATGGGTATATGGTTTTTGGTTTGCATGATTATTCTACATGCTCAATATTCACACCACCATTTCATACCTAAGAAAACTAAATAGATGCATGTTTAGGCCATGTAAAAGTCATTATAAACGATTTTCTTACATTTGTGATGAGATAGGGTTTGGGGATGGCTTCGACTTGGGGTTCAAGACTAGGTTATGTTGGCATTATTGAGTGTTCTCTAATTATTTTGATTGTATAGTTATCATTTTGAAATTTAGATACAACTTAGATTCTCATTTTATGAGTAATTATTATTTGGATTATTTGTTCCTCTCATTTACTTCCTAGTGGCTTGATATAATTTTTTTGTTATTTTATTACTCCGATAATTATTATTATTTGACTATTCTGAAATATTATATCTAAGAACCATGGGTATAGTCTCCCCACTATATTTATCACATCATCGATTATTTTCAACAACCACTATCATATAATGATGGACAGTTGAGGTTCAATAACCATCTTTAATTGTCTAGATGAGAGTTTTATAAATAAGGGGAAAATATAGTTTTTCACCTTCATGTTTTGATTTATAATATCCTTTATGAATTCAATAATATTTAGATTACTTTGACGATGTTTCAAAAATATAATATTTCTATATATAGTATCAGTTTTTGAAAGATTTTTATGAATTTAAATATATTTACTAAGGAAATATTAATGTTATATATTATTGTTTCAATAAAAATAATTATTTACCTATAATGAATATCCAGAATGAATTTTATTGATCACTTGAAAAATTAATAATGCATACATTGGAAAAATTATGTGTGAGGCCAAGTTATAGAAAACCCCATAATGCATAGAAATTTCTCATGTGATAAAATAACATGCATGACATATTAGATGGGTATCAAGTTTTCAGAAACCCTATCATTAAAAACAATGTCATGGTTGAGAGGCCTTGAAAATAAGATTCATAGTACCTCAGTGTATATTTCTTGATCATTAATTCATAGAATTATATATTTCATTTTTATGAATATAGTTTCCACTATCCTATTTATTTCTATGTTGATATTTGAAATTTATTTTGATTTAAATGATTTTTTTGATTTAATAGTCCATTTTTTTATTATACACTTCAGTATACTGATTATGTTTTATTAACACATAACATATACGACTTTACATAACCATTAATGAGAAATTGATCTCAAAATTTATTTTTTCCCTTTTCCAGAGGATATAAAGAAGGATATTTTGAATTTAACATAAGAAAAACTATTTATTATTGCTTTTTTATATTAAAAATGTAATATGGATATCATATATGTATATAGTTTACCAAGGAATCTATACTGATTGATCCAACAAGGTGATATGCTTTGAATTTTTTACCAATGTAATAATGTAAACACTAGATATGGGTTTCATTAGTATGTGTGTTATTGTTGGTATCCAATAATGTTTAGTAAGAATCATGGGAACAAAGTTTTAAATTGACATACCTAATATAGAGATTATGATAATCCCTTATGGTATTTGATTTATTTAACTATTATAAGGTTATTCATTTCATGTCTAAATATTTATAATGATTATGTTTTAACTTAGTGTGTGACATGATATAGATGTGGAACATGTAGAATATAGTGAATCAATACCCATAGTAAATGTGGGGCTTTCACGGATATGTGATCCAACATATCAGGGGATTAAATTGAGACAATAAGGGCCTTATTAGGGTATCCGAATCAAGACATAACACAAGAACTTTCTTATATAGAGTAAATTTTTATTGTAGGATGAAATTTATCAATTTTATATCACTTAATTTGATAGAATCAATTATATCATTATGTTATTACTATCCATTGGTATCTAAATAATGGATTATGTCCTTCAATAAAATATATCTTTAGTTGGGATGAATTGAATGGGAAATGGTTATTCATAATGTTTACATTCTAAATAGAGATATTGAACAACAGTGGCCATTGTTCCAGACCACTATAGTTGTCAATAAAATTATATTTGTTCAATAGAGAAAATTTAATGTGATATTCATTGGAAAATACATTCCTAGAAAATAAATGAGATGAAATTAAGAGGATTGTTTATAATTTAATATACAATTAAAATAAATGTTATTTAGAGTATGTGGATTACCTTACATGAATATATAGGCTTGTTGAGGAAAATAAACATAATATAGAATGAAATATTGAGTGTTTATTTAATGATATTATATTGATTCAATGAAGGGAAATTATTTCTAAAATGATTTCATTTTATGATGATATATTATTAACTACCATCATGAAGGATACTGATTTTTTAGGGTATTATATCTTCTAGTTAAATCAAGAAATGAAGAGGCTAAATGAGTACCAAGAAAAAGTA
Source organism: Viscum album (assembly GCA_963277665.1). Taxonomy (NCBI): domain Eukaryota; kingdom Viridiplantae; phylum Streptophyta; class Magnoliopsida; order Santalales; family Viscaceae; genus Viscum; species Viscum album. Next base: position 626,534,440 of record OY728147.1, read on the forward strand.
AATTTGTCCATGATGATGAAAGTTTGTATGGTAATTATGGCATGTTATCAGTATAGATATAAACTACTAGGTAGCTTCATAATCAAAACATTTGTACGTTTCATGTGTAAAGAAAGGGGTCATAGGGTTCCTAAATGAAATTATGTGAAGGAAACCATTATTATCCAGTGTTTAAACAATTAAGAGAAGGGGTATTATTCAAATAATTATCCTAAGTCTCAAGGGAACCACATGTAGATGAGGACAAGGGGAGAAGGCCAAGCATTTGAAATTACTACAACAAAGGTTGATGATTAAAATGATGCAGTTGTTGGTATTGTGATTTTATACTTGAAACTATCTAATTGTTTCATAAATTTTGTATCTTTTAATTTTATTATTTGATCCATGTTTTACATGAAATTTATTTGTTTCCATAGAACTCGTTAAATGAAATTTTAAATAAATACTCTGAATAGAAATATGATTATTACAATAATGGGTCATTAAGTTCAAATTATTATACGCAGACATTCCCCATTTTTAAAATTGATTATTATACATATGGTTAATATTAATATAATTAATTATATATATTTTATTACAAAATATAATTCATTTTTTTCCTAGGAGACATATATTAGTATTTACGATGGAGATATGGAAAAACATTTCAATAGAGTGAAGACACAATCATCTAGAAAATTTTTGGATCCTCCCCTAGTATCTATTGTTAATAATATTCATTAGGAACTAAAGCTGACATAACCAATGAATGAAAATTTTATACTTAGAATTGATTATTTAATTATTATGAGGAAATATGTTTATGTGATTAATTAATAAATAACAGGACATCCACAAGAGTATGAAGTTTATTTTTCAAATTATCACATCCCTAATGAAAAAATATATCTAAGACTCCCTATAGTATGTCCAGTATGATAATAGTGTATGTGATGTTAAAAATACATGATTTGTGTGATAATATATTTATACACCATTTTGATTCCCCCTAGGACCCCTATTCAATTTAGTAATAAGATAGATGGGTCTATGAGGTTGTTCATGGATTTTTGGGAAATCTATTTCATTAACCTAATGAAAAGGTAACCACTACCCCATATATATGAATTGATTGAGTAAATACATGGAAATAAATATTTATAAAAATTAATCATTATTCTGGGTATCATAAACTATGTGTAAGGAAGGGAGATACTCAATAGGTAATATATCGAATGAGTTTTGAAAATTATTAATTCACAGTAATTCCATTTGGATTTACTAATACACCCTCTATTATTGTGGATGTAATAATTAGTGTACTCATGTATTTTCTCAATAAATTCATTATGGGTCTTATTAATGATATATTGGTATTATCTAAAATCTATAATGGGTAAAATGGTCATTTATGAATTATTATAAAGTCCCTAAGTGTAAATGATTTTTCTGTGTAATATTTATATAAGAAGAATTTATTATTATATAAGTTTACTTTTTAGGTCACATGGTCGCTAAATATGGAATATAAATTTAGCATTCAATGAAAACAGTTGTGATGGAATTTCCAACCACATTGAATATAACTATATATTTCAGTTTCCTTACATTAACATGTTACTATCCATGATTTTTTAAATATTTATTATAAAACGCATTGACCAAGTTGAAACATAAAGGGGTTATGATGATAGGGTAAAAGAATATAAGGCATATTTTATATAATTTTATAGGATATTGGTCAACGCACAGATATTGACATTACCACTGAGAACGGATGGACCAAGTGATATATTGTGATGCATCAAAAAAGTTATATTTATGTAAAATAATAAAAAACATAATTATGAAACCAATGATAATGATTTTGAATCCATAAAATATTCATCAAAGATATAGTGGAATTTAAAGTACAGTATAAATTGTGAAATATATATGGATAAATAATGTTTCAAAATTATATTCTCACAGAACTAACCCAAAATCATGTAAACATGATGACCCAAATCACTAAGAGGTTATGATTAATCAATAACAAAACCACCCTGGAATAGAAAATATGGTCAATTATTGAAAGTGTTGGAAATTTCATCGAGTATTGACTAATATGGGGACATTAAAAGATGTTATATTTTCTGATTTATTAATGTTAGATATAAGAATCATTACATAAGGTAAACTATAACATCAATTCCATGTAATTTTCAAACTATTATTATTGGAAAAAATAAAAATTTGTGTCCCTATTGATATGAATTTTAAAAATAAAATCATGCCCATGAATGTTTCAATATTAGAAAATATGAACTAAAAATTTGATATATTGAAAATATTAAAGAGGTCATTTTTTCCATCCATGACTAAGCTAAATAGATAATTATTAGATGAAGATCATAGATCAAATTTCTCTATACACCATCACAAAAACTAAATGTATTTGAATTTTAGGGATTATTTTTGGTTTGATAACATGAAATTGGAAATTATAGACTATGTATATAGTTTATTAGCCTTTCAATAGTTAATGGTTGGGAGAAAACATAGTAAATGTGTTAGGTAACCTCTTCTAATTCCAATGTATAAATGAGATGATATTGCTATTTGAAATGTCATTTGGTTCTTAAAGACAGTGATAAAGAATTATTCCAAATGGGTTAATATTGATCACCAGACCAGGTCAATAAATTTACACACAATAAGGGAGGACCTTCATTAAGTGTGTCTTGTATGGATTTATATTATTTATATTTTTAGACTTTAAAGTCCACTACTTGTTATTTTAGCAGATTCTGACCCATATTATACATAAAAATTATTAAAAACTATTTATTAAGAAATAACACATAGAAAAGTTTGATAACTTATTATAATCCTAAGATAGATATATAGTTTTAAATGACTATTCAGAAATTAGTGGATAGTTTTAGGTTACTCCCTACTGTCATTCAGGGTTTATTAGATCAGTATTTACCTTTGGTGGAATTATAATTTAATAATATCTTCAATAAAAAACTATATATGTCACTATATTAATCGATATATGGGAAAATATGTAGTAACAAATTTTTTTAGGATAAATATAGATAAAATATGATTTTTGGCCTTGATATTGTTGAGGGAAAATAAAAAATTATGAATATTTCAAAGTCATATTTTAGAAGATTAATGAATTAAAAAAAGTTATGCAGATAACAGAATGAATGATTTAAAATTACAAGTTAGAGATCATGCTTTCATAAAATTATTTCCTTGGAAAGGTGTTATAAGTTTCGAATAGAATGTGAAACTATGTCCTAGGTACATCCTGAATTATGAATTTTTGGAAACAATCAGAATTGTAGCTTTTCATTTTGAAAAATCACACATCCTTTATAATGTTCATGATGTTATTCAAATATATTTATTATGTATGTACATGAAAACATAACACATGTTCTCAGAAATAAGAAAATATTATTAGAAGTTGATTTATATTATTTTTAAGATCCTATCCATATTCTTGAAATTAAGAAACAAGTGTAATATAATTGGGATAATTGATTGTTGATGGTACTATGGAAAAACCATAAAATAGAATTCCCAAAGTGGAATCTAGAAGATTTTATGATGAATAAATACAAAAATATTCTATTGAGGTGAAATTTTTTACATTTCTAGAATGAAATTGTTAAAGGAGTGAATAATGTAACAAATGATATTAAATTATGGTTTGTATGATTTTCTTCACAATAAAATAATATCATAATGAAATTAGATTTATTAAAAAACATGTTTAAAACAAAAATTCCCAAATATATTAAATTTAATATGAATAAATTAATTTGATACATCAATTATGAATATATAAACATTGTTATAGGTATTTTTAGAGATTTTTATATAAAATGATATTTTTATGTGAACAGTTAAAAAATACCATTTTTAATAATACAATCATTTTTTCATTAAATAAATTAATTTAAAATTATTATTAGGTTTATTAATGATCATAAAATATTACAAATAGAATTTAATTATAAATATTATAATTAAATTATTAGTAATCTATATTATACATGATTTTGATATATGTTCATTCTTATGTTAAATGCACATTTTTTTCTAAAAATATTTTTCATCACGTTTTGGGGATTTTTTTAAAATTAAATATTTAAATTATAAATATTAAATATTTTAAAATTATTTGTAGTATTGAAATATTTGTTGGTAAATTTTTAGTGAGTCCACTTTGATTTTTTTCATTATGAAGGGTAATGATTGTAAAGAACCACATTACAATGAATGTGTTACAATGTGTTAAAATGGTTAAAACTAATTTTATATGTTTTAAATTACCAAAAAACCTGTCTAAATTTTATTTTATGTTATTATTTTAATATTATATAATCTTTTATTTTTATATGATTAATTTTATATCTATTTTGTTTTAGTAATAAATTCAAATATTTTAATATTTTGAAAAATTCTAATTGTGTCCCCTCCCTCCTTAATAAAATTGAATCACATATCCTCTTTTGTTTAAACTTAAAGTGACTAATATAGTGGGAAAAAATGTTAAAATTCCATTTTTAACATCTGTATACATGATATAGAGGTCATTTTTTGATCAATATTCCATTTATATAAGGCTTATGGTGTTAGAAAATGGATGTTTTCCAAATAAAAGTTATATCTATTACTTGAGTCTTTCCATTAATTTAATTTTATACCTCCTTTAATTATATTGTAACTATGATGATATAATGAAATTATAATTTCTTATAAAATAAAGTATTATTATATAGATGTTGAAACCTTTGTTTATATCATTCTTTATCATACAGGGAATTAAATCATTGTCTATGAATAAGTGCTAACAACCAACTCATGAAAATATGTATATTGTTTTTAATATTCATCACTCATGGATGGAAACATTCTCATTAATTATGATTCTTTTTTTATTCTTCATAATTTTTTGATGTTATGTTTACTAATCTTTGTATCCTCCCAATTATATTTCTCCAAAAATGATTTGGGGGAAACAAGATGAAACTATGGTAATGATGGATATAATGGAAAATGTGATTATATTCCAAATTATTTGAGAACTAGAGTTCAAAATATCATGGAAATGATTACTCAACCATCAAAGGTAATGAATTGTGACATGAAAATTGTGGAGCTCCGAAACACAAAAATAATAGATAAACATGAAATTATATAATTTATGTGTCAATTTTTACAATCATTTAATGAGCCTAAAGACCCATTTATTACTAAGAAATGGTCCAATACAATGGAAATGATATTTTCTATACTCTAGTCCACATGCCAAGAGAAGATTTTCCTTTAAATATATCATTTATAAGTAGATACTTCCATATGGTGGAGTATTATTAATAACACAAAAGAAAGGGTAATTATACAATCTCTTCAGAATGGGAAGATATTAAGAAGATATTATTAAATAATTATTTTCTTGATAATAATATTAGAATAATGAACTAGGAATTGATTGAATTTATTAAAAAAATGATTTTATTGTTTTATGAAAATCATTTTTCATAAAAAAATTGAATTAATAATTCGATTAGTTTTATTTATGATACCATGAGTAAAATTGATCACAACATTATTGGATTAAATATTATTCATTTAATGGAATTATTTATAAAAGCTTTACAAATATCTGAACTGATTATTTGATGTGATCATAAGGATGAGATGGAAATTGGAATCATTCCATATTTTAGGGAAATGAAAAGGAAAGTGGTAAATCATATAATCCCCAATGATATTATACATGATGTAAGGAAATACCAATTTCTTATGTGAAATAAATGTTTGAGGAAGCCCCCATATAATGGTCCTAGGCATCATGACTGTGTTTTAGGTGTGGTATTATAAAGAACTGGGACCACAACTACTGAACCATGTCTAAGAGGGTGATTTTGGAAATAATAGTAAATAATATCTCTTCTAATTATTTTCCTACAAAATAATGAGTCGTGTACATGGATTTTAGACATTATGAAAATAAATACTCCAACACTTGAGATAATAAATAAAATAGGCCTCAACAACCAATCAAACCCATGGGATAAGGAAGGGCCTTAAAAATTAGTACCACTGAGGTAGATCATAACATTTGAGTTATTTGAGGTACACACAGTTTCTCTTCTAGATCTATGGATACCTAATTTTATTACTATGATTCATTTTATTTTATATCACACTTTTTTTTCAAATAATGAAAATTTACCACCCTAGAGAATGGATATTTAACTATATGTGAATAAACCTAGTGGAACAATTATATGCTCTATGATTTAAAAATATGATCTAATTGATATTTTTGGGAAAAAAATTTATGTAGATAAATCATCTATACATGGTTGAATTTTAAATAATATTGGTTATGCATTGGATTTCACTGGAAAAATAACATAAAAACTATCAGGATGAGGAACTCAAATTTATATCCCTAATCATACTATTAACATGTATCGATGTATGATTGATTATTAACTCCTTATGGAAGAAAATTTTACAATACTGGTTATAGTATCCAACTATAAGGTATTCATTGCTCAAATGATCTGGGAGGAAGTAAAAATTGATGTTATTACAATTATATGATAAAATAATAATGTGTATCTAGATGGAATTCATATATTTTTTGAAATAACGTGAGTTTGAGTTCTCGATTGAACTAATAAATTGATCCATTTATATCTCAAAGTGTATATATGGAATGGATCTAGTTAAACAAATGAAGTTAAAGAAAAAACCACATGCTTATTTTATAAGGGTTTAATAGGACCTAGAGCTTTACTATGGGGTGAAGTATTCCACTTTTTTTCTAAAATAATTATGATTCAATGATTATTTATATTTATTATTGTGTGATTAATAATTTCATGATAAAACACAAGTACCCCCTATCCATGTCAATGATCAATTCGATCAATTCATATAATGTCAATATATCTAAATGACTAACCTTTGATTTGGATACCATCAGTTAGGGGTAAAAAGGGAGGACATATCAAATATGAATTTACATACAAGGTATGGACACTATGAGTTTATAGGGATGGATTTTTGATATTAAAATTACCCTACTATCTTCATGAATCTAATGAATAGTGTATTTAGAGATTCCCATAGTAAATTAGTGGTTTTATTTACAGATGATATTTTATTATATTCAAAGTTAAATGAGGATCATGATAGTCATTTTGAAATTTGTTTAAAGACCACAAGAATGAATAAGTTGTATTTAAAATTCAAAAAATGTGAATTATAGATAAAAAAAGTTGAGGGATGGTATCATAAGAAATGGAAAATAAATATATCCATGAAAGGTAAAGGTTATTGAGAAATATACATGCCCAACCTCTATAATTAGGAATCAATGTTTTCTTCCGTTTTATGGATTCTAATGATGCTTTGTGAGAAATTTCTCAAAATAATAAAATTCACAATCCATGTTTTCATGGAAGGGATGGATTTTTAATTATAAAGAGGATTGTGATGAATGTTTTAAAGAAAAAAAATAAGAGACTGGTCATGACTCCATTAAATACATTATCTTGTGGTGGGGTAGTTTTTATAAATCATTGTGATTCATGAAAAATTGTATTTGGCTATGTTATCATGTAAAAATATACGGTAATTTTTCATAGTTAAAAATAATAAAAAACTCATGAGAAAAATTACCCAATTAAATATTTAGATATGATGGAAGTGATCTTTTCATTGATGATTTGTTGATAATATCTGTACCAAGAAATGTGTGATATATATACTAATCACACAAGACTGAAATATATATTCAAATTGAATGAAATTAGTATAGTAAAAATGAGATTTTTATAGTTGATAATATAATAATATTAATCAATACAATTCTTCCTATAGAATAAATATAATGTGGATGATGATATAAAAATAATAGATAATGTTGCACTATCCATGATGATGATTGAAAGAGAACCAATACTCAATAATTTATAGAGGATGAATCTTTATGATAGAATTTTAGGAGATAAATCCAATCGTCCCAAACTAACTTCTAATACAAAATTATTATAAATATTCAATTATTAAAATAATATGATATATATATACAAAAAATGTATCAAATATTCTAGAGTTTGACATTGATAAAGATGGAGTAATGTGGTTTTGAACCCAGATATTTATCCCATCAATGCTAAAACTGAAGAAGAATTGTTTGGATGATGGAAAAAGTTTATTATCCTCTTTATGCATAAAGTATGATGATGTATAGAAATAAAAAAATCTAGTTGTATATTATAATGAGGAAAATTTCATAAATCATAACTTGATTCTTAGTATCCCATCAAATTTATGATGAATGAAAAAATTATAATGGTATGTTGCGATCATTACCCATACCAATATGAAAATAAGAAAACATCACCATGGAATTATTCATAGGTGTCACTTAAACATCTAAATTCCAAAACTATATTTGGGTTTTAGTCGATTCCCATAAAATGTTAAGATATATTTTTTACCACCAAAGAAAATTTCTACTTTGAATAACTCCCCAAGATCTACAGTAGGGAAGTAGTGAGGCTGCAAGGAGTACCACTATTTATTAATTTAGATTATTTTCTATAAATAACCTTGAAATTATTAAGAAGAATTCAGAAGGGATTAGAGATTTATCTACTCATTATCATGCAATATCATCCCTATAATATTGGATAGTGTGAGAGGATAATTAAATATTAAAAGGATATATTGAGACAATGTTCGATAGAAAAACATTGATGTTGGGTTTAACAACTACCCCTAGTAATTTTTTAAATAATAACAATTTCCATTAAAGAGCTAAAATGGCTCCATATCAGTCTCGGTATGGGAAGAGATGTCGAACTACAACATAATAGGATGTATTCGAAAAAATAAGCTACAAGGTTATTAACTTGTATAAGAAATTATTGGGAATGATCAGTGAATTTTGTGGCATATAAAATTATCACATATTTAACAGAAGTAATTTTTATATAATAATCATTAAGATATTGAGTTATAAGTTAGTGATTAGTTATTTCTTTGAATATCTCTATGTAAATAGGTCATGATATTTGTAAATAAAGGAATATTGGGCCAAAAAATTCCTCAGCCCCTTGGATATCTATGATTTTGTCTAGATCGTATCTATTTTCATAGAATTCCCCCATCACATATCGTAATTTCATGATGTCTTAAATTTATCAATTTTAAGGATTTACATTCCATATCAATCACGTGTACTAAAACTATAATATTATCTACTAAAACATGACCTATAATATGAATATACACCCATAATGATAATGTATTCTAGAGTTAAGATGACGGTAAAAAAGTCCACATATCTTTTCAAAATTTTATGGAGAAATAGTAATTTTTAGAGGATGTTTGGAAAGATGAATATATAATAGGAGAAAAGTACCACAAATTTTTTATTTCTAGGTAATAAATTTTTTCAGGATGAAATTCCCTAATGGGGGTACAATTTAATGACCTAGTATTTCTGTATTTACAATTCCCTAATTAAATACCATGTGAATTTTTAATCTCGAATGCATCAATAGACAAAAATAAAATAATCATATTTCCATTATAGACAATAAATTGGAATGTATCACCAAGTGTTTCTTCACTATAAAAACTATATATATGGTTATTAAAAAAAAGGCATTATAAACATAGAAATATATGTTTAATAATTTTTTTTCACTTATATAAAAATTCAATTTATCACATCTAGTTTTATAATTTTACAGAATTAACTTCATTTTTAAATTTATCATTGTCATATTACCTTAAGATTATTTTTTTTTTCAATTATAATTTATTATTAGTAATATAGTAAAAAATTCCATTTTTTAAAATACCATGCATTTTCATATACAAAAATAACCTAAAAAATAGAAATAAAATTTCATAAAAAGAATGTGTCATTTATGAAAAAATTATTTTTTAAAAAAATATAGATTTCAGTACATACCTATTTTTCATATTTCAGAACATATGTAATATTTTATCATAAATTGTTTTAAATACATTATAAATTATTATTTTGAAATTAATTTTTATCAAATGAATCAAATGAATTAGATTTTATTATTTAAACTTTTGGGTGAAAATTATCTAATAAGATCCACCTTTTTAGGCATAATGATTATGTCACCTTTGGAAAATATTAGTTACCTTGGTAAAGAGAGTATATTTCAATGATTTTTTTTTAAATATATTTTACTTTTAAAAATAAATGTTTTTTTAAAAAAACTCTAATAATAATTTAAACATATATACAAGAAATACAATTGAAATTCAATATATAATAACTATAAATAAATATTAAGAACACATAATAATTAAAATAATATTTTAATAAAAAAACTACTCTTAAATTAGTTAAGTGTTTTTAATTAAAATTAAATTTTCTTCTATATAGAAATTAGATTATGAAAAATGGATGCAAAATTCAGATTCATAATGTAAATCGTTTTTAATAACTATATAGTTATATTTTTAGAAATAAAGTAACAAACATGGTTAATAATTATTTATGAGTAATATGTATTTAAATAAATATTCTATGTTTTATTAGTTCTTCATATATTATAATTACATTTAGACATTTTATAAAAAATTTGATTCATTTTAATTCCTTACAGACTTGTGTTACAAACCATCCCTCACCTAACTCCCCTAAATTTGATTTCATTCCATTATTACATGTTTCATATAATTCTCTTCAATTGTAACATCCTTCATCCTCACATATAAATGTTTCTCAACTTCCTACTTCCAATATTCGAGGAATATAGTGAAATTTCCTTGAAAAAGGATAGAAATATTATATTCCTGATTCCCGGTACAAGCAAAAATTTTCCTAGTCACGATAAATTAACCTAAGATTCTCAAATCTAAGGAATTTATCATGATGGAGTCTAAGGTTTCAATGTAAGTATGACATTGTTCTTAATTTTTATATCTTTTTCAATCCATTATAAACCAAAAATTACAAAATTATAGTAAAATATTCAACATAAATAGCATGTTGTTTTATTATAATAATAATGGAAGAATCATTATTTATTCTCATTCATTTAATATGGAAAAAATTAATTGTTATTAGTATGTGTGCATTGATTAATTCCCCCAAAAGTGTTGCTTTATGTTTTTCACCACCACCACCACTGATGGATGGATCAACAAAGGTATTGAAAAAAATATTATTTTTGTAATGTATTTATTGTTCCTAAATGATAACTTATTACCTATGTTCACCCCACTCATTAATGGGGTAACAGAAACGCTAATCATGTGCTGTGAAGATTATCACCTCCATGATTAAACATGTTTCATTTTATTTCACATCCATACATGGATTGATTTAGATTATATTGTATTATTAAATATAATTTATATAATTTATATATATCATTAATTGTTTTTTCTTGGGACAACACACAATGTTATGATCACTATATGGAAACATGTGAATATTTGTAAATATTCCCAAACTAGATTATTAATTGTATTTTTTTGAGGAAATGTGACTAAAAATACCATATAATGGTATTATAACATCATATGTTTTTTTAAAACATCAATTTACTTAACCTTAATATTTTTAAAGTGACGATAATTTGAATAAAACATAAGATAAACACCTTTTTTAAATCATAGTTTTACACTGTTAAGGCTGTTGGCAACCGATTTCAAAAAGATATTAAAAAACTAAAATACATGAAGAATGTAGTTATCAATAAAGTGTATAAATATAAATACCTAACCATAAAATTATAAAATATGTAATTTTTTAATTTTTATGAAACATGAGGTTAAATGATTATGGGGGAATAAACAATAATGGTAAAGGACTTGGTACCTCAAAACCCATTCTTTGAGTTATGTAATTTATTATTGAACATCGTATTTTCATATAATTACTTTTTGATTGGTCTTTATTCCTTACTTATATGGAAAATGTTTTTATTAACCAAAATTAGTTTCATATATTGTATTCATTCATTTTATCTTTAAAAGGGTGATTTTGAAAATAGACTCATAATTATTTCTATTACAATGACTTATACAACATATTTTTTAAAAACCCATTTTTTGATGTAGTTATCATTACCATAAATCTATATGTCTCACTAGAAGGGATATATTATTTATAGTTATGTTATAACCCTGTGATATCCCAACTTAATTAAAACATGAATAACAGATTCCAACATGGGATCACTGCAAGTACCACCTAAACATTCACCTGATCCAATCCCATATATCATTCCCCCATAATCAATATGCATCATAAGAAAAGAATTATATTTTCATATTCACTATTTCTTGGTATATGACATCTATAAATGCATCGATCTTCCAAAGTAGTGGGTGAGCATAAACTCTAAAGTAATTCTGCAAATACTCTATAATGATCACCACTAAGATATGAACATGTGAACAAAAATAACATAATCATTTGAAAAATAATAAAATAGTATATTTAAAGACTTATCTCATCAACATCATAATCATTTATTTATTTATGGGTAAATATTTTGGGGCTAAGGTACTGTATGAAAAATATCTATGAAGGCCTAAAATAATAAAGACCAAGATTGTCCCCACTGAAAATGTCCATAAATTAAAGGGGAAAGTAACCCTTGTTTGATAATAAAGTAATATATTTTTTGAGGGGGGGGGGCCTTAGATGCTTGGATGTTCAATGTTTATTATCCATATCTTGAGAATGATGAATCTCAATGTAATTGTTTGTAAACCTCTTCCTCCTGTAAACATATTAGGAGATCTTCCCTGGGGAATCAATATTCCATGAATGGAACTAAAGATATTTTTTGAGTTAGTATCATACCCAACCATGATGATGTTTATTTTGATGTATAGATCGTTACATAATATCATAGCATTAATTTCTCCCTGAAATTAGTCTCTGTTACTATACAAAGTAGTAAAAGGAAAAATAGAAGGCTCTATATTATCTAGCACTATACCTACACCCCATATGATCCCTTCTTTATAAGACCCATATGTATTATGTTTATTACAATGAATATGTGGTCTCCAATAAATTCATTGAACTTGTGATATAGAAGGATCTAGAAAAGGCCACCATATCCCAAGAGGAACCTTAGTGATAGAGTTTCGCTATATATTTTTAAGAGAAAAGAGAGGTCGATGAGAAGACTACTAATATGGAGGTGAATTCCAGCACTAAACAAGTAATTCCTTCATATAATTACTTGTTTCTATCCATCCACTTGAACCATCACACCATATCAAAAATATATTCCCTCATGTTCTTCCCAATAGTGTTATTATCCTCTCCTTAGAATTAGTTGTTGTAGAACATATCACCCGTCAGAAACTATAAGATAATACTAGTTAAGTCTCTAATGTTTCTGCACACTATGGGGAACCAAGAACCATAAAAAATTCATTTGATACTATTATTAATGAATCACATAAAAATAAAACTTAGAGGATAGGATGATTTCAATATGTGTAACAAGATCATTTATGGGGAGAGAATTATTTAAAATGCGCCAAAACAAAAAGTGTAGCTTTTCTGAGATTTGATTACAACATCGAAATTCTCCACAAATATGAAGAACTATACATGTATGCAAAGGATTATACAATTATCTTCCAGAAAAGACACACAAATTGGATCCTGAAAAAATAAATTTATCGAGTTCAGGTTATAACTTGATGATATTGAGCGTCAAATGGTCTTCCTAATTCAGGATTCCATGGGTAATATCTGGGAACCCCGTCAATTTTTTGACCATAAAATGTGAAACTAGGAACTAGGGATTGTAGATCATTGATCAAGTCCAATTTTGAGACAAGAAGTTGATATCACCCATTCCGACTATCTATAAAGAATGATATTGTAGGGCCAAAATATTCTGGTGAATTTCTTCCCATAATGGATAAGAGTTTCATTGGGGGATATCACTAGTCAACCCATATTTTGGTTTAATTATATTAACCCATAAGTTTTGGGTGTCAATATACATCAATGCTGGATTGGAATGAAAGATACTAGTAGCATCCATCACTATGAACATTAATACATCCTTTTAGCATCAAATGATCCATCATTTACAATGTATCCAAATATTTCTTCATTTACTGACTAGAATATCATATTAATGATGATCACATTTTTTTCATACATATAATTACATCCTTTAGATACAAGACCACATAAAGGATTTTAAGAGGAATCGATGAGATCACATAGTTCACTAGAGTTATGGGACCACCAAATGAAAGATAGTGATTCTTTGAGTCGATTTTTCATCTTGTAATATTGTTCGCCACTCTTGTGAAATTACAAATGAAAATACTTTTTAGATATAAGGGAGATCCAAGATAGTCCATTGGGAATATTCAACCACTAATACCCAATCATATCCCTATATTTCCATCCCTCCTAACAGAACACCCCAAAGAAATGAACACACTACTCTTGGTTATATTAATGAGTTAGAAACTCTTTTTGAAATTATCTTCCAAATTCTTGTTAAAACCATATGTGGATATTTTTATTCCATTAATAAAATTTATGTCATTGTCTGCATATATAACATTTGAAACACCTCTAATCGAATAACCAAATAGATAAGGAACAATGTAATGAACTAGATTCCTCATTTTAATGATGATATTGAGGGAGTCTTGCATGATCATGAAAAGAATAGGATACATGAGGTCTCCTTGCATCGAACCACAAACCTTGTTGAAAAAACCATGAATCCTTCTAATGAAGGAGATTATATTCCAAGATGAACAAAATTATATTTACAAAAGATCTATATACCCAATAGAGAATCCCTTGATAGATATTAACATGATCATAAAGTTATATCCCATATTTTCATATGAATTATCTACATTGAGAAAGAGAATAATATTAGAACCAACTAGCTTGTGAGACCATCTCCTGTGGTAGAAAATGGAACCTTCAATTATTCTGCCATTTATGAAATTGTGATGCTCCTACAATGCCTAGTTAGAAAGATTCCATGAAAAACTCATATTAATGTAACGTGAAGTTAATTTGTATGTAAAATTAAACATACATATGGGGTTATAGTACTGAAAAGGGGTCATATATTTAATTATATTTAGATGAATCATTGATATTTAACTCACTACTCATTGATGACACCCAAGAAAAAAATTCGTGTAAAGAACTAATAAGATCCTCCTTGATGATGTCCCCTGGATCCTTATAGGATTACCCTAGAAACCAATTAGGGCCTAATGGACTATCTCAGTTGAGACTGAGAAGAAATGATTCTTGGTCCTCCTTCATATCATGTATCAACTCAAATCTTTTATTAACATAGGCTCACACCATTCATGGGATAACATAAAAAAGTTTAATTATTCCCATGTGGTATCATCTATCCCTGAATTGTTTTAGATATATGAGAAGTGATATACAATAAATATATGCCATTATACCCACCTAATCACGGTCATACATGTACATGAAAATATTGAATAAACTATGGGACCTTATATTACATTTCTTTTCCTTCACACAAGATTTAAAAAACCCCATATTGTCATAACCTGTTGTCATCCACAAGAGCCTAGATTGATCCTGCTCCTAACATTCTAGTTCTTGAATAATTTTTTCATGTGAGGTCATATTATATGAATTATTTTAAAAAAATCTCATCCTATATATCCTCCAAAATAGATTCATGATGCATGTTTTTTTTATTTTTTTCATATCCTAATTTTGAATGCAAGGTGGGAGGTTGTGAGACTAGGCTTTTAGGTTGCATTTATCTCTGTGATGTTTGTTGGGAAGGCTCGTCTAATAGACTACCCTCCATGAATGGTACCGTGAAGATATAACATTTCATGTATTAATAATATTATTTTAGTGTATTCTACTTAGTTACAAATTATATTTTTCTTCATGTTGTCCATTTATGTTTTAGATTGTTTATTTTATCAATTGATTTTATTTTTTATTGTATTTCTATGATTTGTGGTTACAGTCTCCCAAACATATCTTTATAGACCCAAACATCTAGTCAGTGGACTCTAGAATATGGGGATGCATTATTGAGGTCATTTTTTGACCCGACAAGGGAACCAGTTTAGTGGATACCAGTGTGGAGACATTAAATTTTACAAAAATTGTTAAAAGTTATATATGAATTAAAGTGGACAAGATAACCAATATTTTCAGCCATCATGACCACTCATTTTTTAATGAATCAATTCTATGTTTCAAATATTATTTTGAATGAAAATTATATTTATTTTTGTTTCTGTAATTTTAGTTGTAAGAATGTGATTTTGAAGGTGTGAAAAAATTTTCCTCATGAAATGTTCTCGGTGATTGTCAAAATCATTTTCCTTCCTAAATGAAATTAATTGTCATCACATAATATTTTATATATATATATTATCCAAGGATAACATCTTTATTTTTTCTCTGGATGGATTATGATAATTATGAAGTGATTTTTATAAAAATGATTACTTTTACACATGTTATGCTATGAATAATTTTTTATAAAAAACATTTATTTTATTGGATTCTGATATGATGAATGTTTTCTGATCCAAATTAACACCTATTATTGGTTTTCATTATGTGATGGTGGTTACATTATAACCATGTTCAATTGTTATGTTATAACCAAGGATGGTGGTTACAATATACCTAAGGATGGTGATCACATAACTTCCAAGGATGGGTGGTTCCTTTTTCTCACTTCAATTCATTGGGTAGTTATTGACATAAAATTAGATAAATAAAACTATAATGTTGAGTGAAACTAGTTTAGTAAGGGACTTATTCAACCTGCTCATGTTGGGAGTTATCCTTGACTACAATGATGGTCTAGGAAGTGATCCCATTCAACTGTGATAGTTTCTACAGTGAGACTAGACTATAAAATAAATTGTTTTATATTCGTATTTTTATGAAAAAATACGTGTCTTATTCTAATGTTACACTCTTTTAGATCAATTTATTTTGTTACATTATTAGTAAATCATTATATAATACATTCATTTGTTACATGAATCATGGTAATGATCTATGATATTCTGGGTATGGTATTTGAATGTTGTTATCTATTTCATATACGCTTATTCTCAAATTTTTATGATATCTCCTATATTTACCATTATTGATAATCTCAGATCACCATTTATTATGTTTCTTCTCCCCATGTTTTGATGAAAGGTATTATAGATAATATGACTATAAAGGGTTATTGTCCTAAAGAAAAAAGTGGTAGATGATGTTGTTCACATATAAACTTTTTTTTCTATATATATGTTCCCAATTTAACTATACATGTATGTTTATAGAGTGGATAAATATATAATGTAATGAATGTATATCTATTTAGATTTAACATCTATATATGAGAATTGTGGGTCATTATAATATCATCATTTACCCAATGCATTGAAATGACATATAATTCCATGTACAACTATCACATTATAAAAATAAAAAATACATGTGCTAAAATAATCGGGAATATTCATCATATATTCAACCATGTTTTATAAACCGTTCATTATATCATAACCCATTAAAAAATTAACATTCATTAACACTTCATTATATCTTCATATCATAACCTGAGTAAAAGAAATGGGTTTCATAAACATGTTATCACTATAATCAGAAACCAAATAGAAAAATAATAGGCATGACATAATTTAATCATATCCCTATTATAGAATATGTGGAGTTAAAATATCCTACCATTTTTAATGGAAATAATATTAAAATAACATTTAAAACACAGTTGAATAAAATAAACTTTCAAATTTAAAAATAAATTTTTAAAATTTAATAAATTTCTAACTAATAATGATATATTTTTCATTGAAAATATCATAGAAAACATTTTTTGGATGCTTTAAATCATCTAATGTTCATGACAATGGGATATACCATTCATTTCATATATGTTTACATAATTATTGATTCTTATTTTTATAAAAATTGTATAATATATCTTGTTTGAAAAATAGTATGAATATTTTTTTAACCATTTTTGAAAAATTATAACAATATTTAAAAATGAATTAAATAATCATATAGGAATATTAAAAATTATTTTTTAATTTTTTTAAAAAATTTATAGATCTACACGAAGAAGGATTTCTGATCGAGGAGATAAATAATGCTGATTTCCATGAAAATTATTTGTTTCCTACATTGAGTAATTAAAGGATTAAAATTATATAAAAACATGTATTCCAATTAAATAATTATGATAAGAGAATTATAATTTTTCATTATATATAGATCGTAATATTCAGTTATCAAAAACATAATCATAACAAATCTATATAAACAATGTGATAGTGATATAATTCTTAAAAACATGGGTAACATTTCAATATAACTCTACATAAATGAAATACTATAGATGAATATTAATAACACATAATATTAATGATTTTAATCATAAAATAAATTAATTTGAATTATATATGTTACAAAAAAACAAGTGGTGAGTATGGAATGTGTCCCTCAAAATAAAAGTTAAACAATAATCCCTTACCATAAGTCTCAAAATTCTAGGTATATATTACCAATCGATTATAATAAATATAATATTATTATAAATCATTTTTAGATACATACTCTTATATATTGTACCATATATGATAACTTATAACTTTATATAAATAGTTTATAAAAAAATCTTTATTAAAATAACTATTTTGGGTGATAACTGGTTCATTTTTTATTCATGTTTTGGTCCTACATTTATGGTCAATGTACATTGATTATAGGTAAATAATATATTTATTTTTATTCATGATATAAATATCATATATATTCATTATATATATATTTAGAGTCATTCATAAATTATAGAGAAAAAAAATGCATGACAACTTTTATGGAGATGATTAGTTGTACGTATGCCTGAAAGTTATTTTAACTTTTCCAATGATAGAATGAAATATTGTTTAATATTAATTTAACTTTAACTAATCAATTTAATATAATATATATCATATATATTCGTTAAATTTATCATTATTTACATCCATATCAAAATAAAATGAAAAATGTATCACATCACATCGTAGAGGTGGTAGTCCAGTAGTATGGATGAGTGGCATTATTATATTTGAATGGATTATAATTTCAGAATATAGGTATCATATTATAATATAAGCATTATATTTTTTTTATAAACATCATATTTATACTATTAATCTACAATTATATCCATCCATGAGAGGCGATGAAGTAAAACAGTTTACATTGGTTCGCAAGGCAGTAGTCCATTGTACACATGATCAATGTTTTCATTTCCTAATTTTATACTGAATAGATGGATATTGGTTATATAACTAAAATTATAACATATTTTTAAATTTAACATAACGAAAGATATTATATCACAATATTTGTTATTTTTTGAAGGATTTGGGAGAAAAAATAAAAAGATTCATCATTAAGAACAATAACTGTTCATCTGACATGATAATTAGGTTATCACCAAAATAAATATTAGGGGAAATTAAAAATTGAACAAATTTATTTGGGATAGAATTTAATTATACAAAATAATTTTTATGATTAAAGAGGAGTGGAAAGTTGGTTTTCAATTATATGGGAGTGGATAGATAGGGAATTTTTTAAAAGAAAAAGATTACCCATGTTTTACATACAACAAAATCCCCCAAAATTGATAATTTTAGATAGATACATGTAATAATGTAAATATAAGTTCATAAATTTATAATTTTTAATGTTGTTAAATTATTTTAACAATTATCATTTTTGTTTAAACCCCCTGGTAAACACATTTTGACCATAAAATGGTAAATATTATTTAACTATTTTTTCTTTTCATTATCAACAAAAATTACATTGATAATATTATATAATATTCAAATATTATTATTGAGAATATGGAATCCAATTTACTAAATTCAATTCACAAAATTATTATAATTTAACAAAAAATCAATCCCATAGGCATGATAAACAATTATTTTTTCTAATAATAGTTTATTATAAGTATAAAATGATTTTAAATCAAAATTACATATGAAATTGATTTAAATTAACTAAATTGAATAATAATAACATTAATATACTAGTTTTACTTATAAAAACATTTTATAACAAAATTTAAAATGAAAATTCATTCCAAAAAAAGGTATTTTAAAAAAATTAATTTTAATTGTAAATTATTATTTTCAAAAAATATCAAAAAAATAATATAAGATACTTTTTACATGGTGATTCCAAAAATTAATATTTTTTAATTTTTTTAATAAATTTGGAGAAAATTAATTTTCAAATAGATTTGTGATAGATCTATATTTAATAAGAATAAAATTATTTACTATAAAAACGGGTTTATTCTGATCCCCTTAAAAAAACATAAATGATTGATAAGAAAATGGATTGATTTAAAAAAAAAATAATATCATTAAAATCATTCAAAAATATTTCTTATTTTAATTTTTATAATATAAAAAAAATGATCTTATAAAAATAATTTTTTATAAAATAGATACAAGTTTTCTTCAAATGATATTTTGTTTCATTTATAATAAATATATGACCAATGAACTTATTTATAAATTTATTAGCCATATAATTTTCGTATATTTTTTAGTCCTATTCATAACCTCCAATTTGATGTGTAGGTTTTAATTATCAGTTTATATAACAATATTTTAATAGTATGGTGCAGTTTTTTTAAACATAGTGGTCTATGTAATGCCAGATATCATAAAAATTAATTTTATTTAAAAAATCTTACTATCATGGTGTATTACATCTCTTATCTAGCATCCATCATGTAATGGCCTCCAAAACATATAGTTATAACAGCTTGGTTGGTCATATTGGATTTTATATCTGAGCATCATTATCCTGGTCTACTAAACCGGGATCAAATGAAACTGTGAAGAAAAATGAAACTTCACCTTACATCATATAATCTTGATGAATATCCACTATAAAATATATTATCATCTATTGATCTGAATCCACTTACGAAAACTAATTATTTTACTCAATTCGCAATGCTTCCAGTATATAATTTTTTTTCCTGATGTATACATCATTTTTAAGTCAAACATTTATTGATATTCATTCTATCTACATCTCCTAAAATTCAAATCCAAATGTGATTAAAAAATTATAAGCACTTATGATCGAAAAAACCATTAATTTATCACCAAATGAGTGGCAAAATGCCTTTATAGATTGAATTATATCATAAAATTCTAAAAATAACTATTTAGTATATCTCCTCATGCCCTATAATTTTCAAGATCCATACATGAAAACATGATCTAACTACATGATTACAAAACCCTGCTCAAATCTTGATGCATTACAATTGACTATATACCCCTACCCTACCATTAGAAATGTGAGGATAGGTTTGGATGTATGTGTGATCTTGTGTGGTTGGAATTTCTTCTCTCACTAATCTATCCATTGGAAAGGAACCTATTTCCTTTTCAATGATGTAATTAGTGAGGCAAGATATGTAAAAACATTAAAAAAATCTCAACAATTTCTTGTTAAGGCAAGTAAACATTGATTCTAAGAAACATTCATTGCTGTTTTCTAAGAGATAATAGCTTCTATCATTTTAGCATCGATAGAGACACTATTTATTGAAATGAAATAACCAAGGAAATTTACATCATGTATCCATAAACCACATATAGAATTATTTTTATAAAGTATATTTTCCCACAATATGTCCAACCTTATAGCCACGTGTTTTCAATGAACATCATTGTACTAGAATACACAAGAATATCATTAATGTACAACCCTAAAAAGGAAAAATTATTCCTCTATAAGATTCAATTCATTAATTATATGAATAAAACTATTTTATTTGTAAGGATAATAGGCATGAACATGTAGTCATAGTGAAAATAATGACTTTGATATATTTTTTGGAATATCCTCCATTCAAGTTATTTTTACAAAATATGAGCATGAGTTGGTTACTTAACCAACACCACCCAATTTTTTTTTCAAAATGATGTTAAAAATAGAGTGAATGAGGTGAAATGTTCTTGCACCATTAGAGGTCAAGAAGATCAACATCGAAGAATCCATGGCCTGAATTAGCATAACCACTACATTAAAAATCAATACAGTGGTTCCATCAGAGGTCAAGAATAATTTACCCCATTTATTAAAAACTGTTAAAAAATTATTATGTGACACGTTTCTTCAATTTTTTCCACAATGTCATGAGTAGTAAGATACCAAATCCACAAAAATGTCAGTATTCAAACAAAATCATCAATTTGGATACAACTACATATCAATAAAAAAGAACAGAGGGAACCTAAAATATAATAAATCTATCCATTAAAGGGAAGTGTCAGTGTCCTTTCAAAAGAATCAACCAACAACCCAATATAATGCCAAAAAACTCTAAAACTCAAATTATTAGTCATCTCAACCACACAAAAAAAATCCATCAGTGAAATATCTAGTTAGAAAAACATTTATACATGTTAAAGCAATCCTTCCCAAGGTACGTATCTATAGATAAATTTTTTCCCTTTTATATTATTCCACTTTCCTAATGAACATATGTTTTCTAATATGAAGGTAAATATTTGTAGTTATATTGCCATTTATGTAATTCAGGAATTTAATTTCATCGTTTTCTTCTATACATGCATCAACTTCTTCACTCACATACTCCTCAATCAAATAAGCCTCTTTGTACATGGGATCCTTGTTTTTATCATATTCCTCCTCATATAAACAATATTATGAAATTATAGTAACCAAATTTTTTCTATCATATAATATGTAATTAAAAAAGTATTAGTCTAGGGTATGAGATCATTCCAAAACTCCACTCCACATATAGGTTTCGTTCTAGATAAAATTTCAAGAGAACATAAAGATAATTCCCAAAAATAGATGAAATGTCTATATTTGTGATCTTATAAACTAGTTATTATGTAATCACTGTTGACTAGTAAGATAATGTTCCAACTACAGATACAAAATCTCCTCATATCCTTGTATTCAGATCTTAATTTCGTCTAATGAAATGTTCAACACTGTCATAATATATGATACAAACAATATTTTCATAATTGTTGATGTGGCCCTTGATGTTTGAAAACCAATATTTCTAAATAATAAATTAAGAAATATCTATTTATATAGCTAATAGTTTCCTTTCTATTTAAACCCCATTCTATAGTTTTTTCGCATTCTATTTTTTAACACTATCATTGGATTAGATGCGTTTTAACTTTTCAAATATATGATATCATTTTGACATGTGAACCCATATGACCCCCCCGCCCCCCGATCAATAACAAAATAGTTGGATTCACCCTTTCAAAAAAGTGTTTAATAAAGGTATAACTCAAAATATAGTACCTTGCACAATTAGACGACCTAATTAATCATCCACGATCATCTAATTAGAAACATAAATATTCTTACCAACTCTTACTTGATCCTTTTTTCCTTGTTTATGTCTCAAAGTACAAGAATTGTAGTGTTCTTAGATTATCCAAGTCTTTCTCACTTTTGAGGATGAGAATAATTCTGAGGATATGGCCCATCGAAGAATATTATATTAGATAAACATGAGGTGCATGTCATTAAACTGTCTTTGTTGAACTTTGATAATTACATTGGAGATGTACCATATGGTTACAGTTGGGACATTATCAATGTGGTTCCATACAAGCTCATATCTTATGAGATATATAAAAACAAGTAAATATGGGTACCTTTTCTTCTAATTCCATCTATTTGAGTTCCCACCAGTTCCTATGGTTATAAAAATACTCCCTATATCTAGTTTTTTTAAAAGGAATATTTTTTTCAATATTTCACTATTAAATATTTTAAAAAAATCATTAATACAGAGAACATATATCTTAGAGTTAATACCATTTCATATCATATATTTAAATATGTGTGCCTTTATGAATTTAGATGAAGATAAATCAGGAGAAAAGAAAATTGGGTTCAACAACATAGCAATATAATCTATCCATAAAGATAATCTTGTATCATTGTAATGAATTAAATTATTATTCTAATCTAAAATCTATGGGGATAGAATTTTTTGTTGAATAGTTTTTTAAATTCATCTAACTTGATTCATTGTGAAGAATCATATTAGAAAGATAAATATAAATATTTTCTCGAATGATCATATATCATATATTATATCTACATAACTTTTATCTTGTATAGTGTACCTAATAACATAATAATTTTATTCATTAGATTCAATGAATCATCATATTTTTTGGGATCAGAATCCCACAAAATAATGTGTGTGTAATTATTCTAAAATTGGACTGGGTATCTCAATTATAATGGATCCTAATTCATATTACCACAAATTATGTCATTAACATCCATAATTATTATTTGTGCCAACTCTTGGGTCAAATGTGGCTCAGGTGAAAACCCATTTCCAATACCTTCTACATATAGTTTCTTATGACATCTACCTCGTCCTATATCACTATAAATAGTAAAAAACTATTTATATGTCACTATCTCTATATACTAAGGCTTAAAAAGTTTTTCCCAATCACCATAAAGAAAATGAATAATTACTAGTAGTTCCAAAATCCATAATTTCAACTATTTTTCATAAATTATCAGACTCAAAATGAAAAATAGAATCCATGTTTGAAGTCCCACTAACAATGGTTAAAATGAAGGGCTCATTTGAAAATTGATGAAGATGATATGATAACCCACATAGAAGTGTTTTATAACAATTTTTCTATGGAATCCATTGTACATTAAGTTTCATCATAAAAAGGATAGTTACATCTTTTCAATCATTATATGTCGTTTTATGATATTTCATATCCTTTCCACTATCAAAATAGAGATAAAAAATGAAAAAGACTGATATAAATTATGACCCCCTTTCCGTACTCATTTCATTTACTAGTGGTAGATATACCAATAGACGTTCATGACATACCCTGAATACAGAAGTCTAGAAAAAACTACGTTCATTGAATGCATTGGAGGATGATTTTCCCTATCAGATACAACAACCTAATGATATACTCCTAAATAGTAAACCACAACAAAATTCATGAATAAAATAATACAACTAAATTATATATCCTTCATCAGAAAACAATGTTAGAGTGATAATGAAAACAATTGTGAACACTTATAAAGGAAAGCGTAACTCCGGGGTACCAATGTGGAATTACACAATGTACCACCTATACCATCCCCCAACTATAATCCTTCATTTAATTCCCATGTAATAAAAAAGATGTGTCGATATAAGAATATGATATCTTAACATTCCATGTGTATCATTATATGAAATATATAAACACACTAATGTTACCAAGAAGTCATTGAGAATAAATAAAATATGCATTCCACAAATACATCTGAATTCACACTACTAAGACGTGAACTTATGAGAACAATTGGTATTATTTGTTTAAAATTAATGAAACATTTTATATAATTCAAAACATTTTTGGAATAACTTTTTCAATTTTCACCAAAACAAAAACCTCTGTATCCAACCATAGACACAATCACACACTCTTTTTTGGTGTTAACATTGACGTTGGTACTCCCTTACCATTACCCTTCATACTTGTATTGTGTGACTTCCGACCGAACCCATCTAAATTAAACAAATGTAAACCAATTAAGTCAGTTTACATTACAAAAAAAGTATGATAGAAAATTATTATTTTTAAATCATAACATCAAATATTTTATGCCTCAAAATCATTTCATTATGTTAAAATCGTCGTTTTAAAATTATAAAAAAGTGGTTTTCAAAAAGTCTTTCAAATTAACATATTTCCAAAAAAAAAAATTAATATGTTATATTTTATGAAATCACAACATTATTCTATAGAATATACAAGAAATCCAATTTATAGAAATAATATTTCATGGTTGAGAGTAAGTGTATATGTGAGAGAATCCACAAATATCAAAATATATTGTATGGAACACTGGATCTAAGGAAACAATAAAGACATCTTATATTCCATTTGTTCCTCGTTTATCAACAAATTCAATAGCTTAATGATCAATTATTATATGATTAAAAGAATTGTTTTTCTCCAGAAAATTGATATAGTCTACTTAGAAGTCGAGAGGATAATAGGTTATTTCAAAATTAATTAACAACCATTGGAAGGAATTTTATTCCCATGATGGAGATATATAACGACATCACAACCTCTTATTCCACAATGTAGAAAATAATAGACAATGGTTTAGTGAATGAGACAACTACAATGACATAATACACTAAGATGAAGCCCATAATGCTATACAAAATGGACCCATATCCCAAATGGACTACATAATTCATGGTGGATGTTCTTCCTAGATATAATTTCTCAGTGTTTGGGCTATAAAACCATAGAAAAACTACATGAAAACTACACTGAATTTAACTAAGGAACATTGGCAGTCTCAATGATTTAATAATATATCCAAAATATAACCATAAAAAATGGATTTTCCCTAACAATATATACAATGTGTCATTACCACCTCATGGAATAAATCTCAAATGCACTATGTCATAACCCATGATCTACGGTGTAGAACTCATAATAATAAGATCCCCTACCATAACCCCATTAGGGAAACAAAACCATGTGAAACATATCCTAAGAATTATATTATATCGAAATTATTAATACAATTGTAATGTACCTAAAATTTTGGGTGTTATAGAACACTTTTGGATAATGAAATTTTTATATCCTATTTTTCTTATATTCCTGAAATTTGATATGTTTGAAAATAATTCCTTCCAGAGGTTTATTTTTATAATGTTAATTATTATTTTATATGGACCTCATATGTATGAATGGTGATTGGTGAGGTCTAATATCGACCTATAATTAATTTTTATATGCTTATATCATGTGAGTTAGTTATATATGGACATAATGGGTTTGTCTACATTGTTATGGTAATGATGGGTTTCCTCACATTTTGGAAAATGGTTATGAAGAATTTATTCAGATTGGTATCCACATAACCGTTTTTCTTACAAATTTTTTCTGTAGTTATTTATTTCCCATATGTTCATGTTTTTGGTGTTTTGATAAAATTAATAATTTTATCTATTTCATCCATATTTCTGGATTAATTTTATTTAAATTAAATTCATTGTTTTTTAAATTATTCAATTTCAATTATCATGAACCTTATATCATCTTCACATGTCATATGTTTTGTTTGTTATGTTTCCATGCAATAATATTATGATCTTCTACTCATCCATTATGTTTTTTTTTATTTTCAGACATGGTATTATTATCTATTATCAATATATTTGTATTTTCTTCATATTCCATTAGTTCTTATGATATAATATTTTAAGATATGACTTTTACCTTAACATTTTTTAATCATAATATTTTACTATGCTTCTTTCCCTCATGGTATGAAGGTGACTACACCATTTTACATTTCAAGGAGATCAATTTGGATACTTTTTATTGAATGTGTTATAAAACAATATGTTTCCATAACCAATTCTCATGAAACTAAACATTTAATTTGATGTATTATACTATTTTTGTGTGATGTATTATTTAAGTTTTGGGATTAATATTCTATTGAAGTTATGTTCAAGTGGGTCACTTCATCATTATATCAAATTCCACATGACATATTACTATCCCCCACAGTGGATGAGTAAATATCTCATTATGGAGAGGCATAATTTTATTCTTTTAATATATTTATTGAATTTGATCAATTCACATTATTATAATTTACATTAGGTGTTTCAACCTAGATATTTTATGGGTTAATTAAATATATTATTTAAATGTTGGATTCCATGGATTATTGGAACCGAAAATTCGCATTTATAAGGATGAATAAATTAATATAAGTACATTAGTTGAGGTACGGATCGAAGCATAAACATATGGGAATTTGTGTCAAATTATTCTGATTTTTAGGATGTTAATTAAATACAATGTATGAAATAACTTAATTATATAATATATATATATCAACAATATTTTACTCAATGAAATCCCTATCATATTGAATAATTTATTAAAACTTTAAAAAAATTCATCACAACATTCGATCTATCTAGAACACACATTCCAAACCTAAAAAAAATAAATTACATAAATTTTGTATTATCACTATTTATTCAACCACACTACATATATATACATTATAATATAGAAACAAAAATTTGATAGTGGATAAAAGATAATCTTCCATAAATTAAATATTAACCTTATTGAGGACATCACTATATAGATTCATTTAGTTTTGACTATCATAAAATAATCAATAAAATCATAAACTAGAAAGAATGAAATTAGAAAAAAATTGATAATACCTTATTACATATCCAATAACCTCTATTACAGTAAAAAAATATAGAATTTGTTAGAATTAATCTTTTCCCCAACCCATTAGTTTTCTATAAAACTGACTATGATATGGGGAATCATAGGGAACAATCTATAAAATAACAATCCTCACATAATATCAATTACTAACCACATTTTATTCAATATGAAAACATAATGGTAGATTTTAAACATAAATGGAGTTTGATTCAACTTATGCCTCATTTTTAGAGAGTATATTGGGGTGATCCAAACCTCTAAATGAGTGGTTTCTAAGTAGAATGCTCAACCAAGAATCATCAAGTGGTTTCTAATGAATAAATAAAACTCAGATCATTTAGTTTTTTTTCTAGTTGGATCAACAGAGTCATGACACTTACAACTTCATCTAGGATTGATAAATTCATCGAATGACATGAAATGTCTCCTAAAATAAAAAGTATTTCCAACTTCTCGAAATACATAAATATAAAATATATTTAGTTACTTCCATCATTTCCCATATTTATCACATCAAGAATATTATGATTGGATAAAAAATTATAGAGACAAATTACTACACCAAGAAAAACTAGACTAAATCCTTATCAATTACATACATTTTGGGTTATTGGATATGTTGATAACTCTCATTAATGATCCATGTTGTGGAATTTCTATAAAATATTTTACCATATAATGTTTCAATTAGATAAAAAATATCACAATAAATACCTAATATTTTGACACATAATTACCTTCTCAAGTGAAATAATCAGCATAGAATCAGTCCATAAATCCAAGAAAGTATACTTAGTTGATGTTTGAGATCATAATACTTGTAAGAATTCATGAAATGGATACCATGTAAGAATAATATTCTTCCCCAAAATATTAATTCTCTTGACCTATATATTATTTTTCTATTTTTAATGCACCATATCATCAAATAAAAAAAATTCGGCATTTATACGATAAACAATAAGATTTATCTAGAAAAATAAATAATGAAAAAATATTTTATCAAAAGAAGAAAAATACATATTATATAGGTTAGTTTGTTAGAAATATTAATGGCATGATCCATCCCCTGGGGCCCGTTCCATGACTACCCCATGCCCATCATCCATAGGCCAGGGTCTGGCAACTAGCACTGGAAAGGAATATCCCTAAAACTGGAAGACATTACCTTTAAACCTGTAAACTAACACAAACACGAACAAAAAAAGATATGAGCACAATGTAATCTTTATAGTAAAAAGAGTGTCTATAGTATGTAAAGGGGTTAGTATACAATGCTAACTGGAATGTTCAAGTAAAACTGAAAACCGGTCCTGTAAACACCTGCCAATGATCCAACCTAAAGGGTAGGTACAACTGTCAAACAGTCATCTCTGCGAACAGTCTCATCTAAAGCCCACCTTCGAGTAGCCTCTAGTCCTGGTACCCTTGACCTCAATCAGTGATTTTTGTCATCTGCACAAGACACAACAAGGTTCATGCATAGCCCGTGTAGGAGTGATTATATAAATACAATGTAGGGACCCCTAGACCCCTTAAGGTCTCTCATAATCCACAAAGGATAAACCACAAATAACGAAAACAATAGTCAACCCTACATAGGTATATTCCCCAACATATACCTAAGATGTTAAATATACCCATCACGTTCATTGGGAAAACAAGGCCCAACTCTTTAACCAAAATCATAACTGTTCCACGAAGGAATGAATAACACAAAGTTAACACCACAAAGGTATATACCACAAAGCTAACGACACACAGAATAATACCACACAAGTATCACCACGAAGGTAAGTACCACAAAGGTAATTCCACATAAAATATTTCCACAAAGGTATCACCACATTGAAGTGTATCACAAGGGTAAATACTTAACTCACACAAGGTATAACTTATGTACGGTAGTATAGATGATTAGTTGTGTTTCTAGATCATCTTTCTTCATCAAGAAGCTCTGATGTTGAGCCACACTGGATCAAAGATGACCCACACCTGATCTGAAGAAGACCCACACAGGATCTAGAGATGACCCACACAGGATCTGAAGATGAACCACATAGGATCTGGATATGCCGACCCACACAGGTTCTGAAGATGACCCACACAGTATCTGAAGTCTCCTCTTGTACAACCTGCCACATTGATTCCACACTAAGCGTGCTTGATTTTGGGAGGTTCTTCTCCCCAATCCATCGATCGATACTTCAACTGCCATGAAGCCCCATGAGGAAGTATCACGATGGTCCGTCACGTCATAAGGGACCCAACACAATAGACGACGCATCAATCGGATGCACAATCTGTTACTTATTAGCCTTTTTGTCCCAAGGGTCCGGTTGGATTCATGTTCGATACAACCCGACTATATTCCAATTTTATCCAAAAATCATATGGATTATACTAAATGGACCGTCTCAATCCATGTATTATGGAACCGTATATGGTTCATGTAATGGACACCCAGTTCTTCAGATATGACAGAAAAGGCGAATCTGGGCCTAGATGGTTCCCGGTCCTGTGCGACACAGTTGGACCGACCCAGCCCGAACCGGCCTGGACTAACCCGACCATGTCCGGGTCCCGCCCTATTGGCCTGGGATGCGGCATGCCTGGCCTGTGGGGCCATAGACCGGCCTGGCCAGCGAAGGGGGTGGCCCAGCCTAGCCTATGGTGAGCCCACGATCAGGGTGGACCTTTGTGGTGGGGTCCACCCTAGTAGCCACCCAGGAGGGGGGGCACTCCCCCCAAGTCTCCCTAAGGCCCATTGGCCATTCGGTTTTTGCCAACCAGGCAAAGGCAAGTGGCACCGTCGACTGGCACGCAGGACCCACTAGAGGGGTCACGCTCGGTGTGATTCCACCGGCCAAAATGACAGGCCCTCCTTCAAGAAGAGTGGATGCATGACACCGCTCAACTGTGGCCAACTACATATCGGCTGCCCTTCGACCTCCGTTGTGCCCAAGCGGTCGAAGTCTCTAGCTCCGGTGGCGCGGATGTGCTCCGCCTCATCGCCACGCGCCTGGACGGCATGTTGGTCATCCCCTTACTCCGTTGCAGCCTCCATCTCAACCAATGGAACAGAATCACGCCGCCCTACCTCCATCTGGCTGGCTGGTGTGCTGGGCCCTGGCCTTCCACTACCGCAGCTGAAGGGCAGCGACCTCCTTTGATACTGGCGGTGCAGACGCGCCACCCCGGTTCCGCGCACCAAACCAGGTGTCAGCCACCACCTTTCTCCGCAACATCCAACTAGCCATGGTCTCCCTTGGTGGCCTTGTTGTTCCACCGCTGTCAGAATGGCCCACGAAGAGCACGTCAACATTAAAGATGCATAGGGATCAGGCCATGTTAGTTAGGTCTTCACTCTCCGTGTTAGAATGATATCATAAGGCTTTGAGGAGAATGTTTCCACCTAAAACCATGAAGAAAAACACAAAAACACCCTTTCCTCAATTGTCCATTGGAGGTTTCATGAGGAAGAATATGATGATGGTGATTTCAGTGTTTTCCTCGAATGTCGGTTCGTTCTTCATTGGAGATGTTCCTAGTTGGAGGAGGTTCTCCCACCGAGTTCCCCTCTCCACCGAAATTTCTCATTTTCCATGGTTTCCCCCAACCTAAAGATGGGGGAGGAGCCAAAATATTTAATTACTATATTAGGTAAGTATTGGATTATAAATTGGGAGAATTCCAAGGGTTTCCTCAGTTTAAAGGGGAGTACGGGTGGTCCCCACAACCAAATATTCAAATGAGAGGTGGGAGGATATGTGTTTAAAATAAATTATAATAATTTTAATTAATAATATACATAAAATACAAAAGAATATTCCACCCCCAACCTACTACAGTCGTTGTGAAGGTCCCCTTAAGATAATATTTGCATTGCGAGTTCAACGGTGTCCTCATATTTCAATTATGAGCAAGAGTTCAGAAGTTACAATTTCCTGCTCGCACATTAACTGAACGTACGTTAATGAAAGTTCAGTAATTAATTCCAGGCACCCCGGGCCTCAAAATCATGTGCTGTCAATTTTCGTAGAATCGTATTACTTCCAAATAATTTATAAAAAAATGCACGGAAAAATATTGGTCTATACATTCTCCCCACCTCAGGGCTTTTCATCCCTGTTAGCCACAACACAGACTAGGGAAACATGTGGGGGTACTAAGCACTAATCTGAGCCTCCTTCTCCCATGTTCTCTCTTAATGCTTCTCGTGCTACCAACTTACACACACTGGAGGTATCAATCTCCAATGAAGTATTTTCACCTGTCAATCCTCAATCTCCACTAGAACCTTTGAAAATGTCGCCTCATCATCGATGTCTCACCCACCCCAGTCAATGCTGTGTGAAGGTTCATGTATGTATCTCGTCATCTGGGATACATGGAAAATGTAGTGCACTTGGTGCAAGTGTGGGGGAAGAGCTCGGTGGTATGCCACCTCGACAACTCATGTTGAGGACCTGGAAGGGTCCGATGAACCTCAGAGATAACTTGCCGCCTTGGCCATATCTCCGAAAACATCATCAAGATGAGGCCCATTGGAAGACATGGTCACCATCCTCAAACTCAAGAGGTCTTTGTCTCCTATCATCATACAAATTCTGCCTACTTTGTGCAGTCTTCATCAGCTCCTTGATGATCTACACCTTCTCTATGGTAGCTCGTACCATCTCTAGTCTAATGAGTGTTGACTCCCCTATCTTAGTCCAGCACAGAGGTGATCTGCAAGGTTGAATGTAAAACTCCTTGAATGGTTCCATACCGATAGTGGAGTGATAGCTGTTGTTGTATGAAAATTTCACCAAAGGCAAATGATCCTCCCAGCTGCAGGCAAAATATTGGACGCAATCATAGAGCATTTTCTCAAGAGTCTGAATGGTCCGCTCTATCTGACCATATGTCTGAGGATGGATGGTGTTACTCAACCAAAGCTATGTCCCTAACGCCTCCTGCAACCCTTTATTTTTTCTAGGAAGTAAAACATGCATCAAAATCGGAGACAATCGTAGATATGACCCCATGAAGCCTTACAATCTCCTATATGTAGAGGCGTCCTAATCCCTCTACTAGCCCCTGCTATCTGATTGGTATGATGTGGGTCGACTTGGTGAGTTGGTCAACGATCACCTAGATAGAATAATGTCCTCTGGATGTGCATGGATCTCCTGTCATGAATTCCATGGAAATTCCATCTCACTTCTACTCTGACACCTCTAGTGTCTGAAGTAAGGCCACTGGAAACTGATTCTCTACCATCACT
The DNA here is from genome assembly GCA_963277665.1 of Viscum album. NCBI lineage: Eukaryota > Viridiplantae > Streptophyta > Magnoliopsida > Santalales > Viscaceae > Viscum > Viscum album. The sequence goes on from OY728147.1 coordinate 626,568,149, forward strand.
TGTTAAAAAGTAAGGAACCGAGAGACAAACTATGCTATAAAATTCTTCATTCCTGGACACCACTGCTGACGTCGGTGGTTCTGGTACATCTTCTCCACTCCTAGATGTACCTCTAGAGGGGATGTATGAAACACCCGCACCACTTCCTCTTGTAATGCCACTGGTACCATAGTACATCCTCTAAAGAGAATGACGTGATCACCACCTTAAAAAAATCCATCAGGTTTCTATCCTGTGGATATCTGAGCACATTGATCCTTACAGTCAGTGTCCCCATGTTGTGCCTCCCTAACTCGCTAAAGGAGTGAGAGAGTGACTGTTAGTGACTGATGATAAGATGATCTATATTGATCCATGTAGGATATCCACAATGTAGCTAGATGCATCATCGCCTCACTCAAAAACTATATACCAGATCTCCTATTGAGTGAAACTGCTACTAAGTTCCCCTTTCCAATAGTATATACTGTCTCTAAGTCATAGTACTAGAGGAACTCAAGCTAATGTCATTTTCTCAAGTTCAAGTCCTTCTAAGAGAAGATATACATGAGACTCTTGTGATCATAGTAGATTTTAAAATGGTCACCCATCGCATAATGTCTCCAAATATTCAAGGTAAAGACCATAGCTTCCAAATCCCGGTCATGGGGGAAATCGTCAGTCTCTGCCACAACTATTGGAAAATCCGTTTCCATCTCTCCGACCTCACGAAGGGTTTCCCCTTCTTCGTCAACACTGATAAGGGTACCGCAACTCTGTAAAAGTCAGGTACAAACCTCTAATAGTAACCGGAACAACACAAGAAACTCTGTGTCTCTATCACACATTTGGGTGGCTCCCAAGAAATCACAGCCCCAATCTTTGTTGGATCCACCACAACTACAACATCCGAGATGAAGTGTCCCATAAAGTGGACCTCTCAGATACAGAATTGGAACTTTGAGAGCTTACCATACTGTTGGTGCTCTCAGAGTGTGTCCAAAACTAACAACAGATCATTGGCATGCTCCTCCTCCATAACTGATTATATCAAAATTTCATCAATGAAGACTACCACAAAGCGATCGAGGTATAGCTGTAAGATCCTATTCATGAGACTCATGAACACTTCTAGGGTATTGGTCACACCGAATGGCATAAACAAGAACTAATAGTGTCCATAAATACATCTGAAGGCTATTTTCTGCACAACCTCATCTCATACCCTGAGCTGGTGATAGCCTGATCTGTGGTTTAACTTCGAAAACCACCATTCTCCCTTCAGTTTATCGAAGAGATCATCAATCCTTGTCAGTGGGTACTTATTCTTCATGGTCACCGGGTTCCTGAGCCGATGGAGAAAAAAATCAGGGTTGCTCAAGGAGGTACCTTGGGCCTAATAATCCCCTTTATCTGCAAGTCCTCCAACTGTACTCGCAGCTCTCGAAACACCACATGACCCATCCGATATGATGGTGTTGATATCGGTGCCTTTCAGGGGTACCAGTACATATAAAATTCCACCTCACTCTGAGGAGGTTGACCTGGAACATCATCCGGGGATACATCAGCATACTGGTACACCACTAATGGATAACTCAGACTATCAACATCAACTGCACTGAGGGTAAGGCTATCCAACTAATGTGTGATCAACTGCACCCTCTTCGGGGTAAGTCCATCCTGTGCTGCAAAGGTTCCCTTCTTGCCGGTGAAGGAAAAACATGTCCCATCCATGAGGACACACCAAACATTTCACCAAATATATTCAATCTATGAATGAACTATAGATAACTAGTCAACGCCCAAGATGAAATTGTAAGGCCTCGACGCCGCGACTAGAAGATCCCAGCTGAAGCTATCACCTCTTAGAGAATGCTCACACTAATGGAACCAGTGTGTAATAATCGAATCCACTCTCGTATGAGTCCTTATCCGTAAGGATCAAGACAACGGCTTCATCGGGATCTCGGAGCTCCGAACGCAGTTCGCGATAATGAATGATTGATTGGAACCTATGTCTATAAGTACTGCAGCTAAGGTGGAGTAGACACAGATTGTACCTCGTATCATCTCCATAGCACAATGGTCGTAGGCCTTAGCTACCTGAAGCTGAGCTCGTACATCTCCACCTACTCCCTATGGTTTGGGTAGAAAACCTGGAGGTGGTGGTGGTAGAATTTTGAATCGTCACCCACCACATGTTTCATAGCCTGTTCCTCTTCCACATCTTCCTACTGCATGAAGACTTCCCCGATCGAATCTTCACTTCTACTAAGGCAGTCCGTTGATTGTTTTTCAGTCATATGTATGGAAGGTTGGGCAGTCGCGAGCCATATGACCGTGCCCTACACACGAGTAACACTACCTACTCATCTCATGTCCTTCTCTGTCTCAAGAGAATCACACAACCGACCCTGTAACCTGTAGTTATCCACATGTAGGTCTGGCCCTCTTGGACATCTGTGTCATTTTTTACTACTTCCTAAATATGACTGGTGGAAAGGATCAACATGAGATCAGCTGGAATCCCTACCAATCAAAAATCTCTAACCAAAGCATCCATCCAATCCTCAGTGGCCTGTGGATCCATATTTCCCTTAAACCTCAGGGGCCTCTGGAAATGAAACCTCTGCAATGCGCTTATGTGGTGTGGACCCTCTACTTCTGGGGCATGTGGTATCGGCATCCCAGTGGGTAGTGGAGCTGCTGGTACACCACCCGGAGGTACAACTACCTTATGGGGGCCCTGCACTGAAGCCTCATCACTCAGTGGGTTGTTATCGCATACTCAACCTGGAACCCTGGTTGGCGGTCTATGTGGAGGCATCCTGAAAAGAAACATGTGTGACACAGTCAATAAGATATACTCAGTGAGATGACTTAATGTGATCACACAAAAAACATTTCAAAAACACACTCATAATCAGGGTATTCGCGAGATGAGCCAGAAATTAGAAGTCCGGGTCCTGGTGTATGGATACGTCAGCTACCACACCAACACTGGATTACCCAACCTGATAACCACACTCATAAAACTTAAAACTATTACAGATTAAAAGATCAGAGTCCATGTTCTTCCATAGAACTGACTCCTCTGATACCAATTTTTCACGACTCATTCCCCGGGGCCCGTGTCATGACTACCCCAAGACCGCCTTCCATAGGCCAGGGTCTAGATACTAGCACCGGAAAAGAATATCCCTAAAACCGAGAAAGCATTTCCTTTATAACCTGTAAACTCACACAACCAAGAAACTCATATGAACACCTACCAAGGGGTCAGAATACATGCCCAACTAGAATGTACAAGAAAAACTAAAAACAACTCCTATGAACACCTGCCAAGAATTCTTCCAAAAGGGTAGGTACAACTCTCGAATGGTCATCACTGCTGATTGCCTCGTCTAATACCCACCTCCGAGAAGCCACCAGTCCTAGTACCCTCGACCTCGATCAGTGTTGTCCATCTTATGCACAAGACACTACATGGTGCAGGCGTAGCCCTTGTAGGGGTGAGTATTACTATACTCAGTTGGGACCTTGATACCCCCTAAGGTCTCTCGGAATCCACAAATGATAAACCACAATGAATGAAATCAATAGTCAACCCTACATATTTATATTCCCATACATATACCTAAGATGTCAAGTATACCAATCACACTCATGATGAAAACATGGCCCAACTCTTTAACCAAAATCACAACTATTCCACGATGAAATGAATACCATGAAGGTAACACCAAAATGGTAAGTACTAAAAAGGTAACGCCACACATAAGAATACCACACCAGTATCACCATGAAGAAAAGTACCACAAAGGTAATGTGATTCATAAGCTTACCACAAAGTTATCACCACAATTAAGTGTACCACATGGTTAAAGATTCATCTCACTCCCGGTATAACTTTAGAGTAGTAGTATAGATTATTTTCTGTATTGTTAGTTCATCTTACTTTGTCGAGAAGCTCTGTTGTTGACCCAAAAATGATCGAAGATGTTCCACACAGGATCCCAAGAATACCCACACAAGATCAAGAGATATCCCACAATGGATCTGAAGATGATCCAAATATGATCTGGAGATGCTGACCCATAAAGGATCCGAAGATGACCCACAGAGGATCTGAAGTCTCCTCATGTACAACTAGCCACATGGTTTCTACAATAAGCGTTCTTGATTCCTAGAGTTTCTACACCTCTAGACATCGGTTGATACATTTAATACAGTGAATTCCTCTCTATAAGTATCAAAAAGGTTCATCACGTCTTAAGGGACCCAACGCAACAGACATCCCATCAATTGGACGCCAGGTCTATTATTTATTATCATTTTAGTCCTAAGGGCCAGGTTGGATTCAGGTTCGATCCAACTCGACCGTAATCCAAATTTATCCAAAACTCATCTGGGGTTTAAGAAAAGGACCTTCTCAATCCAAGGATTATGGTACTGTAGACAATTCATTAAACGGATTCCCAGTTCTCAGGATATGGCCAAAATGTGTATCTGGTTCTAGATGGTCCCGAGTCCAGTCCGACCCAGTCGGACCAACCCGGTCGGACCAACCCGACCCGGTCCGAGTCCTGCTCGGTTGGCCAGGGCCGCAGCGGCCCTGGCCTATTTGGCCAAAAACCGGCCTAGCCCACGATGGGGGTGGCCCAGCCCAGCCTGCTAGGTGAGGCCCGCAGTGTAGCCCATGGCCGGGGTGGCCCCTTGTAGTGGCTTCCACCCTAGTCGCCACCCGGGAGGGGAGGGGCTCCCCCCAGGTCACCTGAACTACCCATTGGATTTTCAGTTTCGGCCAACCAGGAGGCGTCATGTGGCGCTGCCGGCAAGCACGCGAGATGTGGCTAGCCAAAACGAACGACCCTTCTTCCAGCGGCGCAGACATGCACCACGCATGGCTGGATTTCGGCCGCCCTTCGACATCCACTACGACCAAGCAGCAATGGTTTCCATCTCCTTCAACGTGGACATGTGCCTCCCTACCTACACGCGCCCCGCCTGCGTGCCAGCCGCTGACCATCCACTGCCGCGGCATACTGGCCTTAGCCTCTTTTGCAATCGGTGGTGCAGATGCGCTGCCCCAGTTACACATAGCTAGCTTGGTGCCGGACGCCACCATTCTCTTCCACGACTGACGGGCCGTGGTCTCGCTTGGTATCATGGTTGTGCCGCCACCTTCATCGCGGACCACAAAGAACACACAATCATTAAAGATACAGAGGGACCAGACCATGTTTGTTTGGTCCGCACCCTCTACTTTAGTCCTATAGCATGAAACATCATGGAGAAAGTTCAACATAAAACCATGAAGAACAAAATAAAAACACCACCACATCGATCATTCGTTGGAGGTGTCATGAGAAAAAAGAAGATGATGGTGATGTCGGATTTTTCCTCGAACCTCGGTTCGTTCTTCGTTGGTGATGTTCTTCGTTGGGGGAGGTTCTCCCTCATATTTCTCCTCACCACCAAAAGTTCACTTTCGTCAACGGTTCCCTGAACCTCAAGAGAGGTGAGAAGTGAACTTATTTAATTACTAGATCAATTAATTGTTGGCTCATAAATTAGGACAATTCCAAGGGTTTCCTCACATTAAAGTGGAGTTCGGGTGGTCCCCATCAACAAATATTCAAATGAGAGGTGGGAGGATATGTGTTTAAAATAAATTATATTTATTTTATTTAATAGTATACGAAAAAAAAGAAAAAAACCAAATTCCAACCTAGACCCATTGCAGTCGAGGTGAAGGTCTCCTTAAGAAAATATAAGTCTACGAGTTCAACGTTGTCATTAGATATAAATTTCAAGCCCTAGATCAAAAGTTACAATTTCCCTCTCACACGTTAACATGACATACCTTAAAAAAGATCTGTAATTCATTCCGGGCACTCAGGGCCTTGGAATCACAATCCGTCAATTTTCGTGGACTTCTAATATTTATATATAATTTAAAAAAATTCCATGGAAAAATCCAAGTCTTTAATATTAACCATCCACACCATGATTTCGTATCCCAATATCATAAAATAACACTAAACATGATTTAATATTCATCATGAATATTTACTTTAAACAAACCTTGAAATATTATTACCTAACTACGGATATAATAACCTTGTTAATGAGTTAGCATATATTAATAAGAAATTCCAAATTATGAAATATATATGAATTTCATTCTAAAATGAAATTTATTGATTAATTATTTTTAGATAAAAATCATAGTCATTTTTTCTTCAAGAATATGCTTTCTTGAATAATGTTTTTATTCCTCTTCAAAATAAAATAATATGAATCATTTATTCCAATAATTGAAAATTTAATTTATAAAATGAAAATTATTTTGTAAAAAATAATATGAAAATGATTTTGGGTAATGTTTTGGGATTTTTAACAAAATTTTGATTTCTCATTGAATAGTAAAAAATATTACTTTTTATTGAAACCATTATTTTCATTAAAATACATAGTTCTATTTTGTATTAAAAGGGAATCCAAGTATTTTTTTTAATATGATTATTTATAATCTCATAATATTCTTTTTATGATATATTATAATTAATATTTTATAAAAATACATTTATACTTAAATAGACAATTTTTGGAAAAACTATTTTTCTATGTTTTTATTTTTGAATTTTAAATTAAAAACCTCAAATTATATGAAAAAATTCTATATAATAAATTATTTATTTTATATAATAATATATACTATTATGTTATATGTTCAAATTTTTTAGTGATAATGAATTTTAAAAAACATAAAAAAAACAATCAATGTTACTATTTAAACAAATTTACTATAAAGTTAACCTAAACTTATATAGCATAAAAGAAAATAATAACATTTATAATTTTATATTTTATCTAAATATTTCATCCCTATATAATATAATATTTGATAATGGCATGTTTGGATCCATTTTAAGTGAATAATATAATATTATTTATTCTTTTTCAAAATTCAACGTGTATCCTCTCCCCCACTTATAGAAGGACACCTCGTTTCATCTCCCCTAAATAATTAAAGAAATTTTTTAAATCATATAATTTCCGAAAAACAATCTAAACAACCCATATTCATGTATAATTATCCCAGTTTTGACTAAAAAACCATCCTTGGAAGACGTTAAGTGTGGACCTTGATAGGTTCTCCAACGATGAGATATTGCTATTAACAATGAAACATTGTTTCATTTTTTCATACACCTTATTAAATTATTCTTCAAACATGTAATAATAATGACAATAGTATATTACTTATAGTAAGATATATTTTTTCGAATACCATATATCCATATCCTCTTCCATCAACTGGGATATTATATTGTCATTCGTATATAGAACAAATTACCTCCTCACAAACAGTTGTAATTAATATTATATAACATCCTCTCACCATTGGTTATAATTATGGAATTATGATATATGTTTGATATTAGGGATATAATTTTTATTCTTTAATATTATTAATTAAATATATTATCTTACATATAAATCTGTTGAAAATTGATAACGTTATTAATCTGTATGTTTGGAATGCCACCTTGATGAAGATATTTGATTCATTTACCACCACCACATCACGTGGATGATTTATAAATTTTTAATAAAAATATAATATAATATATATTAAATATTTATAATTATAGAATGATAAAATAATGATTAACTTCTTATTATCATGTTTTGTGAGAAATGGAAATACTGCTCATTCATACGTACAACACACTATCTCTATTATTGTAACGTAGTACAATTTTCTATACCATTCTTCATGGTTGGTTACAAAAGAATAATTCATGTATAAATTTTTTAAATTTTTATGATTGTTAATTTTGAGATTATAGACCAATGTTTTCCTTTGATATTTTCATCCTACTAAAGTAATGTTTGGAATATGATCCAATTATCATCAAAACATCCAATGTAAAAAAAATTTACTATGTAAATTAACATAAAAACGTAATAATTTGTATTAAAGATAAAAACTATGATTATGATTTTAAAAAATTTAAATAATTGAGTTTTATTTTTTATTTAGGAAGGTAAATAACATATGTGATGAGTTGGATTGGATGGAAGAGAGTTTATCTCAATTTCTACTCAATTGATAAATATTTGGTATTATTCAACTTTTTAATTTTATGTGATATATACAATTTCCCTTTGAGGTACTTAGAAAGAATATCTATTTATTCATGATTATTACCAACTCAATTCATGTAACTCTTTCAAGAGAACTATTTAAAATAAAAGATGATCTCATTTCTATTTCTTATTGGGTAATTTTTTCTTCCATCCCTATATTATTCAAAAATATTTTACAATATTCATTTTTAATACTATAATAATTTATTAATGAAAATTTATTTTCACTTTTTAATTTTTATTTTTTCTTATAAATCATCTTAATATTTTCACTGAAATAGTAATTTTCCATTTTTTTCTAGAAAGGTAAAAAATAATGTTTTCTGTTTAACAGAAATGATTTAAATAGAAATTATCATCTCTAAAACCATTTTACACCCTTTATATTATTACATATGACTTAAATGATTTTATGATGGAAAATAATCTATAATTTTTTTAAATGTTTTTTTATATTTTATAAAATAATTGACTTTACGGAAGAATCAACATTTTTGATGATTATATCTCATATTTTGATTAATTTTTTTGACATTATCCTTCCCTTGAAAATTTTACTTTAATATAATCATTGGAAATAAAATTTCACTTAAATATCCGTATTATTTATCTGTTATATTCTTATTTCATAGAACACATAAAATTTATGTATTCATTACTTGAACTCTAAATGTTATTTAACAAAAAATTTAATACTTGATAAGTCAATATTATTTACTCAATTCAGATATTAGTGATAAAGAATATTATATATTAATTAAACTGACCATTCCATATAAGGGTAATTAATTTAAAATGATTTAACTAGTGGTGACCAGAAATCTACAGCCACTCGACGCATCAATATGATGCATGATAAAAATAGATAATCTTACATTAAAATGGGTTTACAGTGTATAAATACCAATCGATTAAACAATCATTTAATAAGCCATTGATGTTATAGATTACATAATATTTGAAATCATTTCATCAAATATAAAATAATAACATCTTTTGGAAGTTTTATTATTATAATAAATGATATTACAAACATTATATTAATTGTGGTTGCATTTATTTATTTTATTATTGATTAAAATGAATATGTATTCAGTTACCTTACTTGAATATTAATTCTTCCTCACTAATTCATTACAACTTATTCTCTATGTAACTATTATTGAGCATATATGTCCCCTTTATTTTGGGGCAATATGATATGTACACATTGTAATTTTTATTTCATCCTTAAAGGAAAAAACATGTAATTTTGGATAAAAATAAAACGATAAGAACCAAAAATATACTTAAAAACATAATTAATTTTTATTGGAAGAGTTTTTCACAAGAAAATAATATAAGGGTCTAATTTGTTACATTTTGGGTCAATATGGATGATATTATAACCTTTATAGGATTTTACTTAATAAAAATTCAAACATGCACCACCCTTAAATTTATATAGTCTAATATTTTTAATATGGTGTTGTATATGGGATATGTTACACTATAAATAGTATTTTTAAGGTAAAATAATTGTATAAATCATTTGTTATTGTTATTAATTTTATTGAATAAAAAATGAACTTATATTGCTTAATAAATTCAATGGAGTAATTATTTAATCTATTGAAATATAAATTATAGGATATTAAAAGTATAAAAATAAAAATAATTTGTGATAAATAATGAGATGAAAACATCTTTAGTTAAAATTTACTTATTAGGGATATAATTACATATTTTTTCCAACAATACATGTTATCTTTATATTTTTAAATATAATGTAATGAATAGTTTTAAAAATTGACATTTTTTATATATTATAATAAATAAAAATTTTTGGTAAATGATATGATATTCATAAAATATCAAAAATATTACAAGTGATTAGGATGTAGATTAAAATATCAACCATTTTCCATTTATTGGACATTTTTATTTTTTATAGTAACTCAATTATCCCTTAATGTTTAAAACCAATGTTTTCATGTTCTGAGGTAAAAGGATTAAATAAGGGTAAAAAATATAAGTGTTGAAATATAGTTAAAAAATATATAATATTTATTGGATGAGGTTTTTCCAACCCAATATCATCATTTAGTTGACATTAATATGTTTGATGTAATTTTTCTTATGTATTATTTTTTATTTTTTTTATTATTATAGAAATCCCATGAGTACCCCTCCCATCTATAAAAAAGGGAAACATATTATTCATATTTCATGACACATAAAACCCCATTTAATTAGTCCAAGACCTATAAAATAACATTCTATAATTCTAGAATTTTTTACGAATAACACCAACACTATTGGTATTGTTGGGTTAAACAAAAGATTTTTTTAGAAGAAGAGGTATTATTTTTAATCAAGCATTACAATTTTCTTTATTAATCCAAATCCCTTAAACCATCATCAACCATGAGAAAAAAATATATACTATATTATAAATATTATTTAATTTTATTATGTCTCTATAATTACTATATTCATCACCACTTTTATAAAATATGAAATCATTTCATTATTCATGTGTACAATGGAGTACTGCCTCATATATATATGAAAATTATTTTCCAAAAACATCATTAATGAAAAATTATAATGATGTAATTAATGTTTATATATAATATTAATTACCTATTTATTATCTTCAAAAGATAATATATCATTTATATTCCAAAGATTTTAGTTATTGAAAAATTATAATGCTATTCATGTCTACGTATTGATTACAAATTCTACGAAGCAATGTTATTCTTTTTTCATCATCATATAACATGGATGATATATATATATGTATATTTAGTGAAATAAAATGATATATATAAAATTATTATATTTTTTTATAGGTAATAAAATATTTATCTTCTTTCCCTAAGGATCAGGGACAAATGAAATCATTGGTCATGCGTACGTATGACCAACCATACTAATGAATGCAACATCGTTAATTTTTCATAACAATATTTCATGGGTTGATTTAAAATTATAATTGATATTTGATTGTGATAATTATTACATAGATATTATTGGGTTGATGGTGGGGTAATCAAAACATTTATCTTATTCATAATTCCTTAGTCATTTTGGACTTATAAGCCAGATATCATAAAAAATATCCGAAGTGATCTTAATTAAATGAGTAATTGTATATCACATAGTATTAAATAAGACAAAATAAAAATGAAAATTGATTATGAAAATGTATGAATTAATATAAATTTATTAATCATGAAGATAAATAATTTACTTGATGAGCTAGATTCAAGGTAAGAAAAATTATATTAAAAAAATACTTAAATGATCGTCTTTCAACATTTTTTATTAAATCCAGAAGGAACATATATTTTTAACTTATATAAAATGAAAAACCTTTCACATCTACATTTATACATAATTATTTTAATTCTACACTATATTTAATCATTATTATTTTTATATAATGTGGTTTCTATATGGTGTGCATAATTTTTAGATTTTAAAAGTTTTTTTATAAAAATGTTATTTTGATTGCAGAAAGTGTTTTTCACATGTGATTTAAATATTTTTCAAGAGTTTTATTCATGATATGGAAATTAAAAATAATTATGAAGGTTTTATCTAAAATATAGCTAATGTGTTAGCCTATTATACATTTTAGTATTACCATATAACACTTCAATGTATTGGGTATTGATATCTCTCTTCGGAGTATAATATTGGAAGTAAACATTATGGTTATTCCTATTTTTATTATTATTGTAAGAGGAATGTAAGGGTTCCATGGTGATGATTTCCCAAATGACATTCCTAAAATTCTCATTGATGACTTATTAGTCTGCACAGAAATCAATAATTTTTAAATGTGGGATAAATATAATTTAATTTAAAATAATGATTATTACCTTTTAGGGTAAAAGGATATGTTTTTAAGAAATGTTTTAACGATTTTCCGTGTTTTTCACTAGACTGATAGTTTTATTCTTATTTGTTCACCTAATGAAATTTTTTTGATCATCCCACAATTTAAACTTTTATTTTGAAGTGTTTATAGAATATTATGGTCAATGAAGTGGTCAGGATAAATATTAAATAGATTTATCATTGAAAAAATTCATGTATTATTCTATAAGATTTTTTCTATAAAAAATAAATAATAAGTAATATTTTCCACATATAGTGTATCGGTTTACTATGAAATAGTAGTTCCTAATTACAATAATCTATAAATAAAAAATATAATTATATTTTTAATAACAGTAATTTTATTTCAATGTTAATAAGATATATAATTCATAAGAATGAGTCTTTATAGTTGGAATTAGAGGAGGGTTTTACCAAATTTTGTAGAATTAGATGTTTTCATGTGATATTTTTTTAAGAGTCATGGATATAATCCTGGGTTTTCAAGTTTATGGTTTTTTATCAGATCGATTTATTATAATCCCCCTTTGGAGGATTTATGTAATGAAAATTTCAACTGATTAATGATATTTGGGATATATGTTTTTAGTGTTGGGTATATATGACACTTGGAAAGAATGTAATGCATTAGTCAATGAGTAATAAATTTAAAATTTGTTTAAATAATTTTAATATTATTTGAAAATATTTTTATTTATATTATCATTCATTTTGATGTAAAAAAGGGTCATTACATTTTTTTGGGTGAAAAATGAATAGTGTGAGGTGACATTTGATGATATTAAATATATTTAACATTAAAAATGTTAAGGTTTTTTAGGAATACTTTCCTTGATACATGAATTTTAAAAGGATAATATTAATATAGTCTTATAAAAATTAAAATCTTTAGAATGGGTGAAAACCTATCAAATCCATCAAGGTTGTGTGGATTAATCCCATAAGTGAAGGGAGACAGGGGTGTATCACAAACCATTGGCCAATATTTTGTACTTGTTATTATGATTTTTTTATAAATTAAAACATTGATAGATTAATTACTATTTCATTTTGGGAAAATATGTATTATCATTTTGATAAGAATTTTATTGTAATTTATTTTGGTGTTTAGTGAATAATTTTATATCATATTACGTTCATTATTTTGGGAAACCAATATGATTCATGTAAATAGAATACGATGTGATTTTATTTGATGAATAAAAGACTAATTGTATTTCATATGATTATATGATTTTACTAAGTATTTATGGTGGTTTAGGTTATTTATGGAAATGATTATCATATCATAATGATTATATAACTGGGGAAATTATATATTTACAAGATCCATTAAGATAGATTGATGTTATTTTGCGATGAAAATATTAAATTTATCATGGAATATTTTGTGATGAAATCATCCTAATGTTTTGGGTGTCAATATTAGTCTTCAATATTTTTTGGAAATTATATGGTTCGTTATTTTTTGGATGGTCTAGAATGAAAATTGGGTATTATTGCTGAATTTTAGAGATTAAAGTAGATTTTCATAGTAAGAAGGGTTAATCATCCAAACAATATTGTGATTTAATAATGTATAATGAGAGAAGGAATAGATTTATTTTCATTTTTGGTTTTTTTTATTCATAAGAATATGATTCATTAACATTTGGCTGGAAAAAATCATCTGAAATACTATTTGTTGGGATCAAAAGATGAGATTGTGAAATGAAGAAACTCTACCTTTCATGTAAGTAAATTTCTTAGTGTTCTTAAAATAGATGGAAGTGGAATTTTTCAACTATATTAAATGAAACATTAAACAGAAAAATTATCCATTTTTTTCTTACAGATAAATCAATAGAAATTTGACCCATCACATATTTTTTGTTTGGTCATGGCCATATTTATCATACTTATATTTTCTATCACTCTCTATGAATACATGGGAGTTAGTTTTCTATTTCAAATCCAGCATTTTAAAATCCAACATATGTTCTATAATAATGAAACCTAATTTTTTAGATGAACTTCAGACCTTCCTTTCTCACCATTAAATATGTCATTTTACTTACATATTTTATGATGGGGTATTTCAATAAAAGAATTTTGAAAATCCAAACTCCTAATTGTTGATTCCATGTTCAAACAGTGAGGACATAATTTTCCAAGGGTCATGATAGAATGTAACAACCTAGAAAATTATATATTTTTTTTTCATATTTAATAGTATTCATTTTTTTTAAAGGTTGGGGCCGAAGCCTCATTTTATTATTAAAGCGAAGAAAATACCTCTTTAAATGCGTAGAGGGAGACTCATTACATAGCCCGAAGGCCCAGTGGGCATTTAGCCCATTACATGACCTGTAGGCCCATTTTTTTGGCCCAAAGCCCATTCTATGAATAGTACTGCTACAGTACCCGCGTTGCTACAGTACTGCACAGTACCCGTTGCTGCTAATATTTAATAGTATTCATGAATTGTGAATTTATATTAATTATTAATATTTTGACTAATTATGAAAAATAATGTTTTATGAACTCATTTATTTGAATATTTTTATAAATATTATAATTTTAAAATTATATAAATTTAAATTTGTATGTTGAAATAGATTTTTGAATTCAGCATGTCATAAAAATATTAGAATTAATTTTTTAATATTTTCATTAAATAATGATTTTTATATGAATAGTGAAAAATGATTATTCATATAGACATCTTTCTTATTTTAGTGTCTTTACATTGTCAAAATATTATAAAGATTAGATTAAATTTTAAATTAGTGTATTTTGATATAAAATAATCATTTTCTATGTTCTGAAATAGAATTTATAAGTGAATTTAGTATAAAAAAAATAATATTTTAAAAGGGGAATTTTAAAGAATAACATGATTTCATTGTGTATTTTTGGATCAATTTTAAACTATATTATAAAACTTCTATGTATTAAATTTTGAAAAAATTATTCTGTATTTGGAATAAGGAGGTCCATATTTTTTGGTTTAGTGACCCCGACCTCAACAACTCGTAATTGGTGGCTACTACCATTTCATTGGAATAAGATACAAGAAAATCACCCAACAAAGGACCAATCCTATTAATAGTCTTGGTGAACTTGATATATAAAATATTCACACATTACATTTGAATAGTTTAATGGAAGTTTTTTTAATATAACATTATTCTTTCTAGAATATACATCCATGTGATTCCTAAAAATAATTCATGAAATTAATAGGGATTTGATAAAAATAAGGATGTGATCAAATACATGGAAGAGGTTAAATATAATTGATGAAATAAGGAATCTGTGAGCATAATCAACATGGAATTATAAATTAATGAACACATATTCATTTTAAATAACTAGATGACAAATAATAAATATTTAAATGTAAATAACTAAAAAATAAATCGATTTATTAAATAGAATGAAAATAAAATTCATCCAAATATTTTTTTTAATAGTGAAAATCTCCAAGATTGTAATAACTGAATACAGAATGAAGGAAATGTATAGTTATCAAACATCATGTTTCCCAGACACATGATAACTTTACTGGTAAGATATATCCTCAACGTAGTTTAAAAAATACTATGTGAAAATCCATCAGCCATGGCTAGCCAACTGATTCAGCCCATGAGACTACTGATGCATTAAGGCGACTTCATTAACTGGTCCTCAACTCATTTCATGCAGGTCCAAATCATTCCACATATACAAGATAAATAATTTCATTCATGAACCATATGAATTATAAAATACTTGTATTGATTAAAGGATATAAATTTAGGAATATTTCACTATTTAATCAAATATATTTCAAAGGAATGACAATATGTGAAAAATGTATATTCCATAGGAAATAAGTATATTAATGATAAATTATAGGGATATTTATGAGAAATTTAATGTTCAATGTTTAGAGACAAGTGAATAACTCAGGGGAAAGTAAACATCTAACAAAGTGATTCATGGAATAGAATGAAAATATTATCCTTGGTCACAGTAATCATTATAAATCTATAAAATGAATATGGATTGTATCAATATAAATTTTACGCATTGGAGTATGAATATATATTTTTTTTGTTTAAAAAATATCATTAAAAACATTCTTGAGGTAAAATTCTAATTCATTTTGAAAAAAATACTGAAAATAATTTTCATTTGAAATAAAATTTAAAAAATTTTCATTAAAAATAACATAATAAAATTTAAAAGGAAGCATATAAGAAATTCTGATGTTTTTCAGTGGTAAATTTCATACATGTCATAAGGAACATTACTTTTTAGTTGTAAAATGGTTAGAAAAGTGATTTGTTCAGAAAGTGCATGAGAATTAAATTGATTTTTTTTTTATAAATTACTAAATGAGTAAAATTTTATTTTAACATATCATTTTTAAATTTTATATAAAACATTTTTCAATATTTTTTAAAAAACATTTCTTCCAAATATCAAATATCAAATAGTAAAGGTAAATGAAATTTGGTTTTATAAAAACATTTTATCAATAATGTTAAGAAACAAAGACTAAATAAATGGTATTATCACATAAAAAATCATTAATAATGAGAGTAAAATAAATCAAAAGTTTTATTAAAAAATGAATGAATAATTTCCATGAATGTTACTTTATGAAAAAAAAAACATGTTTCGAATGATATTTTGAAATAAAATCTCAAAACTATCATAACATTGAAGTGAGAATTAATAAATGAATTTAATATATAAATAAACTATAAATAAAAATAGTTTTTTAAAAAATACATCAGTGGATATATTATTTTCATTATACACATAATCAGAGAATATTAACGACATTTGGGAATTAATATAACCTAATAAACTTCAATTGAGTTATTAAATTTCATTACCAGTTGATATATTTATGTTTAAATCCCAAAAAATGATTTAATCAACATTGAAACTCAAAATACCTTGAATATTTATTTTTTCATGATATAAAATGTCATATGAGTATTATATACTCCATATAAAATAAATTATGTGAATTATATTAGAATATTCCTCAATGAAATTTAATTGAGATGTAATCAATTACTTTACACTTCATTTTAGTTGAAAACCATTTAACCTTATGTATAATGGTTTTAAGAAAGTTATAAACTTATAAAAGATGAATATTAACATTTATAATATAATATATGATATTTTTATAGCATCTTATCACTCGATTTTAATAATCCATTATTTCTGGTGTTAACTGCCACATTTTATGCATTTTAAATCTTTTTATTTATTGTTCCTTTTAAATAGATCCAGACATTATCACTTATAGAATATGAAAAATGATTTAAATATCATATATAAACAGTATATTTTTTATAGGTACTGATAAAATTTTGTTGTGTGATATGAAATACACTATTCATGGAGACAGTAGGTCGTATCTACGTAAAACTCTACTTCCATTAATTTGTTGTATCGAAACAAAGACAATTAAATGATATATACATATATTATCATTAAATTATTAACATTACTTCATATACATGACAAACTTTATTTTATTAAAACCATACTTAAAACATTTCATGTAATTTTTGAAAAAAATCACATCGCTTTATGGGGCGGTAGTATGCTGTACATATGAACGACGTTAACAAATTCCCAAAAAATGGAATGAATGATTGTAACTGTTATATGATAATTCAATTATAAGAAATAAAATTTATATGTCATATATATCATATAAGAAATAAAAATACATCATAATTCCCAACTGTTAAATGATTTAACAGAAGAATGAACGACATCAGCTCGAGAGGTGGTTGTCTGACATACTCACAAATGAAAATTTCATAACAAATTTGATGAAAGTTTATGATGTTGTTGGTTGTACCAATAAAATAAAGAAACATCAATATATTTAATATAGTTATGAATTTATATAAAAATGATATGAAAATACATGAAGGTGGTGGTGATGAAACTAAAATAAACAAGCTTTCAGAAAAAAATTAACTCTTGTTCGTTTATTAACATTATGTTTTCACTAATGACTTCATACATAATATTAATTCAAAATATAATTATTCAATGATGAGGGGAGGTAATTGGGGAAGTTATTTTTCCATGTATTGGCTAAACCAATGTGGTTTGGTCAAAAATTAAATTGAACATATTATAAATTGTAAATTATTCTGAATAAAATTATCGAATCCATTATTAAAAATTCAGTTCATATAAAAAGAAATGATTATTTTAAAATTAATCCCATGAATGGAATGTGAAAGAATGAAATAAGGTGAAAATGTTCAAATGTTTACGAATTTTTTATATCTAAATTCAAAATAAAAATGATTCCAATGAACTAAAATGGATTAATTGTCCTATAATTGATATAATTTCACCATAAAACAATTTAATAATATAATTTATCAGTATTAATTATTTATATGAATCATCATATTTAAATTAAATTTTTATAACTATTAACTATTCATCAAAAAATTTAATTTCGTAGAAAAATAAAATAATTTCAACCAAAGATAATTTTGGGATTAATATTTATAAATTAAATAGTTTTTTTCATATAAAATTTATAAAAATTGATATGTTTTATAAAATAAGAGCACCATTAAAAGGATTCATAACTCCCTTTAGATAAATACATCTTTTAATATGTAAAAATGGAATTTTCCTTATTATATTTCTATAAAATCTACTAGTTGAATGTAAAAATATTTATTGAATATATAATAAATAAATTTATTTAATATCTTATAATAATATTAATTAATTTTTTTAAATAAAATTCCTCAAAAACAAAAAAGTATATTTTTATAAAAACACTTTCGTTTTATTTAGTTTCTTTTATATACAATTATAATTTGTTAGTAACAGACAAATTCAACCATATATTTTTTATGATATTTAATCTTATTTATAACCACCATTTTTTGGCTATAAAATAATTATAATTTTTAATAATAATGGTAATAGTATATGATAAAAACTAGTCTTGCATGTAACCCAATATTTCAATGAAATTCATTGTTGTATGTAACACATGCTAACTCAGTGTAATGTGGATTGAAATTTATTCTACATATTGATTTTTTTTAAAATAATAATTACAATTAAAGTATATGGATATTATATTTTCTTCTACGATTAGTGTTTGATGTCATACAAAGTATTTAGTATAATGTTAATCTTTTAGAATTTTTGGGCGTTATATTCCCCCCCACCTTAAATAAATTGAGTCTTTTAAATTTAAACAAGATATTGGTAAACAATGGTTGGATATTTTAAAATTCCATTGTTGAATAACCCACATTAAAAAATGTTTGACAAAATATCTTCTTAACAATAGAAAAAGGGAAGCACAATGGTCTTATGAAATAACATATAACATGGTATCTATATTAGAAAAAAATATAGGAATGTAAAAATATAGATATAGGGGAAATGAATATATAATTACAGAGAGTGACTTAGGTCATCCATCACAAATAATTGAATGATCAATAAATTTTGGGGAACTCAAATACATATATTCATTAGGTGTGAAAAGGTACTTGATATTTTTAGAAATTATGGAAAAGGATAACATGTTATTTCAATAAAAATTTTCAAATGTTTAGGAATTAATTTAATATCTATTAATATAAGAAAATATTCATACATGATACATTTTTATTTCATAAGAAAAATTTTACCATTTTTTTCATTGACCAAATTCATCACTTATTCCTAGAAATAAAGATCTAAAATGAAAATTTTTTGTCTGAAGCTCAAAAAGTTTCTTTTAAAATATTGTAAGATCCATAAAATAGTGAAAAGTCTTTCTTCATATATCTTAATATTTTCCATAACCAATAAAATTAATAAATTAATCTATAAAACTAAAATCTAATAATATTTTATTATCATTAATATTTATTCAATTTTTTTTCTAAAAACAGTAACATATTATCTAGTACCTAATGTATGATATTGGTAGGCATGAAACCCTTATTATCCTTTGGTAATGGGTTGAAAACACACCACCGAACCAGACTCAACAAGATTTCACCATGCCTGTGTGTTTCCATATTCAAAACTACATTAATATAATTCTTATAATGCATCCAAAAAATATATTGGGAATCATTGAAATGAAATTAATCCTTATATAATGATTTTAATAGTGTTTTCAATAAACCATATTTTTTCCAAAGTCTTGTAATTATATTTTTCTTTAATCATAATTTCATTGATGAACATATTAAACCTAAATATATCAATACCATTAAACATTTGTCTATAAAACATAATGGTAGAACACTTGAAATAAAAAATGTACTAAAACATATTATTTCTATAATTCATTCCAAAACATCCTTAGTCTTGAAATATTCCAAATAATTATTTTTATGAATTTGAACATAACATCAATTTCTAACTCAGTAACTATTATGGTATCTATAAATAATTTGATAATGAATACTAAATTGATTCTAAAATTTATTATAATCCATAGGTGATTCGTGGTTATTGTAACCAAAATACCATTGGTTATACGCTTCAATAATTTATTTATTGAATAAAAATAAATAATTACTTCATCCATTTTATTTCCACTTCTTTCCTTACATGATATAGTGGTTACACATTAAAAGAAGAAGTTTTAATTGGTAGTTCCCAAGTTCACCATATTTATGGAATTGAAATATAAATAGATTCATAGGATGATGTTTATTTCCTTCCATCACACACTTCATTTTTCTAAAAAAATATTTTTTATTCAATTATTTTCTATACAGAAATCATTTAACTTCCCCATTAAGTTACTTTCAAAGGCGTTTCCTTCAATATTTCTTGCATGATGGAAATTAATTCTCCATTTAACTATTGTTACCACCACTACAGGTCTTTGAAAACTCCATTCTTATCTTATTGGGTGATCCTAGATGTTGGTTAAGATATTTTTTATTACTCATATTTTGGAAAAATTGATTAGGTATAATCAAAATATCATTCACTCGTATGGAAGTATCATTTAGTTTCTCATTATCACCACCTTGTCCTTCATGTTAAATGTTATCATGAGTCAATAGTGCTCCATCCAATGACTAAAAAAATGCATTTTGTTTGAAAAATAATCATAGTGAAAAAACTGTATAATAATTTATAGGATATCTAAAGCATGGAAACTTATTTTCAATATGAAATACCTATGGATTAACCTAAGTCATTCATTATCATCATTTAATTGAATTATTCACAATATTTTGTAAATAATATTTGAACTATCATGAGCATATCCTTGTAGGATTGTTAAACCAGGTGTGCAGTAAGGCCCATTATTATGTACAAGGTGATTCTCAATAAAGGATTGGAATTTCCTTTTCCGAGTTATTAACCCATGGTACATCTGTTCTAGATCTACATCCACTGTTATAATCAAGATAGGGATTCATTTCAAAGATGAACTACATAATCAATATATTATGAAAACATTATGATTCCCTTATATACTTGTCCTCAAAGTCCACCTTAGGTTTATGTCCCCTAATCTATGTTATCCAAAATAAAGTTCTCAATGTTTCTATAAAATATTATATGATTCCAAATGTAGTGACCCCGACAAAAACATTCTATATCTCATTCCTACAACCATTACACTGGCATAAGATAAAAGAAAAACCTTCCTGAATTGACTGATTAGTTTTGTAGTCTCAGTATACTGGATACATACATGATTTAAATATTAAATTTTATTAAAAAAAATTACAACATAACATTTTTGAAAAAAACATGAATCCTTATATAATATCATTTCATATCAGTTATAGTAAAATTCATAAAATTTAGTGGAGAAAAATAAAAACATAAGGGTAATATTATATTAATAGTAAGGGATAAATAAAGTTAAAGCAATAATTAATCAATTAGCATAACCTACATAGAAAGGTAAATAATTAAATAGACATGGCATTTTAATAACTAGATCAAGAATAATCAATATAAAAATGTAAATAACTAATAATACATATCATTTAATCTATAAACCGAGAATCAAATTCATATAAATATTTTCAATAGTGAAAATCAGCATGAAGTAATAACTTATTTTTTAATGAAGTAAATGCTTATTTATTAAATGTCTGGTTTCCAAGGATCATGATTTCGTAACCATCAAGATATATCAACATGATTTTGTACAATATACTTGGTGAAACCTCGTTATATGAGGATATACAAGTGATTTGTCCCATGAGTTTATCGATTCATTGAGGGGATTGCATTTACACAAACCCCCACCCAAGACTTGAATGTCCAAATCATTCCACATATATTGAATGAATGATTTAATTCAGGAATAACGTTCCATTTCATAAAACATTATTGAGTAAAGGATAATGATTTATCAATATTTCCCGAGTTAACCACAAAACATTCAACATAATCAACATATTTCAAAATGGTATAAAATTTAAAAAAAATTCATATCAATAATATATTTTTTGTATATTTACGAGAAATTTACTGTTCAATGAGCATAAAGAATTGAATATTTCAAGGAAAGTTAACGAATATGAAAATGTTTCAAGAAAGTAAATTTCAATTCAATCAATTTTCATAATATTCATAATCCATCTTAAGGATGAATAAATATGGTATTAATATGGAATGTACTCATTGGAGTTAAATTTAGGGGTTTTTCATTGGGGAAAAAATTATCACTAAAAACATTCATGAGGAATATTTTATATTTTTATCAAAAAATATTTTAAAGATAGTTTTATTTGAAAATCAAATTTATAAAAAAATTCTTTAAAAATAACCTCACAAAATTTCAATGGAACCCTAAATGAAATGATAGTCATTATGGTGGGTAATTATGTATATGCTAAAAAGAACATTCCATTTTCAATGTAGATGGTTAGAAAAGTGACCTCTCTGAAATAGACATGAATATTAAATTGAATTTTTATCTATACAGACAAAAATTTTAGAAAAATATTTTAATAAGTCATTTTGAAAAGGGTAAAGACAACATTTTTGAAATAATTTTTTTTAAAAAAAATTGTAAAAAATAAATTTTTAACTGCATAGAGAAATGAAGTCATATTTTAATAAAAATAATTCTCAATATTATTAATAACAAAATATTGAAAAAAATTGTAATATTAGTTAAAAAATATCCTTAATTACCTTTGGATAATAAAAAATAAAGGTTTTATTAAACAATGGTCTTATAATTTCCTTTAGTGGAATTCCTGGTATAAAAATATTATTTGAATGAGATTGGGAAATAATCCCTTAAAATGATCATAACATTAAAGTGCAAATTAATCAACAAATCGGTTACATGAATAAAAATAAAATCCCAATAAAAAATGAACACACACCAATATACAGTGCATGGTAATTATACACATAATTATATAATATTAATGAAAATGAGGTAGTAATATAACCCAATTAATAGGAATTAATTTATGAAATTTCATTAAAATTAGATAACATTATATTCAAACAACCTTAGATTAAATAATTAAAATGGGTCATAAAATAAATTAAATATAGAATTATTCATGAAATTAAATGACTTAGGATCATTACATTCAACATTTTAAAGAAACTAGGTGCATATAATTACAATACACCTTAATAAAATAAAATTGAGACGAAATCCATTATGTTACGCTTCTATTTGGTTCGAAGTGATTTAATCTCAGGAATAATGGTTTTAAAGTAGTTTATAAATTATAAATGAAAATTTTTAATATTTATTATATCGTATATAATATTTTATAGCATCTTATCACCCATTTGTTAACAATATTTTATTATTTTCAATTTTTTAGTGTTAATTTTATTTTATTTAGTATGTTTTGACTTGTTATATTGTGTTACCGTTAATTTGATAATGATTTAATGATATAAAATGTATATAAATTTCATAAATATATAAAATATATTCAATATATTTTTATTTTGGTTATATGAAATAAAATACCCAATTCATGGAGATGGTAGGCCTTACATATGCATGAACGTTGTTTCCATTTTCATTTCATGTTTAATGAAAGATAAGTAAACTATATATCTATATTGATATCATCATAAAAGCATAATTTTTATTTCATATATATCACATATATTCATTAAAAGCATCCTTAATATATTTCATAAAATCGTTGAATAAATCATAACGCTCCACAGGGCCTTAGTCCTCCGTAAGGATGAACGGTCATATTGTAGTCCCACAAACTAGAAAGTTTGATGATATGTGTTATATATTAATTTATGAAGCATAAATATATCATAGAAATAATAAATATAATATTTAAATAGTTTTTTACTTTTATTCCCAACATTGAATGGTGGAAATAGAAAAATGACTGACATTGGTTCGTGAGGCGGTAACCCACTCTAGAGAGAAAGGATTAATTATTATCCCATTTTATGGAAGTGTATGAAGTTTTAGGCCATAAACAAGATATATATATATATATATATATATAAGTATATTGATGATATTGTGGATATATTATAATAAATATTATTATAATAATATATAGATGTGGAGTAGAAAATAATATCAAAACCCTTTTAGAAAAATATTCATTCTTATTTAGTTATCTCTCTTAGGTTTGCACTAATAACTTCCTAACATGGCTTTATTACAAAGATAATTATTCAAGGATGTGGTGATTTAATGGAAGAAGTGATTTTAATTTGGATTGTACAATCAAATGTGGATAGAGCGTCGCAAATAAGGGTTAGATGGGGTCCCTTTTAGAAGTGTCGGAGAGGACAAGCTTGCCATTTTTTAAAAGAAGTTTAGTGTACCAACATATTTACAAACTATGACATCCATAATTAAGAATAAAAGTTAATATGGCTTTAATGGTCTAAATATTAAAATTAAATGGGTATTTCAAAGGTGTAGAGTCATTTTTAAACATTATACTCTTAGGTTAACCACTATGTAAAGGTGGTTTTACTTAACAAATGTAATAAATTTTTACTGCATTCAGTAATCATCATGAAAAATTTATATTTAAATGATTATAAATTATAAATAATTATAACTAACTCTATTTATTCCATTTTTTTAAATTCAATTCCTTGTATTTTATAAGAATATATTATAACTAATCACATATATGGAACAAGAAAGAGGGTTTTTAAATTCAAAATGTTTGAAAGGTTTACTAAGTATTTATATATAAATTAAATATAAAAATGATTAAAAAGGAATAAATTTGATTAATTTATGTTTTATTGAAATATTGGGACTTCAAAAAAATCATAAATATAATTTAACATTATATATTATTTAGATTAAGTAAAATTTATCAATTAATATTCATTAAACTTTTAGTATTCATCAAACAAATTTAACTTCTCAGAAAAATATAACAAATCATACAATGTCAAAATTGAAATTCATATTTCATACATGATCATTATTTTTACAAATATAATTTCTCTATAATTTTTTTTATAAAATTTTCCCCATTAAAAGGCTCCAAAACTGCCCTTAAAAATACTACTTGTTTTGGTAAAAATCGATTTATTCTTATATTATGACTATCAAATCTATTGGATGAATTTCCAAAAATTATATGAAATATAAAATATATATGATTAATTAAAATAAAAAAAATAATATTAATTATTATAATTTATTATGATGAAATTAAAATACTATATGAAAATATATTTTTTTATAAAGATGCACCTTTATATTATTGTGGTTTTTATATTTATTCATAATTAAATGGTAACCAATAAATTCAACAATATATTTTCATAAGATTGTTAATCCAACATATACATTCTAATTTAATTAATATGAGATTATATTAATTTTAACCAATTTTATTAATAGTATTTGATAATAATTGGTCTTTCATGCTACACATGTTACCAAATAAAGTCATTGTTGCAAGTAAAGTAAGATAACTTAGTGTTGTGTTCATTCTAAGATATATGATAGATTGATTTTTTTTAAGATAGTAAACATATTGTAAATATATTTTATTTTATATTTATTTTTATTCTTGGACATTCATGTCATGCACACAATTTAATAAGATTTTATTCTTTCAGAATTTAGGGGTGTTACATTTGGATAATGTTAATAGTAAACCTAGTTGTTTTTATTAACACAATAAAGGGTAAATTATAGAATTTATTTTTAAAATAATATTTCATAAACCATAAAAGGACCTAACCCATTAAAAAAATTTAATTCTATGATTATATGTTGACCATAATAATCCAGGGGCCGTATTTATGACACTTTAGTTCCACTTGGACGAGATTATAACACTCATAAGAATTTTATTTAATGAAAAGTATAAAATGTAGCACTCTTTTTTTATTAACTATAATATTTTTAATATAGTGTTTTACAGAGTATATGATCGATAATAAATTTTAAATTTAAATACTAATGATTTATATTCATCATGATAATTTTTTTTAATTTTTAATATAGAAATAATTATCATACATGAATACACAATTTTGATGTTATATTTAATTAATTAGTGAATTTTTTAAAAAAATTCAAGATAAATATTTAAATAAATATAATTTTAGATATTTAATATTGTCATAAAATTTATTGATTCCATTGTAATATTAGGGATGTATTAATTTTATTTCAATTATATGTTTTATCATGATATTATCAATGTCATAGTAATGACTAGTTACAAAATAGACATTATTGATAATTTATAAATATAAAATTTATTATTTTTTATTATCTAAATTTATTACTATATGATTTATAATTTCATATATGTTCCATTTATTGGTTGTTTTTAAATTTATAGTAACTCTACTAAACATCAATTTGAAAAAAAAATCATGTAGTCATATTATTAGTTAAATTTGAAATATAAAGATTAATACGAAAAGATAAGAGTATAAATACAGAAAAATATATATAATTATTATTGTATGGTGTTATTTTGACCCATAAACATATTATAATAGAAATTAATAAATTTTTATCCATTGGGAATTATATTTTGTTTTATTTTATTTTATTTTTATTTTGAAATTTCAATAGTTCCCCTCCCCTCTATTATAAAGGAAAATTTCATTTTATCATTTAATCACACATAAAAATACATTTCATTTAGGAAATTACTTCTTAAATCCAATACTATACTTCATACCCACATTATTGGGGTCTTTTTGAGCTATAGAACCATATTTTGTGGTTTGAAGGTGTGAGGAAATGTCGATTGTCCAAAGAATATGTATCAATTCTAATCGAGCATTACAGTTTTGTTTATTCTTCCACATAACAATAAACATCTTCAACCATGATAAAATTATAAAACCTATATAAAGATATAATAATATGTTATTATGTTATTTATAATACCTATATTTACATCCACTTCTAACAAATGGAAAATGAAATAATGGTTGTGTGTATGATGGTCTACGACCTCACTTACTGATGTATTTAATTTTCCATCCATGTTTTTCATGATTGTTCATAATGATAGAATTAATGAATATATATGATATATATTACATATTTATAACTATTAAAATATAAAATATCATTTACATTTTTAACTTTCCATGCACAAAATAAAGATTTGTTAGTTCATTCGTGCATTTAGACCACCTCCACCGTCAAGAATTGTGATTCATTTTTCATAAAAATATCTTATAGACTATATATATAAGTAGATTTATAGAATAAAAATGATATATATTAAATATGAAAAAATTAATATTAAATAATATTTAACTTTTTTCTAAAATGATAATTTTTAATTGAAAATTTTATTCATGCATAAATATGAGCTATAGTCTCCATGATTGTAATGTAGTAAATTTGTCATAACCATCATTCATTGATGGATTTCAAACTATAATTGATTTATGAATGTGAGAATTATCTCATGAGTATTTTATTTTACGGTGGAGTAACTTCCACATTGACCATTGTAAACATACCTATGTCATTTTGGAATTATACAGTATATATCATCAAAATATCAGAAGTGATAATAAATAATTGTGTAATTATATAGAAAATCATATTAAATAAATAAAGTAAAAATGAACATGAAAAGATTTCTTAGTAAACAATTAAAAAAATATAAAATTTTTATTTTGGAAGATAAAGAATGTATGTTATGAGTCATACTCATGGTAAGAGATATTCTTTTAAAAATCCCATATTAAATTTCCTCTTCTAAACCTTTTTTATAAAACATAAAGGGAATATATTATTTAACATATATGGAATGAAATAATTTTCCCAACTACATGACACTTTACTTCATTTATTTTCACTTTTTATGTTTTCATAGTTATTTTTAAATATGATGGTTTCTTTATCATGTACATTGTTTTTTATAATAATTTTTTTAAAACGTTGTATTTTGATATCTAAAATTTATTCACACATATTTTTAAAAGAGTATATATGGGTATTATTCATGGTATGGTTCTCAAAAATTATTTACTAAGGGTTGATCTTCAATATAGGTCATGAATTAGACTATTACATATTTTTTTGATCCCATATAGATAGTTCATGCATTGGGTGTTGATTTTAATCTCTGGATAATTATACTAGAAGTCAGCTATATAGACATTCCAATTTTTAAGGGTTCTGCAATGGTTATACAATGGTGATGTCCTAAGGATTCTATATGACTTTTCTATATAGACTTATTATTTTCATGAAAATGATTGATTTAAATAGTTATGATAAATATATTTTATTTAAGGCAATTATTATTCCTTTTAAGGGTAACAATGTATGTTATTAAGAATTGGGTTTTCAGGGGTTTTCATGATTTTCACGAGAATTCTGTTTTTATAATTTATATTCCCCTACTATTGTTTTTTTTCTCATCCCATGTTTATGAAATTATTTTCATATGGTTTAAAAAATATTATGGACAAGGATGAGGTCTAGATGTAATTTTTCATAATTATCATGAAAAGAAACCATGGTTTATTTTAAATGTTTTCTATTGGAAAATGGATAATGAGTATAAGATTCCATATTTAAAATATATTTTCACTATATAAGATCATTTAATAATTCTATAAAGATCTAAAATATATAAAGTCTCAAGATTGTAAGAATTTTAATTCTTGTTCAAATATAAAAGAATATATAATTATAAAGGATGCTTCACAGTATAAAGATTGACTATTTTGGTTATGGACTTAATCCAAGTATCCTAAGGGAACTATTGGTCAAAATTTATCTCATATGTTAATATCATATCATGTTAAGTTAATATAGGTAAGGAATTTGATTGATTCCATACATTTAGGGGGAATGAAGAAAAGAATAAGTCGACTGAAAACCATGTAAATATGAACAGTTAAAACAAGTATAAGAGCAATAATAAATTTTCATAATATGTAAACTATGGAATTAAATATCTTGAAAATAATTGAAGTGCATGAGAGTTTGTTATATGTGTGGAGATTAGTTTCATTTGAATAATGTATTTAGGTTGAAGAGAGATACCACTAATATTCATTGTGTAAATAGTAGTGAAATATATATTTATTTAAATCAATTTCACAATAATCGTGTAAATATATCACAAAATAGGATATGAAGAGAAATCTAGGCTTGCATGTTCTTTACAGAAATGTTTTATGTTCCAAATGTTATATAGGTGGCACATTAATTATATATTTAGATTTATAAAATTATTCATTTAATTTTTTTATCTTAACACACTTTTATATATTCCTTTTTAAAAAAATATATTTTTCCCTAACAGCTTATGAAGATGTTTTTATATAAAAACTTCTAATAGATAACTCATAATAATAAGAATTATGTTAACAGTTCTTATTATGACACATAAATGGTTCTTATATGCAGACTTTATTATCACTCATATTGTTAATTTTAATATAATCCTTTGTTTTAATTGGATTTCAAATATAATGTAATAATTTATTGTAAACTAATGGAAATTATGATTTGTGTTGGGGATATAGAATTATGTATCTTCATATGAGACATATTTATCTAAGTATTTTTAAGATCCAACCACAATATCTCTTCTAAATGAGATTCTTGTGTAAGAAGAGAAGACAAAATTTATTGTTGTATAAGTGATTCTTAAAATATAGGATGCACATATTATAATTTAATACATTTTTGTGTTTTCTAAGGAGTTACCTAGATATCATATAGAAAATTTTGTATTTTTTTCATGAATATAATCCATTTTGTAACATCTATATAAAATTATTGATGTAAAATGTCCCCTGTGATATTATTAGAGTTGATAGAACAATTGTAAGAGTTCTGTGAAGATGGATATACATTCCACAGTTTTTCACAATGTTTGTGACCATTTTGTTTTTAAGAAAAAATATAGATCTATGTGTATATGAATTTATTACAAGAAATTCATTGTTATTATAATAAAGAATATATTTCATCATCCTGGAATCAATTACTTATTCAGTCAAATTCACATAGCACAATATTTTGATAATATTGAACTTATATTTAGGTATTTTTAATTGTTGGTAAAAAATATGATATTCGAACACAACATTTCAAATAAGATATGGAAATTATGAGTTTATATTAATTCTATTTGGTATGAATAATTCATCCACTATTTTTATGAATCTAATTAACATGGTATTCAAGGAATATCTATAATTTTATTGTATGATTTTTATTGTAGATATCTTGGAATATTGTAAAAGCTATGAGGGCCATAAGAATAAATTTCAAATAATTGTTTGGACTCATAGTGGAAAATAGTTATTTAGAATATTTAGAATGTGTGAATTCTACCATTTGATTTTTTCTATTTGTGGTCATATTATACTAAGGATAGAGTGTTAGTTCATCCTGTTATGAAAAAGTAAGTGAAATCATGGACTATACCAATGATAATAAGTGACGTAAATTATTTCATTTTTTTGGGATATCAATGATGATTTTTCAAAATTTTACATTATGGGATTACTCTTTAACAATTTTTTGAGTTAATGGGATATGTTCATATATGGAAAATAATGTGAAGAATGTTTAAAATAATTTTAGAGGATATTTGTCCATGCTATGATTTTGGTACTACCATCAAGAAATGGTATATTTGTGATATATTATGTCTTATCGAAGAAGGTACATGGCTGTATCCTAATTTATAATTATAATGTTATTTTATATACATCATGGTAGTTAAAAGAAAATGTAAATAACTATCCATGTTTTTTTATTTACATTGAAGTTGTGGCATCTTAGCCCGGGAGCCACAAACTGGTTCCCCGGTCTGGTTGGCCACATGACCTCAAGCCTCCCTCCCTAAACACTAGAGGATTCTAAGTGCTAGTGACAATGTAATATTGGTTAGGGGGAGTTTATACCGTCTTCATAAGACTAATACACCAGCATAAAAAAACGTACTATAAAAAAGGAATAATACAACATACCATGTACAATCTAGTATCACAAGATGACCAAAATGGAAATACAATATCCTAACAAAACTGTAGATATGAAATTCTAAAATATGTGTGAAGTTCCAAATTGGAACTCAATAATAATGTCATTAAAGACTACCAATAAGGTTTTGAACCACATTTGGTTCCCTGATCTATGATCCATCCCGACATAATCAACTAACATAGGTCCATTTCCCTTAACCTATCATGCTACCATGAAATATATTTGGGTACCAATCAGGCATCCCATGTAGGGTGTGAATACACCTTAGTAGGTAACCACAATCTAAATCAAAAAAATAACTAGTCTATACTATGTATGTAGTAGTAAAAATAAAAAATACATGCAATAAAGTAAAAAAAATGTCATTATTCAAATATTCGTTATTTAATCACATAACTCCAATGGGGTCTCGAAGATTCCATAATAATATCATATGTATGAATGTCATTATTACCATTCATAATTCCCAATTCAATGACCATGTTATGAGTGCTTATTTCAGAATTGAATATTCCAAATTGAATGAGCATGTTACTATTAATAATTTAAAAATGGAATGACCATGTTCCCATTGCAAATTTTAAAATTGAATGATCATGTTACCATTTATAAAAATGTAATTAATCCAACATTTAATTATCCACATAAATTTACTTACTCATTAGAAAATTATTTTATCATACAACTACATTAATTAATCCACCAATTAATTAATCATAAAATATTATTAATTAATTCATCATATAATTAATCATTTACATCTCATGACTAGTTTAGTAATTAGTTCATCAAATAATTCCCCAAATTAAATCCCAAATTTACTAAACATATAAATACTTTTAACTAATTTAGAAATTATGTAATCAATATCCACCAACTAAATAACCCATAATTAATGAAAAAATTAATTTATTCAAATTAATATTCTCAATATCTCATAATTAATACAAATATTAATTATCCCATTCACAATAAAAATATTT
The DNA here is from genome assembly GCA_963277665.1 of Viscum album. Taxonomy (NCBI): domain Eukaryota; kingdom Viridiplantae; phylum Streptophyta; class Magnoliopsida; order Santalales; family Viscaceae; genus Viscum; species Viscum album. Next base: position 626,600,615 of record OY728147.1, read on the forward strand.
CATTATTAATTGATTAATTTATTATATACTTCATAAATCTGAATACTTCAAAATTAATCACATAATCAATTATCTCAAATATACAATATCAAATATCATCAATCCTACATCTCCCTTAATTAGTTAATTAAAAAACTAAACTAATGAAATTGTGAGGTAAATTTTTAAATATATAATAGAGATTATAAAATTACTTACAAATTACTAAAATCAAGACATTGTGATTTGAATTTTAGACCGATATCCTCGATTCATTGATGTGCATTCTCCAAATTGAAATATCCAATTCCAATGGAATAGTGACGTAGCATGAGATCCAGATATAAAAACAAAATACAAGATTGAACAAATCAAGATCACTTAATTATTGATCTCGATCCATAATTACTAGATCTAGATCCAATAGTAGATCTTGATCCAAAAAAATATTGACAATCCTCCTTCAATGAATTGAAGAATAATGTTATAGAGAAATAAAGCTACATGGGATGAGATCCTCTTATCGAGAGATGTTCAGATCATTAATTTAGACAACAAATCTCAAAGAAAAGAAGCTTTAATTCTTTAGAATCTGTCCATAGGGATCCCAAACCATGAAATAAAAATCATGGTGGAATTTTTGTCAATTTTTTATTAAAATGGAGGCTTGAGAAATTTTAAAATAATTTTTTCTGTGAATTATAAACCCGCACACGGTTTGCTGCTTGGGGAACACTGTTTTCCTAATAGTGCACCTTAACTATGTTCCTCTTCCAGGGGGGGTGCATGGTTTCTCCTCTTAGGTAACATGGTATTTCCATTGGTGTTACACATGTGAGAAACCTCTATATCTTGGGTTTCACGGTGAGCTGGGCTAGGATGTACTGTTAATGAAAACCTTGCGCGAACCATGTACTCCCGTCTTCCTTTAATTTTGCAGAAATTTTTAATCCAAAAACAACTGGGATTAAAACTGAACTGAAAATTACTCAACACAAGGAAAAAAGAGACCATGTAAATAAGCCCAAGACATCTCTAGAAAAGGATGGTGTTTTACAATCTCCCCACCTTATAAGAGGTCATCGTTGAGATGAATTACCAAGAATATATTTGATTCCATATCAAAATGATTGGGCTCCAGATCCCCCGTATCTACATAACCCTCCCATTTTTTCTCTTTCAAATGTCTATCATTCCCCAAATTATGAAATATCATCATGGTCATCCCAGAAAAACATTCTATCTACTATCCAACACATGAATTAGATGATCCTAAAAAGATGAATCTATCTCAAACTCAACATCATCTACAAAGACAACACATGAAGGGTTTAGGAGATGCTTTTATTGGTTTGACACATGGACGACATCATGCATCACACTATATCTCTATGGAATATCCAATCTATATGACATCATCCTAATTCTAACAACAATCTCTAACAGTCCAACTAACATCGGTGCCACCTAACCCTGCCTCCATATCCTATAATGAAACAATTAGTGTGACACATTAAGGAATACATTAAAAACATATATAAACTAAAGGGTTCATTGATGTGTATTAGAGTATACATAATTTATACTTTGATCAATATCCATATGAATCTAAATAAGTTAAATATGCTCTGACAACTCCTACTTGAGGCTAACTCACAACAAATGTGACTCACCTACCTGCATCCAATATAGAGGTGATCTGTTTGGCCTAGCATTAAGATCCTTATATATTTCCAAATATATAGTTTCATGATAACTATTATTATATGGGAAATCCATCAATTCATGGAGGTTCTCCCCAGACCCATTAATCTCATGGACATTTGTTCATAGCATATCCTCAATCACCTGTATATTATGCTTTGACTGTCCATCTATATGTGGTTAGGATTCTTAACTCAATAGGACTATCATACCATGCTCCTTGTAAAGTCCCTACCAGAAGAACAAATTAAAACATGAATCATATTCTGAAACAATATTCTCTTGCACCCCGTGTAGATGGACTTTCATCTAAACATATAGTTCCCTAAACTTATACCCTAAAAAATCCCTCCCACAATGAAAAAAATGGGATAACTTTTTCAAATGGTCTATAATAACTCATCTTCTGTCATTCCTATGAGGCTTCCTTAGGAGTCCCATGAAAAAAATATATAGTCCCATCATCCCACATGCATTTCAAAATGTAAAATAGATGTAGAAAACCTCTAGGTCATTGATTATTGATCTTCACCTACATAGAGGTGTAACATTGTGTCATGAATCCTATTACGCACATTTTCATGTTTGAAGACATTAATTATCATCATAGGTCGTGGTAAATTTTAGTCACAACTATATGTGATGAAATTTCGAGGAATGAAACTCAAGAATCAGCTCCCCCACATTGTATTTGGAATAATATCCCAATTATTAACATAAATGATCTCATCATAATCTTTGGTCTAATCTAAAGGTGACTCCCCACCATCAAGGATTTCCCTCAAGGTCAAACAATTTGGATCATCATTCATTGAATCCTTGATCCATTTCAAATGTATAAATTCTACAAAAACTAATTTGAGGGTCATGTTCTCATTACTCTCCTAAACCACAACATGCATCTCAGCTAGTGATGTCACCATCTTCAACTCATCACAAGACTCCTCAACTACATGAATCAGTGTTTTCCTACCCAATGAATCAATAACATTGTTCTCCTTTTTGGGCATTTAAACTTTCTCAAATTTTAATGGATTCATAAAATCAACCCTCCTCCATTACTAGATATTCAAATATCATTGCATAAAGATAATCTTTACGCTATTGGGATACAAATACATTGATAAATTCTCACCCAACAGGTAATGTCGAAAAAACTTCAATGCATAAACCACTACATCCCACTAGAGGTCGAGCATACGGTATTTCTATTCACGTTGAGTCAACTACTATGATATGTGTGCCCCAACATAATTTTATTTCATCAACATGGATCCAAGAAAAATCCTCTTTACCTCACAATAAAAATTATACTCACTTTGACCAGGTGAGATCAAAAATTGTGCCGATGTTAAACACTGATTATACTCTTAGAAAAAATTTCACATGCTTTAGAGCAATAAAACATTATCCCCTTTTCTATCAATCCTAAAAGCGGGGCTTCTAATGAGGAAATGTCCTGGATAAATCTTTGATAATATCTAGTCAATCCTAGAAATCTGTGGAAAATAAATACATTCTTTTTCCTCTCAAAAGAAACTACCACATAAAAATTATTTACTTCCATAGACACACCATTCTTATTTATGATGTTATCCATGATGTTTACCTGATCAATCCAATAAGGAAACACCATTCCATAAACACACCATTCTTATTTATGATGTTAGCCATTATGTTTACCTGATCGAATATCTTGGTGTACTCTAGATGATGTAAATATGTTGGGAATGATCGTCATGTGTCTTGGAGTACACTATGATTTCATCCCAAAACCCTACTAAAAAAATTATCCAAGTTCATACGGAAGATTCTATTTATGAAGTCCACAAATACTACCTCTTCATTTGTCCACCCAAAAAGCATTATAAAGAAATCAAATATGCCAAAACTTCTTTTGGAAGTAGTCCTTGGAATATTAGAAGATCAATCTCTCAACTGATCATACACTGACTTGAAGTCATTCTTTGAGAATACACAAGATCCGATCAACTTCTCAAATATATCATCGATGTGTGGAAGAGGCTACATGTGTGTAACATCCTGGTTCTAGGTTCTTCCTGGAGTTTCCCCATACCCGGTTGGTCAAATGTCCTCAAGAACGTTTTCCGAAATGCTAGAGGCTTCCGACTAGCAACGATGGCCAAGGTGTTACTTCCATTAGGTTGAATACCCATAGGGGGGGGGGGTGTATCAGCATATGGTAGATTAAATAATTATCCATTTTTTATATTGTTTTTTGTTAGAAAAAACTCAATTCTCCCTTACTCCCATGGAAATATAAAGACTGATGTGAAATCATTCACAAGTCACAACAATTTTTATTTGGTTCACCCTCACTGGGCTACGTCCAAGGAGCATACAACGATAATGTTACAATGTACCAAATTCACTAAGGCTCATGACCGATAATGTGTACATTGTTTGGGCTAGATATTCTATGCCTATGCTCACCACCTTTACAATGATTAGGGTCTACTCATTGCATTCCCATGAGTCACTCCCTATGCATCTTTCTCCGACTCATTGCCGGTGGAAAGGGTCACAATCTTTATCTTCCTTTCCTCAATGCTCTTGGAAAAGAATCCACTAATAGTTTGTCAACTTGTAGGTCAAAATTTTTTTTTATACATGTAGGTCCCTTCATTTTCATGAATTCCTGTAGCCTCAACTATAGGTAGATGCTCTGTTGATGTTCCGTTTTCACCTATAGATAATGTATGCATTACCGAGTACTGCTACTTACTAAAAAATACTTTTGCTACCTGTTTTTTGGATTTTTCAAGATTCTTTGTGAAAATATCAAACCACCTTACTCTCGTGCATATTGGGTATCAATTTTGGTACCCAGGAAAGATTCTTCGTGTACCATTGCTACTATCGTGAACCTCCCTTCAGCTGCAGACTGCCTACGCCATCACGATTGCGTACCGCTACCGCGTACCAATTATAAAAACTTCCACTGTGAAACCCCTCATATCTGATACTATTCATTGTTCACAGACTTCCTTCACTTCCATGAATTGTTATTTGTCTACAGAATGCATTTTCTTCAGTGTACCGAAGCTTTCCCACAGCGTACCGCTTGTGGAACTCTTCCTCTCGCATAACGGTGATTCCTTATCCACGTACATATTCAGTTCCTCCCGCATACCAAACAACCTCCTATGCATACCAGACTTCATTTGTGGGTTAAAAATCCCCACAAACACCTTCAATGCGAACGAATTTTGGACATCATGAACTACCTTTGGCCTTTGCGGAAATCCCGGATCAAAAAGATGTTCTCAATGATATTCTATCTCTACAATAAGAAGTTGGATTAGAATTTATTATATGGGAAAAGATACCTTCTTATTCCGCCAAATCAAGATTTACCAAATCATTAATTTGGCCTCCACCACCAAGAGATTTTCCAATGCGATCCACTAGCCATCAGTGAACCATTTTCTTATGTGCTCTGTGTACCGTTTTTCTTCTACACGGTCGACCTCCTCCATTGAATTTATCCCATTCTTGTACCACATCACCTTCAACCGTGAATTGTCTCTAGTTTTTCACATCATTTTGGCGTACCACTTCCACTTCTTCGTGTACCATTCCTAGAAAATGGTACACAGTACATGCATTATACTATGCGGTTCTCATCCTTTTCCACCTTTCATCAACGTTTTTCATGCCACTCACTCCAATTAAAAAATCCATCCTTTCCTAACATTAAACTCTCAATTTTGAGGCCCTCAAATTTTGAAAACACCGGGAAACTATGCCACCATAAAAATATATCTTCAGAAAACACCAACCATACTCACTTGCGGTCATCTGGCTTCGTCAACAAACACAACCACATCGAAAAAATTCTAAGGAGAAACCGTGAGGGGTTTTTTCCCTACATTATCCCCCTTTGGGGTTGTTAAAAACTCTTCTCATAACAACTCTCTACGTTTTGATATCTTATTAAAGCTCCTTCCAACTTCACCCACCATTCGCTTCACGTTATTAAAATAGCTATCAAGGATTTACTCAACACATACTATCAACTTACATGAGAAATTCTCTATATGAGACACAAAAGTAAATGAAAAGTTCATAAAATAGTTACTTCATTTTAGACACTAATTTTTTAGACCCCATTGATTCGAATTTCTGAGTGTTTGAAGCCTTTTAACACCATTCCATGCCTTTTCTCCCCAAGAAGTCACACTTTCTCCCCCTTTGTCAATGAACCAAAAGAACACTTCATGGTTTTCTAAAACAGGGTAAAGAACACATATGATCACATTAGGGAAAGACGCATCATACCTCGGTTAATGGAGAGCCCACATCCAAACTTTTTCATGTGCGGGAAGTCGACCTGACTCCCAGATCTAGTCGATGCCTTTATAATACTTCTTTGGGTATGGCCATTATATGAATATATGTAACTTTTTTGTTCTGTAGGAATATACTCCAACATCACAAGACCTTTCACCACCATCTCCATGATAAAATGATATTCAATTTCAATGTTCTTTGTCATTGAGTGATGGACTATATTTTTTCTAATATTTATAACACTTGAATTATCAAAATGGATTTTGATTAGATATTTCACTTCAATTCCCATATCTACAAGTTACTGCTTAATCCACAACAATTGTGTGTAAGCTTGAGTACTCGCAATGTACTAATCTTATATGGTTCTCAAAAAAATAAAATCTTGTTTTTTACTCAACCAAGAAATACCCAATCCTCAATGATAAAAGGCACATCCTGATGTTGATTTACAATCATCTGCAGAACCGGCCCAATCTGCATCTATATTTCCCAATAACTCTAGCTGAGATTTCTCATTATACATTAGGCCAGAATCCACTTTCCCCTTGATATACCAAATAATTATTTTTTAATACAATCATGTGTATTTACATGGGATTCCTTTTATACCTTGCTGCTTGGAATGTGGGAAATACAATATCAAGCCTTGTCCTATTAGGTACAACATGATCCCAATGATCAGCCTATATTTTGTGATATTAACTGCCTTGCCTTCATCATCCTGTGATAGTTTTAGACGGGTATCAACCAGAGAATTCATCTCATTGGAATTATCTATTCCAAACCTTTTCAAAACATTCATGGCATATCCAAATTGAGAAAAAAAATGTGTCATTCCTTGCTTGTGTCACATGTGCGCTAATGAAAAATCTCATCTCACAAATAATCGACATTTTGAACACGCATTTCATGATTTTAGAAAAACAAACACTGCATTATGCTTCATCTGATCCACCAAATATTATTCCATCGACATAAACCAGAATCCCAATCCATTGAATGTTTCTATTGTTCAAATATAGATAGTAATCAACTCCACACCGATGTAGAGTGAGTTTCTTTAGAAACTATTCAATACATGAGTGCCATGTTCTTGGTTCTTTCATCAATCCATATAAATCCCTCTTCAGCTGAAAACACTATTTTCATCTTCACAGATTAGAAAACCTTCTCGATGAAAAAATGTAGACTTCTTCTTCCAATATTCCATTTAGAAATGCTAACTTGACATCCATATGGAAAACCTTAAACATTCATTGCAAGGTTATGGCCAAGAATAACCTGATTGTATCCAACCTTGCAACATGTGAAAATGTCTCATCAAATTCTATACCCTATATATGGGAGAACCCTTTGCCCACAATTCAAGATTTGTTTCGAATCACAACACCATCTTCATTCATTTTATTGGGAAATACCCATTTTTATCCAAATGTCATTCTTGTCTTCTGGTCTGGAAATAATTTCCCACATTTAATTCTTCTCAATTGGGTCAAGCTCTTCATTCATTTACTGAAACTAATTCACATCTCTAGCTGCTTTGTTAATGAATTTAGGTTTTACGTGTAATAGTTATGATGCTTATTGTAGAGACTTCATCTTTCTTGTCTGAACTAGTGTTGTCTGATTGCCAATTATGTTTTTCCTTTCAATTTCAACTCTTCTCTATGGTCTTTGGGAAAACAATGATTTATTCTCATCATCAAAGCCTTCTAGTGAATCAATCTCTGGGGCTGGAGCATCTCCTGATCTTATTATCTCATCATCGATATCCTCCTGAGTATGATCATGTATTTTGTGAATATTATGTTCACTTTATACTATAGTCACATCATGACATTCAATAATATTTTCCAGCCTCTTATTTAACCATTTATATGTTATTCTTTTCTTTGAGTAGCCAAGAAATATCCCTTTATCCCCACTGGATTCAAACTTCCTATGTTTCTCTTTACAAAGAATGAAAAATTTACTTTTGAATACTCGAAAGTACTTTAATGATGGATTCATTCCATACATTAACTCATATAATGTACTCTACTATTCTTGAAAATGTAATTCTTGATTTTATGTGTATACTACAGTCATCACTACTTCATTCCAAAATTTCCCTATAAGGTCTTTCTCAATGAGCATTGTTCTGTCCATGTTGTTGAAAATCTGCTTTCTTCTCTCAATATATCTATTTTGTTGTGGAATTTATACAGCTGAATCTTGAGGCCTTATCCCATGTTTTTTGAGATAAGCCTCAACTAGGTACTCATTGAACTCTATTCTGTTATCTATTCAAATCATCCAGATTTTCTGACCATGCGTATTTTCACATTCATGTCGACAACTTGTGATGTAACTGAACTCTTCATATTTGTGGGTGATTATTGAAACTAAATCCATTATTCTACAATCATCAATGAAGAGGACATAGTATCTCATCCCATCAATAGCCCTTAGTGAAACATTCCCACACACATCTTTATGCACCAACTCAAGCAGTATCATTGAATTTTTCTCCATATGCTTATATGAATTTCGAATGATCTTCCCCTATTGGAATGCATTTTATGTATGAGTACAATCACATGATAATCTGGGGAGATTTTGAGTTGCTTCATATTTCACCAGATCTTCCATGGAACCTCGGCTTATGTGGCCAAGACAATTATGTCATTGCTTATTTTCTTCATCCTTGGACATAAAGGACATATTTTCTTCTCCACTCACAGGGTATAGATTCCCATTTGAATAATTTCCTTGAAACACAACATCTCCATCCTTTTAACTTATGATACATAATTTCTAGAAAAATCTTATGGCATGCCATGAGTAACACAATTGATTAACACTAAGAAAGTTGTGACTAAGTCCATCAACAAAGAAGACATCTACTCATCTCATGTCTTTTCCCCCAAACATGGCTTTTCCTGAACCAAAATATTTTCAAGCCCTCATCATTATTGAATATTACAATAACTTCTTTGTCATACCAGATTCTGATCATTAGATTCTTATTTCCCATCATATTAGAAGTGCATCCACTATAAATTATCCATATCCCCATGGGTTATGAAGCCTTGAACGCAATTTCTACAACCACAGCCTTCTCGACCCATTTATTATTGATCTAGGCCTTTGAATTCATACCCAACATGGAAGGATTATCATGATCATCCTCGGTATATGATGGGTTAGCTTCTACCATTATATCTTCAAATTGATTTTGAATTTTTATCTCACTTGAAGAAAATTTTGGCTGATTATTAGGAACAAATCTAGTTTTCCTCTGTATATTCCTCTAAATTATTGATGGAAAATATCTTTTCATATGTCTGAGTCCTTTTCGCCTGAAAAAATGACCATCAAATGATGACCTGTAATTTTGAGCTCTATAACACCACCTATGTTGTTCTTGTTCCCTTTGGTACCTCTTTTCTTTGAAACATGCATTTTGAGAGTGTCCCATCTTACCAAAACATTAGAATCTTTTGTGAGGTACATTCTTATATGGCAATGATGTACTACTAGTTATGCCATGGGTTCTCTGAATCTTTTGATTATGCTTTGTACAAAAATATGTCTTTATTCATGGAGTGTGTGCTTGTGGTCTGACTTAAACTATAACTACTTTTTTTAGATCAAGCCCCATATGAGCATTATTATTCAGAGTGGATTTGTGTATCTATTTAGATGCACCACTCTGTTAAAATATCATCTTCTTGATTGCCTATATGAGCTTCTTTTAATGTGGTTTCTCCAAATCATCACTTGTTCATCGCAAATTGACATATTCTTCTTCTAGTTTTTCAATACATTTGATTAGATATTTTCTATTTTGGTCAAACTATCAATTTCAATTTTCTGTTCTTCAATTTTGAGTTTGTACTCAACCTCCTTTACCATGATTTTTGGAATTGAAGACCTCATATTTTCAATTTCTTCATTCAACTCAGAATTCTCTTCTTCTTTCTACTGCATATAAAGTTTGACTTCAATAAAAACATTTTTTGATATCTTTTTATCGGCTCTCAAAATATCTATCTCTTCACAGGAAGCTTCTAATTCATCATGAAGATCATATCGTCCTTCAATTTTTCTTTTATCAATGTCACTTTCTTCTCTTGTAAATGAATTTCTCAAAAAATCCACCAAAGCATCTACTTCATGATCGATGAAGCCCTCCAACTCTTCTACCTCATATTTTTCAAATAATTCATCCTCTCTTGAAAGAAAATTCTTCATTTTGATGAAATTTCTCCTAGTACATCTCCTCCATTTCTCATTTGATTAATACCTCATTTGGGGAATTTTATCACTTTCTTCATTTTCATCATCATATTTCTTAGGACACTTTGATGTAAAATTCCCAGTCTTTCCGCATTGAATGCATGAAAATGGATGTTTACCTTTGAAATTTCCTTTTCTTCTTTACTGATTAGAGGATAGAAATGACATTATAACATCCATATTGTCTACCTCCGGACTATCTTCAATAGAGATATTTTTCATGGCCTTGAACTCCATTTCCTTTAACTTCCCCTTTTCCACTGCATCGTTGTCATCATTTCTCATTTCATATGCCACATGGGTACTATGTAGGTTATCTTGTGTCGTCTCTTTTGGGTCTTTCTCTACCAACACTGAAAATTTCGGATTAAACTATGATGAAAGTTTCCTCAAGAGTCATTTCACAATTTTTATTACATCAATGACTTCTCCAAGACCATGCATGTCTTTCATGATAATATTATTCTTATTAAAAAATGCATCAACAGTCTCATTGGGATTTATTCTGAGATCCTCATAGTTGTTCCATAGAACATGCAACTTTTCTTATCGGACTTTTGTGTCGCCCTCATAAATGCCTAACAATTTTTACGACATTGTATGTGATGTTTTACCAGACATCACCTTCATGTAAATAGAATTTCATAGGGACCTACTTAAACCATTGATTCCTTTAGCATCAACACCCAGTTCCCTTTTTTTCAAATTTCTATAAATCACCGCTATTAATGTCAGCTAATATTTCATGCATAACTACTGTGAAGACATCCATCCCAATGGATCAAAAATAGTGATTCATTCAATTATTTTATATTTTAAAATTAATTCTATCAAAGATCGTAATTCCTTTATGATTGAACACTTTTATTTCTTCTTCTGAGAGAGTGCCACTGACATTCGGCCTTTCCCTATGATACCAATTGTTAGGTCCATTAGGTCAAATTCTTTAAGGGGGGGGGGGGGTGAATCAGGGTATGGTAGATTAAAACATTCTTCCTTTTGGATCTTTTTTTGTTATTAGAAAAAACTCAATTCTATCTTCCTCCCATGGAGAAACAAGACTGATATGAAATCATGCACTGGACACAACAATTTTTACATGTTTTTCCCTCACTAGGCTACGTCCAAGTAGAATTCAATGACAATGTGATGATGTACAAAATTCACTAAGGCTCGTGGCCAATAATGAGTAAAATTTTTAAGCGAGATCTTTTATGCCCAGGCTCACTGCCTATACATGATTTATGGTATGCTCACGGCATTCCCATGGGTCACTCCCTATGCCTCTTTATATGGATCACTGCTAGTGGAAAGGTCACTGTATTACTCTTCTTTTGACCACTGATCATGGAAATGAATCCAATTAGAGATTATCGACTTTTAGGTCAAACATAGTTTATGCACATGTATAACCCTTCATTTTCCGGAATTCCAGAATAATAAATATTAGGTAGATTCTCTGTTGATGTTCCTTTTCCCCCGCAAATAAAGTTATACTTCTTGATTACTTCTTGGTACCGTTAAATAATTTCGCAAACTGATTTGATACTTTTGCAAGCTTCCTAGGGAAAATCATGAACCACCTTCCTCTCCTGCGTACAGAGTACCAAGTTTTGTACGTGGGACACCATCTTCACATACCACTACTACTGCTGCGAATCACCTTTCATCCATAGAATGCATCCAACCTTGCAATTGCATACCGCTACTGCTTATCGATTCGGCGAACCTCCTCTACGAAACCCCTCTTGTCCATGAACTATTATTTGTTCGCATACTGACTTGGATTCCACAAACTATTCTTTGTTTTCAGACTGCCATTTATTTCGCACACAAAAGCTCCCCCTCCATGTACCTCTTACAGAACTCTCCCTCTCAGATACCAGAGATTCCTCCTGCACGTACCGAGTTAATTACTTCTACACACCAGACATCCTTTTCTGCATAATGGACCTCCATTACAGGTTATGAATCCCCGCAAACAACTTCATCACAAACCAATTTCATCCTTCACGAACTACCTTTATGAACTACCTTTGTCCTTTATCGAAATCCTAGATCAAAAAAATGTTCTCATTGATATTATATATCTATAGTAATTGGTGGTATTAGAAATTCTTACAAGGGAAAAGATTCATGATTAATCAACTGAATCAAGATTTACCAAATCTTTAATTCAGCCTCCATCGCCAACCAATCTACCACTGCGAACCACTAGCCATCTGAGAACCATTTTTCTTTGAGCTACTCTTACCGCCTTTTCTCCTACATTGTCTACCTCCTTTTTCGAATTCATACCATTCGTTTACCGCATCCCCTTCCACTGTGAACCATCTACAGTTTCATGAACAGTGTCAGCGTACCGTTTATGATGCACCACGTACTATTCATGGAACATGGTATGTGGTCCATGCATTATGGTACACGGTTCTCATCCTTTTCCACCTTTCATTAAATTTCATAATGCTACTCACTCCTATGAATAAATCCTTCCTTATTCCAACATTAAACACCCGATTTTGAGTCCCTAAAATTTAGAAAACACTGGGAAACAATGGAACCTTAAAAAACTATCATCGGAAAACACAAACCATACTCACTTGCGGTCACCTCTCTTTGTTAACAAACACAAACACACCCAAAACATTCCGAAGATACATATTGAGGTATTTTTTCCCAACACAAGGTCTGATAAAGGGGTAACTATGAACTTATAGGCAGAGTAACACACTGAAAACAAATAGTAAACAGTAGTATAAGCAGTAATACTATACAAAAATGTAAACAATGAAGATTGATAGTATAAACAACTGTATCAAATATATAAATAAATGATGCATGCCACATGTATCTAGGAAGACAACCAAACAAGTCACAATGATGGAAATACAATACTGACACCAAAGTACAGAAAATAGTGAACTCCAACTAAAAACGCAAGCCTCATCTTTATCCCTTGTTCTCCAGCTCCAACAACAATAAAGTACCTGATGTAGAAGGGTTTTTTCCATTATCTATCCCTGTCACCATATAATCTTATGGGGTCCAAAACCATGACCCAAATAGGGAATGAAATGAATCCTAGTAGAAAACCACCAAAATATCAGTGCCTACCAGTTAGTAAATATATATAGTAGGTAATAAGTAGAAATGAAGTAATTAATGAAGGATTAGTCAAAAGTAAACAATCCAACAATTTTTCAATTACATTTATTTACATATTAATTATTCAATCATTGAATCTGGTATTTTCAAGATCTTTTCTGAGCTCTCTAACCCATCTGTGATAGTAACAACTGACATCTCAAAATACCATCTAAATTATCAAGTAAGATAGAGTCAACACTCGTTCTTTGGCTTGGCTGATGGATCCCAATAAAACAGTCATTCAATAAAAAACCCATGGGAATGTTCTAATAGCCCAACCCCTATGGTTTAACATATAATCAATTAAAAATAATAATATAATGATCCTAAAGGAAATATCACATAGTCTAACCCCTTTGGTCCAACATAGCACTTTACATTTACAAAAGACCACCTAGACAACTCTCACATTCAATATCACATTGGTCCGAATAACAGAAAATATGTATAATGACCACCTAGCCTCTCTCATAGTCAATGCCCTTGGGTCAACATTAATTTAATAATGACCCTCTAGGTAGCTCTCACAATCAATACCCCTCTTTCCTATGACCACCCAGTAGCTCTCACAGTTAATACCACAAGGCCAACATAACAAGAAAATTATACACAAATGACCCTACCACAGGAAGCTCTCACAGTCAATTCCTTTTGGTCATACTCTCAAAATGAGAATCACATGCATCTCAAATAAATTGTAACTCTATCCTAACGACACGAGGCTTGAAAAAAACAGCAAGCTTAACATGCTTCCTAGACCCAACGACCATAAATTATCTAACATGGAAAACTAACCCACAATCAAGGTATTCAACCTTAAGAAGAAGCAATAACCCTTTCTTAATCAAACAAACAATAATAGGTAATAAACAATGTTAAATTCCAAAACACACAATACCCCAAACAAGGGTAATCAAATCTTTATGAATATATAATCCAAAGATAACCAATGAATGTCATAAACCACCTACCTTGATATTGTATGATGAACACTCTTGAATGTTGTCCCTTGAGTCATTATAGAATTATGTAGATATAAAAAAGGATAAAAATTTTCAGCCTTGGATAATTCAAGAGAGATAAGAAATCAGGAAGGGAGGCCCTGGGGGAAGAGAGTACTCACTGATGTGAATCCAGAGCACCCAACATCATCTCAATCGGAGTTGGGATAGAGGAACAAGAGGATCTCAAAGATTCTCACGACCCATCCCCCTGGTCCCGTGTCATGACTACCCCAATCCCGCATTCCATAGCGCAGGGTTCGGTGACTAGCACTGAAAGATATATTCCCTAAGACCGGAAGGCATTTCCATTAAACATGTATAAACATACAGTCTGAGAACTCAACAAGAAGCAACTGTGAAGTAAAATGCTATAGTATAAGTGTACTGAAAGTAGAGGGATCCAGAATATAAGCCCAACTGTAAAAGTACAAGTACAATTGAACGGAACAATACAACTGAAAAAGGGAAAACATCTACTGGGCCGTCCTCCGATGATCTTACCTGAAGGGTAGGTATATATGGCATCCTCAACACTCCACATCTGCATGTCTCCTCTGCGTTCCGCCTAGTCCTGTCTCCCTCAAACCTCAGCCCAACTGCTCACCATCTGCATAGGACACAACAAGGTGTGAGAGAAGACAATGTAGGGGTGAGTATAAAAATACTCAATTGGGACCCCGAGATACTCGATGGTCACTCAGAATTCCAAAAAGGATAACCCACAATGCATGATCTCAATCACAATGAACAATGAAATAGAAATACCTCAAAAAGAGTCTTAGATCATACCCAGCTTTTAGTGAAGTGTAGAAGTGCACATGACTAATCGCGAAGCTATATCATCATATTCTCTCAAGAGGAATTTCTTCTTAGAAAACAGAGTTTGACCCACACAAGATATATAGGTACTAACCCATGCAATGATCCACACAGGATACGACCCACCCAAAATCAATAGGAAACTATCCCTAGAAAACCCACACAGGATCTAACCCACATAGGATTGGTATGTGATGACGCACATAGGATCGTTGAGCGCTGAACCACAGTGGATTTTAACTACATAGGATCAGCATATGCTGACCCACACAAGATCCCTGAGTATTGACCCACATAGGATCTGACCCCACAGGATCGAGATACACTTACCCAGAAAGGATCACTGAGCGCTGAACTACGTATGATCTATCTCCAACCTCTGCCTCACTGCCATCCATTGGATTCCTCACACCCAGTGCTCTCATGTTCCGTATAATTTTCCCTCAATATATCGGTCCTACCTCAACCATCACTAAGCTCCACAAAGGTGTAACCCAAAGTACCACCATGTCTTAAGGGTTCCAAAACTAGAGAAGATGTGTCAATCAGACATCTGATTCAGGTTCAATCCTACCCAGCCATATTACAACTGTCTCCAAAACTCAAGAGGAATATACCCAAAGGACCGTGTCGATCCAAGGATCCCAATTCTATAGATGGTTCCTCAAAAATATATCTTGTTCTCAATATATGACCCTTTATGAGATTCTGGGACCAGTGGGGCCCGAGTCCAGCCCGACCCGGTCGGACTGACCCAGGACGAAAAAGTCGGGGTTGGTCCATGGCAGACTCAGCACACTAGGATGAGGTCTGGACCAGCCCACAAAGGGTGGCCCTACTCGGTAGGGCTGCAACCCGGCCCGTAAAGGGACCGCCTGGAAGGGAGGATACCTGAGAGGGCAGCAGCCCGATCCGAGGTGGAGAGCAACCAACTATTGGGTCTGCCCTAGCCAACACGGGGGGTGTGAACACCCGATCTCCCAAACTCTCAAACTCTCAAACTCTCAAACTCCCAAACTCCCAACCCCCCAAACGACTAGGATGGATTTCTATTTGAGAAGCGGTGACGCCCTATGGACGCCGCCTAGTTCCCACGAAACCCGCCAGGGTAGTGGGTTTGGCCTCCTCCACAGCTTCAGCTATAGCTTCTTGTGCACCTACGGAATGCTGGTCATGGTGCCTCCCCTGCAGTGGCTGACTGAGTAGTCAGCCGTCTCCACCATTTACAGCTACTAATGAGTCGGGACTTCTTTCTCAATGGAAGTGCGCGCCGGCGGGCCACACCTCTTCCGCGGCCTGCTAGTATTGACCATTATGATGACAGCCACGACTTTTTTCCATGCCCACATCTTGCAGCGTGCGTCGACTCACAATTCACAATGTAGTCGATCGGTGTTGCTGCGCTGAGATTCTTCTATGGAGGTGCAAGGATAAAAAGATATGGGAGGGTTCAAACCGGGTTCTTTAGGCCCACACCCTCTGCGTTAGCTCATAAACATAAGAGGGATTTGGGGTCTAATAATCAATTGAATTAATCAAAAAACAAAACCCAGTGAAGATACCCCACAACAACCTCCTGCAAAAATGATTGAATCGTGGATCAACCTGTTAGTTGGTTGGTCCAAGTTCGTAGTATTATTCAAGAATGGGAAAGAGGAAAATCATTTAAAATGTGTAAATGAATAAACCCCCTAACTCAAAATGTTGGATAAATGGTCACGTGTGAAGGTGGGTCAGTGTTCTTCATTCCCACAATAGGATTCCAACGATGTCGCTCATATGTCGTCCTCCGGTTTGTGGTTCAGTGTCACCTATCACCACCTGCAAGGATCAGATCCATCTTTTAAGGGTCTGGTGTCATTGATCTCTTTCATCACTTCGTTTCTTGGAGAAGATGTGCCGATACCCATTCCCAAGATACATATATATAGAATAGGGGAAGGGTACATAACGATGTTGGAAATTAATGATGGATCATAAATTAGGATCCTTTATAATTCCCCAATGACGTCATTACATAGGATTGGTTGGTCAAGCAATTTATTATCATGTCACATTGTTGGACCCACACTTTTCTTTTCTGTTGGAGGATATGAAATAAAACAATAAAATTATTTTATTTAATTTCTTTTAAAAAGTCACAAAACACAATGTTTTCTCCAAACCTACTATGTTCAATGTAAAGCCTCCTTTAAGTGAATCCCAACACTGCGGATTCAACGGTGCCCTCATATTTTTAATATGAGAAATGGTTCAAAAGTTAGAAAACATCGATCACGTGTTTACCGAACATACCCAAAAAATGTTCATAAATTTATTTCAGGCACTCTGGGCCTCAGAATTAAGGGCCGTTACTTTTTGCATACTCGTAATAATTCATAAAATTAAAAAAATCATGGAAAATCTGGGTCACAACTTTCTCCCAACCTTAGGAACTTTTTTCCTCAAAATCCAAAACATATACTAAGAAAACAAATGTGGGTACTGGGCACAAATTTGAGCCTCCTGATCCCATGTGCTCTTCTGGAGGTTCTCGTGCTGCCAGTGAACGCACACCAGAGGTATCAATCAACCCCGAAGGACCCCCTCCTATCGATCCTCAATCACCACTAGATCCTCCATAAGCATCACCCCATAGTCTAAGTCTAGATTTCCATGGTCGATGACATGAGATGGATCATGCATGTATCTCCATAGCTGGTATACATGGAAGATGTCGGGAACCCTCTCCAATTATAGTAGAAGCACCAAGAGGTATTCCACCTCTCATATACTCCAATGTATTAGAAAAAGACTGATAAACATCGGTGATCACTTACTACCTCGGCCAAATTTTCTATAGTCCCCATTGAGGAGAGACTCACAAGAATACATGGACCCACCTAGAAATCCAATGGTATTCATGTCCTATCATCATAAGACTTCTTCCTACTATGTGATGTCTTCCTCTACACCAGGATGATCTGAACCATCTCATTGGTAGTTCATACCGACTCTGGACACATAAGTGCTGACTCCCCTGGGTCTTCCATCATAGAGGTGATCTGCAAGGTCAACAATGAAAGGCCTCGAATGGTGACATAACGATGGTGGATTGATTACTGTTGTTGTATGTAAAATCTACCATGTAATGGGATCCTCCCAACTACGGACAAAATCTTGGACGCATGCATGAAGCATGGCGTCTAGCGACTGAATGATCCACTTTGTCTTACCATCCATCTGAGGGTGAAAGGCGGTGCTCAAATGTAGCAGATCCCAAAAACCTCCTAGAATCCCTTCCATAACTGGGATGTTAAATGTGTGTCATGGTCAAAGACTATTGTCGATGGCACCCCATGAGGCCATTAAATCTACTGTACGTAGAGGCATCCCAAGCCCTCTACTGATCCCTACTCTCAGATACATAGGATGTGGTCCGACCTGGTGTGTCGGAAAATGATCACCCAGGTAGAATCGTGTCGCTGGACTTATGTGGAAGCCCTATCAATAATTCCATATAGGACCCATCCCACTTCCACTTGGGCACCTCTAGTGGTCGTGCTAAGCTTGCTGAAACTTGATGCATGGCCTTCACTTACTGACAAGTGACACATCATGAGACAAACTCTTCTATAACCTTCTTCATCCTTGGCCACCAGTGGTGACGCCAAATGTCCAAGTACATCTTCACCACACTAGAATGTACCTCCAGAGGGGACATTTGAAACTCCCTTAACACACCCTCTTGTAGTGCCACTGGTACCATATTATGTCCTTTGTAGAGGATGATGTGCACCCCACCTTCATAAAATCCATCAGGTGCCAACCCGAAGAATATCTGAGCACGTCGAGCCTCATAGTCAATGCCCCCAAGATGAGCCTCCCTGACTTTCTAAAAGAGTGGGAGAGTGACTGTCATAGACAATAGGTATGATTCTTTATCTCTATCCATGAAGGATATCTGAAGTGCATCTATATCCTCTATTGCCTCACTCCACAACTGTAAAACAGACCACCTGTTGAGTGCATCTGCTACCACATTCCCCTTCCTAAGAGTTTATAATATCTCAATGTCATAGTCCAGGAAGAACTCTACCCATCTCTACTGTCTCTGGTTCAGGTCCTTCTATGAGAAGATATAAATGAGACTATTGTGATCAGAGTAGACTAAACAAAGTTCGCCCATCAAGTTATCTTACCACACCTTCAAGGAAAAGACCATTGTTTCTTAATCAAAGTCATAGGAAGCGTTGTTCTGCTCATGTTGTCTCACCTGCTGTGAGATATAGGCGATCAAAACTCGCTCTTATATCAGGACACACCCATGTCTAGTCCCTTATGCTTCACAGTAAACTACATACCCAACACCCTCTTTTGGAAGCCTCAAGATGGGGGCACTCTTCAGTCTCTGCCTTAATTCCTAAAAACATTACTGGAATCTCTATGTCCACACGAAGGGTTGTCCCTTCTTTTTCAATGTTAGAAATAGTGCTGCAACTCTAGAAAAGTTAGGCATGAATCTTCGATAGAATCCATCCAACCCTAAGAAACTCTGCACCTCAGTCACACTTTTGGGTGGCTCCCACGAAAGTATGACCTCTATCTTCACTAGATCCACTCCAACTCTAGCCTTCGAGAAACCATCTCCCATGAAGTGGAACTCTCTTATATAGAACTAGAACATAAATAGATGATGATAGATTGACATAAAGTCTATCTTCAATAACCAAAAAGCTCCTTTCAGTAGGTCGAAGAGATCATAAATCCTTAGAAGTTGGAAGTTGTTCTTCAATATCACCTGGTTCAGGTGATGATAGACCATGAAGAGTATTAAAATCCCATATGCCTTCTTGGAAAACTAAATTGGTGATTCCTGTGGTTTAACACTGGGTTTTATGAACCCCTTTCCCTGCATGTCCTCCAATTGTACTCGTAACACACGAAGCTGTGCGAGAGCCATCTGATATGCTAGTGTAGATATCAGTGTCATCCTGGGGTATATGTCGATTTAAATGTCTACCTCTCTATGTGCAGGTAGTCTTGAAACTTCATTAGGGAAGAAATTGGTATACTTGTCCACCACTACAGGTTAGATCAAGCTCTCTACATCAACTACCCTAAGGGTAAGGCTAGATAATTGATGTGTAATCCAATGCAACCTCCTCTGGGTAAGTCCATCCTATGCTGCAAAGGTTACCATCTCTCCAGTAAAGCAAAAACTGGTCCTATCCATGCAGACACACTACACATTGTGCCTGAAAATGTTAATCTGATCATGGAATGTGGATAACCAGTCCATACCCAAGATGACGTTGTAAGTCCTCGATGCCGCTACTATGAGATCTCAGCTGAATCTCTCACCTCATAGAATAAGATGGCACTACCAACAACAGTCTGTAATCATCAAATATTATTCCATAGGAGTCTCTCACCATAAGGATCGAGCCATCAGATCCACCAAAATCTATGAGCTCCGAACGTGGGTCATGAAAATAAAAGAGGGAATGACACTTGTGTCTACAAGTACTACAACTATGGTGGAGTAGAAACAAATTGTAACTCAACTAATCACCGAAGAACTATGGTCATAGGCCTTAGATACCTAAATATGAGCTCATCCCTGACATCTTGCTCCCTTTGGTCGGGGTGGACCACCTGGAGGTGGTGGCAGTAGAACCTCGAATCGCTTCCCACCACCAGCTGGACGAACAACTCCTCTACCAAGTCTGCATGATGCATGCACAACTCCTCGAATGAATCTCTACCTCTTCCTTGGTGGTCCCTCAACCTTCTTTTGGTCATCTGTATGGTGGGTTGGGTAGTCGCGATCCATTTCACCTTGCCCGCTGCACATGTAGCACAACCTCTCCCTTATCTGACCTCATCTACCTCGCGAGCTCCGCACCTCCGACCCTCCATCCCAGGGACATCCACCAAAAGACCTGGTCTTCTGGGACCTCTATGTAATCTTCCTAATACCTTATGTATATGACTCTTCTACCTAACGTCCAGTGGTTTATCTCATTGTGAGTTCCCACTCAGCTAGGAAGCACTCCACCAAAAGAGCTCGTCTGAGTATCCCAACCTAAGTCAGTATGCTGAGTGATACCATCGATGATCTGATCTACAATCCGAGACCCTTATCAATGGTCTGGGACCTAAATAAAGGGTCACATACCATATCGGTGGAGTAATGGGAGAGATCATGGAACCTCGATGAGTACTCAGTTACTGTCATGCGACCCTGCTATTTGTGCAGCTTCTCTTGTATACACACTGAGCGTAATAATTCCATATAACTAAAAAAATTACATCAGAAATCAGGCCCTCTACAATGACCATCAGCCATACGTCTCTCTCCTATATCAGACATAGGAAGAATAAGAATGATCAGTAAATGAGACCCTACCCCGCTCCAATATATCAATTTAAAAGACAAGTACATGACATGTTCATTTAATGTACGCGTAATGTACTTGAATCAACCACCCTCTACATTATATGGTCTTTTAGGTCACCTACATGAAAATGTTCTTGGCCATTATAGGTATAGTACATGGCTACATGTTGTAACCAGTTTCACGGCATGTACTCAAATGTGTAGGGCATGTACTTATAAAATTTACAAATTCATCCTTTTTCCTCAAAAATGACCGGAAATAATGATCCATACCCGAAATGACGATCTTGGTTCTTACAAACTTCCCCTTAAATCAATTTTCTCTTGAATTTACCATCCAAGGGTGGAAAAGAAGAAACTACGAACAACTCTGGACAGTATGATATAAAATCGGCCACCCTCTCCCAAGTCATGTCCTGTACTAGCCCGTGCTTCCATATCACCTACCAGAAGAACAGACTTGTCCGAAAGAACCTTCATGTTGTGATCCACAATCCAAATAGGGTGCTCCTTGAATGATGATTCCACCTCCAAATCAACCTTCTCGAGTTAAAAAATGTGATACTGGACCGAAAAAGTAACAACTTAGTTAATAAACAGGAAAGACATCGTGCATATCCTGGTACCTCTAAGGTAACTGAAACCGATTGGCTACCTTCCAAAATCTCTCCAAAACCTCAAGCTACCCAATGTATCTCGGTGAAATCTCCCCTATATCTGAATTGTTATGTGTCCCATCCTCATTGTGACTTTTAAGAAAACATGATCTCTGACCATGAACTCTAGAGATCATCTGCGTCAATCAGTATAAGAGTTCTGCTGAGACTGTGCGGTAGCCATTCAATACTGAATCAACTTAATCATCTCAGTGGTCTCCCGAAATAGATGAGGTCCCAGCTTACCTGCCTCTCCTACCTCCAACGAAAATAGGTTTGATTGACATGGAATATGGTTTAAAGCCTAATAAGGTTCCATATGAATCATTTCCTGAAAACGTTTTTTTGATAGATAAACCAACTAGACGTATGTGTATATCTGAAGAACCCTTGAAATATAGTACATATGCTCGAAGCATGTCCTCCAACCCCTGAATTATGCACTCGGACTGGACACCTATCTAGGAATGGTATGTTGTAATCATAATTACTTTTGTACCAAAACACCTCTATAGTCCCATCTAGACACGATTAGTAGACTAAGTGTCCCTGTATGAAACGATAGAGTGCAGAACCCCAAGAAAACATACAATCCTTTAGATGTACAACCTTCCGAGCTCATCAAAACTGGAGGTTTCCTTATTTGGTAATATTTCTGTAACCTTTATGAGTCTGTCAAAAACATCCCAAACCATATAATTTCTTTGAGGTGACCTCGGTTAACCCATCACAAATTCCATCAGGACATAATTACCCTTCCACTCAAGAATGGCTAACTACTGTAAAACTATTTCCCATCATTGATGCTTCGTCTCCACCTACAGACAGGTGGAACATCTCATAAGAAAACCAGAAACATATCTCTTCATACCTAGAATCCAATACTGACGGTGTATATCTTGATACATCATTGTGACCCTGGGATGAACAAACCAAACCGAGGAATGAAATCTCACATCCAATCCTCACATATGTATGATGACACCCAAATGCGTCCATGGAAATTAAAGATCTCATCATCGCCTATGGTCCACCCAAGAGTTGGGTCCTCACCTGAAAAATTATACGATTGGACTACACCTTCGGAATCTAAGAGCTTCCTCATTCACACTCGATCCAGTAGAGTAGAGGTAACAACTATAGAAGAAAGAAACGCCTACCCCTGTTTATCATGCTTCTCATAATTCATCTTAGAGAATAGAGCCATAAGTTGCCACTCACTGCTGGCCTCCTTAACTGCCTGTATCTGAGTCCTCCTACTCAACGCATTAGCCACTGCGTTGCCTTTCCCATTTATTTAGGAAAGCTAAATGTCATAATACTGAAGGTACTCAACCCACCATCGATTTCTCAAATTGATATAATGCTCAGTAAAGATATACTGGAGACTTTTGTGGTCAATGAATACCAAAAAATGCTCTCCCACAATATAATGTCTTTAATAGAGTAAATCATGCACAACATATGCTTACTCAAGATCATGCATTGAGTAATTCCTATCATGTGGCCTCAGCTGCCAAGAATCCTCTGCAACAACTCCTTCCTCTTGCATATTCACCGCTCCCAACCTGATACCTAACATATCAATGTAAATGGTGTAAATATTTCACATTTCCAGAAAAATTAATATAATTACTGAAGTTAGTCTACGTTTTAGCTCTTGAATAGATGAATCACAGGAAACTATCTAAAAGTAATTTTCCCCATCAAAGTTAATCTTTTCAGTGGCATTGCTAATCATGAAGAGTCTTTAATAAAGTATATGTAGTAACCAGCCAGCCCTTGAAAAATCTGTATCTCAAAGAAGATCTTCATTTACTCCCATGATTATACTGCTCTAACATTCTATAGGTCTACTTATACATCATATCTAAGATAACATTACCCATGAAGTGAATCTGGTCCGTTCAAAATTGGCATTTTGAGAGCTTAACATATAACAGATGCTCTCTTAGTGTACTCAATACAATCTCAAGATGGGTGGAATAGTCTATTTGACTGTGAGAGTACTCAATGATATATTTCACCATGAATACCACAAAAGAATCCATGTAAGGATAGAACACTAATTTCACCTAGGCCCTGAAAACTACAGACTTTTTTGTTAGACCAAACGACAAAATCAAATCCTTATATATAACATACATACTATGAATGTGTGTAGGAGGTATATCGTATGGTCTAACACGCAATTGATGATAAAGGGATCTCCATTGAATCTTTGAGAACACCTGGGCTCCTTGAATCTAATCAAAGAGATCAGCAATCCTCAGTAAGTGATATTGGTTCTTGACCGTCAATTGGTTTGGATTCCGATAATCCACATATTGTACGAGGGTACCATCATCCTTCTTCCCCAAATGGACAATAAAACCCCAAGAAGAAGTACTAGGATAGATGAAACCCTTTTCCTACCACTCTATTAATTTTTTCTTAATATCTTCTAACTCTGGTGTATCCATCCTATGTGGAGGAATGATCACTGGTGTCGCTCCTAGAATAAGCTCAAAAGAGAAATCTACCTCACGCTCTGAAGGTAAACTTGAAAATTCATTTGTAAAGACATCATTGAAATGATACACCACTAGAGGAAATTCCATATGTGATGTCCCCTGGTCAACCAGATATAAACTTTCAATATGTTTAGTGATACCTTCAAACCCATGATGCTCGGGTCCATCTCTACTTGGCAGGACAGGACATTCCCCCATGTATAGAAAATAACCATCCGCTTTTGATGTGAAACTCACCATGCGATGATAGCATACAACAGTGTCTTGAAAGGAGACTAACAAGTCTATTCTGAGAATGACATCGAAGCCTTTCATCAATAAGACAATGAGGTCCCATAATAAGTGACACCCAGTAACATCAATAGGGAACTCCTTACACTAACGTACACTAGCCGTAATAATCCCTAATAGTGTGTCTAGCATCATAAAATCCTTAAATGTAAATATGCAGATCCCAAGGCTCTCCCTAACAGAAAGAGATATAGAACTATGGTAAGACCATGTATCCAAAAACGTAGAAGCAAAAACATAGGAAACTAGAATCATATGTCGAACTATAGGGGGTAGAGATCCTGCTCATGCTGGGTCTACTCCACTACAAAATCTTGACCTGTAACATGATCGTATGACCCTGACTGACTACCCTACGAGGATCCAAACTTCTGTTGATAATATATTATCATATCGCTACCATGACCATGAACACCTTCTTGGCATGCATGTGCTGATGAACTTCAGTTCCCTGATTAATGAGAAACTAGTGGCCCTACTACTTTGAATGGAGTCATAACTGATCCCCTATCACCCACTTCTTCTGAGGGTATCCGAAACAATGCAGAATATGACCATTTCACTACTTGATCGGCACTTTACTGGATCCTTCGGGCAATGTGGCCCCGTATTCCCACTCTTCTCCCACTGGTAGCATTCCAGAAGGATATTTGAAGAAACATCATGTCAGATATCCCGACATCATTTCCTGCTATTTGTCAAAGGAGGAAGAATCGTGGATGATGAACCACCCAGGCTCGCAGTTCCTAACTCCCTCATATTACACTTAGTAATCAGCAACTTATTAATTATCGTAGTCACCAAATTCAGCCTAATAACATTCACCTGCAATCGAATGTCATACCCGAGACTGTCCCCAAATGGCCTAGCCAATGATAACCTTTCACTTCATAAAATAGGTGTGAATCATTGATGCTATGTAAAATGAGAAGTGTAATTCATCATTAAAAGTGCACCCTACATCAAATGCATGAACTCTCAGGCTCAATCTGCCCTCAACATCTCGGGGTAGAATTAGGCATAGAAGATCCTCTAAGTCTCTTCCCAATCAATATCTCGATGAATTTCCTCCTATGAGACAACCTTATGCCACCACTTGGTGGTATCAGGTAGCATTTATGGAGCAAGCTTCACCATCCTCTTTAGAGGCGTCTCCATATGCTCAATGATTGTAATAATGACCTCAAAACATGATTCGGTAGCATGTGTTCCTCCATCCATTCAAAAAGTGGAAGGATTATGCTACTGGAACACTCATGTCAATTATTCCATAGTTTGGAAAGGGTGAAGTACTCATTGGAAGGTCTAGAACATCCTAAAAAAGGCTTCATATAACTATGAATTAGCACATGTGTCCGGTATAACAACTATTTCCAATACGAGAATGACCGGATGACTTGATATTAGTCCATGATATACCATTTCTGATGTCTGATCATTTCCCTGTATCTAGCATACACCCAGAGGAATTATTGGTGGCATGACACTATAAGGTAAAGAGAACTCCTTTGTACAAGATTACCATGGACAATAACATAGAAGTGCAAGAAAGGAACATGAGAAGAAACATTACAACTTTACAAAACTAGTGTATAGAGGGTGTATAATCCATACATGACGTGTTCCATTATGCTTTTAACATGTCATGTAACTCTGCAAAATGCGGTCATGTAACATTCATTCACATTGCGTGTTCATCCTGAGACATAGTGTGCACTTTAATTTTTCCTCCTGGCCAGGTTCCTCTACACGGCTAAAACTACATAGTTCTATCCAAGTAACACTACAGTACATGTTCACAATAGACACGACGTATACTACATATGTTATAACAGCCCATGAAATTAGTCACATGGTCAGATACATAGTCATTTACCACATGGCGTGTAGAAGATAGACACAACATGTACCATCCAGATTTCATCCCCTCGTGTCGTTAGTCAGATGGCCAGATATGTTGTCTCTTATGACACAGTGTGTACTACCAATACAGAACATGTTCTAACACAATTTTACAGACATGTGTCTATGCTCACAAAGTCAGTCAAACGGTCAAGCACTACATCGCGTCTACTCTCAGTACATTGTGTGTACTTAAGAAATGTTGTTTATTCCATAACAGAAGAACACATGGCATTTGTTCATACCTCCACATGACGTGTTGTCTTGGTTTCTATATAGTTATCCTTTAAAACATATTTGGAACACTAAAAAACATAATTCTCTATCCAAGGCATGAAAATTTTTCACCTGTTATATCTCATACTCCCAAAAATTAGAGTTTCACATCTTTATTCGTCTCATAACGTTACAAAATGAAATTAATGTTCAAACATGACATACCAAATTATGATCTAAGAGGGACCATAACACCTTAGGGACTAATGTTAGGCGTTAATCAAAATAAAACATCAATATTTCATTACCATATCAGAATATCATGTATTCTATCACAACATCTATCACAACCGCATGCATATCTAGCACACCATTTATCACAATAGCATGCAATAAGTAATTCACCCTAAATGGACTGACAAGAATGCATGACATGTGATCTCTATCAAGTGATTATATGATGCATGAGATGGAATAACCTCATCTCCTCGGGATTCAATTGAAATAGAACCTCAAAAATATAAATGATAATTGCACATAATAAGAGAATCATCCAATTGTGAAATCAAATCAACTATATCAATTGAAAAACCATAAAAAATTAAATATTCTAGGTTAAATGGATTTTCCCTGTACACAGGTTAGCTACTCCCTAGCACAAATTATTAACACCTACCTATTCCTTCATATCCCTACCTATAGGATCCAAATTGTAAAACAAAGTAGAAAAGAAGTTCCTCTGATACCACTTCGTAACATCCAGGTTCTGCGTACCGCCAAGAGGTGCCTTGTACTTGATTGGTCACCTGATCAAAATCACATTTCCCGAAATCCTAGAGGATTATGACTAGCAGTGAGGGCCAAGGAAATACAATACTAAAACAAAAGTGTAGAAAATAGTATACACCAACAGCATTGCAAGCCTCATATTGGTCCCATGTTATCCAACTCCAACAACAATCAAGTACCTAATGAAGGGGGGTGGTATCCCTTCTCAATAACTACTACCATATAATCTTTTTTGGTCCAAAAGCATGACCCAAATAGGCTTTCAGAAAAATCCCAGTAGGCATCCACCGAAAGATCGGTGCCTAACATTAACTGAATATATATAAAAGATAATAAGATGAAATGAAGCAATAAACTAACGTGTACTCAAAAGAAAAAATCCTACAAAATTTCAATTACATTCATTTACATATTAATTATTGGATCATAGAATAATGTAATCTTGAGATCTATCCTAATCTTTATATAACTTGTGAAATAGTTGCAACAAACATCTCAAAAGACCATATAAACAATAAAGTAAGAATGAGTCCAATCTTGTGCTTTGGCTTGGAAGACTCATCCCAATCATACAATCATTCAAAAAAACACCCCTAGAATTTTCTCACAGTCTAACCCCTCTAGTTTAACATGACATAAATTAAATAAATAATACAATGACCCTCTGGGAAATCTCACATAGTTTAACCCCTTTGGTCGTACATAGCACTAAAAATTTACAAACAACCACCTAGTCAGACATCTCGATCCATACCACTTGGTATGGTTAATAGAAAATAACTATAATGTCCACCCGTCATATCTCATAGTCAATGACTCCAGTTCAACATTCATTTAATAAAGACCCTCTAGTTATCTCTCACGGTCAATACCCCTTATTCTATGACCTCCTGGTAGCTCTCATAGTCAATAAAACTTGGTCAACGTAACAATAAATTATACATAATAGACCGTTCCTCAGGAACCTCTCACAATCAATTCCTTTTGGTCATACTCTCACAATGTGAATCACATGCATATAAAATAAATAGTAACTCCATCCTAACAACATGATGTACGAATAACAAAGAAATCCTAACATGATTCCTATACCCAATGGACATGAACTATCAAACGTGGGAAAGACACCCATAATAATGTTATTCTACCATATGATGAAGCAATTACCCTTTTTCAATCAAACAAACCATAGCAGGAAATAAATAGGGTTATGATCAAAAACATGCAATACCCCAAACACGGGTTTTCAGAACATTAAGCTTATATAATCCAATTAAAATCCATGAATGGAAGAAATCACCTATATTGATGTTGTTTGATGAACAATGTTGAACATTGGCCCTTGAATCGGCCTAGAATGACATTGATCTATAAAAAAGATAAAACCGGTCAACTTTGGATAACTCAAGGGAGATGAGAAATCAGGAAGAGAGGCTCTTGGAAAAGAGATAACTCACTAGTGGGAATCCAACACACTTAGTGGCATCTCAATCGAATCTCAGATGCAGAAACTAGATGAACTTGAAGATTTTGGCCGTACATCACTCTCTTGTACAAGACATGGGAAGGATAAGAATGATCCATATATGAGACGCGACCCTGCTCCGATATATCAATTAAAAATAAATATACATTATGTGTTCATTTAATGTACACGCGATGTACTAGCCTCAACCTGCCCCTGCATTTGGAAGTCTTCTAGCTCACCTACACAACCATGTGCGCGGTCGTTACACAAATAGTACACGGCTGCACACAGAATCTAGGTACATGGTGGGTACTCATAAGTAAACGGTGTGTACATAGAACATTTCTTATGTATTTTTCTCATAAAACAAAACCCAAAATAAAGACCCATACTTGAAATGAATATATGTGTTCTTATAATGTTTTTTTACATTCAATAGGTTCAATACCTGATAATAAAATCACAAACATAAACTAATGTTGGTATTCATTTAAAAAAACCCTATAAACCCCAAAGGAGACATACTCAAATAGATATATACATTATTCTAAAACTCCTCCTTCCAAGTGATGAGATCATGAATCTCTATGGGTGCCATTATATATCATGGCATAGATACTAGCATAGCCCATGGAATGAGCTCAATTGTGAACTCCACATCTCTCTCGGTTTGTAGCACAACCCGTTTTTAGAAATAGATCCTGAAACCACACCATATGAGCTTAAATTCATCCTACATTACACCTTTTTCATCCACCAATAAACAAGTAACCTTGGATATGAGATATCCTAGCTGCTGAGTAATTGGCCCTACTCAGCCTGCCTATATTTCCAACTGTCAGTCATCATTGTTCATTTCAACCTCTGGAGACGTAAATATCAATCTCTTATGGTGAAAAGCTATATGGTCTTGTTATTCTACTAACCAATCCATACCCATAATTATGATAATTTTTGGAAAATCAATAATATAAATATCCCTTAGAAAATGATACTCTCCATCTTTGGGAGAATATACCTTGTACAACCAAAAGTCTCCAGATCGTATTCCCATTGGATTGTCTATTATCAAAACCCCACTCACTAATTACACCTATATTATCAAACCATTCAAATTTTTTGTACAAAAAAATGAATAAGTGGAGATAGAATAAATTAATGAACTATATAGCATAAAAGATATAAGAATTGCACCTTTCACTATCGATAGGATAGCCTCACTATCTACAGGATGAGGTTGACTGGTGTGAACTATCCTAACCCTATTCCCTATGATGCATCTTAGGTCACCTACCCCACATTACTCTTCTTCTACAGGAACTATTACACAGAAGCACCACATCCATTG
Source organism: Viscum album (assembly GCA_963277665.1). Taxonomy (NCBI): domain Eukaryota; kingdom Viridiplantae; phylum Streptophyta; class Magnoliopsida; order Santalales; family Viscaceae; genus Viscum; species Viscum album. Next base: position 626,631,431 of record OY728147.1, read on the forward strand.
CCTCTACCACATTGTATAGAAGAACCCTAGATGCCAGATAGATATGTTGTAGAAGATCCCATTCTAGCACTCTGATTCTTCTAATCTAAATCCTCACTTATTTTCTATCACCCAGTCCTGTATAACTTTGTAGATTTGACATATTTCTAAAAGGTCAACATTATACTTTAGGTTTAGGACTATATAAATAATAGTGGACTTTCCTATTCAACTAGTTCCAACCAATCTAGGTAAGTTCTTGAGTGAATCACCCTTCCCCAAGCCATTGTTCATGATATTTCATGTGCTAATACCCTCGTAGCAACACACTTTACTCTCAAAAGTTCTACTACCAAACCATACAACAGTAACTTCCTATCATACACTAGAACCTCCTTTAAGTTCTCATCCTCTTTTAGAGTCATAACTAAAACCTTAGAAAACATTATTAACTAAAAGGGGATAACATTTTACCTAATCTCACATTTATGCCCTTCCTGAAAATTCCTCAATGTAGTTGTCTCATACCCATCCAAATATAGAGAGAAGCACAATAAAATTATAAAGATTCTAGTTTAATCTGTCACCGACATACTATTCAAAGTCATCCTCATGAACTCAAAATCTCCATCCTATGCCAGCGTCTCTTGATAGAAGTGATCCCTAAACATATCCAATAACTCCTTTCATAAAAAAACTTCATGATATCCATTCCAAACTTGAATGTCCCATGATCAGATTGTTGATCCTTAGAGCATATAACAACCCATGTTGTCCCTCTTATCACCCTAAGTCTCTAAATGGTTAAGTATCATCTAGATATAATAAACCCAACAATCAACAAACTCTAGTACACCAACTCTAGTTAAAGTTAGAGGGTGCTACAACTGAAACACCCTTTTCAGATCAGAAATATTCTTAAAAAATTTCCATGTGTATCTTTCCATATTCTATATAAACTGAGGAAATTCCTCCCAAAACTGTTCTCAAACATCCTCGCTCAACACTATCGGTGACTCATTTTACACCATTGGATGATCATCTCTTCTCATGTCCTCATATCATCCTCTCAACATGGGTCATTGTGGAGGAAAAACTCTACAATTCTAACCCACACATTATGAAACATTTCAAAAAAATCATTACGCTTTCATAATAGGAAAACAAAGCATGTCATGAAAATCCCTTTCCACTCAAAACCCACCATATTATGAAAACATAGGTTCTATAACTAACTTTAACCATTATATACCTCTGACCTGGTTAAAATATGAAAACACATATTATATTCATGTTTCCCTTTTGTCACTCATTATCCCCATCTAGCAGCATTTTATAGTCATTCTCAATTTCATGTTGATAACCATTTTTTGTTTAATTTAAAAAGAAAGGGAAAATTTCAAGATAAAAAACATAACCCTAACCCATTTTGTAATGAATCTATAAAATGAATCATGTAGACTCAGTTATCATTCTGTGCCAGGAAATTTGTCAAATCTCATGGAATACATGAATAAATATTCATATAAAACAACATGTTTGTCACATAAGGTCAAATAATATTCAAATCTAACAACATACAACAATAACAACAATCCCCACCTTGAGTGCATGGGTTCTCCCCTGTACAAGGGTTAGCTACTTCCATGAATGTTCTAATAGCCATGCCCCGACTCTTATTAGTATCGTTTCCACCTTTAACAAATAGTACAAAAAATGAAAACGAAATAAAACTCACTTGATTCCACTTTGTGATGTCCTGGATGGAGGGCCACAAACTAGTGTCCTGATCTAATCATCCACATGACCTCAAGCACACCATCCCATATTCTAGAGGGGACCAAATAACAGCAAGAGTCTAATATCATCCATGGAGATACTATACCATATTTATCAGAGTAACACACAAGAGGAGAAGAAATAAAAAATAATCAAAGAATAATATAACATAACTCGAGTAATCTAGTATAACATTATTACTAAACATTAAATTCAAAAAAAAATATAATAGTCTATATGCAATGATTTTATATGTTTTTTGTGTCACAATGAAACTCAAAATCAATGACACTGAAAACTACCATGTGGGTTCCAAACCACATCAGGTTCCCTCATCTATGGTCTATATTGACTCAATCACCTAACATCAGGCCTTTTCTCTTAACATGTCCTACAAAACATGAATTATATCTTGGTACCAATTAGGCAACATCTGTAGGTTGCGAATATAACATAGTTGGCCACCACAAATGAAGTTAAAAACAATATACAATCAATAAAATGTATTCTGTTTTACAAATAATAGAAAACAAGAATTAATGTAAATATTTTAATTTATTAAAATTTTATTTATTTAACCACATAACACCCATGGGTTCCCAAGGACTCATGAAAAATATCATATATAGGAATGGAACTGCTACAACTCATAATTCACAATTCAATGACCATGAAACCATTCATAATTTCTCAATTGAATGAAAATGTTAACATATATAATTTTATAGTTGAGTGAACATTTTACCATTTATAATTTTACATTTGAAAAGTCATAATCGAATGACTATGTTGCCATTGTTAATTTCAAAATTGAATTGCCATGTTACCATTCAAAATTTCAAAATTGACTGACCATGCTACCAGTAATAATTTTACAATTGACTAACTATGTTACCATTCATAAAAATAATAATAATTGAACAATTAATTAGACACGTAACATCCATTAAAAATTCAACAATTAGTTAGTCATACAATTAAAATAAATAATTCACTAACTAATTAATCATATCAATCTTAAAAATCAATTAAAAAAATAATTAATCTTCCCCATATCATCACTAACTATACATTAGTTCATCAAATATTTCACCTTATTTAATTCCCCAATTAATTAATTACTAAAATCCAATTAATTAATTCACTAGTAATAAATCAATACACACCAATTAAATATCTCATAATCAAATCCTCAATTAAATAACTAAAACTAACATTAACAACGTCTAAAACTAAATTAAACAAATAGTTATATAATTCATAATATCAATATTTCATAATTAATTAAAAAATTAATTATCTAAATCACCAATATCGATGATTCATAAATGATACCAAAATAAATTATCTTAAATATATAAACTCAAATTTCCCCTATTTTTCATCTCACATTATTAATTAATACGACAAATTAATTATTTCAATCAAGAACTCAATTTCTAAAAATATAACAGAAATTATATAACTACATATGCATAATAGAAATAAATACATTGGGATTTTAATTACAGACAACCTACCTTGATTTGATGACAAGATTTCTCCTAGCAAAATTCCCCAATTTCAATGGAATACTGAATTAGCATGGGATCAAGATATAAAACCTAAATCCATGATTGTACATGTCATGACCCAAAAATTATAGATATAAATCATCAATTATAATATATATATCCAAAAAATGGTTTATATCTATCAAAAAACTGGTAAAAATCACCCTCAATATATACAAGAAGGATATGAAAAGGGAAATGAAACTAAACGTAATGATATCCTCTTACTGAGAGGTGTCTAGATATTCAATAAAAGGCATCGAATCAAGAATGAAGGTGGATGTAATGGCTTTGAATCTATCTTGAGGGATCCAAAATCATCAAATTAACATTAGGGTCAAATGGTGGTCAAATTGGTAATAAAATGGGGGCTATGAAAATTATAAAATAAATTATCAGTTGAAATAAAAATTATGCATAGTTTGTTGCTCGAGGGGGACATTTCTCCCCAATCATGAACCTTATAAATGATCCAATTCTAGGGGGTGGGGAGTGCATAGTTTTTCTTTTTGGGGAGTGAAATTTTACTAACCATGAGAAACTATGGAAAACCTCTCTCTCTAGGGTTGCACGGTTTTTTGGTCCAGGGGACATAGATATTGAAAACCATTGGCTAATAATTCACTACACCATATCTTCCATTTTCCCTCAATTTTTACCCAAAGACACCGAAAAGTAAAACCCAAAATGAAACATTCTCCAAAAACGATATAATTTACCTTTAAAATATCTTGAGATGTCTCTAAAAAAGGTCATGGTTTTATAGAATCAATATTTTTTCCTTTGAAGATATCAATATATTATCTCTATAAATAAATATGTGAGATATAAAGAGATCATAAAGAGTCTGAAATAGATCATTTCCTATAAATTAAACTACATGTGATGAAATGGTTGTTAATTTGACTCAAGGATTGTTATTTCAAAAGACACAAACAAAAAAAGATGTAAAATTAGGGATAAGATGCATTGAGTATGGAGGACCATGCATTACTAATCCAAATAATGTTAAATATGGATTCATTTTCATGGATTTTGCAATGATTGATATGTGAATTAATATGGAATGTGAAACATCACATCTATTTGAAATGACTTCCAAACCATCTTTATTGGAATAAATAAAAAAATTTGCATGCGAATGGGAATTTTCAAAAGAATATTAAAGCTGTTAATAATGGGGAATTGGAAGACATTTTATATAACGATGGAATTATTAATTTTCAAAAGAGGATTTGTTTTCCATATATAATTTATTTGAAAATGGAATTATTATATGGTTTGAATATCTCACATTTATCAATACACCATGTTCAAACCATGTTTTATAGTGATCTGAAGGAACAGTTTTTTTTGTGGGAAATTATTATGTTGGAAATTGTAGTTTATGTGTCAAGATATTTAGTTTTTTAATAATTAATGGTAGATTTTAATTTTTTAGATGATTCATAAAAATTCGAGTTATTTTTTTGTGGAAAAGGAATGACATTACTCTGGAGTTTTTCCTTAGAATACAAAGTATTATAAGAATGAATCATGAAATATGGGTTATTGTAGATCGCCTTTCCACATATGCACACTTTCTTCACAATAATAGAATATTTAACACTTGGTAACATAATATGAAAATATATTAATGATGTTGTAAGTCATCATTGTGCAGCTATTTCAATTGTGTCTGATTATGATCAATCAATAACTTTGAAATTATAGATAATTAATCAAAAAAATCTTTATACTGAGGTTGATTAGAGTGGTTTTTGTCATCATAAAATTGATGTGATGATTGAAAGTAATATTACAACATTGGATGATATGATAAGGACATAGTCACTTGAATATCATTGTATTTGTTATCTATATTTACATTTTCTAGTGTTTCTCATAAAAATAGTTTCTTTTAATTTATAAAAGTAGAACCATATAAATAATTATATGAAAATTTTTATCACTATCCAAAATTTAGGACAAATTTAGTAAATGGAAGTATAAAGGACCAACACATTTTGGTGGGACAATGAATAAGTTTATATCTCTTGAGACTCATATTAGAGTGTCTCAAATTTGGATAAAGTGTTATGATAATATCCATAGGAATGATTTATAATTTGTAGTTAGATATTGTGTTTTATTAAAATTACACCCATTGTTGGGTGTTACGAGTATAAAAAAGGGAGAACTCATCACCAAGAAATTATTATCTTTTGAATTTCTTGAATTAATTGGAGTTATGGAATGCCGATTTTAAATTCACCAATAATATCTAGGGTACATAATGGGTTCCATATATATTTATTATGGATATATATATATATATATATATCAGAGACAATTCATGTTCTCACCTTTAAAGAAATAGAACAAGAACCTGATTAATCCTACTAGGAAGATCCAATCTAGATTATTCAAAATTTAGAGTAATTATTGATGAATCACACAACTTGACTAGTTAGAGTACTTTAGAGAAATCATAAAATAGAGGAATTAATGCATAGACATGAGGAGCTCACGAAGATAACGACACTCATTTATATATAAGGTAATTGCAATGAAAATTTTAAGGATGGGGAATTTTTTAGGTGGTAAGACTGTAATATCCTGATCTTTTAAAAGATCACAATTTTCTATAGCATATATAACACAAAGAGAAATGATTACATAAACCATGAACTATTTTTATTCAGATAAGACCAATATAAACTAATAAATGAATTATTAGGTATTACTAAAAAACAAAAAATTATGAAATATATATCATTTTCAACTCAATTAAAATTAACTTATAAATACTAAGTAATAATCAGATGATTTTTAGTAATCATTTTATTCATAAAAATTATGGTTTCTTCATAAATGTATTTCTGTGAGATAATAATATAAATACTATATTCCAATTTTATAAACTCCATTACATAAAATGAAATTAATTTCTTAAATAATCATATGAAATTATTCTTAGGGCAACGTTTTGGTACTTTCTAAAAAATGTGGATTTTTTAACGAACAATGAAAATAACAAATTCTTATTCAAAAATGTATTTTTGTTTCAGTAATATTAAAAGAATCTTATTATTTTAAATTATAATAAACGAAAAATTAGTTTAACTATAATATATATAATCCAATTATGTCTTATTAATTAATCTCATACTTGAATTTGAGAAAAAACTTTTTATATTTAAAATTAAATTTTTCTAAAGAATAGTATCCCTATGTTTCTTGTTTTAGTAAAAAATAATATTACTAAAATAATATTAGGTAAATTTTATTAAATGGATTCCATATTTGGAATTATAATAATTTTTTTCAGTTAATAACATTCACCTAATTTTTATAATAATTTATTGTAAAAATAGTATAAAATATTTACCACATTTATGGTTAGAAAATGTTTACCTAGAGCTATAATAAAGAGATGAGGGTTAAAATCAGATAAAAAAATAAAATTTCAATAATATATACATTATATTGTAGTTTTATGCTAAATTTTCTCCATTGTATCCATTGTTATTGATTAAAAAAATAATATATTTCATTATTCTAAAAAATCACAATTGTGTCCTCTCCCCCACTTAAAAAAGGACACCCTGTTTCCTCTCATATCCACAAATCAACAGATATTTGGATTTTACTATTTATAAAAATTCCATATTTTCTTCCATAAAAACATAATATATATCTTGGTTTAATCATAAACACCACAAAGGGTTTCCATGTAAACCTAATGTGGTTGTATGAATAAAATGTATAGTTCATAACCATGAAAATTTCTTTCTTTTTTATTCCACCTCCTTAAAATATTCTTAAGAAATGTATATATAAAAAACCAATATATTTCATATAAATATAGGATTTTGTGTTATTGGAATACCCTATATCTATATACACATCCACCAAATTTTGAACAAATCCATTATTAATCTGTTTGATGGACAACTGGCTAATGAACTACTGAAATTAGTTTTATATCGTGGTATCTCATGGATATTTAAAATGATTGATTTAATATATATATATATATATGTAAATATAATATTAATCAATTAAAATTATTTTTAAAAATTAATATATCATATATTTTCTTATGAATCCTTCTATTAGAAATGATAACACCATTCATGCGTATATGCAGACCACAACCTCCACAATGGGATGTGATTCATTTTCTATCACCACATTACATTGATGATATATATAAGTTTATATAAATAAATAAAATTTTATTTATTTAATAATTACTATTATAGAGGTTCAAAATAATACAAACACACTTTTCATCATGATCATTGAAAAATCGAAATGTTACTTATGTGTACGTGCATTCTACTTTCTCTATGATTGTAACATTGTTAATTTAATAAAACCGCTCATAATGTCTGGATATAAAATTATATTTAGTTTATCAAAATTATTATTATCTCAATATTAAAATCATTATATTTTCTACAAATTGATTCTTTTAAAAAAGGTGACCTATAACATTTATTTTCGCCATATGAACTTAATATCTGAAAAACGTCTGCCAAGACCTTAATTGTACAAGTAAATAAATATTACATTGTTGTAAATAAAAAAATAGGATTCATAAACCGGAATTATTTTCTTATGAATGAATAAAATTGACATATTTTTATCTTTTAGGAAGCTAAAAAAACATTTGATGAGTCAGAACTAATGTAATGGATTTCATCTCAATATCCACTTCCTTGTGACATATCTTGTGTTAGGAATCTATATAATTTTATATTCGTTATATACTACCAAATTGATGTATTCAATGATAATTTATATTTATTTATGGTGATTTAAAATTTAATCTATGTCAGTCTATAAATTTTATTGTTTGAATAAAAGATAATCTTTTGTACCTTTTTGATGAGTTATATTATTCTTCAATGTTTATATTTTTAAAAATTAATTTTCAAGATTCAGGATTATTAATAAAATATTTTTTTAGGGAAGTTTAATGTTGTTAATTAATTTTTATATGGTTTAAAAGGAATCATCCTAACTATTCCCAAGGTGGTTCATTTTCAGCGTTTTTTTAAATAAAAAATGGAATGTTGTCTATTTAACTTATAAGGCGTTAAGGGACATTCCTACTACAATAACTATTTTACACCCTTTATTTTTATATAAAATATTAATGATTTTTCAATGGAAGCTATTTATTAAAATTTATTATAAATTTTTTGTTTCCATTATTTCAAATAATTTATTTTCTGACAAAAACTAATTTTATGATCATCAACTCCATTCGCTTGACAATGTTTTTGGAAAATAACATTCAAAAGAAATGTTTAATTTATTCTGAAAAATATAAATTAAAATATTATTAAATATTTACATAAATTTTGATGCATATGAATACTTCTTAAAATTTATAAAATTTATGCATTTGGTTTTTTACTCATAATGTTATTCAAATTTCATGTGAAAATTTGAAAATAGATATTCTTTAATCGATAAAAATATTTATCAATAAGGAGTAATATTTATGAATGAAATTCATCATTATAAGTATCATTAATTAATTGAATATATAGTAATGGGTGAGGTGTTGAATTATATATCCCATTGATGTATCAACATGACTCAAGAGAAACATCACTAAGCTTGAATTAAATTGGTTTCTAGTATATATTTACATATCAATTACGATTTCATGTCACATGGATTTGATGGTGAATATATCATGATTTTTTTAATCAGGACATCCAAATTAAATATTTCCATCGTTGATGGTTCATTTATTATTATCGATGATATGAATACCTTGATATTATCCATCATTTTATTTTGTAATCAAATTATTGATCAAGTGACATGTGTTTTCAGTTATTTAACTTGATATATTGATTTTTCCACACCGACTATGAAAATATTTTTTTGTATGTAACTCAAAATAAGTATTTGATCTCAACCATTATTTTTTCCCTATCAAAGGAAGAATTATATTATGAATAATGGTAAGTATAAAATAATTAATGCTATATATTTTATATTCTAATATAATAAGTGTATTATGTACTCATATGTTACCTCATAACTAATAAAATAATTGTAACTTTGAGATTAAATACCTTATATCAGTTACAATTTAATAAAGTAGAAAACCAATCTGGCATACTAGATTTTTGTTGATTACATATGATCTATTTTCTCATACATATATCTGATGTTGGAAGGAACTTATAGAAATATGCAAGGCAGTCCTATCTCTCAAATCAAACAACTCCATCATAAATATGATATAAAATTCCATTTTACTTCAGGAGAGAGTATCTTCCAACCACCATTTCCATTTGTTCTTCAATATCAATTGATAAATCCTCCTATTCCTTATTTTTAGTGTCCAGATGATCCTTATCATTTTAAAAACCAGTATAATCTATTTCCCACGAACCATATTTATGGATGTACCAATGTAGGCCATGAATCTTCTTCTATACCAGTATTAGAATATCCTATGGAATATCCTTTCTCATTCACACATTCTATCCTAATGAAAATTGAAAATGAAATTATCCATCCAACATCCCACCTATTATATAAATAATAATATAATTTTCCACACTCTATTTTCTACAATATACCATCGACAAGGATAATGTATGATTAATTTTACTTACACTAGAAATTAAATTTGATATACCCCATGATTAATCCACTAAATATAATTAATAATTTTTTTTAGAAAGATAAAAAACAAAGGACAAATATGGTGATACATATTCTCACTATATGATGTTATATAGTCAAATCATTTCTATTCATGATTGATTTATTGAGAAAATTCTTGTATATGTTAATGACTATATCTTACCACTTGATGTATATGTCTTTTTCATAAATGGTGATACATATTCTCACTAATATCATATTATTGTAGGATGACCTTAACAAATGATTTTTATAACCTAAGTCAATATCCATTCTTTCATCTTATCCATTGAATTTTTTTGAAGAACCAATCATGTCCATCTTTTTACCTTTCCATGAAATACACCTTAGTGAATCACATTTCATTCTCTATCAATGATTTAGAAAACACTTCCAAAAGTACAATGATCCTTGAACCATATTTCCTTCCAATAACCAATGAGATTAATTTGTTTAAAATTTACACTAATTAACAAGGTGATCAATGTTAAAGATTCACATTACCATTCGTCTCTATTATTTTTTAGTTAACTGGTCCTATGAACTCGCTCAATTTTAATTCCACCAAATATATTTACCACTCCACATTATATGGATAAAAAACAAATTAAAAAAAATCTTGAAAAAAATATTCTACTCTTAATAATCCCAATTAATAGTTTAATTATAAAATAGATAACCTATACCTGAACACCTGATTAATTTATTCCGCTTCCTCAAAAACTCTTAACCAATTATTCTATAATAATTAATTAATTAAATTAAACAATAAAAAATTATTTATGTGTTATAAGAATATAAAAAATCTTGTTGTTAGACCCTGGATAACATATGAGTAATCAATAGTTCCATTTTCATATATAAAACCTATATTGAGGAACATTCCAAAACCATTATGAATCCTCAATGAAAAGATAACACACTCATATAAGAGTTAGTATGGGAAGATATTAATAATATTCTTTATTTTCTATTTTCTACCAATTTGTAATATTTAATTGTTTAGAATGACTTAAGTGGTTCATAAAAGAGTGTCATAACTAAAATCACCAAAAAACATTATGAAAAGGACCCATTATGAGTTAAAATATAGTTTTATGTGAGTATAGATTACAGAAAATTGTTTACTGACATAATAAAATCCCAATACCCACTTTTTGTATTAGACCAAATTATAAAAATATTATTTTGAAAGTCACATTAATACTTTATTAAAACACACACATGTCCCTTTAGAACATATGCATATAGAAAAAAATACTTTTGTTCTTTTAAATGATCATGAGACAGTTAAGATGTGAATGATGAAAATATTTTCTAATTTCATATATTACTTCATATTTGTTTTCAAAGATAAATTTAGCATTTGTGGTGATTAATTCGAACGATATTTGTATTTTTTACAATACGGGCCTAAAAATATTTAAATTGTAGATTTGTGTTAAAATTTAAAAATTAAACTACCTCATAATTGTGGGATTATTCACGGAAAAATAATATATCATCAAGTTATTACCATTGAATGGTATAAAGATTGGGTAATACAATCACATAATAAACCTACATTAGTTTTGTACATTCATTCCTTTCTCGAACATGAATTTATCTATAGATCGTTAATCAATACTGTGAGTAGGATTTCACTTACTCTTAATAATTTTCAATTAAATGATTAACCATCCCATTTTGAGGAGGCATTCTTGATGGGATTTATTGAACTCCATGAATCTCTTAATTGTTCCTTGACATTCTAATCTTTAGAATGGTCCGCAACATTTTAATTGACAAGATCTTCTTCATATAAAAAAACTGGGGAAATCATTTGTCCAGTAAGTGATAAGATTTCATTTTTAACCACAATTCCTATAAATAATTAGACGCAAATCAATATCATTACACTATCATTAAAAATAAAACGTATATATGGGTATTGTTTAATGATTTTTCTTACAAATATCATAGGTGCCAAAATGGATGTACTCATAAAATAACTAGATTTAAAATTCATACTCAATAATGTAAATTCTAAAACTAGTATAATAATATATATTTAATTTTTTAGTATATTTTCATAGAGTCTTATGTAAGACCAAGACAAGAGAACACAATAAATGATCGTTTGAGTAGAATCACCAATTAATCTCATTCCAAAATCATGAACCATTAATTTACTAGTGAAAAATTAATATCTCTCTATATAAGAAATTACTATGGTATTAATCAATTTTAAAAGATACGGTTTAATGTATTTTACCAATTAATTTTGAAAATAAATTTTCTATTAAATAAAATTAAAATATTATTTGAAAATTATATTTTGTATGATAATAATCATTTGAATAATATTTTTTTCATTTAAATTATATAATGTGTTTTTCTAGAGTAACATTTCATTATCATGGAATATTTATATTCTTTACCTTCTGGTTTCCAATTCATATAATAATGGTCTTCTCGAAATGTTCTTAACCCTATGTTCATTTTTCCTTCACTCTTCATAAAATTAAAAAAAAATATCAATAATATCTCCCATGGAAAAACAATTTCCTTAATTTACAAAAGAAACGAAATTCCAATAAAACTATGAATATTTTATGTAATATTATATATTTTGTGAATTAATATAATGGGATCATTCACCCATTCAATTACATCTAATATATTATCTTACTTTCTGAATGTATTTGTAGATGGTTGGTGGTGAAACCCATTTGGAAGGATGATGACAATACAATAAGTGATTTCCTAAAACTCATATATTATATAGGATTATAACACTAAAAAAATTGGAAAGTGAATTAAAAACAAATTTCTATAATAATAAAAATCAATATCCTTAAAGAAAATTTCATTTTATATAAAATGTTTTCTAATTACCACACAAAAAAATTTCATGAAATTTCCATAATGTATGAGACGTGAGTTCTTTAAAAAAATTATAACCATAAGGAAACACTGGTATGAAAACATACAAAGGAATATTTTGATTATTAAATGACCTTAAATAACCACTTTTTTATGTCTATATTTAAGATGAATTTTTTTAAATAATTTATTACACATTTGATAATCACCTTGAATAATTTTTAGCTATAAAAATGTTGTTAGGATTATAAAAAAATCAATTTGGTTAATTTATTAAATTTGTGTCACATAGAGGATATTTGAATTTATTAATATGAGAATTATAACCTCTATAAGGAGAAAATTGAATTAATCCATTACAAACACATCCCGATGAATGTATTTCTTGATGATGATGAGGTAATTATCTTCAATTATTGATTTCATCGTCACTCGAGCAAGATCAACTATCATTTGGAAGGTCCTATTCAAATTAATAACATTTAATCGGTTGGTGTAGTGAAATTTTATGATAAATCTACCAAAAAGACATTCATATTTAATTTTAGTTGAAATAAATAATCACCATGAGAGGATTATTTTCTTCAGAACCATATATACTTCAATCAGATCAATAACTACATGAGAAGACACAATAATTGATAGAGAATGTGTCCCACAAATTCCAAAATATAGGAATATTTATCCCTTTAAATGTCTCTCCTTATCCCACTCTCTCCCTATAACTTATTTTTCACTCTTCTATATCTCTCTCTGTCACTCTTATTCTACTACAATTATCATATTTTGTCTCTAGTTTTTTATTTTTTCCATGTTATTCATCCATCATTTTAATGTTATTGTTTATTAGAAAAAAATAAATCATTATTACTCACCATTTAATTTTATAAAAAACGCTATTCCCATTTGGGGAGTCAATTGACTTTTAATTTCATCCTAAATGGGTTTACCTTTCACCACTAACCACGATTCAATTTTATTCCATTGGCGATATTTTTTTAATGATTTTTTAGATTTAGAAATTATTTTTTCCAACCCATTGGAAACAAAATATAGATACATTTAAATTTCACTTATGATTTTTTTGGCTCTTGGGTTTTCATCCCTAATTTTTGTGCCTGGAGTTTGTAGAATTTAGATTTGAATTTAGTACTATAGTGTGCATTAATATGATATCATGAATTTTTAACCACATGAGAATCTTCATAGCCAAAAGGCCTCTCTGTACACACATTTTCATACTCTTTTTGAGATATCATTCAAGTATACAAAACACCATATTTAAATAGAAACATTATATGAAAAACATATTCCCCAACCTAGATTAACATGGATATTCATTTAATGTTATATAATATTTATGTATCTGGGATATGGAGTTTACTATGGAATTCTATTTAATTATTTTCAAATATTTTTCATAATCATGTATAAAAATATATTTTTTATGTTCTTTGGAGAGGATTTCATTCAATGAAGTTAAATTGATGAAGTATATTTATGTTAGTTAAAAAAAATTGACTCATTTAAGAAATAAGTGAAAAAAATAATATAGAAAATAATATATATATAAATTTGAAAAATATTAAATCCATGATGAATTTTGAATATGTTTTCATTTTTATTCTATATTTTAAAATGAAATTATCGATAATTTATCTCTCAATAAATTATGTATTTTTTCAAATATTTTCTCCCTCATAAAAACGTGTTTCCAAAAAAATTAATGTCTATTTTTAGAATTTTTGAATTGTTTTTCCATGTTGATTTTTGACACATTTTACCATTATTATTGAAACCATATTACTATCATCCCATATACAAGAAAAACAGATAAAAATTTATCTTAATGTTTTAAAACATTTCCATAGATAATAAAAATTAATATTTCTTTCCAATCTATGTCTTCTCTTTCTTTTGGGGAATGATTGTACATCATTGATATAATCTTATAATTTTGCGAGGAGTGAGTTATGTGTGTCCAAATTTTAAAATTCAAACTTATAAAATGAATTTTGAATTTTTTTTACATACTACAATGTTCAAAATAATTCCTTAAATACTTTATATAATAGTTGATTATTATAGACCCCTTTATATGGACCCAAACCTGTTATCTATAAGTGTTAAATATTAATAGATGAATATTCATTAAAAACCATAATGATCCCTGATAAATTCATTTTGGTCTAGTGAATTTTGATAAGTGGTAAATAATATTATTATTTAGTATTTTTTTCATATATCAAATAAATACCTTCCCATTTTATACTCTTCATAATAATAAACTACATAAAACCTATCTTAATCACCTTACCAATGAACCATATGAAACGCTGTGCTATTTTGATCCATATGTAAAGGCATCCAAAATTAGTAAACATAACATGAAAATAAGAATATGAGAACATGAACATATCATATTAATACTACAACCTTCATATCAAATATCAAAAACTAATATCGTGGAATAATATTAGAAATGAATAATACATGAAACATAGTGGAATAATATCACAATAATACATGAGAACAAAAAATTTGAAAAATGATATGTTTTTTTGGAATAAAAATAAGTATATAAAATAATTTCCATATTAGTCAAGGATCATTTCCAAAACAATCATAATTAAATTGGCCCACTCACCAAATCATGATAGTAGTTAAGGTTCACACAAAATACAATCATAGTAGATGCAATCCCAGACTAAATTGGATTGATTCCCCATTATAGTGATGTTTATATCATTAGATAGGAATCATTATGAATATCATTGGTTGAAGATATAGGTACCAACTACCATTTTTATAACATAACCACCAAACATGGTTATAACATAACCACCCTAACATAGTAAAAGTCATACATATATATGAAACATGTTAATAAAGATCTCATCATATCAGAACCCATGAAAATAAATTGATTTCATAAACACGTCATTAAAATATAACATATATAAAATAATGAAGGATTAATAATCATTTCATCATAGAATAACACAAGATAAAAATGAAATGGGTTTTATAACAGTTGTATCATGGTATAACCCGTGGAATTGGAATAGTTCTCATAAACATCATTTTATCATAAATATAAATAATATAGTGAAATAATAACATTGGTACCCTCGGTTATTATCTGCAATGAAAAATTAGTAATATCAACGAAAATAATCTTATATTGAAAATGATTTTGATTGATCGCTTGGATCATTTATGGAGGAATATAATGTTTTTGTGAAAATTTAAATTTTAAATTAAAATTTAATATAAAATTTAAATTTAAATTTAATTTCATATCATTTATTAGGTAAAATATAATTTCTAATTTGAAAAACACATTTTAAAAATTGAATGATTTACAAAATAAATTTCTTTGAAACATTTTTGGAAAAAAATATAATGCAATACAAAAAATTCATTTACATTTTTTGGAATAAATCCCTTAAACATAGAAAAATTAAAATCATAAAACATTTCAAAAATATTTTTTTTTGGAAAAAACTATTAAATTTATAATTGATTTGTGACCTCTTTGACCTTGTAATATGAAGCTGGTCAATTACTTTATTACATTAGAATAGATACAGGATTATATTTCAAACGGACCGAAAAATTTAGCTGTTCTAGAAAACCAAATCCCATACATTGTACAAATTTTACACTGGGAATTGAAATTAAATCATCACACAATATGAAGCTCATCATGTTTTAAACTCATATGAATAATTCTTATTCACATCCTCAGGAAAGGAATAAAATTATGTGAGACCTTAAATTATATATAAGGTTCAAATATATAGGAATAAATAATTAATCAATGAGACTAACAAATATGAAAAGGTAAATAACTGAACATACATTCCATATAAAAATCTAGATGATGCATAATGTATATATAAATTTAAATAACTAAAATACATTCCATGTAATCATTTAATTGAGAATGAAATGCATTCATGTATAATTTCCTTGAAAAGGAAAATGGATAATATTTAATAACAGAATAATCAATGATATGAATTCTTCAATATTGGACTATAGTTTCCCAGGAACATGGACCCTTTACTATGAAGTCATTTCAATAGATAATTTAAAACATACTAGGTAAAAATCTGCCTTATTTAGCCAACTAATTTGTTTTATGGGAATAATGATACGTCAAGGGGCATTCATTAACTTGTCAACAACCCCTTTCATTTTTTATAGAATTAATAATATATCAAATTATCGATTTCAATTCATCAACAATGTTCCTTATAAAATATCTCATATATGTAATGCATATGGATTTTTCAATATTTCTCCATTCAATCAAATAACATTAAAAGTAAAAAACTTATGAAAAAATGTCATATGGTTTAAGAAATAACTGTATCCAATAAACGTGAATATCATTATGTAGTAGAAATTTTATAATAAATAAAAAATGATTAAAATAAGTTGATTTTTTCAAGAGATAGTTAACCATCAGAAAAGAGTTCAAAATAACTTTTATCACATGTAAAGTTTCATATAAAATAAACAGGGGTAAAATAATTAAAATTGAAATGTAAAGTAGTATGAATAATGAGGTATTCATTATATTACTAGTTGGTGGGGGTATCATATTCATCACATATATGTGAATTGGTTCATAAAAAAAATTAGTCTCAATAGAATGTAAATTGAGATGAAAGACATTACCTTACACAACTTTTGGTTGACTGTACTTTAGACTCACATGTAATAGTCTTATGAATGTTTTTATATTATATAAAAAACTTATTAATATTTATTGTATCATATATAATTCTTTTATAACATTTTATCACTTGTATGTTAATAATCTTTTATTATTTTAATTATTACGAAGGTCAATTCCCATGTTTTTTGAGTTTTTTTTGACTTTATATTTTTTAATCCTGCTTCATAGATCATGATATCATCATCTGTAGAATTTAAATCAGGATAGATATCTAACATATATTCAGTATATATTCATTTAGAGTAATCCATGGAATTCATGGATGGGAAATGAAATATACAGTTCATTTAGTTGAAAGGGTGTATGTACGCATGTATGATGTATCCATTTTTCTATCGTATAAAAGGAAATAAATGTAATATATGTATATATATATATATATTTATATATATTATCCTTAAATTATAAATATAATGTCATATATATCAAATATATTTATTAAATAATTTTTAACAAATTTAATTTAGTCTTTGAATGATTCACATCGGTCATGTGGGTAAACTTCTCCGTACACACGAACAACATTATTGTATTCCAAAAAATAGAATGTATTAATTTAGTTTTTATATAATAATTTAAAAATAATAATTACATTGTAAATTTAATATATATCACATATAAAAAATATTCCCACCTTTATTCAAAACCTTGATAGTTTTTAATGGGAGAACAAATGACATCGACTCGCTAGGTCATAGTCCGCCATACACATGAAAAATGATTACATGTCAAATTTGATTGTAGTTTGTGTGGTTTTTGATGATAAAAATAAAATATAAAGGTATTATCATATTAAAATGTTTGATGTTATAATATTATAATTATATATTTATAATTAAATTAGGTGTAAATGGGAATAAAATAACAACGGTTTTAGAAAAACATTCCCTTCTACTTCAAGTATCCTCTAGAGGTTTCCACCAATGCCTTATTATAGTGGATTTATAAACATGATACAGTTTCTCGAATTATCGGAGGTGATTTCTATAGTGTTTTAGGAAGTTATTGTATGTTCCAATGTTTTTTAGATATGTAAAAATAGGGAAGAGGGGAGGCTATTTAAAAGTGTGTTGAGTTGCAAACTTGTAAATTTTTTAAAGTGGGAATTCAAACCATGATTTTACATGTATAGTAGATAATATCTAAAAATAATTCTATCCTAGAGGGTATAAGGGCTATATTATTCTATATAATGGTTTTTGGATAAGTTTCTAGGACATTTGTACAATGATGTATAAAATATAGTCCATTGGTAACTTCTTTTTCTCCTAATTGATTCGATTATTTTTAACAGCATTCACAAATCATTTTTATAAAAAATTATGTTTAATGATTTAGAAATTATAAATTAAGATAATTTCAAGTTATGACTCCAATTTTCCAAATTCATTCCACTAATGTTTCCAATATTAAATTATAACAAATCCTGTAAATGGGTTGAGAATCTAGTTTTTATGATTACAATTTTGAAAACATTAACAAGTTTTTAAATCAATTTTAAATATAAAAATTATTAAATTTATCAAAATTATTTTAATATATAGAATTTTTTTATTGTTAAATTAAAACTAATTGAAAATATACTTTAAAATTATAAATTTTTTAAATTAATTTCGGATTTAAATTATAATTCATTATTTTTTACTATTACTCAAAAAATAAAAATTCTCCGAAAAATTAGAAAAACATCACCCAAAGATAATTTGGACATTAAAAATTCTAACATTATGTTAATTTGGTAAAACAAAATTTATAATTCTTTCAAAATTTATTTTCAAATCATGTGATCTATTAAAAGGCAAGGAAACTGCATTTAAAAAAAATATAATTTTTTTGCATAAAATTATATTTGTTTTTATCCGATAGATATAAAATATATTTGATTATTTCCAAAGAAAACATGAATATATAATATATAAATTTAATTTATATTTTTCACTTACATTAATTAATTTACATTATTAGGATAAATTTTTTTAGTGAATAAATAGTTCTTTATAAAAACATTTCCTTTATATTAAATTGGTTGTTATTTTTTATTTTAATTAATTAGAAACCAATGAATTCCTGGAAATATTTCAAAATTTTAATTAATACTATTTATAACAATTAATATTACAGTTAAGTGATAGTATTCATTTTAAATAAAATTTTTAATAAAATTTTATCAATCTTGTTCTTACTTGTAACACAATCCATTGATGAATGTTGTTATTAGATCTGACGAAAGCTAACTCAGTATCTTATGAATTTCATAATTTTAATAAAATAAATTTTATTAAAAATGGGATATATTTTAATTTATTCTGGTGTTAAATTCTTCCCTCCGAGAAAAAATTATTCCTCTAAATTTCAAGTAAATTAACTTATAAATAGATCAGTGTAGTTATTTTTCATAATATCATCAAGTTTACGTGTTTCTTCCTCTATTTTTAATTCATCTGTAGTACCTTAATTAGATGAGTCATATGAGTCCAAAATATTATCCACCTGATACCAATAATTTGTATGGTTTTCTTATAGTATAATAGATCATGTTCCAAAAACTATTTCATCAAAAGTGAGCAAATATGTGGGGTCAGGAATGTTCCATCTTGAAAATTATATATGGAACCCATCATAAAAATTTGAAATAATTAGTGGAATTTACAAATTATAATAAAAAAATTCAATTGATTCCATTGTTTCAAAGGGTTTGATGTACCTGGGGTTCTACATACCTTTCTTTCCAAACCTTATAACATCATTGAATAGATATACGTTCAAGAAAACATGCTCTCCCACATGGAATTCCGAATATTTTCCCATATTATTAAAATAAATTATTTTTTACATGAGATTCATTAATTTGATAATAAATAAACATTACTATAGTTTTTGTTTCATTATCATGTTTTGGGCCTATAAGTTTCCTTTTACCATCCTCATCACAAAAAGTTAGAGTATGATATATCTTTCTATATAATGCTTCATATGGCTCCATTTGTCTACCTGAATGAAAACTATATTCATTTGAAAACTCTACAAAAGGTAAGTACCAATCCTATATACCATCATCAATTAGTGACTATTTAAACAATATTTATTCCATTGTTTGAATATCTCTTCGAGATGTTAATCAGTTTAAGGATGGTGAGAAGTTTTCCAATGAAGCTTAGTATCAAGAGGCTTATGAAGACACATCCAAAATTTTGATGTAAAATAAGGAATTATATTTGTAACAGTCAATATAAATTCTCCTTGATGTCTTAAAACCTCTATAATATATATCCATGCGATGTGATTAAAATTCAAGTCTTCTCTTATAGTGAGGAAATGTTCAGATTTGGTTTTGTGATTAATGATAACCCATATGAAATGATACATTCTAGTTAAATAAAGAATATGATATTGTAATATTTATTTATATTTTTGAATGAAATATTAATTTTACTTTAAATTTTATTCTATATTCAATGGCGTACTCAACACGCAACATTTGGTTTCTCCAAAATCTCTTGTTGGACACAATGCTGAGTCATACGGAAAAAAATATAATAGTATAATATAATTTTAATGGAAGTTAATGCCTAGATGTTATATTAGCGGGCATAAACAGAACTAACTATAATATTATTATCCGTGATTTTTAATTTTTTCACATTTATCCAATAAAATTTAGAGGCATAAAATGTGAATGAATCCAATTTTAAGCATACATACTTGAATATTCTTTAAAAGGCTGATTTACCACCTTTTGATAGTGATCCCTTTTTAAATATAGTTTTTTCACTTTTATATGTTACATTTGACAAAATAATATTCTTATTTATAATTTGGACATCAAAATTTACTTTGCATAAATTTTTGGTGTTTTTCTGATAATGATAATTTTTAATGAATAGTGAAAAATAATGCATTTTAATTCAAAAATGCCTTTTAATATACCTTATTCATATGGTTTGATTATCTTGTTATTCGGTTTTAAAGTATAATTAGATTTTATTTTCAGAATTTAATCCAATTTTTTTCATAGGAAGTAATTTCACTTTGAAATTGAACATAAACAAATGTAAATATTTTGAGAGTTATTATTTCTTTAAAAAACGTTTTTTGGTTTTGACAACGAGAAATAATTTTAAATTAATTTATTCAACTTCTGTGTTTTGAATTTGGAAAAATTGATTCCGTATTTGGAATCAATTAGAAAAAATTGTGTAAATATGAAAATTTTATTTTTAGAAATTTTGAACAGAAACTTCAGTAATTATTTTATTTACCATTATTAAAGGGTAAATCTGGTAAAAAAAGGTAAAAGAATAATATTATAATAATATTAAATTACCCTGACAAATTTTATAAGGCCCCAGCCTTAAACCTTACTTAATCTTGAGTTATTACAAGATTACACATTGAGGATCTTTTCAGGTTTAGAGTTTTAGAGAATTAGATCATAAAACTTGCATTACATTCCACATATAAACAAAGTGGTTACATAAAGATAGTATTCTTCATTCCAATCAAAGGAAACATATTTAAAATAATACATGGATTATTTCTTGACACTTCCTTGACACTATCATCATATCATGTACCTTTCCCTTGACCTGTGAAAAACATTTCAAAAAAAAAAACGTCGGATGAGCATAAAAAGCTCAGTATGGGTTATAAAAAAAACATGGAAAGGAAACATGAGTTCATATATACATAATAATGAAATCGTACTTTACCCATAAAACATAGGCACTTTAACATACCTCATAAAATCATGAATAAATCATAGGAATCATAAGACATAAAGGTAACTTGAGGCATTCATAACATTCTTACATAGGGAGTAACCCTCTTGGTTACGTTTGGAATACCCATCACAGTATATTCCCTAAAATCTCTTCAGAGAAACCTTAACGTTTCACTCCTTCGCGTTACCCAATGCATTGGAGAGCTATAATGGGCTCACCCGCCCTTAGTTTATCACGGAACCACCCGTCTTCATAATAATGCCCAAGAACCATAACATAATCATATCACATAAAACATGCATAAAGGAAACATAAAATTTCCACATTTCAATCACGAGATATCAATACAACACATTGATATAAAAACATTATGAAAACCATTTTCAATACTAAAATAAAAGAAAAGTAAAACATGGTATTTATTTTTCTTTTAAAAAGAAGGTATGGCTTGAAGAGGAAGCCGAAACTCAAATAACGGTCACGACGGCGGAGAAGTCGTTGTCGCCGCATACGTACGACAAAAACATTCCCTTTTGTCGTTTAGTAAACGCTTCATATAAAAAAGATTCCTTTTGAATAAACGTAACAGTCAAAGGGGTTTATACACCGTATAAAGGAAAGTTGTGTATAAAATAAAATACGCCTCAATGAAAGGAGATTGAGACGAAGTCCCATACCTCGTATCCGACTTGACCCGACCATTCTTTAATCTCCTGAATAATAAACTTGAGTTAATATCTACTTGCTTATGAATCTTTTTCAAGTTCATTATTCCTTTTATACCATGTTATGAACATAATGTAATCAGTTAAGTTAATAATGTTCATTCTGTTGGTATTTGGTTCTTAAGTCAAAAATAGACTTCTTACACTTACATGTTGTTAATTTGGTCAAAGGTTCATTATATCCAGAATTATATTAATTATTTGGATAACATATATATCATATATATTCATCATATACATGTATTTATAATATTACATCACATATAGAGGTAAGAAATGAAATGCACCGTTCATGGAGACGGTAAGCCGTACATACGCATGAACGCTACTTCCATTTTTATTTCATATTTATGGAATGGAATCATAATGATATAAGAGTATATTGTAATTCTAGTATATATAACATCATAGTTCCATCCTTTATATGTCCCACATATGGTATTTAACGAATCAAATCACTTTCAGGGGAGGTAGTCCGCACTTCCTAAAATGAAGATATCGTGTTTACCCATAATGGAAACCATAAAGGTATGCCCAAAATGAAAAAAAACAGCAGCTTAAGGAAAACATGAACATATTATATATCATATATAAAAATAGTGACATCATAATGGCCACCTTTGAAGGTGTTAAATGAGTATTGAACAATCATCGTTTCGGGAGGCAGAATTTCGCCATCCACGGAAACCGTATGTTCTTTAACCATTTTATGTAGTTGTGTGAGTGTGTAGCTCAAATATATCTTATACCAACATCCTAGTATATTGAAGATACTGGTTTTGTTACAAAATAATTAAATAAAAAGATTTTAGGGGGTTGGAGAAGCAAAATAAAACAAATGAACATGAGAGAATGAATTACCTTAAAAGGTGTAACTCCTTTTGATTTGAGCCTAAAGGCTTCCTTTGAAAGGCTTATTCCCAAAGGGAGTCCTCTAGGATGAGTAGAGGGATGTAGAGAGAGTAAATGGGCAGGGGTTGGCCGAGACAAAGGCTTGAGTAGTGTGTGAAATGAGGTAGAGGTGGGGGCCTTTTATAAGAGGAGAGGAGGGGCACTTTTGGAAAGTAAAGAAATATTACTTTATTTGAAAATGTGTTTCGGTTTCAAAAGGCCCCACATTGATATAATTCGTGGATAAGGTGATAAGGGTTCGAAATCCACTCATCCAATTGGTTTTTTCCAGGTGTAGTTCATAGATTTTACATTATCTTTCCATTTTATTTAAATCGTCAAATAATGATGTCATCACTGCATCATTATTATGTCATAAATAATTTAATTTATATAATGTCTAAAAATCATAAAAAAAATACTATGATGTAGGAAATCTTTTTAGCTTTCAAATTACTATTTATAATCAAATATTGGATCTTTATAACCCCAGTTAAAAATTGTTTTCGTAAAACGTATTATGATTGTGTCATTTTTACTTTTACATTAAATAAAAAGTTATTTATGTAATTTCCCAACCAAAATGTCTCCATGGGGTCCCCAAGTTGACCCATGGCTTGTCTTGGTCGGCCATTACACAACCAATAAGGTTGGGACATGTGTCTAGGTCATTTCATATTATTAAAGCATTATTTATACCTTAAACTACACTAATTACCACTAATCGCGATTAAAAACTTAATAAGTTACTATTCACCAAAAAAATATTTTAATCTCATTGAACCACATTTTACTTCTTAATGACAACCATGTATGTCGGATTTTCAAAATTCAATACACATTAGTGGTAAACTTTCATTTAACTGAAAAATCAGTTTGCTTGATTACCACTTAGTGGTTTCACTATTCATCAAAAATTGATGTTTTTCAGAAAATTACCAAAAAATCACCCTAAGCTATATTTGATATTCCGAATTCAAAAATGAAGTCTATTTAAAAAAATTCAAACCATATAAGTCACATTAATTAATTTAATAATTAATTCCCACTGCCAGAGCAAATAGCGTGTTTTTACAAAACAATAAGTATCAAAAGATTGACACCAGTTTAAGTCTAATTTTAAAGTGAAATTGATTCCAATGACCACCATTGGATAAAATGGTAAAAATATATTCTAATTTCACTTCAAACCCAATTCAAAACATAATCTAATCATATAAATAAATTAGATTAAAAAGCAGTTTTGATGTAAAATGCAGTATTTTTAACTATTCATTAAAAAAATGAACATTGTTAGAAAAATACCAAAAATTCACACAAGGTAAATTTTGATATCCCAATCATAAAGGATAAGTTTATTTTGACAAACATAGTTTATAAAATTGTCAAAATATAGATTTAAAAATGGTTTTCCATCAAAAGGCACTAAAACAATCTTTTAAGAATATTAGTGTATTCCATGCATAAGATTGTATTTATTTTCATTTTAAGCCTCTATAACACTATCTTAATCATTAATAGACATAGATAAAAATATCTATTATTCATTACTTACTTGGGATGTTACATCATTCCCCCCTTTAGAAAATTGCGTCCCCGAAATTTATTTACTTATCGAATAAATGGGGGAACTTATCCCTCATTGCATTTTCAGATTCCCATGTTGCCTCTTCAATCATGTGGTTTTTCCAAAAAACCGTTACCTGATGAATCACCTTATTTCGTAACACTTGCTCTCTGGGGTCAATAATCTGGACCGGTTGTTCCTCATAAGATAGGTTCTCTTCCAGCTGAACTACCTCTGGACTCAAAACATGAGATGGATCTGGCATATACTTTCTCAACATTGAAACGTGAAAAACATTGTGTACCTGAGATAAACTCGGAGGTAAAGCCATGTGTTTCTGAATCAGCTGAACTTTTTCTGCCATCTCTTCTACCAATTCTGGTCCCATAAACTTTCTTTCACCCACTTCATCCCAGAAAGCTGGAGTTCGACACCGCTTCCCATATAATGCCTGAAATGGTGCCATCTGTATACTGGAATGAAATCTGTTATTATATTAAAACTCAACCAAAGAAAGATGTTGGTCCCAACTTCCCTGATAATCCATAGAACAAGCTCGTAGCATATCCTCCAATGTCTGAATTGTTCGTTCTGACTGCCCATCTGATTGAGGATGAAAAGCTGTACTAAAATTTAATTCAGTACCCAAAGACTTCTGAAGGGCTTTCCAAAAGTTAGAAGTAAACCTGGGATCACGATCCGATACAATGGAGAGAGGAACTCCATGTAACCTGACTATCCCTTTAAGATACAAACGGGAAATTTGATCAAGAGAGAAAGTATCTCGTATAGCAAGGAAATGAGCAGATTTGGTCAAGCGATCAACAATAACCCAAATTGCATTATTACCTCGAGATGTCTTCGGTAATCCAACAACAAAGTCCATGGATATATTCTCCCATTTCCACTATGGCACTGGTAAAGGCTGAAGCATCCCTTTCGGTAACTGCCGCTCTGCTTTAACCTGCTGACAAGTCAAACACTTCACAGTAAAATCAGCAATATCTCTTTTCATTCCATCCCACCAGTAATACTCCCGCAGATCTCTATACATCTTAGTACTGCCCGGATGAACTGAAAACGGAGAACTATGAGCTTCCCATAACAACTCTCTCTTCAACTGTGAATCACAAGGAACACACAATCTCTTCCCAAATCTCAGAACACAATCATTATCAATGTTGAATTCAGGCAACTTACTTTTCTGAACCAGCTCTACCTTTTTCTACAACTCACTATCTTGCTTCGGTTCTTTCTTGATTCTATATAATAGAGATGATCTCACTGATACCTGAAACAAAACAGAAGGAATTCCTGCACCAACAACTTCTATGCCAATGTTCATCAAATCCTTAACCAAAGGATCATGTTCTAAACGCAACATTGTTAATGAAGCATTACTTTTTCGACTCAAAGCATCAGCCACTTTATTTTCTTTTCCCGGATGGTAATGAATTGTACAATCATAATCCTTGATTAATTCCAGCCATCTCCTTTGTCTCATGTTTAACTCTTTCTGAGTGAATATATACTTTAAACTTTTGTGATCGGTATATACTTCACACTTTACTCCATACAAATGATGCCTCCAAATTTTTAAAGCAAAAACAACAGCAGATAATTCCAAATCATGTGTAGGGTAATTTACCTCATGAGTTTTCAACTGTCGTGAAGCATAAGCAATTACCTGATATTCTGCATTAGGACGCAACCAAGTCCTTTCAATGAAGCATCACTGTATATAACAAACTCACCATTCCTGGAAGGTAGTGCCAAAACTGGAGCATTCACCAATCTTCTTTTCAATTCCTGAAAACAATCATCACATTCTTTTGTCCAGATAAACTTAACACCCTTCCGAGTTAGCTTAGTCATTGGACTAGATAACTGTGAAAAAATTCTAACAAACCTTCGTTAATAGCCCGCCAAACCAAGGAAGCTACGAATCTCGGTTACATTTGTGGGTCTTGGCCATTCTTCCACAACTTTTGTTTTTGAAGGATCAACAGTTATTCCATCTTTAGAAACAATGTGACCAAGGAATGAAATTTGTTGCAACCAAAACTCACACTTGCTGAATTTCCCATACAATTTCTTTTCTTTTAAGGTTTTCAAGACAACCCTTAAATGTTTTTCATGCTCCTCTTTACTTTTAGAAAACACCAAAATATCATCAATGAAAACCACCACAAACTTATCCAAGAACTCATGGAAAATTCTATTCATTAAGTCCATGAATACAGTAGGTGCATTGGTTAGCCCAAAAGGCATTACTACAAATTCTTAATGGCCATATCTTGTACGGAACGTGGTCTTTTGAATATCTGCCTCCTTTACCTTCAGCTGATGGTACCCCGATCTCAAGTCAATCTTTGAAAAAAACTGAGCTCCCTGGAGCTGATCAAACAAATCATCGATATGAGGCAAAGGATATTTGTTCTTAACAGTGATATTATTCAAGGCTCTATAATCAATGAAAAGTCTCATAGAACCATCTTTCTTTTTAACAAAAAAACAGGAGCACCCCATGGTGATGTGCTAGGTCTAATGAAACCTTTCTCTAATAAATCATGCAACTGCTCCTTCAACTCTAAAAGTTCAATTTGTGCCATTCGATAAGGGGGTTTTGAAATTGTCTTAGCATCAGGAACTAAGTCAACAATAAACTCAACTTCCCGATCTGGTATTATTCCATGCAACTCATCAGGAAAAACATCAGGATACTCATTTACCTCTGGCACATCATTAATCTGAATAGTTCCTTTATTTTCAACGACGTGTGCAAGGTAACATTCATTTCCATCTTTTACAAGTTTCTCGGCCTCTTGATATGTTATCAAAAGTAAGGGTTCATTCTTGTAAACAAACTGAAAGACTTTCTGAAAAGAAACTTATTTTTCTCTACAGTCAATCTTAGAATGGTAAATAGAGAGCCAATCCATACCCATGATAACATCAAACTCTATTAGAGGTAGAACAATATGGTTTTCAAGTAGGTTCTTTCCACAGATAAGGATAGGAAGATTCTTATAAATTCTTTTTGCCTCGACACTTCCCCCAGGTGTTTTTACCAAAAGTTCAAGAGTCATTTATTGAGATGGTATTCCCATTTACAAGAAAAGGTTTCAGAGATGAAAGAATGTGTAGACCCCAAATCAAACAACACACTGACATAATCTTAAAAAAAACAAAGTACCTGATACAACTTCATTTGATGGCCCGACATCTATTGAAGTAGTTGCAAAGGATTTCACCACCCCTTTCTGCTTGTAGTCTAACTGATTCCCATCACTCAAGCTCCTTGTCGGACACTCGTTTGCATTGTGAACCATCTCATTGCACTTATAACATTTCACTAACTGTAAATCAAATTTGTTCTTACCTTCACCTTGATCCTTTTCAGTGCAATCACGAGCCTTATGTCCCATCTTACCACATCGGTAGCAATTCCCAGAATTCAGAAGACATTCCCCAGCATGCCTTTTTCCACATTTATCACAAACTGGAAACATAGTTCTCTTACCATCAGACTTTTTTTTGAAGAATTCTTACCTTTCTCCTGCCACCTCGGTCTCTTCTTCTCCTGGTTGTTATAGAAAACTTGGTCATCGGCAAACTCCATTTCCACATTCTGAGCACATCGAACGATCTTTTCATAGCTTTTAAACTCACGAGAAGCTAATGCCCTTCGATATTTTTGCTTTAATCCGTAGTAGAAACGATTGATTTTACTATCAAGGTCCCGGATAAACTTTGGAGCATACCTTGCCAATCGAGTGAACCTTTATTCATAGGCAGCCACTGAGTCTTCCTCTTGCCTCAATTCCAAGAATTGCTTTTCCATCCTAAGTCGAACAGCCTTAGGAAAATACTTCTCAAGAAACATACCTTTGAATTCATCCCAGTCAAGAGCATCAATCTCATCGGCGTCCCTGATATTTTTAACCATAGACCACCACTGATCTGCTTCACCCTCCAAACAGTAAATAGCAAGACTAACCTTTTGATTGTCTGAACACCCCATGACATCAAAAATCTTCTCCAATGCTTTAATCCACCCTTCAGCTAGCAGAGGGTCAGATGATCCTCTGAATGATGGTGGATGTTGCCTCATGAAATGTTCCACCACTGACATGTTCCTCTGCGGTTGGTCTGACTGATCTCGTGTATGGATACCACCATCATTTATCGCTTGAGTCAACTATGCCATCACTGCAACAAACTGTTCAGTTCCAATTCCGACCATTTCGGGATGTTGATTCAGAAGGTTATTACCTTCTGTATGCCTTCCTAGCACTGCTTCCCTATTTCCTCTGCGGAAAACCATTCTGAACAAACATGTCTTAGATGAAGCAACATGGTAATCTTTAAATGCTATATCATTTCAAAAAAAAATATTTTTGGATAATCATTTAATAGAATTCTAACTCCTAAAGTTATCTAAACCGACCTTTGAAACCAACTATAAGGCCCCAGCCTTAAACCTTACTTAATCTTGAGTTATTACAAGATTACACATTGAGGATCTTTTCAGGTTTAGATTTTTAGAGAATTAGATCATAAAACTTGCATTACATTCCACATATAAACAAAGTGGTTACATAAAGATAGTATTCTTCATTCCCATCAAAGGAAACATATTTAAAATAAAACATGGATTATCTCGTGACACTTCCTTGACACTATCATCATATCATGTACCTTTCCCTTGACCTGTGAAAAACATTTCAAAAAAAACATGGGATGAGCATAAAAAGCTCAGTATGGGTTATAAAAAAACATGGAAAGGAAACATGAGTTCATATATACATAAGAATGAAATCATACATTACCCATAAAACATAGGC
Source organism: Viscum album (assembly GCA_963277665.1). Taxonomy (NCBI): domain Eukaryota; kingdom Viridiplantae; phylum Streptophyta; class Magnoliopsida; order Santalales; family Viscaceae; genus Viscum; species Viscum album. The sequence continues at coordinate 626,661,771 of OY728147.1, forward strand.
ACTTTAACATACCTCATAAAATCATGAATAAATCATAGGAATCATAAGACATAAAGGTAACTTGAGGCATTCATAACATTCTTACATAGGGAGTAACCCTCTTGGTTACGTTTGGAATACCCATCACAGTATATTCCCTAAAATCTCTTCGGAGAAACCTTAACGTTTCACTCCTTCGCGTTACCCAATGCATTGGAGAGCTATAACGGGCTCACCCGCCCTTAGTTTATCACGGAACCACCCGTCTTCATAATAATTCCCAAGAACCATAACATAATCATATCACATAAAACATGCATAAAGGAAACATAAAATTTCCACATTTCAATCACGAGATATCAATACAACACATTGATATAAAAACATTATGAAAACCATTTTCAATACTAAAATAAAAGAAAAGTAAAACATGGTATTTATTTTTCTTTTAAAAAGAAGGTATGGCTTGAAGAGGAAGCCGAAACTCAAATAACGGCCACGACGGCGGAGAAGTCGTTGTCGCCGCATACGTACGACAAAAACATTCCCTTTTGTCGTTTAGTAAACGCTTCGTATAAAAAAGATTCCTTTTGAATAAACGTAAAAGTCAAAGGGGTTTATACACCGTATAAAAGAAAGTTGTGTATAAAATAAAATATGCCTCAATGAAAGGAGATTGAGACGAAGTCCCATACCTCGTATCCGACTTGACCCGACCGTTATTCAATCTCCTGAATAATAAACTTGAGTTAATCTCTACTTTCTTATGAATCTTTTTCAAGTTAATTGTTCCTTTTATACCATGTTATGAACATCATGTAATTAGTTAAGTTAATAATGTTCATTTTGTCGGTATTTGGTTCTTAAGTCAAAAATAGACTTCTTACACTTACATGTTGTTAATTTGGTCAAAGGTTCATTATATCCAGAATGATATTAATTATTTGGATAAAATATATATCATATATATTCATAATATACATGTATTTATAATATTACATCACATTTAGAGGTAAGAAATGAAATGCACCGTTCATGGAGACGGTAAGCCGTACGTACGCATGAACGCTACTTCCATTTCTATTTCGTATTTCTGGAATGGAATCATAATGATATAAGAGTATATTTTAATTACAGTATATATAATATCATAGTTCCATCCTTTATATGTCCCACATATGGTATTTAACGAATCAAATCACTTTCAGGGGGCGGTAGTCCGCACTTCCTAAAATGAAGATGTCGTGTTTACCCATAATGGAAACCATAAAGGTATTCCCAAAATGAAAAAAAACATGAGCTTAAGGAAAACATGAACATATTATATATCATATATAAAAATAGTGACATCATAATGTCCACCTTTGAAGGTGTTAAATGAGTATTGAACAATCATCGTTTCGGGAGGCAGAATTTCAACATCCACGGAAACCGTATGTTCTCTAAACATTTGATGTAGTTGTGTGAGTGTGTAGCTCAAATATATCTTATAACAACATCCTAGTATATTTAAGATACTGGTTTTGTTGAAAAAATAAGTAAATAAAAAGAGTTTAGGGGTTTGGAGAAGCAAAATAAAACAAATGAACATGAGAGAATGAATTACCTTAAAAAGTGTAACTCCTTTTGATTTGAGCCTAAAGGCTTCCTTTGAAAGGATTATGCCCAAAGGGAATCCTCTAGGATGAGGAGAGGGATGTGGAGAGAGTAAATGGGCAGGGGTTGGTCGAGGTAAAGGCTTGAGTAGTGTGTGAAATGAGGTAGAGGTCGGGGCCTTTTATAAGAGGAGAGGAGTGGCACTTTTGGAAAGTAAAGAAATATTACTTTATTTGAAAATGTGTTTCGGTTTCAAAAGGTCCCAAATTGATATAATTCGTGGATAAGGTGATAAGGGTTCTAAATCCACTCATCCAATTGGTTTTGGCCAGGTGTAGTTCATAGATTTTACATTATCTTTCCATTTTATTTAAATCATCAAATAATGATGTCATCGCTGCATCATTATTATGTCATAAATAATTTAATTTATTTAATGTCTAAAAATCATAAAAAAAATACTATGATGTAGGAAATCTTTTTAGATTTCAAATTACTATTTATAATCAAATATCGGATCTTTATAACCCCATGTAAAAATTGTTTTCATAAAACGTATTATGTTTGTGTCATTTTTACTTTTACATTAAATAAAAAGTTATTTATGTCATTTCCCAACCAAAATGTCTCCATGGGGTCCCCTAGTTGACCCATGGCTTTTATTGGTCGTCCATTACACAACCAATAAGGTTGGGACATGTGTCTAGGTCATTTCATATTATTAAAGCATTATTTATACCTTAAACTACACTAATTACCACTAATCGCGATTAAAAACATAATAAGTTACTATTCACCAAAAAAATATTTTAATTTCATTGAACCACAGTTTACTTCTTAATGACAACCATGTATGTCGGATTTTCAAAATTCAATACACATTAGTGGTAAACTTTCATTTAACTGAAAAATCAGTTTGCTTGATTACCACTTAGTGGATTAACTATTCATCAAAAATTGAAATTTTTCAGAAAATTACCAAAAATTCACCCTAAGCTATATTTGATATTCCGAATTCAAAAATGAATTCTATTTTACAAAATTAAAATCATATAAGTCACATTAATTAATTTAATAATTAATTCCCGCTGCTAGAGCAAATAGCGTGTTTTTACAAAACAATAAGTATCAAAAGATTAACACCAGTTTAAGTCTAATTTCAAAGTGAAATTGATTCCAATGACCACCATTGGATAAAATGGTAAAAATATATTCTAATTTCACTTCAAAACCAATTCAAAACATAATCTAATCATATAAATAAATTAGATTAAAAAGCAGTTTTGATGTAAAATGCAGTATTTTTCACTATTCATTAAAAAAATGAACATTGTCAGAAAAATACCAAAAATTCACACAAGGTAAATTTTTATGTCCCAATCATAAAGGATAAGTTTATTTTGACAAACATAGTTTCTAAAATTGTCAAAATATAGATTCACAAATGGTTTTCCATCAAAAGGCACTAAAACAATCTTTTAAGAATATTAGTGTATTCCATGCATAAGATTGTATTTATTTTCATTTTAAGCCTCTATAACAATATCTTAATCATTAATAGACATAGATAAAAATATCTATTATTCATTACTTACTTGGGATGTTACAAATGTCATCATCATATTGGCTGATACATGTCTGACCGTGGGCATCCTTGGGTCGATTTTGGGACCCCATCGAGCAAATTGTAAGTGAAAATGACACCATATAAAAATTAATTTATAGTTAAAAAATGTAATAAAAACATATGTCTATTAGTAATTTTTTTATAACAGGTTATATAAGTGTTATGTATGACTATAAATAGTAATTAAAAAACTAATAATATTTCATACATCATGGTATTTTATTTATAATTTTTTAAAATCATATAAATAAATTTATTTATGAGAGAATGATGATGTAATGATTACCTCATCAATGAATGTTTTAAATAAATGAGATTATATATAATAGAATAAATTTATTTTGAAACTTTTTAGTCATTCCAAGAATTTTAAAGAAGATTATATGTTTTTATCTTTTAATTAATATAGGTTTTTAAGAATAATCATGTTTTTATAGAATTTTTTCAATTTCATGATATGAATAGTTTAATAATTGACACAAATGAGATTTTATATCAATCAATATTTTATTAAGAGTCAAAATAGTAATAAAAATATATGATTCAGATAAATAAAATATATAATGTAACTAATGTCATTAGTTATCAATCTTTGGGTCTCTTTTTATTTTATATTACATAAAGTAACCATATAATATGAATATACTAGAGGACATGGTAAAAGATAAATTAGTCAACTAATGGTCATAGATAACAGATATGGATAATTTTATTCCCTATACTGGTCTAAAACCCATTGGCTTGGTGGATTTTGAACAATACTCACCTTATCATAGAATTAAATTAATTGGGGTCCTTTTGAAATTGAAATTCAATTTATAATAAAATAATATTTTTAAACATTCCTAAAGAGCCCCTCCCCCTTATTATAGCCATCACCTATAACCCTTACTCACACCTCTCAATCCCCCTTTAATCATCTATAATAATATCATATACTCTACCAACTTCCCTATATTCCACTTTCAATCCTTAACATAGTCATAAGGCACTTCAAGAAAGCATTTTGGTTCAAACCAAATAGAGTTTCCCAATTTAAAGGTAACGTCTTATCTCAAGTTTTTCCCCTCTATAACCCCCTAAAATGATTTTATCATATGTTTTATAAAAAAACCCATTATCCTCAACATACTAGGATGTTGTTATGGGAATTATATTATAACTACACTTCCACACACATCCTTCTAATGGATACGAACGTACTATTTCTGTAGACGGCGAACTACTGCCTCACGAAACAATGATTGTTCAATTATCTCCTACTACCTCTTATGGTGGACATTAAGATGAAACTGTATTTATATGTGATATATATTATGTATTATATTTTCTTATTCTTCTTTATTTTCCATTTATAGAATACCATTATGGTTTCCATAATGGAAAAATACGATAATTTCATTTGAGGAACTGCAGATAACCACCCCCTCAAAGTGATATGAATCGTTCATGACATATGTGGATATTTTAAAGGATGGAGTAAAAGAAATTATATATGATATTATACTTGAATAATAATATACATATTTATCATTAACTTTTCATTCAATTAAATATAAAATAGAAATTACAGTAGCATTCATGTGTACGTACATCTTACTGTCTCCATGAACGGTGTATTTCATTTTTAATATCTAAATGTTATGTAATATTTATAAATAAATATATATATATATATTGTATATATATATATATATGATAGATATGATATCTAAATCATTAATATAATTATGGTTATAATGGAATTTTGACCAAATGTATAACTTGTAATTATAAGAATTTTATTTTTGATTGATGTACCAAATATCGATAAAACAACCGATTATAACTTAATGGATTATGTAATGTTTATAACATTGAAATAAGTAATATAAAAATAATAAAAAACAATAATAAGTTCTTAATCAAATAGAAATTAACTATATTTTATTATTCCAGAGATTTACTTAATGAACGAGTCAAGTCAGACACGACGTAAGGTGTTTCCATCTCAATTTTTATTCCCATGAGATTCATGATATATTTTCCACTATTTAGTTTTTTGTGGTGTATGTACATAACTTTTTTGCATTCATTGTGTAATATAATTTAATTTATGGGTATTTACATATTTATTTTATGATCCCTCTTTCATGGGGTGTATGTTTCAAAAGTTGCCAAATCGATAAGGGAACCTTTCACTATCATCTTCTAATCAAAGTCTTCTTTTATGTTATCTATTTTAAATTTCCATTTTCATATTTTTGGGAAATGTTCTCCTATATTATTATTGAAGTACATATTATGTCTATGTGATGAGAGCCCCTTTTCACTCTCATTTACTCATTTTATGAATAATAAAGTGATGCCATTAGGATATCGAATTTCTTTAAGGGAACTTCTAGACCCAATTTCAATTCATTTGGATAAACTTCTACTTCTTGATTATGTAAGACAATGAATACATGTAAATGAACTCGGATATTTTTATACATAATATCCACTTATATTGGGTGTATTTTTATTTTTCACACATAATTATGTCATTGGTTTTTCTTTAATCTAAGGATATGATATTTGCAAGGGACTTTGTCTCAGTTTACATTCCATTGAGACTTATTTTTTTATATACCAATTCACTTTAATATGGTGTATATACATTCCGTTAAAATATTATATCATGAATCTATTTATTCTCATGATAGTATAATCTTTGATTAATGTTATTACCCAATTATTTTTATACATGCGTCTCACATTTGGTTAAAAAGACCTTAACAAAAATATAATTTTAAATGTTTTTATGATTTATTATTTTAAATCTTTATCATTAATGTCCTTGTTTTAAAAATGGTTTTAAAGATTTCTTTATATGGACAAGAATTTATTGAAATTAAAATCTCTTTCAAAATATTTAAAGTGTTATATGAAACTTTTATTCAAAAATCAATTTTTTTATTATTTTAAGGGATTTTGAAACTAGTTTGATAAATCATTGATTATGTCAATAACTTGAAATGATATATTCTGATTGCTATGTGGGAATGTTATATTTCATTTATTCTTTTTTTATTTGTTATGAATATTTTATGGGTATTGGGAATTGCTTAAATTTACAGGTGGTTCGATGATAAACCTAGGGCGAGTGAGCCTGAGATAGCTCTCTAATTAATTGGGTATCATAAAAGAGGTAAAGATTAATATTTATCATAAGATATTTAGATAATTTATAGTGATGGGTATTCCAATGTAACTCCCTATATAGGTGAGAAAGATAAAAGTTTATAATGTTTTGGATTCAATATGCTACCTTATGATTTATGATTCCCATGTGTCATTCATAAAAATTATGATTTTTTGTTGTATGTTAAATATTTAAAAGTATGATCTCATTGATTTTTATATCTTTATGGGATAATGTTGTATTTCCTTGTTTTATAACCCTTACTAATATTTTTATGCTCATCCCATGGTTTTGAAATGTTTTTCATAGTATATAAGAAATTTTAAGGGAAAGGAACTTTTCAGGATGATTTATATCAAGAAAAGAACTGTTGTTTTATTTAAGGAGTTTTATTATTTGTGAAAAAAATTGGATAGAGTAGAAGTGTCTAATTTGTAATTTTTGAAATATAATGTATTAGTTAAAACCTAATTCTCTAAAACACTATACCTTACAATATCCTCAATATGGATTATTAACTTAATTCAATACTATGTATTGTTTATGGTTTGGTCCTTATAGTTGGTATCAAAAGTCGGTTTAGATAACATTTGAGGTTAGGGTGTTATTTAAGAATAATAGAAATAACCATAATGTATATAATATTATAAAGAGTAAAATTTATTTTAAAAAATTCAAAGGGTTTAAGATAACATGAATAAGTATATCTTAGTGGTTAAACTCCTTATAAGATATTATATGACGATTTAACTAATATACTCCCACTGACCATTTTGGTTTTAGTAAATGGATAGATTTAGTAGGAACCAAAGTAAAAATGGATGTGAATAGAACATTGACAGTATTATAAGTAAGAAACTGAAATAAATGGGAGCTTCAATGAGATCTCATGTGGTTATTATCAACCAAATATATGGATCCATGATTAACCACCTTAACCAAGGTGATTTTATAAGGAATTGTATATGCGAGAAACAAATCCCTATGAATGGTCAGGTAATAATCATGAAGGTAAGTATATTAAAAAACCCATGTGTCAAGGATGTGGAACAAAACACCTTGAAAAATGCTTCAAATGGATAGGAAGATGCGATAGACATGGTAATGAAGGTTATAAAGAAAGAACTTTCCATGGAAAAAGGAAGCTTTTAGTTAACTCTAGGAAAGGGAATGATGTTATTTCTAAGGGATCAAATAAATGTTTTATATGTGGTGTGCATGGTCATTTTAAAAATATATTTCCTATGAAGAAGGTTCAAAAATGGGATCAGTAGGACCATAAAAATATATTTTTACCAATACTTAATTCCATTCCAATCAAGGATGAGGAAACTTACAATGACCAATGAAAGGTATGGATTTTTTCTTAGTTGATGTTTTTAAATTATTCAATCTTGGGATATGATTGATGATTTTGTTTTTAGTAAATAAGTATTACAGAATAAGTTTGGATACAGTGGTTAATGGATCATTAATAACATTAAAGGAGTAAAAATACTACTTATAAGGGATTCAAGAGTAATGCTATGTTTTTGGATGATGAAATGCTTAAAAATATTAAGGCTCTATTGATGATGGGATTAATTTGGAAGATATTTTTCTAGTGTGTGAAAACTTGAAGATTGATATGTGAAAATGTTATTCAAGGAAGTTTTATCTTTTCTTTTTCGGATATACTTATAATGAACCATTTTCATTTATATGATCCTCTAATTTGTAGAAATTATTGAATATTACTTTATGGGATGAAAATGTGAGGTATGAGATAAAATTTGTAGTTAAAATATGTTATGGTTATTTTGAGGAATTTATCTCATTTTTGGGAATGCTATAAAAATATATAGTTTTTGAAAAAGGAAATCATGCAGACCATGAGGAAACCTATTGCTTCAGACAAAGCTGCAAGAATCGAACCCACAACCAAAGAGTGATTGGGATTTCTCTCCTACCATTAGACTACGTGAAGTACCAGGTTATTATGACTAACTTTTTTTAGTTAGATGATTTTATTGATCAAGAAATGTTGATGTTGGGAAATTATGTTTCATCAAATGGATATCCTTAGTATAGAACAATTATTTCGAAATTTAGTGATAAAGGTAATTTTGGAAGACACTCTCTCTTTTGGGAACACTTTATGCTTACAGAAAACAGAATATTGTGGGATCTCATTTGTGGATTAATGGTTGAAATTTTATTATAGAAGAATATATGTTTTTATTGTTGAAATATAGAAATTTGGGTTATTTATGAAAATGATTAACCATTCATAGAGAATATGTGATAGGTTAGTTAATCTTTAGAATGAGACGTTAAGAGTATTTGATTTTATTTGATTATAAATGTTAAGATTTAATGTGGTAGACTATGTTATTAAATCTTTCTGTGTTTTGGGATACAATATTAGTTTGGGTTACATTGAAAATTTTTAACGATAGTTGTTTAGTGAAAGGACTTTACTGAACTTTCAGTTTTGTTTTTTGAATTCTGGGGAGTAAGAGTAGTATTTATTTTTATATAGAATTATCCTTTTTGGGGATTATCTTATCTTCTTATAACAATTTTTCCATGGGTTAATGTCTAAAGACAATGTAAATATATATTTTATATTTTTTGGATTATGTGATTCTATAGAAGTTGATTCTTGCACTTTAGGTGTGACCAAGTCATCCTTATTACTCATCTTTTTGTGAAACATGAGTTTTTTAGAAAAATATTAAAGGATGAATCTCTACTTGAAATGTAAGTATATTTCCTTATGTATTTAGTAAATCTCATAAATAAATTCCAAAAATTTATTAAATAAAACATAAAACAATGACACTATCTATTTAATTTTATTACTAGGAAACCAAAGACTATTTAACCTATCACAAGTTTGTGGTTTTCTGTTGGTTAACTTTTTCATGATCATGTTTTCTATCACTCTCCATCACAACTTGACACTTAGTATCTCCTCCATATCCATTTTTTCATTGAATCCTAATATGAGTTATCTCAGGTGACATTTTTCACTTCTCTTTATTTATTTTAAAGGGAAAGATAAATTGACACTTTTTCCGATGTGGTAAATTCAATGATGTTTTCGAGAACAATTTTAAAATTGGTCAGATGATATTCCCAAAAGTGGGGAATGATGAAAAATCTGAGGTAATTAATGAATATGATTTTTTTTTCATATTTATCAATATTTGTGAATTAAATATTAATTTCACTTTAAAGGGGATTCTATGTTGGATGGAATACTTGACACACAACAATGGGTTTCTCCGAAATATCATGCTCCACACAATGCTGAGTTATACTGCAAAAAATATAATATTATAATATTATTTTAAATGGTAGTTAACGTCTAGCCGTTGTATTGGTGGGAATAAACATAAATAACTACAATATGATTATACATATTTGTTAAATGTTTTCACTTTTATTCAAATAATTTTAGAGGCTTAAAATGTGAATAAATACAATTGGATGATACATGTCAGAAAATATTTTATTTACCATGGTTAAAAGGTAAATGTGGTAAATAAGGGTTAAAATATAAAATTATAATAATATTATATTACAATAACACATGTAATAAAATTAATTGATGATACATGATACACCATGGGAACCCTTGGTACTATTTTGGCACCCCATTGAGTCACATGTAAGTGAAAATGACACTTAATAAAAATTAATTTAATGTTAAGGAAAATGTAACGTAAACAGATATCTCTTAGTAATTTTTTATAATGGGTTATATAAGTGATATTTTCGACTATAAATATTAATTAGAAAAACAAAAATATTTCATACATAATGGTATTTTTTTTATAATTTTTAAACAGCATATAAATAATTTTTTTATAAATCAATGATGATGTAATGGTTATCTCATTAATGAATGTTTTAAATAAATGGGATTATAATTATTACAATAAAATTATTTTGAAACATTTTATTCCATATAAGTATATTTTGGATGCATATAACTTGTTATATTTGAATTAATGTAGTTTTTTCTAATGAATAATGTTTTTATAGATTTTTTTTAAATTCTTGAATTGAATAGTTTATAAATTGACATAAATGAGTTTTTAAATCAGTCAATATTTTATTAAATGATAAAATTGGTCTAAAAATATAAAAGTTGGTCAAATGAAATATATAATGTTACTAATTTCATTACTGGTACATTTTTGGGTCTCTTTTCATTTTATTGTAAATATATTAACCATATAGTATGAATATACAAGAGGACATTGTAAAAGATAAATTAGTTAACTGAAGGTTAAAGCAAAAAAGATAAGGTTTTTTATGCCGTAAACTTGTCTAAAAACCATTTTATGAGATTATTTAGAAAAATAATAACCTTATATTTCAATTAAATGGTTTGGGAACATTTTTAAATCTAAATTCACTTTATAATAAAATAATATTTTGAAACATTCCTAAAGTGCCCCTCCTCCCCCTTATAAAAAACAATCAACTCTAATCCTTACTCACACCTGTCAATCCCCCTTGAATCATCCAAACTATTCCAAATTAAGCTAAAAAATCTATATGTTCCACTTATAATCCTTAACATTGGAGAAGGCACTTTAATAAAGCCTTTTGGTACAAACTAAATGGAGTTATCCAATTTAAATGTAACGTCTTCTCTGAAATTCTTTTCATTTATTTTTCTTCTCTAAGCCCCTAAAATATATTTATTGAATTATTTTATAACAACAAAATTATTATAAACATAGTAGGATATTTTTATGTGATGTATTGTATGTACACATCCACACACCACTATCTAATGGATACGAACATACTGTTTCTACGGACGACGAATTACTATCTCACGAAATGATGATTGTTCAATTATCTCCTACATCCTCTTATGGTAACCATTAATATTGAAATATATTTTTATTTGAAATATATTTTATTTATATTGACTTTATTCTTATGTATTTTTAATTTATATCACACTTTTATGTTTTCAATAATGGGTAAAAATGATATTTTCATTTTAGGTGGTGCGGACATCCGCCCCTTAAATGTTATATGAGGCATCAATGCCATACATAGAACGTATAAAGGCTGGAGTTACTGAAATTATATATTATGTTTTATTGGAATTATAATATACCTATTCATAATTAATTTTTCATTCCATTATATATGAAATAGTAATGAAAGTAGCGTTCATACGTATGTACGGCTTACCGTCTCCATGAACGATGCATTTCATTTCTTATATCTTAATGTTATGTACTATTATATATATATATATTTCATATATATGTTATATATGATATCTAAATCATTAATATAATTCTAGAGATAATGTATTTTTGACCACGTGGAAACCTTGTAATTACAAGAAGCTCATTTTTGACTCAAGTACCAAATATTTATAAAACAATCGTTATTAACGTAAATGATTATGTAATGTTTATAACATATAAATATGTAATATAAAAGGAATAATAAACATTAAAATGGTTCTTAATAAATTATAAATTAACTTTAGTTTATTATTTTAATGATTAATGACTAAAAAAGTCAATTCTGACATGAAGTATGGGGTTTTCATCTCACTTTTTATTCCCGTGAGATTCATGCTATATTTTCTACTATTTCCTTTTTGTGGTGTATTTACTACCCATTATTGTATTTATTGTATAATATATTATATTTTATGGGTATTTACATCTTTATTGTATTATCCTTATTTCATGTGGTGTATGTTTCAAATGTTACCAAATCGTTTAGGGAACCTTTTACTCTCCTCTTCTAATCAAGGACTTCTTTGATGTTATGTCTTATAAATTTCCATTTTCTTATGTTGGGATATGTTATCCTATATCCTTATTTATCTAAATTTTTTGTCCATGTTATGAGAGACCCTTTTCTCTCTCATCGTTTCATTTTCTGAATATTAAAATGTTGTTGTTAGGCTATCGAATTTCTATAAGAGAGATCTTCCTAACCCAATTTCTATTCTTTAGGTCAAAATTCTACATCTTGATTATGTCATAATATGAATGTGTGTGATTGAAATATAGTTGATTTACACATAATATACACATATATTGTGTCTGTTAGTATTTTTTGCACGTAATTATGTCATTTATTTTTCCTTAACCTAAATATATGATCTTTCTTCGAGACTTTGTTTCAATTTACATTCCATTGAGAATTATTTGTTGTTATAAAACAATTCAATTTTATATGGTGTATATACATCCCATTGAAATATTATATCGTGAATCTCTTTATTTTAATTATATTATAAGCTTTTATTAGTGTTATTTCCCAATAATTTTTATTCAAGCGTCTCTTATTTGGTTAGGAACTCTTTAACAAAAATACTGTTTTAAACGATTTAAATATTTATTCATCCAAATATTTATCATTAATGTATGTCTTTTAAAAAAGGTTCTATTAATTTATTTATATGGACATGAATGTTTTTAAATTAAAATTTCATTCAAAATCTTCACAGTGGTATGAGACAATTTGATTCAAAAAACTATTAATTAAATGTTTTAATTGGTTTTGAAAATAGTTTGATAAAGCATTGATTATGTTAATATATTGAAATGATATACTGTGATTTAAATGTGGAAATATTATAATTCCATTATTCTTATTTTATGTGTTTTGAATATGTTACGGTTATTTGGAATTGTTTATGTTTATAGGTGGTTCCCTGATTAACCTAGGGCGGGTGAGCCCGAGATAGCTCTCCAATGCATTGTGTAACATGACAGAGGTAAACGTTAATGTTTATCCTAAGAGATTTAGGGAATATAAAATTATGGGTATTCCTATGTAACTCCCTATGTAGATGTGAAAGCTACAATGTATGTATTTTAAGGATACCGTAATTTATGTTTATGATTTATTATTTCCATGTGTTATTTATAAAACATATGATTTTGTGTGGTATGTTAAAGATTGAAATGTATGATTTCATTAATATTTTTGTATTGATAGAGTAATTTTTTCTTTCCTTGTTTTATAACCCTTACATATTTTTTTTATGATCATACTATGTTTTTGAATTTTTTTTCAGAGGGTATATGAAAGGTTGAGAGAAATGAATAATTCATGAAAATTTATATCAAGAAAAGGAGACTTGTTTTATTTATTGAGTATTATTATTTGTGAAAAAAATTGGATAAAGTATAAGTGTCTACATTGTATTTTTTGAAATTAGATGTAATAGTTACGGTCTAATTCACTACAACTCTAAACCTGAAAAGATCATAAATGTGAATTATTAACATAATTGAAGATTATTTAATGTTTACGGCTGTGGCCTTATATGAAATCATTATTTCTAGGATTCTATTATCGTAATGTGGTAATGTACATACTAATATCATCCCATTTACACATTCTAAATGAATAATTATGATGGATAATATATGATGCTTCCTCAAAAAAATTCACATATTAAAAAACCAAACATATGGAAACATAGTTTACAATTTCTTACTTCATATTATATAATTAATGATTTTTCTTCAAATTAATCTACATATTTCTGCTACAAGGGTGTATAGAGACATTTTTTTCTGATTATCAACCAGAAATTCCCTTATTTGATTTTAAATACATGCAATTATTATTCTATTTCTAAATTTTGGGACTATAAATTGAGAAATAAAAATCTACAAATTTCCATTCATGCACAAGTTTAATTTTATTATGATGTTTTTATTCATCAAATAGATAAATTATTATATTATTTAATAAATATTTGTTTCCAAAAAGAAGATTAATTATTGATGTATCCCCTTATTTATTAATTCTCATATCAATCATCACTAGGTCAATGAACATAGGATAAATCTCAATCTTAATTCGGGTCAGAACTCTATGATCCATCTAACTCAATGCATTCACAACCTTATTTTATTTCCCTAGGTGTAGATTATTGAGATATCACAATCCATGACTTTATCAAGCCAAATAATTTCTTTTATATTTATCACTTTCTAGTAGAAGATTAATTTATGATTTTATGATATGTATACATTTCAAATATTTCACAATTGAGAAAATTTCTCAAAATATTCAAGTAAAATATCACAAATTCCATCTCACGCATAGAGGTTGGGTCGTTCTATTCATTAATCTCTAATTATCTTGATTCATATTCAATGAAATTATCATTTTTCATTAGAAAATTACTAATAACATTTTTAATGATTCAATATATAACAAAAATCCATCACTTCTAGATAAAAGAGTGAAAATTAAATCATCATATAATTTATCATTTTGGTCATCAAAACATCAATCACATTCCATTGTCCAAAAAAGCATTACCCCTTTATGTGTGTTATTAGTTATTGAGTTATTAAATTGGGAGAAATATAGAATGAATCACAAATAGTAACTTACTAGACAAATGAAAATATACACACTAGTTATCTGAATTTTGTGTCTTTGTATGGTCAAAAGAGATTCCATTTTTGGAGATAATATGTCCATTAAAATAAAAAGAAAAAAAAGAAAAAATCAAACAAACAAAATTTACCAAAAAAAAATTTCCTTATAAGAGTCTCAATAATGATTTGAATGTGATTATCAAGGTTCTCATAGCATTTAGAATACACCATGATAACATCATTGAATACCACAAAAAATTATCAATATATTCATTCAATCGAATGTCTATTACATAAATAAAAATATATGGTTCGTTAGTTAGTCCAAATTGATTTACAATAAAATCACAATGTCTATACATTGTTAGAAAATTTGGCTTTGGAACGACTTCTATATTTACACTTAATTGATGATACTCAGAACAAATATCAATCGTGGAATAATAATGGGGTTGATAAAGTAAATAGAATATGTTTTCAATGTGAGGAAGAGGAGACCTATTCTTTACCATAATAACATTAATGTACACCTAATCAATACAAAATCTCATGGATAAATCTATCTTATTATTGAATATAATAGGGGGTCCCTATGATGAAAAACATGGGAGAATAAATACCATATCACCCAAATAATCTAGTTGTTTCTTCAAATCCACAATTTTGAAAGTGTCTCTTCTACAGGTTGTTTTTGATATTGTTAGTTAATTAAGGATTAAATAAATGGAATGATCAACTTTGTGATATAGGTGATGTTCCATTAATTATTCATGAAATACATCAAATTATTCATGTAAAATAGGTAAATCATCATTTTAATGATTACCTTATTCATAGGTACAATATTTTTTCCCTTCTACCCCATGAAATTAATTCATTATAGCTAGTGTGGGTAGAGATAAATAAATAAATATATATATATATATATATGAATAAGATGATGATGTTTCTGCTCTAAGGATACAGAATTCTACATATTCCTCACAAATCATAATGACTTTCTTATTGCAATAAATTTTTTCATAATATTTATAATGTAATTACTGACCAAGGATTATATGAATTTAAACAATAATAATGGTAAAAATTAAATAAATAAATCATGGTTATGTGTCACAATGTAGATTTCCCAACACATATTTGTTTCAAGGAGATATCCATTCGTTGTTTTGACTAGAAAACCCATTATTAAATAAAAAGGTAAATGTCTAAATTTTTTAGAAAATTATGTATATAAAAAAGAGTATGATGATAAAAAATCAAATAAGGCATTCAGTATCTTTAAATATATGATTAATGTACATTCCACCACATTATCATGTAATTATACCTCAGTTTTTCTTTCCTCATAAGCTTGACCATCCCCCCTTGGCCTCTTCTTTGTTTGATTCCCTTTACTCTTGGGGTATTATTTTTCATAGTTTCCCATAAAAATTATGTATAATAACTGAATATTAGTGTTTCAATTAATTCCATTTAATTAATTTACATGATGACCTTTATCTATATACATATAAAAAATCCCTATCATATCAAGAAATTCCAAGGGTGATTTTTTTACACAGTCATCACAAGGTGGAAATTGAATCATTTGATTATTGTATGACACATTCCCTTTTTCTTGGTGTCTAGAGGAGATCTTATTATCTTAGTTTCCCATTAATATTTATTATATTGATACTTCCTTCTCAATATTTATATCACGTAAAACAATTTCATTATATGATGGAAAATTTTGGGACCCCTGTTCCATCTTGTGACATTGAATAATCAATTCAATAGATTTTTTATCTTGAAATATGTGTTGTGTATGTAATATGCATCATAAAAAACTAACTTTGAAAAGGTAGGTTCATTATCCCTAGAACACTCTTCATTAATTTATCTTAATTTAGTGAACATTCTCTTCGTCTTTACTTATTTCTCATAAGGGAATGTTTTTTCAAAGAATGTTTCCATTAGATATTTACTTTCCATGTGTTTTATTTCTTCATCCTCTATAGTATTCTAGAGAAACAACTTCTAGTGATCCTCATTAACTTTGATACAATACACTTCATGTGTAATCATTTCATTTTTATTGCATCCCAATGTCTTAAATATCTGTTCTATAGAGTTAATCTGTTACTCATCTTTACTTGGATTATTAGTCCCCATAAATTATGGGGGATTCATTTAAATAAATCATTAAAAAATATGATAATCTCATTATGTAATAGGATTCTTCATTCGGGAGATGTTTTTTTCATAGAATGATTTTGATTTCCTAATATCTCTCTCATTTATTCCATTCCAATACTACCTATATTAGATTCATCATTAGAGAAATCTCAACATTTTCCCCGAGTGTTAATAAAATTTGTCATCCAATGTTAAATCTATAAATATTATAATATACTATATTTGTTAATAAAATTATGAAGATTAAACCATAATTTATAGTTAAAAATTTGGTGCAACACATTAAATAAATTAATACGTATGCGTTATTAATCTCAAAATCAAAAAATTTAGTTTCTTTGATGACATATTTACCTTAGAATCGTTCATAATAGGGTTTTAAGGGAGATTTAAATTTTTCTAAGCATATCTCATGGGAGTGTCAAACTATATGAGTAGTAAGGAAAATTTTCAGGTACTAAGTTACTCCTGATTCAATCCAAATTCCCTCAAGTCACTGTTATTAGCCTTATTTACATTTTGTCTAGATCAATTTCTTAATGTAGTATCCAAAAAAGGATGTGTTTCTCTAATGAACACATTAATTAAAATACTACAAATATATTAATATTTTTTTTCTATAATTATCCCCAAATTATATCTCAAGGTTATGTTCCCTAAAATATGTTTTACTACAGAAAATTTTCAAGGTTTCTACAAAAACTACATGGTTAACATCCATAATGGACCCTAACCCAGTAGCCCAGAGCAAGTTAATTGGATTATTACATTGGAAATAATATGGGAATCAAATCTTAAAAGACAAAAAAGTGTAGTAGTTTTAGAAAACTAGATTACAGAAAAGATACCAATTTAATTTTGGGAAATGAAAATAAAGTGTAACAAAAGAAAAGTCTCAGAATACTTGAAACACATTACAAAAAATCATGTTCCAGCTCGGATAAAGAAAAAATATAACGGTGATCTAAAATTCTCAGAAAGGGTTAAATATAATCGATGAAATAATGAATAAATGATAATAATAAATATATATAGTTATATCAGTAAACATAAATTCAATATAAATACATGGATAATGAATAATCAATATAAAAAATTAAATAAATGATTTTTTTATTTATTAAAAATAGAATGAAATCTATCCGTTGATAATTTCATAGAAATTTTTTTATGTAAAATAAAAATAACTAAATTACAAATGATATAGATGCTAAATTTTAATACCCCATGTCTCCCAACTACATCAAACCTTTAGCATCAAGACCATTGATATGATAGTTTAAAAACATGCTGGGTAAAATCTCATCTAATTTGGAAAACTGATTCTTCTCATTATACTGTGGATTCATCAAGGTTCTTGTATTACCTTATAAATTCCTGCCTTTTTATTACATAACTTTTAATTACATTGTAGATACAAATGCACTTTAAATGTTTTTCTTCTTGGAAATATTGTACATAATACATGAAAAGTATATAAATTATTATAATTCCCTTGAAATGGTTATTCATAGGTTCATCTGATGTACATTTTCTATATCTTATATCTTGTATATATACATAAAAAATAAAGGGGTGATCATGAGTCCTTTTTAGGGAGAACAATTTACATTTTATCTTGATACATAACAATAAAAACATAAGGAATAGAATTATGGCATGAAAGAAGGAAAATGAGGCATATAATAATAAAAATCCTTGATTCAGTACAGTGAAATGTAGCTACAAAATTCAATTTGTTCAATCATAATAATATCACTAAAGTTATTCACCAAGGTGTCGTAAATGAAATGTACCACGATTATTTACAAGGGTATCGTAAAAAATTTCATCTATAGATATTAAATTTATTCCCCAATTAATGAGAGCACTATTAAGAAAACCCTTCATATGTATTAATTATTATGATCCACTTAGAACATTATTAAACATTTAATAAATAAACCATTGGGAAAACAAAATGAGTTTTTTACGAAAATCAAGGTGTTCTAAAAGTTCTTAATGAAATGAGAATTATATTATTTTTAGGTAATAAAAAGGGAATTTTCATTTATTATGTTCATATAAACGAAGAGGATAAATAATATTTACATCTAGTATTACACCCCTAAAACAAAAATGTATTTGGGTATTCAAAAAAAATGAAATAGAATTTTTTTAGTAGAAGAATGAAATTTTGAGGAGTAAATATGGCAACATAACGTGTATAAAACATGGTTTTAGAAAATGATAAAATGGGTGGTGAAATGGGTCACCCATTAATAAAAAATAATTATGCAATAAAGGTATGATAAAAATCATTATATAATAGAGTGAATATAACCTTTAGAATAAATATTAAAAAAATTGGTTCTTGAATTGAAGAGAAAAGAAGGATAATGACCTTACCTTAAAGAGTTACTCTTAAAAAACTAGTATTGGTACCTTAGGGGTTTGATGAGACCTTGTAATACCTCCTTAAGAGGAAAAAATATTATATCATCATGGAGGATTGATTATGAATGAATTTAAAGGGAGATATGGGTGGGTATTTGTAGAAATAGTCGATGATTTTGTTTTATTAATTTAAAATTTTCCCTTGGAAATCTAGGTTGTAGAAAATGAAAAACAATTAGATTTCCCAAGTATTATGACCATTTTTTTGGAAATTTGGGGAATTGATTATGTTATTTTAACAAAAATAATCGAGCATCATTTTTTCCCACCCTTGTTAGGGTAAATATATGATTAAAAAAATGTTTTTAAAGACAACTCTTCCATTTTAGCCATTCGAAAGTAACTTATAGGTTTTGAAATTGATTAAAATATATTAAAATAATTAATAATAATAAAATAACATGTTTTAGTATGTGGATTATTTTTACTAAACTATTACTCGATAATGAAATAATTATGAATTTGTTAAACATACTATAAACCTCAAACTATATTTTTACTATTAATAGAAAAAAATAATTTTAGAAAATTATTATCTATTCCCCCAAAAATAATTTTGATGTGATTATTTATGAAAAAAGATGTTTATTTTATCATAATAATTCAATATATGATAATTTTAACTTTTAAATATAAACATACTTATTTATTATAAAAATAGTGGGTTGGTAAGGCACAACAAAATTTCTAAGACCTCAAATTTTCATGGACATAAAAAAATTATTTTATCATTTCAATTCAATTAAGAGTGTTTATAATAAACTCTTTAATTTATGAAAATTTTATTCATAACTCAATAGTTTATTATAAAAATTTATATATTTTCTGAGTAGTAAAATTTGTTTCTAAAAAATAAATGGATCAGAATCTTTCTCAATTGAACCTATATTTTATGATGAAAAACTACTCTAAAATAGAGTTGATTGAATAAAATTATTATTTATATAGAAGAAATAAAATTTAGGTATCTAAGTCTTGTAAACATAACCCCTTATAACACCTATATACAAATGATGGGTATGTTTTGTGATGGTGTTAGATTCATTGGATGGCTTAGCTAACCTCAACCATGTGGTAATTTTCCCTAATATTAAGCTCTATAATAGGTAATTCTTTCAAGATTCACATGTTAAAGCTCAGTTTGGGATTTGTAATGGGAGAACCCAAGTGACCCTACCTCCCTCTCATTTTTTTGGAAAATGGGCTTTTTACAGTATTACTCTACTAGAAGAGGCCATCAATTCTTCTTTCTGTATTAATTATCCATTCTAAATTCTACTTATAAACTCTAGTTATAACGTTAAAATTATTACCAAGAGTATAATTCTCAATGGTCATACTGACCAATAATTTAATAATGGTCAAATCACAGTGGTCATATTTCTCGTTATTCACTATATATACCACATTTTATAATGAGATATTGTATTTTTTTTTGTATAATATATTATTACACACATTTTTAGAAAAAGATCATTAAAAAAGTCGAGGTTGTTACATTCTTCCCCACATAAGAAATTTATTCCTTGAAATGTCTTATCATTATCCCAATAGAGGAATGATATGGTTAATTCAGTCTCATTATTTTCAATATTCTAGAATTTTGTTTTCTTATTTAAGGTTCCTCTAAAACACTTTGATGAGGTGTATAATATTGTTGCTTAGAACCTGGTCTCTAATGTCCAAGATCACTTCCAAATGATTCCAATAAGAGATTCCATGTTCCAGTTCTACTACATCCAGATTGAGTACATGTGAAAGGATAGGTATGTACTAAATCAACTGAGATTTATGGAACACATTAAAAACATGAACTATATTTTTTGGAACTGAATGCTGATAAGACACGTCTTCTTTTTGATGAGGTATTTAATAGGTTCCAACGTACCTAGGGAAAATCTTTACTTTCATCCCAAAATGCATGACTCTCTTCAATGGTGATATTCGAAGGAATAATTTTTTATCAACATCAAAGTCCATGTGCCTTTAGTGGTTGTTAACATAGCTCGTTTTCTAACTCTGGGAATATTTTATATGTTATTTGATGGGATTATCCCATTCAATATACTCTTAGACAATATCAATCCTAAATAGCCTTCTCTCACCAAATTTATCTCAAGACGTATGATTTATACATCTATTCCCATATAAATCTTCATATAGTTACATTTTAATATTAAGTGGATGTTATTATTGTACGAGAACACAATTAATGCGAGGTGTTGATACCATCCATATTTAAATTTTATTATGCATATTATTAGCATTTCGTCATGTGTATAAAAAATCCATTTATATTCCTATTAGTTTGGGGGTGATAGGCCATTATGAATTTCAATTCACTATTTAGAATTTTTTCCGACTTCCCTAGAATTTTGATGTGAACCCTGGATCATAATCAGAATCGATTGAAAGTGGAACCCCATCAAACATTTCCACATTCTTTTTGTTTATCATAAAATATGTTCAATATAGAAATACTCTCAAATAGAGATAAAATGGGAAGTCTTGGTGAGTTGATACATTATAAACCATATGACATTCTTTCCATTGGATTTTATTAGGATACTAGTGACAATGTACATTGTGATATTTTTCTATTTCCATTTTGGAATGGGTAGTGGTTGTAGTTTCCCTTTAGGAAGTTATTGTTATGCCTTCACTTGTTAACACACCAAGAACCTTGTAGTGTATTAACAAATCTCTCTTTTCATGTTTTCACAACAATAATGATCATGAAAGTCCCTATACATTTTTTTTGGTTCCATGAAGTATAAAAAATATCAAGGTATCAGATTCAAGCATCAACGACGTCTTTATTTCAAGAACATTAGGGAAACATAGCCTTGTACCAATTTTGTTACACCATCTTAATCAATATGGATCTTAGAAAATGTCCATTTGTTCACATCCTCTATCTATTTTTATAATGAAGGATCTTCTATTTGATAATTCTTGATATTATCCCGTAATGATGGTGGAGAAATCATTTTTTGATAGATTTTACAATGTACCTTCCCTAAGGATTATCATGTCCAACCTTACAATGTCCTTGATTAATGGATCCCCACGAAACCATAACATTTTATAATAATATGGTATTTTCTACATAATGAATTAGTGCAATTTTTTTTGTTATTTGGGGTGATAATAAATTGAAATGTTATAGTACTTTAGAGGTTAAAACCATCTCATATGTCTCATATTCAATACCTTATGTGTGAAAGTATACTTCAATCATTCATGATCTGTGTAAATATCTCATTTTCCCTATTAATATAGTTCCTTTATTTAATCAATGAGAAACCCATAGAATCTTGCTCCAGGTCGTGCATATGATAACTATGCTCAAGGGGATATTAGTACTGAGATGCATAGGAAATCACCTTTAAATTGTTCATAAGGGAACACCCAATCCCTTTCATTGATGCATCAATAAAAATAATGAATCCCTCTTCAATATAGGGTAGAGATAACACATGTGTGGTAACCACTCCCTTATTTAGATATTGGGGAGATTCTTCAAAATCCATTTCCTAGATGAAAATATCCCCTATTTTAGTTAACATGGTTAGCCGAATAGAGAGTAATGAAATATTTTTTACAAACCTCCTATAATATCATAAGAATCCATGGAATATATGAATCTCAGATTCCATTTTACGATTATCCCACACCATTAAAAATATTCTCTTGGTAGTGTCAAATAATATTTCTTTATAGGCTACAATATTCCCCAATAAAATAGATTTTGGTAACCAAAATTATCATTTAATGAATTTTAAAAATAGAATATCTTTATTAAGAGTATAAAATAAAAAACATATATAATCTTCATTATCCTCATGATAGTTGTAATAATACATAATATCATTAAAAAACTAAATTTTATTATCATGGTAGTCCTGAAATACTCTATTAATCATATAAATAAATATATATGCAGAATTAGTCCTTCTATAAGGAATAAAAACAAACATATAATGTCTATATATTGATCAGAAGTAAATCATTTGAATATATAATTTATTCCCCATCAATTGGTGATAACCAGGTCACTGATAAATATTGGAGAAGAACTGGAACCTGTGAAGTTGGTCAAATAAATCAGCTGTCATTTATATAGTGTAGTTATTATTCACTATGATCCCAATATGTTCTCTATACTCTATGAATATCCGCATTGATCCATCCTTCTACTTCAGAAATTGAATAAGTTATCTTTAAGGAGACACACATCTTCAGATAAACTTCTTTTCCAATGGAACTTGATGTGGTTTCCTTAATTCTCGTACCTTAACATTTTCTTGTCTATATGGGGTCTTTGATATAATCTGGGATACATGAATGTGTTCCAGGGATAAATCTACATCCCTTTTTGGGGGAGGTCCAAGTAAATCATTAGGAAATACATTATTGTTATCTTGAATGATGGGGAAATTTTCTATAAATATACTTTCATTTCCTTCTCCTTATATATGGATCATATCCACAACGAATGATAAGAGACGTTCTTTTTTATAAAGATCTTTTTGGGATATCTGTCTTTTGAAAATAATTGTAGTTTTTCCATTCAATACTGTAGAGACCCGAAGCTTGACGTACATTGACATTACATTACATTTGCGGAATACTTAGTACATAACCAACACACACACACAAGGATCGTAATAGTTTAGAGTCTTTGGAAACTCGGAATATAATATTCTAAACCTAGTGAAAGATCTTCAAAATATCCCATAAAGATCTTCTTTTTTTATACCTAAACATTTCATTATATCCCGGGGAAAAGTAAACATAAAAGGGTGAGATCAAATGCTCAGTAAGGGTAAACAAAAGAAATATCAATCACATCCTATACATAAGCACATAACTTTTGGAAATCTTAACCTGTAAAAGAGATCATAATTTCATAACATGGGATAAGTCATGGCAGTGAAATGTAATCACAATAATCATAACATAAAACATAAAACATTGTGTAATACACATATAATCATAGAGAATCATTTCTTGTTTGTCAAGACTCATCGCCAAGACTATCTTAGTGGACAAAGTACCTTTCTGAACCGAGTCACCCTCGTTTCAGTCCTGTTTCACTGAACCGGTATACCCTACCATTCCAGCCATGTCTATCTCATGAGATATAAAATCTTTACCCAATGCATTGGAGGGAGATATAGGTCCCACCAATCTCATAATGATAGCATTATTATGTGTGCCACAAAATAAACAGACATCATTCATAATAACCCAATAAATAAAATGGGTTTCATAAACATCATGCCATCATAATCCATAAACAATGGATATCATTTTGTCATAAGAAAATGGAAACCATTTAAATCATAAAGACATTTTACTTGAAACATACACATCAAATAATGTCTTCTTAGATGGAAAATAGTTTTGAGAAAAACACTTGAAATGAATTCTTGAGGAAAATATACTTTCTTCTTTAAAATCATTTTCTTTTCACAAAACTTCATGAAATTTTAAAAGATAAGGGTTTTGTTGAAAATAATCATGCAATGTTGTGGAGGAAGCTTCTTGAAAATGAGGTGTTATGAAAACCGTAAAAATCCTTTCACGCCGTATAAGTTAAAAATAACATTCTCCTCGTACTTTTTTCGGAAAAGACAAAAAAAGTACCTTATATGGTAACCAAAGGAAAGATTCCATTCATACAATGTGGTAAAAAGTCAATAAAGGGTAAAAATGACTTTAAAAATTCATGTAAGAATGGTAAACATTTTATAAAAACATTTTTAGAAAACATGGTCATGGATGATAAACGTAACCCCAGTAAATACTTACGTATAAGCAATCTCGGATAAAAATGAGATTGAAAATTTATCCCTTACCTTAGGTCCGATTTGCTTTGTAAGTGTCCAAACCTCCTGTATAATGATTTAAATAATGTCACTGACTTGTTACAGAATCATATTCATTGTTATGATATCATATATGGTTCACTTATGACTTTATATTACCCGTTCTTTTGTAAATTCCATGTTAAAGAGGCGTTTTGGGTAAAATCGTTTCATTTATTGTAGGTGTTTGGACTTGTTGTTCTTGACATTATTATTACTTATATCATGATTTACTTACTTCTAGAATATAAAACATGATTTATATATCATATATATTCTGTATATATATATATATATATAATATATAGATAAATGAAATGAAACACACCGTTCATGGGGACGGTAGTCCGTACGTACGCATGAACGCTGTTTTCCATTCCTTATTGTCTTGAATGGATGTAAGTAGATGAAATAAATATATATTCATCAATCCAGTAGATTTAACATGTCATATATTTCATTATTATTCATTATATATACTTTATAATCATTCTGGACTGGTTAACATGGATAATGAATCTCATTGCGTCGTGGAGACGGTAGTCCGTACGTACGCACGAGCGATGATATCATTTCCATAATTATTGAATTGAATTGGATTGGATGATACAATATAACTATGTATATTTATTATTTACATCATAATACCCATCCATGTAAGGTGTAGGTGGAAAAGCATATTACACCACGACGTGGAGACGGTATTCCATACGTACGCACACGTGGTGATTTCGTTTTTCGTAGGATGGATAGATGGTGAAATAGGGTTTTTTCATACTTATAAGAACATATCAGTATATGAGTGATACTGATTTTATTACTTCATAATGAAACAACATAAGAAGAAGGAGTGGAAGAAGAAATAAAGGTGAAAGATTCGGTAACGGAAATTACCTCTTCTTTGAAGCGCCTCTTTGAGACCTCCTCTTAGGGCACTAAAATTGGACTTTGAGGAAGACCAGAACCTCTAGGATGTTTCTAGGGAAGTGGAGAAGAGATTTTGGTAGGGGTTGGCCGATCTTGAATGCTCAAAGTTGTGTGAGGAAGAGAGGGAGGAGGTGTCCATTTATAAGAGAGGAGAGGGGCACCTTTGGAATAACAAAAAATATTATTTTATTATAAAGTCAAGTTCGGTTTTAAATAGCTCAAAATTGATTTATTTCGAGGCTAAGGTGGGGATGGGTAGAAATCCTCTCATCCAATATAATTTATACAAGTTTAGGTTCCTATTTTAACCTTATCATTTAGATTTAACATTAAGTTAAATAATTTTACTTTTACCGTGTCTTCTTGTGTTCTTATACGATAAGGTTAATAAACAAACTATAAGAATCCAAACGAACCCCAAATTGTTTATTATTAATATATATAACCTTATCTAAGTCATTTGGCCGAAAATTAGATTTTTAGGAATAAAATAACAATTACCAATATAATATTTGTTTTAAAAACTATTTTATGTCAATTTTGATACTATTTAATAATTCATTTTTGTGAAAATCATAAAAGAATTATTAGTTAGAACCAAGTTAATTAAATCAATAATAACATGTCATATTAACCTAGAAAATTAATGGGATTCATAAAAAGTCTCAAATTACATTTATTTTGGTGTTTATAACATCAATTATGTCAATATTTCATTAATAAGATAATTACTGCATCATCATTGTGTCATAAATAAATAAATTCATATAAATTCTAAAAAATATAAATAAAATATCATTATGTAGTAAATCTTTTTACCGTTCTAATTAATATTTATAATGAATTTATCTTATGTATAACCCAGTATTAAAAGTTTTTTAGTTATTAAACTTTGATTTTTAGCTATTTTAACTATTCATTAAATAAAATAATATTAAATGTCATAATCTAATCCAAGTGGACCTAAATGGTCATATTATATTCATAAGGTTGTTTTTGGTCGAATTACACTTATCCAATAGAATTAGTACATGTGTTAGGGTAATAGTAATATCATATTAACCCTTAGTTACCCTATTTACTATTAACCGCGTTAAAAAAAAGTAAAAAGTTACTATTCACCAAAAAATTATTTTTATCTCATTGAACCACATTTTACTTATTGATATCAACCGTGTCTGTCGGATTTTCGAAATTTCATTCACAGAAGCGGTAAAATTATGTTTTATGCAAAATTCAGTTTTTAACCTTCCACTTAGTGGTTTCGCTATTCATCAAAAATTGAAAGATTTCAGAAACATACCAAAATTTCACCCTAGGCTAATTTCGGTATTCCGAATCCAAAAATGAAGTCCATTTTGAAAAATAAAATTCACAAAATTTCAAAAAGTGGTTATTACTATTCATAACGTCTAGTTTTAATAATATTTTAATAGCATATCGTTGTTTAGCGAAACTTGGTGTTGCGTACAACACACGCTATCGTGGATGGTCGTGATTGCGTGTAATTCAAGCCAGGTCAATGATGTGTGTTGTGAAAGCTCCTTTTGGTGTAGCGTATAACACAAGAGATTAATGAAATTAAAAAAAATATTTTTCATAAAATCTCGGGGTGTTACATTCTACCCCCCTTAAAATGAATTTCGCCCTCGAAATTCGTCGGGGTTATAAATTGTTTACTACTCGAAAGTTTCTTTAATAGAAACACACATCGTAAAAAGGAATACCAAAACCAATATTTAAAAAAAAAAGTATGAAACGTAATGGTTACCCAAATAAACTAATCACTGGGTTTCCACATAGGTGAAAATATGGATATGGAAGAAAAATCTAACTATCATGTTCTGATGGAGAGTGGTAGAGAACATGGCTATAGAAAAGCCAACAATCACAAATCCATAAATTTGTGACGATCTAAGGTACCATCTGATTAATCAGATATAAGAGCACTAGGACAACATTTTTGGGTTTCAAGATCGTTTCCCTAATGTTGAAGAAATTGAATTAGAATAAATACTTACTTTATTTTGTTACAATCTCACTGTTGTTCATGCCTTGAACAATTTCCACTTCATCTATTAAATAAATGAAGTTGAATTTGTTATTCGTGAAGTGTTAGTAGATCATGTGATAGAATGACAGTTCATTCCATCTGTCTCAACCAAAAGGTTAGCAAAAGTTATTAAATATACATAAGTCATTCTATAGTGAGATTAATCATATATGGTTTCTAAAATGGACTTATACTTCATATATTATACTGCTTAATATAATAAAACTAGTTTCTAATAAACAGGGACTTCCTGTAGGCCAGTGGTAGGCGATAAAGGCCAGTCGCACTTCAGTTGTGGGTTCTATTCCCACGGCCTTGTCTGACGCGATGGGATGTCGCCCGTCCTGTAGGTTGTCCTTTTTCTAAAACTATATTACTATAACATCCCATCAATAATATGGAAAAGAAAACTTTTATCCTTAAACAATACTAACTTATGTCCAACATAATCCATTACAATCTTTAGGCTTATCCATAATACTTCAGTCCACTCTCATAATATAGTGAAACCGATTACCATAGATTTAATACCATCTTTGATCCCCATACATCATAAGATATGTCTTGTTGGTCAAATTCCAAACATTCAAAGGCCTTAATAATGTATTCTCTTGAATACCCATTGAACCATAGTGAAAACTTGAATGCAGTTAAAAGTTAACACTTTTCACATACCAAAATCCTCAAAATTCTATATACTCAAACCATGACATCACTTAGTCCTTATATCAATCATGAGCTCATGAATACTGTTAAACATTTCATTTTCTCGTTTTCCCTTCATTATGCGCATATCATCTTATTTCCAAAAATATCTCAATCACTTTGAATACCACATTAGACCAATATATAAATATTCCAATACTCCATGATACAAAATTATTTTGGAATCCCATTACATAAACACTTAATCATTCCACCACATCGTTGTCATATTCAACATCGCCAATAGTGATAGCATGTGACTTCCCTTTGTTCTTTGCCTTAAGGGGTTGCTCATGTCGATCATCACTAACCCTTGGATTAGGGCATTTATTAGCATAATGCCCCATTTCCTTGCACTTGAATCATTGAAGTGTTTGTGGTGCATTCTCTGCAGTGTTGGCTTTATTCACATCATTAGAAACCCTTTTTCCATTACTTCAACACTCAGCTACTCGATGAACTTCTTTTCCACACTTAAATCGTTTTCTAGTCCCTTTATGACAATCTCCACCATGCTTCTTTCCACACTTTTTGCATAAGGAAACATTCATCTTATTTTCACCATTATTCTGAGATTTCTCCTTGAACTCCATATTTTGTTTCCTGTCAAAACCATGAGATGGATATGTAACACCAACTTCCATTTCTACCTTGATAGCACAACGCAGAATTTCTTCATAGCTATTGAAGTCTCTTATAGCTAATGCCCTTTGAAGACTTGGTTTTAAGCCACTGAAAAATCGATCAACTTTACTTTCAGGTTGGATGATAATGCCAGATGCATACCTTGCAAGTCTTGTAAAATTCACTTCGTATATACCAACAGATTCATCATCCTTCTACTTCAGCTCAGGAAACTCCTTTTCCATCTTTGTTCGAAGAATACGAGGGAAGTACTTACTGAAAAACATGTTCTTGAACTCGTCCCATTCCATGGACTCAATTTCATCTCTTGGCCTCGTATTCTTGATAAGATTCCACCATTTATTAGCTTCACCTTCCAAACGATATACTGCTAAGATGACTTTATCATGTTCAGAACATTGAAGAACTGAAAATATCTTTTCAGTGGTACTGATCCATTGTTCACCAACAAGTGGATCGGAAGTCCCACTGAAAGAAGGTGGACGTTGCCTCATGAAGGACTCAATAGAATATTGTTCCCTTCTCTACTCATTTGGAAGTCCAGAATGATTCATAGCTTGTGTAATTATAGCAATAAAATTTTGCACTCCATCTCCCATAACATTTGTTTGTTCAGGAGGGCAATCATTGTATTGTACATTGCATTGATCAACACGGTTCCTTCGGGTTCCAGCCATCGTCTAAAACCCAAAAAGAATAGTGTGAGAGGAAAAAATCATAATAAAGGGGGAGTAACTTCAATATCTAACTTCTTAGGTTAAATTCTATGATCGTTACCATAGTTATTGGACTGTATCCTATACGTATACTTATCCTTAGGGACATCCCTAGACATACCTTATAAATATCTCTAGGGATCTCACTAAAGTTCTCGCATCCTAGTTTCCAAAGGTTGACTAAAACTTTCCTCTGATACCAACTGTAGGGACCCGAATCTTGACATACATTGACATTACATTACATTTGCGGGATACTTAGTACATAACAAACACACACACACAAGGATCGTAATAGTTTAGTGTCTTTGGAAACTCGGAATATAATCTTCTAATCCTGGTGAAAGATCTTCAACATCTTCTATAAAGATCTTCTTTTTTTTTATACCTAAACATTTCTTTATATCCTGGGGAAATGTAAACATAAAAGGGTGAGCTCAAATGCTCAGTAAGGGTAAAAAAAGAAATATCAATCACATCCTATACATAAGCACATAACTTTTGGAAATCTTAATCTGTAAAAGAGATCATAATTTCAAAACATGGGATAAGTCATGGCAGTGAAATGTAATCACAATAATCATAACATAAAACATTAAACATTGTGGCATACACACATAATCATATAGAATCATTTCTTTTTTGTCAAGACTCATTTCCAAGACTATCTTAGTGGACAAAGTCCCTTTCTGAACCGAGTCACCCTCGTTTCAGTCATGTTTCACTGAACCGGTATAACCTACCATTCCAGCCATGTCTATCTCATGAGATATAAAATCTTTACCCAATGCATTGAAGGGAGATATAGGTCCCACCCATCTCATAATGATACCATTCTTATGTGTGCCACAAAATAAACATACATCATTCATAATAACCCAATAAATAAAATGGGTTTCATAAACATCATGCCATCATAATCCATAAACAATGGATATCATTTCGTCATAAGAAAATGGAAACCATTTAAATCATAAAGACATTTTACTTGAAACATACACATCAAATAATGTCTTCTTATATGGAAAATAGTTTTGAGAAAAACACTTGAAATGAATTCTTGAGGAAAATATCCTTTCTTCTTTAAAATCATTTTATTTTCACAAAACTACATGCAATTTTAGAAGATAAGGGTTTTGATGAAAATAATCATGAAATCTTGTAGATGAATCTTCTTGAAAATGAGATGTTATGAAAACAGTAAAAATCATTTCACGCCGTATAATTTAAAAATAACATTCTCCTCATACTTTTGTCGGAAAAGTCAAAAAAAGTACCTTATATGGTAACCAAATGAAATATTCCATTCATACAATGTGGTAAAAAGTCAATAAAGGGTAAAAATGACTTTAAACATTCATGGTAGAATGTTAAACATTTTATAAAAACATTTTTAGAAAACATGGTCATGGATGATAAACGTAACCCCAGAAAATACTTACGTATAAGCAATCTCGGATAAAAATGAGATTGAAAATTTATCCCTTACCTTAGGTCCGATTTGCTTCGTAAATGTCCGAACCTCCTGTATAAAGATTTAAATAATGTCATTGACTTATTACAGAATCATATTCATTGTTATGATATCATATATGGTTCACTTATGACTTTATATTACCCGTTCTTTTGTAAATTCCATGTTAAAGAAGCGTTTTGGGTAAAATCGTTTCATTTATCATAGGTGTTTGGAATTGTTGTTATTGACATTATTATTACTTATATCATGATTTACCTACTTCTAGAATATAAAACATGATTTATATATCATATATATTCCGTATATATATATATATATAATAGATAGATAAATGAAATGAAACACACCGTTCATGGAGACGGTAGTCCGTACGTACGCATGAACACGGTTTTCCATTCCTTATTGTCTTGAATGGAAGTATGTAGATGACATAAATATATATTCATAAATCCAGTTGATTTACCATGTCATATATTTCATTATTATTCATTATATATACATTATAATCATTCTGGAATGGTTAACATGGATAATGAATCTCATCGCGTCGTGGAGACGGTAGTCCGTACGTACGCACGAGCGATGATATAATTTCCATAATTATTGAATTTAATTGGAGTGGATGATACAATATAACTATGTATGGTTATTCTTTACATCATAATACCCATCCATGTAATGTGTAGGTGGAAAAGCAGATTACACCACGACGTGGAGACGGTATTCCATACGTACGCACCCGTGGTGATTTCGTTTTCCGTATGATGGATAGATGGTGAAATAGGGTTGTTTCATACTTATAATAACATATCAGTATATTAGTGATACTGATGTTATTACTTCATAATGAAACAACCTAAGAAGAAGGAGTGGAAGAAGAAATAAAGGTGAAAGATTCGGTAATGGAAATTACCTCTTCTTTGAAGCGCCTCTTTGAGAACTCCTCTTAAGGAACTAAAATTGGTCTTTGAGGAAGACCAGAAACTCTAGGATGTTTCTAGGGAAGTGGAGAAGATATTTTGGCAGGGGTTGGCCGAGCATGAAGGCTCAATGTTGTGTGAGGAAGAGAGGGAGGAGGTGTCCTTTTATAAGGCAGGAGAGGGGCACCTTTGGAATAACAAAAAATATTATTTTATTATAAAGTCAAGTTAGGTTTTAAATAGCTCCAAATTGATTTATTTCGAGGCTAAGGTGGGGATGGGTCGAAATCCTCTCATCCAATATAATTTAGACAAGTTTAGGTTCCTATTTTAACCTTATCATTTAGATTTAACATTAAGTTAAATAATTTTACTTTTACCGTGTCTTCTTGTGTTCTTATACTATAAGGATAATATACATACTATAAGAAGCCAAACGAACCCAAAATTGTTTATTATTAATATATATAACCTTATCTAAGTCATTTGGAAAAACAATAGATTTTTAGGAATAAAAGAACAATTACCAATATAATATTTGTTTTAAAAACTATTTTATGTCAATTTTGACACTATTTAATAATTGATTTTTGTGAAAATCATAACAGAATTATTAGTTCGAACCAAGTTAATTAAATCAATAATAACATGTCCTATTAACCTAGAAAATTAGTGGGATTCATAAAAAAGTCTCAAATTACATTTATTTTGGTGTTTATAACATCAATTATGTCAATATTTCATTAATAAGATAATTACCGCATCATCATTGTGTCATAAATAAATAAATTTATTTAAAGTATAAAAATTATAAATAAAATATCATTATGTAGTAAATCTTCTTACATTTATAAAGAATTTTTATAATCTAATTTATCTTATGTATAACCCCATATTAAAATTTTTTTAGTTATTAAGCTTAGATTTTTAACTATTTTAACTATTCATTAAATAAAATAATATTAAATGTCATAATCTAATCCAAGTGGACCTAAACGGTCATATTATATTCATAAGGTTGTTTTTGGTCGAATTACACTTATCCAATAGAATTAGGACATGTGTTAGGGTAATAGTAATATCATATTTACCCTTAGTTACCCTATTTACTATTAACCGCGGTAAAAAAAAGTAAAAAGTTACTATTCACCAAAAAATTATTTTTATCTCATTGAACCACATTTTACTTACTGATATCAACCGTGTCTGTCGGAGTTTTGAAATTTCATTCACAGAAGCGTTAAAATTAAGTTTTATGCAAAATTCAGTTTTTAACCTACCACTTAGTGGTTTCACTATTCATCAAAAATTGAAAGTTTTCAGAAAAATACCAAAATTTCACCCTAGGCTAATTTCGGTATTCCGAATCCAAAAATGAATTCCATTTTGAAATATAAAATTCGCAAAATTTCAGAAAGTGGTTATTACTATTCATAACGTCTAGTTTTAATAATATTTTAATAGCATATCGTTGTTTAGCGAAACTTGGTGTTGCGTACAACACACGCTATCGTGGAAGGTCGCGATTGCGTGTAATTCGAGCCAGGTCAGTGATGTGTGTTGTGAAAGCTCCTTTGGGTGTAGCGTATAACACAAGAAATTAATTAAATTAAAAAGAATATTTTTCATAAAATCTCTGGGTGTTACAAATACCACATGAATTTCCTTCATTATTTAGTTGATCTTAGAAGTTTACATTGACAACCATTATATCCCTACTACATTTTCAATTCTCACCATCGGAATGACTTCATGATTTGTGATATAATTATTTTCTCCAAATTCAATTATATACTTTCTATACATTGTTGATTCTTGGAAAATCTATAAAAGGGTCTTGAAGTATAAAAAAACATATAGTAGTTTACGGATTGGTTCCATAAATATTTTAAACATGGAGGAAATATTGGATTGTGTATAACTAGAATCAAACAAAGTACATGAAATCTTTGAGAGAATAATGAGAGTACCTTGCACCGCATAATTTGGATCCTATACCACAACCATCATAATAGATTATGCCCAAAAATTTTCCCTTGGTCTATGAAGAGGTTGATGGTGATTTACCACCACTATCTTTTTATTTGGACAATGACTAGAAAAGTGTCCATTTTGTGAATACATGAAGCATTGGGCTTCATGTTGGGCCTTCATTATCTTCCCATTATTATTTTTTAGAAGATGATGATTCACCTCACTATATTAGTTTTGAGTTACATGGACATATCTTCCATACTTGTAACATTTCCCACTTCAAGGAATATAGTTCCCCAAATTCTTCTTCCCATATTTTTCGCACATGGGATGTTAAACAGTTTTCCCTCCTCTTGTTTCATCAAAATTCCTCTCTGAGTTTAAATCAATATCTCTATTGTTTTTATTTTATCCTTATGTACACTACGGATTTATGAAATCTAGTTTATCCATTATTGCACTCCACAATATATCAAAATATATTTCATAGTCTTTAAGGGATAAATTCTTCTATATATTGGTTCATAATCCATCGAAGAATCTTATATCCTTTAAATTATAATCTATAACAGATATGGAGGTTTAATGATAATGTAATTTAATGTTCATCTCATAACTTCCCACATATTCATTTTCTATCCACATAATTTGATGAAATTTATTCTTTATTATCGTTCCGATTTAACATGGGTATAATTTATTGAATAATAATCCATAGAACTCTTCCAACCAAATTAAATAAATATATCTTCATGGATTTTTTAATTAGTGTCAACCACTGATCAGATTCTCTATATATGTGGTATACTTATAAGGAGAACATATCTTTCTAGGAATAGTGATGTACAAAAAATAACATTTCTATAAAGATTATCAATTATATATAAATCACTAGGATAATAGATCCAATGAAAGATGTTTTCATTATTGCATGAATAAATTAATAGAATGTAATCTCATTTGAGGTTAATACAATATCTCAACGGGATTGAATATATTATTCACAACTCAAGATATTTGATAAATCATTCTCATAAATATTTCCAATCATTCCTCCATTACATGGTCTTTAATGCATCATTTATTGTACTCATCATTTATACAGTTCCTCTAATTGTCATCCATTTTCTAAAATAAGACAATCATAGTGAGAAACATGTTTCAATTAAGAATATTATAATTATGAAAGAATTTTATGTATGAAAACATTAATATTAAATATGTTATTCATTAATAATAATTACATTTTCTATATATCCTTCAGAATGGTTCATAAAAAGAATGAGATTTACCAAAAATATCCCTTCGTAGTGTCAAAAAATAAGTGCAACAAAGATCCTTATCTTAAAGCAATTCCTATTAGAGTCTAGATCAACAATGTGTTTTTGGGTGTCACACCTAGATACACATACTCTGGAGCCACATCCACATGTTCATATCTTGACTTAGATTAATATTCTCAGAAACCAAATATTTAATACTTCACAAAAATACCATTATGTTTTCATATACATCTAGGGTTCTCCATAATGTTTGCAAATCCTAATATCTAAAAATAACAAAAACATTGTTTTATACAAACTATGGCCCTATTCGTTTTTATTATATAACTATTCATTGAATTGTACATATATAGGATCTTTATAAGTTTATATTCATTGAAATAATGTATATAATACAGGAAAAATTTAAAAAAAATCTAATCCACTTGAAATAATTATTCATAGGTTCATCTTATGTAAATTCAATACATCTAAAATCTTGGGGACATACATAAATGGAAAGAAGTGAGAATGAGTCCTAATAAATGAATACATTTTATATATGATACTATGGAATATCATTATGGAATTAGGAAGGAAATATGGGGAATATCATAATAAAAAACATTAATCCCAATATTGGAATGTTTCTAAAATATGAAATTTAGACATTCATAATCACATCATGAGGGTTATTCACCAAGTTTTCATAAATTAAAACTACCAAGGTTATTCTCAAAGGTATCATAAAGCTTATCACATTTAGTAATTAAATTCATTACCCAATGAATTAAAGTTATATCTGGGTACATCCTTTAAATTTATTAATTAATGTGAGCCTCATAGATATAATTAAAATTCTTATAAATAACCTATGGAGAATAATTAATGGGTCTCATAAGAAAATCATGGAGTTTCAAATATTTTTAAAGAAAAATTCATTATGTTATTTTCATCCCTTGAAAAGGGACTGTGGGTTTTTAATGTATTAATTCCCAAATCAAAAAAATATTCATTAAATCTAGTTGAATAAATTGATGAATTAAATGGGTTTGTGTATTCATAAAAAGAAAATATATTAGAATTGTATAAAGAGAATAGAAAAATATTGAGAAGTAAATTCATATACATAACATGTATAAAACAATTATTAATAAAAGGGAAAAATTAGAGATAATAGGGGTCTCTAATTGAAATAAAAATCATTTGGAACAAATGGTATGCTAAAAATTGTAATATAAAAAGTTAACATAATATTTAGAAAACATGTACAAAAGGGTTCTTGGATTTAAGAGAAAAGAAGAATAATTTACAAAACATAAAGGGTTACTCTTAAAACATCAGGTTTTCAACATTGTAAGATTGAGGACACCTCGGGGGGGACTCCTTGAGAGGAAAAAATACCAGATATTTATGGAGGATGGATTCTGAGTGAAAGGAAATAGAGAAATTTTTTGTGTACTTATAGAAAAACTACCTCTTTTTTTATAAATTTCCAAATATAGGCATCCGAAATATATGTTGCGGAATGTGAAATATGACATAGATATTTCCAATGGTCTGGGAAATATTGGAAATATTTTTTTTATTTCAACAAAAAGGAACTGATAATAATTTTTTATTATTTATTTTATAATCATAATATAATGTTTCCACAAAATAATGTTTTTAAAGAAAACGATTAAATTTTAGACATTAGAAAGTAACTTATAGGATTTTTAATTGATTAAAATGTTATCACATAATTTATATTTATAAAATAAACTATTTTATGTTTTTTATTGTAATTAATCAATTATTTAATTATAATTAAAATATATTGGATTCATTAAACATACCAAAAACCCAAAAACATTATTTTTACTATTTACATAAATTTAATGTATTTTGGAATATTCTCATTAAATAAACCTAAAATAATTTTAATGTGATGATTTCTAAAGATATTATAATTTTATCATAAGATATATTTGAATGATAAATTTAATACTTAAATATAATTTTTTTTATTTATTATGAAAATTATGGGTAGATAATACATTGTAATATTTTTTACAATTATAATTTTTTAAGTAAGAATATTTTGTTATCAGTTATATTTAAATAAGAATCTTTTTTACATACAATAAAATTTTGATAAATATTAATCATAATATATTATTTTATTATAAAATTACCTTCTTTTCTGAAAGACACAATTTGTTTATGAAAAATTAATTGATCAAATTACAACACAATTAAACATATATTTTAATAAAAACCAATTCTTAAAATGAAATTTATTGGATAAATATATTTTTTATATAAGGGAATAAAACATTTATGGAACAAAGTCCAAGAAATGTAAGCCCTTTTGACACTAGTGTACGACAGATGGGTAATGTTTCAAATGGTGAATGATTTATGGGGATTCTCAGCTAACATCGACCACGTGATAATTTCTACTATCATAAACTTATATGATAGGATATTTCATTTAATATTCTACAATTGAATCTATGGTTGGTCTTTGTAGTGGTGAATGCTTGTGGCACTTACACCCATCTATTTTTTGATAAATGTTCTTCCTACGGCATGACTCTACTTGTGGAGACCATCACTTCTCCTTTCTATATTAATTATCCTTTTTCATTTGTCAATGTGTACACCAACTGTAATTTCAAAAATATTACATAGAGTATAGTCACAAATGGTATTATTGAACTATGGTGAAATAAGGGTCAAATCATTGTGGTCACATTTTCCCCTATTCTCTATGAATACCACATTTCTATTAGGTAAATAGGGTTTTTTGTTTACAAATTAATATGAAACAAATTTCTAAAAAACTAACTTAAAAATTCAGGATCATTTTATAATTTATCCCAAAACCGTTTTTTTCATGTCCACATAATTTCTCGTATATCTAATAATCAATTAAAATTCATGAATAAGGTGCCTTATCAAATATTCTTATCGAGTAAAAGATACAGATTTATCAATATTTCCCCAGTTAATCACATAACATTCAAAGTAAGCAACATATGTAATAATGGAATGCTGTTTAAGAAATAATCCCATCAGTCAAAAAATTAAATTATTATTAATGATCAAATTAATGGCCAAATTAAATTGATTTCAATACTGTTATTGTTGTAAGATAAATATTCCTACCACAAAAGATTTCACAGAAACATTAATCCTTTAGTATTTTTCAAATAAAATTTATTGGGATGAAATAATTTAAATTTAATAATAAAATACCATTATTAATTTAGTATTAATGATATTACATTTCAAAGTATAATTATTTACACCACAAAAAATTTAATAGTTCCATAATAACTAATAAGTCTCAATAGAATTCAAATTGAGATGAATCCCTGGCCTCACACTACCTTTTGGTTTGATGACATTTAAAATTAGGTGTAATGGTTTTAATAATTTTAATAACTTTTTAAAAATATTATTAAAATTTATAAAATCATATATTATCCTTTTATAACATCTTATCACCCATTTGATAAAAATCGTCAAATATTTTCTTTGTTTGATGTATTCATTGACTTATTTTTTAAGAATATTTTGACTTGTTATTTTTTTCCTCTTACTACGATCATTATATAATAATATAAATAATGTAAAATATGATATAAATATAATATATATCCATTATATGTGTATTCATATTTTTCCATAACATTTTTTGATATGAATTGAAATACACAATTCATGTAGATGGTATGTCGTACATACCCATGAAGGTTATTACCATTTTAATTTCATATTGAATGAAAGAATATATATATATAAATATAAATATATATATTATAATTTATGTTTAAATAAAATATCATATATACCACAATTTTTTATTAATCACATCTTTCATACATTTCATGTAACATGTGAATGAATCACATCACATCACAAGGAGGTAGTCTGATGTACACACGAATGATGTTATTATATTCTCACAAAATGGAAATAATGAATATCTCTGCCATATGATAATTAAATAAGAATAAAGAAAATATAAATTAAATATTTATCACATATAAAATATAAATCCATAATTATTCTGA
Source organism: Viscum album (assembly GCA_963277665.1). Lineage (NCBI taxonomy): Eukaryota > Viridiplantae > Streptophyta > Magnoliopsida > Santalales > Viscaceae > Viscum > Viscum album. Next base: position 626,701,753 of record OY728147.1, read on the forward strand.
TCCTTTAATGTTATTAATGGAAGAACAAATAACATAAGTTTGTGAGGTGGTAGTCATCCGTATACATGAAAAATTGTTGCATATCCTATTTGATGTAAGTGTGTATTATTATTATTCCTAACAATAAAATTAAAAATATTAGTATATTTAAGACAATTTGTTTGTTATATAAAAACGATATAAGAATAATTTATGTTGGTGGAAAAGGTAATAAAATAAAAATGCTTTTTGGAAATCATTGCCTTCTTTTTCAGGTATCCTACTAATGTTATCACTAATTCATTACTAGGATGGATTTATTCATAATTTAAGGCTTATAAACTTAGAAGAATTATTTTTAATATTTATTTGGGAAGGTATTGTCTGAATACAATTGGGATGAGAGGTGTGAATAATGGGGAGAGTGGGAGTCAATTTATAAGTGAGGAGAGTGAAAAACATGTATATTTTTAAAAGTGGGAATTCCACCCATTTTTTTAATGTATTGTGGATCCATTAATTAATAAAACTAGATATTATAAGGTATATTCTCTAATTTCTTCCATAATGTGGTATTTGTAAATGTTTATAGGTCTTTTTTCATTTAATGTTTTAATTTTAGTCTATTGGAAACTAATTTTTTCTCTTAATCACTGAGATTATTTTCCTAGATAATATTGATTATAGTGATTTAAATATGATTAATTTTTTATAATTTATCTATATTAAATTTTAAAATATTTAAAAATAAAATTTAATTGTATAGATCATTTAGTTGAAAAGTAAATCACTTCAATATTCATCAAAAAATTTAACATTTAAGAAAAATATCAAAATTCATTCAAAGATAATTTTTACATTAAAAATTAGAAATTGAATATTATTTTTTAGAAGAATTTTTTTTCATTTTTAAAATTTTGGTTTTTAAAAAGTTCACTATTAAACGGTGGGAAAATTCCTTTATAAAATACAGCTTTCTAAGAGTGAAATTGTATTTTTTCTTATCCCGTGCCTTTCAAATATATGGTATTAATGTAATTTTTTTAGATAATATATAAATACTATTAAGATCATTAAAATATATTAATAAATTTAATTTATTAGAATAATATATATGCAGTGCATAAAAAGAGCTTGTATAAAAAATTTTCCATTATATTCAATTGGTTTGGATTTCAATTCAATTTAATTTTTCAAAATTGAATTCAAACATATATTTTTAATATATTAATTAATCCTTCTAATAACCATAATATTAAAATATTTGAGTAATTATTTATTTTAAAAAATAATGTTATGAGTATTTAGTAATGCTCAGTCTTGTGTGTAATACAACGCAACAATGAAAGTCATTTTTTCATGTATTGCATGCTGACATAGTATTGTGTGAATTTTAATCTACCTATAAGAAGAAATCTATTCTATAAAGAATATATATTAATGTATTCTGGTGTTATAGGAATACTAGTGGAATATAATATCCCTGATGGCATGAAATTATATTCACGTTGTGCATGTTAAAAGAATGATTCATTTTTCATTGTTAGTAAAAGCCAAATGAGCATTGTCCTCCAAATAATTTGAACATTTCATTGAAAGATTTTTTATAAATAAATAAATGTGTAAAAAATAAAAAAAATTACATGAATTTTAAAAAATTGAACCTATTTTCATAAAACATGGTTTTGGGAGGAAAATAGATTTCCACCGAGGAGAGAAATAATGATTATTTTTCCCGATATTTTTGGATGTATTGAATAATTAATGAGAGGAAAGATAAGAGAAAACATGTAATAATATTAAATTAATATAGTACATGAAAATTAATTATTTTCTTGAGATATGGATCATAATATTTCAAAATCATAAATATAATCATTAACATTCCTGATAAATGATGTGATTATAACATAAAACCCGTACCACTTTAGTAATATTGAATCTTATGTCCTATAGTGTAATAAAATTATATGGATTATAAAATATAGAGAGAATAAATAAATTCATGGTATTACATATCACTGTTACTTTTTATACTACTCGAAAAATATGATATGCGCATAACATAACATACGTCTCAAAGAAACAAAATTGATACTAAAATACCATACCGCTTTGGAAACTTTTAAACACTAAACCAAATGAGTGAGATATTCTCAAATGGATATGTAAATCAAAATAATATTCTTTATAATAATCCAAAAATAAATATTTGGTATGTATATAGACCACATAATATGTAGGTGGTTAATATAGGATGTGTCTCTTCGAAAATAAAAGTGACACAAAATCTATTTTCTTATGTCCCAACTTCCTTCATTAACATTCAAACATCCTATATAAAAAATAAATGAGTTTTGTTCATATATTAAATGTAATTCCCTGAACCTAGAAGCCTAGAGTCGGTTCTTTATTACGTATCATTGAAATGATCACTAAATATAATATCTCGAAAGACCGATTAGTTTAGTAGACATGGAAGTACTAGATACATTCATAAGGTTTACATTACATCATAAAATGGAAAAATACAATAACATTGTTTCCATAGACAACACTGTTATCCCATGTATTATCCCCACATGTCAGTCATAATATACTTTTTTCCATCCTAGGAAAAAAAACATAGAAATGGGTGAGCTCAGATGCTCAATAAGGATAACAATACAGAGAATGATTTCATAAATAAGCATAAACATTTAAGGCAACGTTTAAAACTAAAAAAAATCCTTTTCAACATTAAATTAATTATAATATAGCAAATATAAATCAAAATAATTCCATTTACTTAGTCACATTGATATTCATCTAGTCAAATAATCACATGCAATATCAATAGACACTTTCATAATGATGGAAGACATAATTCCAGACATTCATAACCACATTGTCAAGGCCTTGTGCAAAGAATAAAAATAAGATTTTGTCAAGGCCTTGTTCCAAGACACTAGTTTGTCTCATGAGACCCACTGATGGATCGAGAAGTTATAGTGGGATCCACCCATCACTTACTAAGACCAATACATTATTAATATTAAAAGGTCGAAATATAACATAAATATCCGTATTAAAACTAGCATAAAAAATGTAAATAATTTAACCATAAACCATGAATGGTATAAAAACAGAAAATCTACTGTCAAACATATCCAAAAAGCATCAATATAATATGTATGTTTTTTATCACAATAAATCATCTTCCAATAAAATTAAAATCCATCATAGGATGTTGACATAGATGAAATCAGAACATTTTTTAGAGAAATATCGCTTTCTTTTTTGAAATAATTTAAGAGTCACATAATTATAAAGAAAACATTTATTTTGAAAATATTCTTATGAGCTTGTAAGGGAATATTTGAGTATGTTATAACCACAGAAAATAGCTGTACTCGCCGTATAATTTAAAAATCAATCTTATCTTAAGTTTTTCGAAAAGGACACAAGGTACCTTGTTTGTAAAATGAAAAAAATATTCCTCTAAAAACATATAATGTTAAATAAGATTATAAATTACTTTACCCCTATATCTAGTAAAAAATATTTTGAAATAAAATTTTAGGAAACATGGATGTGGATGATAAAGAGGTCCCGGTAGATACTTACCTAAAAACAACCTCGGATAATAAAGATATTGTAGAATTACCCATAACTTGTACTTTTCCTAGGTCGAGGGTAGGTTAACCTCTAGTATAATGGTGAAATAATTGTTATTAAATTATACAATAATCATATACATTAATATGATATCATATATTATCTTTTAACATTTCATTGTTAATAATTTCTTAGTATTAACGTCGTTTCGGGTGTAAATAGATTCGTTTTCCTTTATATTATTTGTTATGTGAGTCATATTTGTTATGGATGGGATGTATCGTACTCTTATCCAGAATTATATCATGTCTTTAAACATTATTTTTAATCATCTAATGAATATTAGTCTTGAATGGATACAATGGGTATGAATCTCATCGTGTTCGTGGAGACGGTAATTCATACGTACGCACGAGCGACAATATCAGTATTTTGATGTTAAAATAATATATAATTGGTTGGTATATCATATATAAAGAATCATTATCATGTTATATTTATTATTTACATCAATTACACATCATTATTATACTCATCTAAATAATAATGTATTGAATAAAAATTGCACCACGACGTGGAGACGGAAAGCCGTACATACACACGTATGGTGACATGTCATTCAAAGGATGGATATAATAATCAATATGGTTATACCATATTTATAATAAAATCACCGTATATAGAATATACTGGAGTTATAATTGTTTAATGGAAACAACAAAGAAAATCGACGTGGAAGAAGAAAGGAACTTGAAAGAGGTGATGAAATGTTTAACTCTTCTTCGGGTTTTCCCTTTTTATTCGATCAAAAGGACTCTTTAGGCTTGCTCTCTGACTAATGGAAGGCATCTAGGATGAAGGGAGGACATTTTAGAGGGTATTTTTTTAGGGTTTGGCTGAGCCAAATGGCTTTTAAGGTGTGAATTAGAGGGAAGGACGAGTTCCCTTTTATAAGAGGGGTGAGGGGCACCTTAAGAAAATATAGAAATATTATTTTATATTAAAATAATTTTCGGTTTATAATTGTTGAAAAATAGATTATTAAAAGGATAAGGTGGGTATGGGTCTAAAAACACTCAACCTATAGGTTTCAGATAGGTTTGCCTCAGTATAATAACCTTATCTTTTAGATTTAACTCTTAGTTTAATAGTTTTAAATTTACAATATATCTTTGTATTTTTATATTATATGGTTAATAATCTTACTATAACTTCCAATATAATCCCAAGTGGTTCATTAATGATACACTTATAATTATATAAGTCTTTTGGCCGACCCTTTGATTTTTAGGAATAGAATATCAATTAATAATATAATATTTGTTTTAAAAACTCTTTATGTCAATTTTGACACAATTTGGTATTTTTTTCTAAATTAATAACAGATTTATTAATTCGAAAATAATTATTCTAACCAACTCTTATGTGTCATATTAACCTATAAAATTAGTATAATTCATAAAAAGTCTCAAATTACATTTATTTGGATATTTATAGTATCAATTATTTTAATATTTCATTAATTAGGTAATTACTGCATCATCCTTGTGTCATAAATAAATTAAATTATTTAATGTATAAAAATTATAAATAAAAGAACATTATGTTGGAAATATTTTTATATTTCTAATGAAAATTTATAGTAGAATTTATCTTATTTGTAACCCTATATTAAAATTTTTTGAGTTATGAAACATTGATTTAAACTCGTTTAACTCTTCTTAGAATTAAATAATATTAAATGTCCTAATCTAATTCAAGTGTACCAAAGTGGTTTATATTTTATTCATAATTTGGTTCTTGGTCTAATTATACATATACAATATAATTATGTCATGTTTTAGGTTAATAATAATATAATTTTTACCCTTAATGTCCATGTTTACCCCGCGGTAAATAAAAGTAAAAAGTTACTATTCACTGAAAATTATTTTCAGCTTATTGAACCACATTTTATTTACTGATACCAAATATGGCTCACTGATTTTTGAAAGTCGACTAACATAAGTGGTAAAATTATGTTTTATGTAAATTTTCAAATGCTTCTAGGAGGTGGGTAAAAGACTGTAAAAAGTACTATAAAATTTTTATATATCTAATATTATTATAAACTAACTCCAATAAATTAAATTGAACTCATATAGGTATTACATATCTATTTGGACCTAAAATAAATTTAAATAAAATAAATAATTATTTAAATAAAAATTTGGTTTTAAACTATAACTCAGTGTTTTTCACTATACATCAAAAAGATAGAGTGTTCAGAAAAAATACCAAAAATTCACCCAAAGCTGATTTTGATATTCCGAATCCAAAATTGAAGTCCATTGTGAAAGATTAAATTTATAAAATTTCAAAAAGTGGGAATTACTCTTTATAAAGGAATGTTTTATTTTTTGTGTTGTGTTAGAACTCGAAGTTGCGTTCAACACACACTATTGTATTTTTCGAAGAGAAGAATACCCTAGAAGCTCGGGGGGTTACATTCTCCTCTCCTTCTAATAATTTCATCAATGCAATTTCTAAAATATTACTGCATAAAAATACTCAATTGGTTCTTGATCATAAGTTCCTCTGGTTCCCACGATGCCTCTTCCATCTTATGGTTTCTCCATATAAAATTTACCAGATGAGTCGTACGGTTTCTTAGAACATGTTCTCATGTATCAAGAACCTTCACAGGCTCTTCACAATAAGATAGATCGGGTTCGAGTTCTAATTCCACATAGGTGAGTAATGCATTGGGTCCGACATGTATTTTATCAATAGTGATACGTGGAATACATCATGAACATTGGAGAGACTTGACAGTATTTTTAAATGGTAAGCTACAACCCCAATTCATTCAAGAATTTCAATAGGTCCGATTTACCTGGGACTCAATTTAACCTTATAACCGAACGTATGATACCCTTCCATTGAGGTACCTTCAAGGAAACATGATCTCCAACCTGAAATTCCAAATCATTCCTTCGGTTGTTAGCATAGCTATTTTGTATACTTTGAGTTTCCTTGATGTGGTTTCATATTACCTTCACCTTTTCCATCATTTCCTCCACATGATCTGGGCCTATGAGTTTTCTTTCACTAACATCATCCCAATAGGTTGGAGTACACCATCTATTTATGTATAACGATTCATATGGTGCCATCTGAATACTTTAATATACTCTATTGTTATAGGAAAATTATACCAGGGTAAATATTGATCCCACATACCTTGAAAGAAAGTTAGTATGATCTCCACATGACTTCTAAGGATTTAATAGTTCATTTTAAATTTCCATCAGTTTGGGTGTGGTAGGTAGTGCTCAAACAAAGTTCAGTATCGGGGGGCTTCAGGAGACTTTTCCAGAATCTTGATGTAAAATGTGGATCAAAATTAGAAACAATAAATAGGGGTACTCCATGATGTCTCAAAACTATATTAATATGTAGACGTTATAGACGTCCAACTGGTAAATCTTCTCTTATAACATGAAAATGTGCTGACTTGGTAAGACGATCAACAATGACCCATAATACATCGTTTCTTCTAGGAGCCTTTGGTTGTCCCATGACGAAGTCCATCATAATATTATCCCATTTCCACTAAGGCATGGGAATAGATTGCAAGACTTTTCTAGGTTGTTGCCTTCCAACATTCACTTATTGAAAAACCATACATCTTGACACAAAAACATCAATCTCCCTCTTCATGTTGTCCTACCAAAAATGATCCTTCAAATCTCTATACATTTTGGTTCTCCCATGGTGTATAGGGAAATTGGATCTATAAGAATCATCCAAAAATTCCTTTTTTAGATCAGGTATATTGGGAACACAAATTCTCTTCCCAAATTTCAAAATTTCATCTTCATATACAAATTTACTCAATCTACCATCATTTATTGCTTTAATATTCTTTTGAAAATCTTCATCACTAGTCTGAGAACACTTTATCTTCTCTAGTAAAGATGGTTTGGAAACCATTTGAAAAATAATTGATGTTTCAACTTCCATGATAATTCCAATAACCGTCTTTACTAAATCAATGTATATAGGATCCGTTTCAACTCTCATCGTGTTCAAAAATCCATGATGCCTTCTACACAAAGCATGTGGCACCCTATTTTCCTTCCCCGGTTGGTAGTGTATAGTGCAATAAAAATCCTTGAGTAGTTCAAGCCATCTTCATTGCCTCATGTTGAGTTCTTTCTGTGATAAAATATACTTCAAAATCTTGTGATCAGTACATATCTCACATTTTTCACCATAGAGATAGTGTCTCCAAATCTTCAAAGCTATGATTACATATGCTAACTCAAGATCATGAGTAGGATAGTTTTTCTCATGAATTTTTAGAAATCGTGATGCATAGGCAATAACCATTTCATTCTGCATAATGACACTACAAAGTCCTTTCTGCGATGCATCACTATAAATAACAAACCCATCATTCCCCGATGGTTGAGTCAAGATAGAATCATTGACTAATCTTCTCTTCAATTATTCAAAACATTCTTCACGCTCTTTTTTCCAAAATGATTTAACCTCTTTACATGTGATCATGGTAAATGGGTAATCCAACCAGGAAAAATTCTGGAAAAAATTCCGATAATAACCTGCTAAACCAATAAAAACACGCACCTTAGTAATACTCATCGGTGCTAGCCATTCTTGTATTGAACTTGTATTAAAATGATCAATGGAGATTCAATCCTTAGAGATGGTATGACTGAGAAAAGAAATCTCTTGAAGCCACAATTCAAACTTGCTAAACATCCCATATAATTAATGTCTCTTATGAGTCTTCATGATAATGCACAAGTGATTTTCATGATCTTCGTAGATTTTCGAGTATACCCACATAACATCAATAAGTACCAATAAAAATTCCTCAACATATTCCTTTAAAACATTGGTCATTAGATCCATTAAAACAGAGGATGCATTAGTCACCCCAAAAGGCATTACTGTAAAATCGTAATGCTCGTACCTTGTTCGAAATTCCATTTTCGGAATGTCTTCCTTTTTCACGCAAAACTGAGGATATCCAGATCGAAGGTCAATCTTTGAAAAGTATTGAGCTCCATGAGGTTGTTAGAATAAATCATCAAAGTGAGGTAGGATATACTTGTTCTTTAATGTTATAGCATTGACCTCCCTATAGTCAATTTACATCCTCATAGATGCATCTTTCTTCATATCAAAAAGGACAGGGCCCCCCATGGAGAAACAATAGGGTGAATAAATCCATTATTACTCAATTACTCTAGTTTTTTCTTTAGTTACACTAATTCCATAGTGGCCATTCTATAAGGGGTCTTCGATATAGGCCTTGATCTAGGAATTAAATCAATTGAAAACTCAACTTCTCATTCTAGAGGATGTCCGGGTAAATCATCTGGAAACACAACAACAAATTCATTCACAATAGGTACATCCTCTATTTGAACATTCCTTTCCTCACCCATAGTTATTTCATTCTCTTCCACCACATTAATTGAATTTAGTTGATCTACTCAGGGTGGATCTAGATAAGAATTAGGTGGTGATGATTCTTCTCTAATGATAAGGTGTTCTATATCATCATCATAAAAAATAGTAACGTCCATCTTTTTACAATAAATTTTGGCATCACGATCCGAAAACCAATCCATACAGAGGATTATATCAAATACAATCATGTGTATGACGATGAGATCAGCAGAAAAAAAACATTTATATACCCAAATGGGAACTGATTCACAAAACATTGTTGCAATGATACTACCCGTTGGAGTTATTAATGAAAACTCCCATGTTAAATAAAATTTGAAATATCTAATTTTCATAGAAAACTGGGAAGATATGAAACAATGAGATGATCCAAAATCAAATAAATTTTTTTCTAAACTTGAGGAAAAAATTAAATTACCTGCCACTATGTATTTCCAAGCTTCAACCTCAGCAGTAGTGCTAACATAAGCTTGGCCTTAATCCCTTGTCCTTTTCTGAGGTGAGTTCCTCTAATTCATAAGACATTAATTCTCACAATTCCCCCTTTCTCTACAATTGTAACATTCAACATCGAAAACCTCTTTCTTCCCCTTACTATCACGAGCTTGGTGGCCTTTTTTACCACACTTGTAACAGACTCATAATCCCTTCAGGAAAGCACCGGGGTGTTTCTTCCCACATTTACTATAGGAAGGATATTCATCTTTTCCCTTATTCCCCTTATTTCCATTTCCATGTTGTTCGGCAGATCACTTCTTATCTTTCTTTTCTTTAAAGTCACAATACATAAAGGGTTATTTTTCTATCTTGATAGAACAGGAGACAATATCTTCATATGTCCTGAAGGATTGTGAGAATAATGATAGACAAGGAAATGGTTATAACCCCTCAAAAAAATGATCAATATTACTTCTTGTGTTACATATATAATCTATATCATGCCTCGCTATCCTTGTAATGTTAGCTTCATACTTTGTGAAATTTTCATCCACTTTTTTCCTCAGACTCAGAAATTGCATTTCCATATCTGCTCGGTGGTCATAAGGAAAGTATTTTTATAAGAAAAGATCTTTAAACTACCTCCATTTAATTTTGGATACTTCATCATCTTCATTTTTGTTTCGAATCGATGACCACCATTGATCAGTATCACTAGTGTGGTGGTAAACTGGCAAGACAACTTTTACCCTTTCACTACTCTTTAAGGTGTGTAATATTTTCTCAAATGAATTTATCCATTTATTAGCTACTAATGGATTTGTACCCCAATTTAATGTTGGTAGTTTTTTCCTCATGAATAGATCTAACATTGATCATCCACGCTGTGGATGAGGGTTCTCCATACGGGGAATGTTATTATTCATAACCTGGGTGAGTTTTCCCATTTTGGGGATTAACTAATCAACACCTGTTGTATCACCAGCTCCACTATAATTATCATGAGTAGGAGGTAAATCCATACATGGAGTGTGTGAATTTATACAGTTTTTGTTCCTTCCACTAGGAACCATTTCTAAATAATGGAATAAACGAGATTAATTTGTGAATCAAAATACATAATTCCAAACTTGTAAAAAAACATAACATAAATTGAACAATTTATGGATATAATCGATAATAATAAAAAATGTTTTTTTAGGAATTATATTCTCATAAACCCTTCATAATGGATTTTAAGGAAAATGAGAATTATCCTAAGCATATCCCCCAGGAGTTTCGTACCCAAGAGTGCAGCAAGTCCCATTATTGTGCACCAGTTCCCATTCGAGTCTAGCTCAAAGTGGTGTTTTTTGGGTTTTACCCCTAGGTACATCTGTGCTAGAGCCGCCTCTACCTACTTGTATCCAAACATGGATGTATTTCTGGGGAAACAAACAGAATCTCTACAATACCAAAATTCTAGGAAGTACTTCTATACTAATCCTCAAAGTCCTTCTTAGGGCTATGTGCTCTAATTAGAGTTTATCTAAATCTAGTTTCCAAGGTCTTTACTAAACATCCTATGATACCAATTGTACGCCCCGACCCCAGAAGCATAGATTTAGTGCATTATTATGTTTCATTGGCTTGATCAAAAAATATCAAGTCTCGAAATACTGATTAGTTTAGTTGTGTTGGAAGTACTGGATATATTTATAAGGTTTACATTACAACATAAAATGGAATACTACAACAACATTGTTTCCATAGACAACACAAAGATCTCATAGACTACCACAGTAGGTCAGTCATAATAAACTTTTTCGCATCCTTTGAAAAATAAAACATTGAAAGGGGTGAGCTCAGATGCTTAGAAAGGATAACAATATAGAAAAAGATTTCATAAATAAGCATAAAAATTTAAGGCAATTTATACAAACTAAAAACAATACTTTTAAAAATAAACATCATCATAATATGGAAAATATAAATCAAAATAATTCCAATTACTTACTCACATGGATATTCTACTAGTCTAATAATCACATGCAATATCATTAGCCTCTTTTATAATGATGGAATGCATAATGCCAGACATTCATAACCACCTAGTCAAGGCCTTGTGCCAAGACTTCAAATAATATTTTGTCAAGGACGTGTTCCTAGAAACTAGTTTGTCTCATGAGATTTACCGATGAATTGAGAAACTATAGGAGGCTCCACCCATCACTTATTAAGTCCAATACATTCTTCATATGAAAAAGTTGAAATATAACATAAACGTTCGTATTAAAACTATAATACGAAATGTCAATACTTTAACCATAAAAAATGAATGATATAAAAATAGAATCTCCACAGTCAAACATATCACAAAACCTTCAATACAATATTATAGTTTTGTATCATAAAAAGTAAACTCTAAATGAATGTAAAATCCATCAAAAGATGTTGACATAGATGAAATCAAAACCTTTTTTAGAGAAATTTATATTTCTATTTTGAAATAATTTAAGAGTCACATAATTATAAATAAAACATTTATTTTGAAAATATTCTTATATTATTGTAAGAGAAGCATCTAAGATGTTATAACGGCATAAAATAGCCACACTCGCAGTATAAGTTAAAAAAAAATTCTTATCTTAATTTTGTCGAAAAGGTCATAAAGTACCTTATTCGGAAAATGATGGAAAGATTATTTTCAAAACATACAATGTTAAATAAGGTGATAAATTACTTTACTAATTTATCTAGTAAAAAATGTTTTGAAATTCATTTTTAAGAAACGTGGATGTGGATGATAAAGTGGTCCAAATAGATACCTACGTAAAAACAACCATGGATGATAAAGAGATTGTAGAATTAGCTATTACCTTGTAATTTTCCAAGGTCGATGGTATGTTAAACTCATTAATATGGTGAAATAATCGTTTATAAATTATAAAAGAATCATATACATTAATATGATATAATATATAACATTTTAACATTGCATTGTAAATAATATCTTAGTATTACAATCGTTTCGAGTGTTAACAGATTCATTTTCCTATATATTCTTTGTTATGTGAGTCATATTTGTTATGGATGGGATGCATCTTATTCACATACAGAATGATATCAATTCAATATACAATATTATTAATTCTAAAATGAAAATTCATCTTGAATGGATACAATGGGGAATGAATCTAATCACGTTCGTGGAAACAATAATCCATATATAGGCATGAGCGACAATATCACTCTTTTGATATTAAAATAATATATAATTGGATGGTATATAATATATAAAGAATAATTATCTTGTTATATTTATTATTTTAATCAATTAAACATCATTATTATACCCATCCAAATAATAATGTATTGACTAACAATTACACCATGATGTGGAGACAGTAAGTCGTATGTTTGCATGTATGGGGATATGTAAATCAAAGGATGGATAGAATAATGATTATGGTTGTACCATATTTATAATAACATCATAGTATATAGAAGATACTGGAGTTATTATTTTATAATGGATATAACAAAGAAAGAGGATGTGGAAGAAGAAATAACTTGAAAGAGGTGGTGAAATATTTACATCTTCTTGAGGTTCTTTATTTTGATTTGATCAATACGGCTCCTTAGGCTGGCTTTCTGACTAAAGGAATGCATCTAAGATAAATGGAGGACTTTTTAGAGGGTATTTGTGTAGGGTTTGGGTGAGGAAAATGGCTTTGAAGGTGTGAATTAGAGAGAAGGGGGAGTACCGTTTTATAAGAGGGTTGAGGGACACGATTGGAAAATCTAGAAATATTATTTTATAATAAAATAATATTCGTTTTCTAATGGTTCCAAAATTGACTATTTAAAGGATAAGGTGGGTATGGGTCAAACACCCTTCAACCAATTTTTTGTAGACAGGTTTGGGTCACTACATTAAACTTATCTTATAGATTTAACTCTTAGTTAAATAGTTTGACATTTACCATCTCTATTTGTATTTTTATATTATATGGTTTTTAAAATTACTATATACTTCAAAGAGAACCCCAAGTGGTTCATTAATGATACACCTATCATTATCCAAATATTTTTTCCAATCCTTATATTTTTAAGAATAGAATATAAAATAATAGTATAATATTTTCTTTAAAAACTCTTTTATGTCAATTTTGACACTATTTGGTTTTTGTTTTTGATAAATTCATAACAACATTATTACTTTGAAAAATATTCATATCAACAACCCTAATTTTCCATAGTAACCTATGAAATTTGTGGAATTCATAAAATGTCTCAAATAACATTTATTTGGTTATTTATAGTATCAATTATTTTAATATTTCATTAATTAGGTAATTACTGCATCACCATTGTGTCATAAATAAATTACATTATTTAATGTCTAAAAAAATATAAATAAAATACCATTTTGTATAAAATAATTTTAGATTACTAATTAATATTTATAGTATAATTTAACTTATGTGTAACCCTATATTAAAAATGTTTCTATTATTGAAAATTGATTTATCTCTTTTAACTTTTCTTTTAATTAAATAATAATAAATGTCGTAATCTAATCCAAGTGGACTCAAAAGGTTCATATTTTCTTCCTAAGGTTTTTTGGTCGAATTATACATATCTAATAGAATTATGACATGTGTTTGGGTAATAATAATATCATTTTTACCCTTAATTACCATATTTACTTTTACCCGTGGTAAATAAAAGTAAAAAGATACTATTCATCTAAAATTATTTTCATCTTATTGAACCACATTTTACTTACTGATATCAACCATTTGACTTGGATTTTTGAAATTCAACTCACAGAAGTAGTAAAATTATGTTTTATGTAAATTTGAAAATTCCCCTAGGAGGTGGGTAAAATACGGTAAAAAGATCAATAAAATTTTAATATATCTAAAATTATTATAAACTAACTCCAATAAATTACATTGAATGTATATAGGTATTATGTATCTATTTTGACCAAAAATAAATTTATTTAAAATAAATAATTATTTAAATAAAAATTCGAATTTAAAATATAACTCGATGTTTATCACTATTCATAAAAAATTTAATGTTTTCAGAAAAATACCAAAAAATCCCCCTAAGATAAATTCGATATTATGAATCCAAAAATGATGTCCATTTTTAATGATAAAATTTATAAAATCTCAAAAAGTGGGTATTAATATTCATAAAGTGTAGTTTGATTGATTGTGCTGTGTTAGAACTTGAAGTTGCGTAAAACACACGATATTGTATTATTCAAAGATAATCGTACCATGGAAGCTTGGGGTGTTACATTAAAGAAACATAATTTTAAATATTATAAAATATATTGTTTACTTCGGACCTTGTATATCCCTTTTATTATAAATTTAATGTTAGTCATGTATCTGGCAATAACTACTGATTTTTTAATGAATGTTTTAATTTTATAACTATTTGTCCTATTACATAGATCATGGATACATAATAAAAATAATTTTATCCATGATATAAATATCATATATATTTAATATATATTTATTTATAGTAATTAATAATAATTAGATACAGAAAATGAACAACACTATTCTTTGAGATGGTAGGTCATATGTATTCTTGATCGTTGTTTACATTTTTCCAAATGATGAAGTGAATTAAGGATAAATAATATATTGAAATTATGGAATCATATTTAGGTAATATATATCACATAATTTTGTTTAACCAATCTATATTACCTTAACTAAAAATCATGAATGAATCACATCAATTTGTGTGATGGTAGTCTGCTGGACAAAAGAACAACATTATCATATTACGACATAATGCAATGTATGAAGGTACATGTGATACCATGATTCAAGAATAATACTAATATATATATATATATTAAATTATAAATCAATACTTATATCTAGTTGTGAGAGGTGGTAATGCAATAACAAATGCCATTGGTTCGTGGGCCGGTAGTCTGCCAGACATATGATTAACGATTTTGTAACCCATTTAAGGAAAGAGAAGAAGTATTATGGTTATTAAATTTACATAATTACAACTAATTATAATGATTATACTAATGATATAATATTAGAATAATTTAATAATAATTTAAGTATATGAAATTAGGAATATATTAAAAAACTTGTCTAGGAATGTTATTTTTTAGAATACATCATTTGGTTTGCACAAAAAAGAATTACTATTCTATATATTTGATGAAATTTGGAATTATAGGATGATAGGATAGAATATATGATGTTTTATAGGTATTTATTTCATGAATTAATCTGTTTTGGAAGTGTGAAGAGAAGAAGAGAGTGGGTGTCCCTTTATAAGTTAGGTGAGTGGTTCATTTGTAAATCTTGAAAAGGAAAGGGTGTTTCCATGTTTTTCAAATCCCAAAAATGATCCAAAATAAATATTTTCATAACATTCAATATTTAACATCAGTATATGTCTATATAATGGGGATTGAACATGTTTTAGAATATTTTAACAATTTTCTAATTAGGTTAACACCACGGTAAACCCATTTTCCCTTTACCATAATAAACAAAAAAAATATTTTTGTTGTTCATTATGGTCAAAAAATAACTTTTCATTATTAAATAATATAAATTACAATTTTTTATATTATTTAATCCATATTTATAAATCCTAATAAGATTTGAAAAATTTATTTCCAAAATATTCTTGTAGATTGAATGCTAATACAATTTTCTAAACAGAAATGCTTTAAAATTTTGATATGTTTTAATAAACAAAATTCAATATTAAATATCATTAATTGAATAAATTGGAAAAAAATATATATAATTGATATAATTTTACTTTGAAAACCTTATTTATATAATTTTATAGGTTTTTAAATTCATATAATGAAAATATTTTTTAAAAAAAACCGGTATTTTTCATAATTCATCGAAATATTAATCTTCTCATAAAGATAAAAATATCACTCCAACATAATTTTTGAAATAATATTTAAAAATTGAAGTTATTATTTTCAAATGAACCCTAAATAATTTTGAAAAAAATAATTTAATGTGAATGTTTAAATGGAGATAAATCTTCTTTTTTTAAAAATATTGTTTCAATTTGTAAAATTGGATTATTTTTATAAATTCCATAGAAAACAATTAGGTGAATGGGAAATTTTTTATTGAATATATGATAAAAAAATTTCATCAAATTTATTTACAAAAATTTATTATTTTTATTTAATGAGGAAAAACAAGATTTTGTTCATAAAACTATGATTTCTAAAAAAGAGTTCCTTTAATTTC
Source organism: Viscum album (assembly GCA_963277665.1). Classification (NCBI taxonomy): domain Eukaryota; kingdom Viridiplantae; phylum Streptophyta; class Magnoliopsida; order Santalales; family Viscaceae; genus Viscum; species Viscum album. Next base: position 626,718,519 of record OY728147.1, read on the forward strand.
AAACAGTTTTCATTTATAATTTTTAAGTAATTGATCTCCAAACGATTCAACATATATACATGTGTAGAGATTATGCTTTCATTATTTAGTTATTTTTATTCCTTCATAAAATTCCAATGTCTGGGTGATATCTATGCTATTAAATAATAATTTTTAAAAATTATGTCATGTTACATTTTAACTCGGTGTGGCATGTAAAAAACTATAAACTCCGTGATGTGTGTAATGAAAAATAAAATAAGTGTTGTGTGCATCATAAAATATCAAAATAATTTAATTTATTGGAACAAATTCGCTAAAATAATCATTTGTTATATTATACCCCATTAAATTTAATTTTTCTGTCAAAATTCATCCCATTGATACCACCAACTTAGAATACTTCGGCTTAATTATATCCTATAGTTCCCAAGATGCATATTCAAACTACAGGGTTTTCCAAAAAACATTACTAGATGAGTGACTATGTTTTGTAGTACTTTTTTTATGATATAGAATCTGTAATGGTTATTCTTTATAAGAAATTTTACACTCTAACAGGACAACCTCTATTTTCTATACATTTGATGGATTTGGTATGTACTTTCTCATGAGAGATACATGGAACACATCGTGAAGAAGAGATAGGTTCAGTGGGTGGGAAAGGCGATAAAATACCATCCTGATACAATCAATATTTTCAATGGGATTGATATTCCTAGTGATTAATTTACCTTTATTTCATCACTAATAAAATTCATAGAAATATATTCTCAACAACATAAAATTATTGATTGTGTCAACAACTATCCGCAATTTTTCAGGTCAAAATTTTATTACCATACATGTTGTTGAATACATGAAACAATTTGTTCCATTTAATAAGCGTTTGTATGTCCCAATAGATTTCTTTCTAAAAATTTAGTCCATTATTTTTGAATTCTACACATTTATTTATAAGGTAGATCACACAGATCCATCAAAATACTCTAGTGACAGGTTTTGTTGTAAACAAACTCCACTAGAAGAAGTAATTGATCCCAAACACATTTAAAATTCATAGAACATTACCCTATAATATTTTATAGGGTTTTAAGGGTTATTTCAAAATATCCATATACTTATGGACGATACATAGTTTTTTAAATTAATTATGTATTATGAGGTTGATGATTAATTGACCACAATATCACAAAAACAATAGATACCAAAGAGATACAATAATTTTTTTACTAAATGTATTTTTAATGCATCATTAATGTATACCCTGGAAGGATTATCCAATGAAAATAAAGTATTTCATAGAGAGAAATTGTGCATAATTCATATGGTTATCGACTACAATCCGTGTATCAATATTCCATTTAGCTAGTTTGGGTAGTGAGAGGTCAAAACCCAAATGTATGCCTTCAAATGAAATTTATGGTGTGGATAATGTTCAAATCATCTTATTGGACATGTTTTATCATCCTTCGCTAGCTGAAATACTATGTATCACGGTACATACTATCAAATATCTCCATTTCTGTTATCCCACTAGAAACAATATTGTATGTAGGCCCATGGTAAGTGTTGTAACCCAATCTCTCTTTAGTTAGGAATTCAAGCCCCGTGACCTTTTCAACTAAAATTTTTTATTTCTCTACATGCAGGTTATCCTTTTTCAGAAAAATAATTAATATAAATTATCAAAAAAATCAGTAACCCAGAATTAACATCACATCAAATGTAAGACTAACCCTAATGGTTTCCAATACCATTAATCATATGTCTCTAAAAGGCATTACAAATAAATTCCAAACGGTTTTATCATCATAAGGGTATCTCAAAAAATATATAATAATGATAAATAATCATCACATAAAACCTTAAAAGTGGTGTCTAATAACATGAAATTATGATCAACATTAATCTCCTGAACAGGTGATGGTAACCACATATTAGAAGTTAATATTAAATGAATACATATATGCCTCAAAAATTAACACAGTCTTTAGATGTTTCTTAATTCTTATAACTAAAATTATATTGTGGATATACTTCCAGAACATAATTCATGATAATAAATATATAAAAACGTCAATATTTTCACTTCATTGGTTGGAACAACTTATGTGCTTCAATGTTCTATGGGGTAACGATTAATTTAGAGATATTACTCAGATGATCCCCATGTTCCTCACATATAAGGAATATAATTCTATGGAAATTTATTTCACTATGTCCATTATTTATGAAATGAAAACATCTTCTCCTCAATTTCAGATATACTTCTAGTTTTTTCTTCCCAAATTATTTAAATTTTTTTTGGAGAATCTTATTTATTCTACGATTTCTACAATAATTCCATTCATAAAATTAATTTCTATTCATTTTTAAGGCATTAGAAATCTCATTAAAGTTCATATTGTTAATAATATATCACGATAGCTGGTTTTCTAAAATCAAAATATATTTCTCTCTATCCATTATTCAATTTGTTGGGTCATTATTACTAAATTTTTTTCACATTAATTTTCATCATGATGTATCCATGTATAATAAATTAAAAAAATTAGAAAACATTTTTTGATAAATAATTATCATAATGAGAAACCACATAATCCTGAAAAATTATTTATATGATGTCCAAATATTGACATCCATTTTAAAATATATTATAAATTAAGCTTAACATATTACATTCATTCTCATTATTCAAATCATTCTTGATTTTTCAGAAAGAGTTTGTGAATTTCCCACAAATATCAATCGAGAGTTTCAAACTAGGTGTGTGGCATAGTCTGTTTTTGTTCACTAGATAAAACCTAAGTCAATCTCAAAGATCCCTTTTTAGAGTGATTAACCCAAGGAATATATGTTCCAATTCCACCTCCATGTGTAGTATACCGATTGGGATATAATTTCATGGAAACCACTCACTTTATCTTTTAACAAAATTCTATGAAATATTCCAATATTTTGACACATCATTGTATTTATATTTATAAATATCCCTACAAATATTGGTTGTAATATCCATAGGGATCTCACTAATGCCTCCTCTTCCTAGTCTCCAACGGTTCACTAGAACTTTCTCTGATACCTACTATAGAGACCCAAGATTCTCATACTTATGTACCACACCTGATGTGAATAATATTTCTTACATAACATGATGATCCATTATATAAAAATTGAGTTCTATTTCATTTAGATTATAGGTATAAAATATATTTTTTTATTTAAAGACCTTAATCATATCACATAAAGATATCCTTTTGTACAATTCATAAACATATCCATCATAGAAACATTCATCAATAAGTATGAAATTAAACATAAGAAATGATGATATTAGATTTTTAGTATGGGAAATATGGGGAAATACATAAAAATTTGACTATAATATGGTAATGAGATCATGATAAATAAAATGTATTTCATAACCGGCATATCAAGGATAAAAATCATGTTTCGTTGAAAAATGATTAATAGTTAATAAGACATCAATCATAATGGAATCAAATAACATAAATTATGTGAACATAACACTAGCATAAGTCATAGGTTTTTGGAATGCACATGGGATTAGATAATCATAACCTTAATATTAAAACCCCATTGAAAAAACTATCAAAGTGAAATGGGTTCAATCCCTAATCTATCGTAGTGTTCAATGTACACTCCCAAGACTATCATAGTGTACATAGTACCTTACTAAACTCGGATCACACCATATTCAAGTCCTATATATCTCATGTGATATCAATGATTAATTAATTTATTGGAGATAGATATATGTCCCACCTTTCTTTGTTATAACATAACTACTAACCTTGGTTTTAACATAACCACTATCCCTTAATGAAAATCATGTAGATTTTTTCTCGAAGATCATATATGATTAATTTTATCATAACATAAGAAAGGAAACTGTTTATATAGAATATTCATCATAACAAAAAATGTAGAAAAGAAATATTCTCAGTAATAATTTCTAAATTTCTCAAATCGTAACCCATAGAAGAAAAGAAGTGGGTTTCATATGAAGTTCATCATGAGAAAAATGAGGAAGATAATCATGTTTTATAAAATATTTGTCTTTATAAATATAACCATCAAGATAAAAAATAAGAATGGTATAATTGGGTCGTATTCCCCATTAAATCATACATAACGCCAATGAATTCTATATTAGATATAAATAGATTTTAAAGGATCACAAGGAATATTTTTGGGGGAAAATATCATTTCTTTCAAAATATCATTTGACTCAAAAATTCATTAAATATTTTCATTGAAAATAACATTTATAAATTATTGTGGAAGATTAAAAATTTATTTAAAACATTTATTTTATAAAATAACATTTCCATTCATAATATAACATTATAAAAAATAATACATAATTAAATACATATTTTCAAAATAATATTTAAAACATACATTGAATGATTTAAAAAATATTTAAAACATTTATTAGTGAAAATATCACTTCCATTTTTTTTAAAATTAAATATTTTAAATATCATTTTACTTTAATATTAAAATTAAAACATTAAATTAATATTTAATAAAAATTATTGTCACATAATGGGATCTTATATTCCTTCCATACAAGTTAAAACAATGATTGAAATCATATTTTCATTAAAATGGAAACACATATTTTATGAAAAATGACTTGAATATTACTTTTAGAACATAACATAAAAATATAAAAAAGGTTAAAAATGAAATTAATAAGTAATTTTATGAATGTAAAAAAAAATTTAAACATTTTTCAAAACATGTTTTCGGAAAAAAAAATTGTATTTAATTGAATAGAGAAATATGGATAACATATCATGAAAATTTTCATTTGAACTCTTCGGTATATAAATAGAGTAAATTGAAATAAAAAAAAGGAATTCTCATGAAGAAAAATGTGTATAATAAATTATAGGAGTTTTTAAAGAGATCGATCAATGGATTTTATCATCGGAAATATAATCATGAACAATTCCAATAAACTATGAGATTATATCATATAACAATTATATATTTTGTAACATTGAATCATATGTTCCCAGAAATAATAACATTAAATGAGTCATTAAATATCTTGATAATAAATATACACAAGATATATCATGTTAACCGCATTTTTTGTAAACCTCATAAATGAACATAGGTCCACAACCAAACATATGTCTGAAAGATTTGAAAATTGAGACAAAATATTCTCTTAGTTTGGTAACATTAGATCTATAAATCTCCTGAATGAGGGATCCTAAAAAGTTTATTTAAATTAAAATAACATCAATTATAATAAATAAAATACATTCATTGGTATTTTATACACCTCATAAAATAAAATGGTTCTAAATATGGAACCTGTCTCACTGAATATAAATGTTATACGTACATTCAATACTTTAATTCTGAACTTCCTTAACAGACATTAAACCACCTATATAAAAAATATAAAAATATTATAAATATATCATATAACCATTAATATATATTCACTTATATCATAAAATATATTTTTTCGTCATGAACCTTTATTACCCATTTATTAATATTTCACTGTTCAAGTAACATTTCGTGCAACAACTGCTTTGTTTTCTAAATATTTTTTTTTATTTTTTGCGGTCCAATTTCATTGAACATTGTTAAATAATCTCTATAATTTTATCAATGATATAAATACCATATATATTTTTTATACATGTATTATTATTAATCCATAAATGTTTGAAATATAAAATGAAATACATTGTATATAGAGATGGTATTTCATACATAGGCATAGTAGCTATTTCCATTTTCTTGATGGAAGAAGTAAAAATGGGGAAATTATTTATTACAATAATAGAATAATTTTTAGTCATATATATCACATAATTTATTTAAATAAGTCATTATTAATTTTATTGTAATGCATGAATGAATCATATATATTCATGAGGTAGTAGTATCCAATATACATGAACAGTATTATCATATTCCAATTAAAATTAATGTAAGAAAAAAACTGAGATATAATGATTCCATATTCATAATAATTTCATAAATATCATATTAAAAAATTATTCATTATATCGATCTATGATAGGTATTGATGGAAAAATGGAAGGACATCGATTTGCGAGACAATGGTCCACCATACACAAAAAGGACGATTTTATAAACCATTTAATGGTAGTTGATAAGTATTCACATTATTCGATCAAAAAATAACATTTTAGTATATTTATGATATTGAGATTATAATAAAATAATGTTTTAATAATATTTTTTTTCGAGTAGGATGATGATTTAATATAAAATACTAATTTTCGGGATGTCTTGTATACCTCACAAAACATCATTTGTTTACTCAAAAATGGATTCATATGATGGATTTCTATCCATAATAACATATATATATGAGAGATGGGAATTAAAGTAGTAATTTGGAATGTTAATGGTCTAACTAATGAGTGAACCCACAATTTTTCACATTCCCTAAGGATAATAAATGGTTATTTTTCTACCTTATAAAATTTAAGGTCTAAATATGTCTATATAATGGGGTTTAGACACGTTTCTAGTCATCATTAACACTTATTATTTATTGTAGCCACTAATAAACAAAATTTTACCTTAACCGTAATAAATAATATTTTTTACTGTTCATATTTTTTTTTCAAAAATTAAGATGAAATTAAAATAAAATAAAAAATATTATGTATAAAAACATGGCTTTTATTTTTCTATATTAAATTCACACATATAGAAAAGTGTTATTTTAAATTAGTCCTCCAAACAAGATGAGAAGGCGATTATCCAAAGAGATAATGTTCAAAAGATTGAAACGTTTTTTATCAAAATACATTTTTATATTTAATCGAATGAACTTTATTGGATTAATTATGATATTATTTATATCTTTATAATTTTAAAATAATATCAAAATAAAATCTTATTTTTTTAATTCTTCAAAATAATATATAATTATTAATAAAACAACTATTTCTCACTATTCATCAAAAAAATTATCATCTAAAAATGTCATCCAAAATTCAGTACAATATAATTTTGAAATGATTATTTAAAAATTAAATTTTATTATTTTTTCTATGTCTTTTAAATTGTAGAGAACAACCTTTACAATAATAATTAAAATGAATGAAAATCCACATGATAGAAGACTATAGTTTTATGAAAACAATTGGATTTATTCTCATCGGTGCTTGGAAAAAATAAAATAAATGTAAAATAATTTATTTAATAAATAATATTTCAAATTCATTAAAATAATTCACTAAATGAGATGTGATTAATTTATTAGGAGGACCATGTTTTATTTTATAAAAGTAGTTATTCAATAAAATATTTACTTTATTTTAAAAAAAAATTATTTTAATTTCTAATTAATTTCTCACCATAAAATTCATTATATATACATGTTTATAAAGTTACTTTTCATAATTTAGTTAATCATATTTATATCCTTCATTCCAATGTCTTGGTTATAACTATCATATTGAAATATAATATTGTCATAGTATGATATGTTTTTTTAAACTTAGTGTTACGTGTCATGTGAGATAAACACATTTTTTAATCTATCAAAATCCAAAATATTACTTACATAAAAAATATCAAAAAAATTAAATTTCATTGTAAAAAAATTCCCAATCATCTCAGTATGCTACCCCTTGATTAGAGAAAACAGAATATATTAATATTTGTTGGAGGTAAAAATGATTTTAATGTATTCTTTTGTTTTTTAAGATGATTAATGTGATATACCCAACATGTGGAGAAATTTATAGTATATATTTATTCATTGTTTTTAAATACTCCCATTAATATGTTATCATTTAAAAATACACAATTTATATTCAATTTTCTTATTTTGATCATAAAAATTAATAAATATCATTGTTAAAATTCACTATACTTTTATATATTTTGATATATTTATTAAATTATAAACTAAAAATTAATAATTATGTACTTAATATTTTTTGGGATTCACAGTTCATTATACTACAAATCATTTAATTTGTGATTTGGTTGGTGCATCAATTTTAAGGGCAACATGGATCGCCCAAGAAGTATAACTAGTTCTCTTAGGAAGACTGGACAAGAATAAGTATTTTTTTCATGGGGCCAATATAGAATAACAAATTACATGAGACTCCCCCATAGGTCCTAGGAAACTCTATTAAATTAGAAATAAAATAAAAAATCCAAAATTTAACTATAATAGTCCAAACATAAGAAATATTTTCAAGCACATAATTATTCATCGGATTGATAGACATCATACTAATAATGAAGGTATTTTCAATGCATTAATCCAATACTCCGTATAATATTGGAGAGAAATTTTTGATATTGGGAAAAAAATTATATGATTTTTACTTGAGATGTTGTAATCTTTATAAACATAAATGTATTCAAATTTATATAATTTAAAAATTCAGAACAATCTAGGAAAACAACAAATGTTTTTGAGAAACATCCATATCTTATTATATAAAGGTATAATATATATGACTTTATACGTCTTTAAATCCATGTTATAGGTAAATATAATTGCATATGAATAAATAATGAGATAATTTTTTTCAATTAACCCAATCGAGAAGGATCTTTTTTTTACATAATTGATGTGTAACCATACCTACCTCATGAGATATAAATACATTCCCATATTCTCGTTGAAATGGTTTAGAATATTTTCAGTATTTAAAGTAGTATAGGAATGAACAATAATTAATCAATCCATATAAGTTCCTTACAAACTCATATACCTACTTTAAGGCCCTCTCATACACTATCCATTCACATTATTTTATTTTTTTCCTTTACTATTAATTGAATTTTTGTTGTAGCTTATATTGTTTATTAATATAATTTTCATTATAAAATATCCCCAAAAAACATTTCTCAAAAAATTATGTTATTAGAATACTATTAAATTGAGTTCAAAAAAATTTATTTAGTCCCCATTTAATTTCTTCAGATGTCTTTATTTTATATTATTCTTATGTGTTTTTGTGTTAAGATCAAAAAACTCATTTCTTTTCCCATTAATTAAATTTTTTATTTTAACTCATAATATTACCTAGTATTAAATATAAATCTAACCACTACAACAGCTTAGAAAATATCTCATTTGTGTGAGTGTTAGTTGTTGAATTTTATGTGATTTATAGTTTTTTATCTATTATTTTATTTAAATGAACATTTGGCATGTTAAAATATATATATTTCATTGTTCAATTAAATGATATGTTTAATATATTGATTTAATTGATTATTAGAACAAAAAACATCTACAATATAGAATTAACTATGATCAGTATTCTAGTTACCGAATCTATTAAGTCGTATAAATTTTGGTATTATGATCATAATAATCTTATTAAGTGGATATTAATTTAATCAAATTTTTCTAAAATCTCAATGATATTATAATATTATTTCAATAAGATTTTACAAAACCCAATCTTTGTCTAAGAGTTTAACAATAAAAAAGTGTGACCCAATTATAGAAAACTATGTAAAACCCATTCCCACTCATTCAAAGGCAATAAAAATAAAACAAATTATTCTCTAATTATGGAATCATCAGAGTGTAATCTACTCAAGTTCTATGAAACACATTATATTAAAGAACTATACCATTAACTGTATATAAGATATAACTGTCCAAGATTACAAGTTAAAAAGAAGTTATTTAATGAGGTTATTTGAAACAAATATAGTTTTTATGATTTTGGAAATTTTATTAATACCCCTACACTTAAATGGTGTGTGTGGATCTATTTTCAATCATTAGGCAACTACTAACCATCAAATCTATGTGAATAGCCAAAGGGATTCATGTGGGAAATCTCAGTTGAACCACATTGATATGGCCATTCAAATATATAAATTTCATAGATTTAAAGATGGTGTTGTTGGAGCATGTTAGGTATGTATTGGAACTAGGAAATTTACATGGATGATATAGGGGTTCCATATGATACCCCCAGATTGGTAAAGAAGTGTTACTATTTTTGTAGGGGTGTAGAGCATTAAATTTGGACATAGAAACTTTTTTCACTCATATAAATTCATCATTCCTAATCGACAATTTTTGGGTAATGTTGGTGCAGTTTGTTTTATTAATATTTCCATTTAATATGAAAATAAGAAAAATCTATATTTTTATGATATAATTTTTTTATTTGATAAATTTATATATTGAGTACAGAAAATAATGTCCAGACATTTTGAATTAATTTAATGTATTATGGAACTCAAAATGGGAAAGGGATATAAGAAAAAGATAATATTGTTCCATGTCTTAATTCATTTTTAAAATAATAATATAAATAAAAAATAATAATACTTAATGTAAGGACACTGATTTGTAGAGAAATATAACATAATAGATTCTCTGGAAAATAAATAAATATCTTGGTAAATATATGATTAGAAATTTTTTACATAGCTATGAAATCCAATTTAAATAAATTATTTAATTATAAGATTTCCAAAGGTTAGAAAAGACACATTAATGAAAAAGGGAATTAAATAATTTTTAAATTAATAGTTAATTTTCAAGGGATATATTTTAAAATGGTGATGGTTTTCATTAAATTATTTATAATTAAATGAAATTTTTGTGATGACTTTTATAAATGGAATAGATGTGAATAATTAATTGATATATAAATAGATTTATTTCATTATATATAGAAATCAAGGTTGAATATTACAGAATTTATGATAACAATAATTAGGTAATGGATGAAGTAATTTAATTACCTGAGTAAGAATTAATTTATTAAGAAAACATTGAAATAAATAAATGTATTTTTTAAGTTGAAACTAAGTGGAATTTTTAATAAACAATTTCATACTTATATTGATTCCTTGAAGATAATTAAGCTGTTTTTTTGATGAAAGGAGATATAAGGTGGGATTGAATTATTGTGCTGTGAAGAATAAAATATTAAAATAATTTTTTGATTAGTAATAACTAGTGGATAATTTTTAAATAACATAAAAAAAATTTATATGAAAATTTATATTTAATGGTAGAGCAATGAATAATAAGAATGAAATCAGGAATGTGGAAAATAACTATTTTTCAAAATATTTTATAGAAATACAGATACAACTATAAGAATAATGTAAAATAATCAGATGGTTTTTTGGGTTTTTATAAATTAGGTGGAAATAGCCTATAATTTGGGTATTGGTATTTGTTTTGCTATACTAGGTTTAAAAGAATAATACAATAAATAACCTTAAATTGTTATCAAATTATTAGTAATATTTTACACTATGGAGCTATGCATATTGATATTTATTGGGAATGGTGGAATGATGCTATATTATTATGTGGAAATTATTTCATTAGAGATACATTGAGAATTTATTAAATGTTGACATGTTTATTTACTCAATTTATTCCTGTACAGTAATAATAGCTAGTTAGGGGTTATTAATAGTTATGCTGAACTGTTATTTTTTCCATGCCCATGAATTGGGATAGAGTGAGTGGATTTTATATACCCTTTTCACCAACTTTTTTGGATAGGGTATATAAATGACCTATATGTGAATTTCTTCTGAATCATCTATGGTGTTATCTTAGGGGTTATTATAAATATGTGATGTTTTTTATGGAATCTGAATCACAAGATAGTTATTCTTCATTATATAATATGCATGGGATCAAGTTGTATTACTGTGCACTAGTAATGGGTTTGAAGAGGGACATATATTCAATATGTGATTGTTGGAGATGTGTATTACCATTCACTCATTATTATGAGATGGATGTAAAATTTTATTCCTCTAGAATATATGGATTGTGCACCTAGGGTGAATTGTTTATTGCGACAAACCATTAAGGCATGTGTGATAATTACTTTTAATATTAATTAAGTTGTAATATCCATTTTATGATAACCATAACCATATGGGTGAAATGAGATCTAACATCCCAAGCAGTGTGGAAATGGATTGATCTAATGAGAAAGATGTTTGTTTGAGCTATGATAGAATTCTAACACTCTAACCTAACATGATTTTTTGGGGTCTTAGTTCTTATATATTTATTTATATATTATACTTATGTAAATATATTTATTTAGTGTCCATTATGAATGTAATATATGGAATATTCATAAAAATAAATCAAGAAAATGATTTTGAGTTATGGTGAAATTAAATTGTGTTTTTCATGTAATTTTTTTATTAATAAAAAACGTAGACACTATTTTTCTGGAATAGATCACTACTTTAGATGAATATACTATATACTATTTCTCTCCCATATATAGGAAGTCATCAGTTTCTTTCACATGGGTCCATGAACTTTGGAATATATTGATTTTGGATAACATTGGGGGATAGATATGGATAATGTATTTGGCTATCAATGGATTAGATTATTCATTATGATAACCAGCTTCATGTCATGAATTCTATTACATACATTTTCTATGGATTTTTTACTTTTGTATAGTGTAAAATTTCATTACCTTATGTCATTTTGAAGATGTATAAGATAAATATGAATGTTTTATTTTGTATATTGTATGCTCTATTTATATATTATTCAATGTGTTTTCATTATAATTGGGGTCTGGTAATATCTAGAGGCATTGGATACCATCATTTATTGTGTATAAATATTCACAAAAATCATTCCCCCAGATTATTTGAAGATGTCTTACTGTGTTATTATAATAATATGTTGGGTTCTGACATAAATTTTAATAAATATAAGAAAAATATATTTCTAATTGAGATGTTGTGTATTCATAAACACAATATATTATTCAATGATCACGTCCCTATATCATTACATCAATTTATCACTGGTTTTTAATTTTAATCACATCATTTAAATTTGCAACATTAAAACATTTTATGATATTAAGGAATAATTTTAAAATTTCTAACTAAAATTAACTTCATAATGAAAATATATTATTCTATAATGAAACTTATTTTATAATATGTGTTTTACCATAGTTTCACATCAACTAGAACTAATTTAATTGTTTTTATCATACAATTCATGGATTTAATGATAAAATACATTTTATATTTTAAAAATACACTTTTAGTAATCATGAACAAGACATATATGGTATAAAAAAGAGGTTCATTCCCATACATCACTTGCTAGTTTCAAATAATTTTCCTAGAGTTTCATAAATGCTTGGGACCATTTTCTTCAATTGTTTATTCAATGTATGTTTTTATCTATGAAAAATTATGGCATTACAAAATTTATAATTCATTAATTATGGACATAAAATATGTTTTATTAATGCATGGTTTATTTCTATATGGAACCCATTAGCATGTTATGTTTTTAATTTTTCTTCATATAAGTCAAATATAATTTTCTTGGACTGAGTGACTACAATGTGTTTTCATATATAAAAACACATAAAAATATAATCACCATACCATTAATAGTTATGTTATAATATTATATTTTATAATGATAGATTCTCCTATAAATAAATAATTAATAATAAATCATTGTATTATAGTTACAATTCATTCGCAGCTCATTTTATTAGTTTAAACTCATGATGATTTTTTCTAATAACAAAAAGACAATTCAATACTAGAAACTGAACTTTAATATATTTCATCCAAACAACATTTCATATGAAAAAATAATCCATTTCAACAAATCAAATTTTTTATTTTTTATTTTTATCATAATGTTTTATATTAGTCTAATCTCATCTTTTTGGCATTAGCATCAAACATGTTTTTTTATAAATTCAATTTTAAATCATAAAAATGATCTGTTAGATGTCTTTGAACAAACCAAATGTCATATTTATAAATCATTTTTCTCATAAATGTATCATATTTAATAGGAATATTTTTCGAATTGTTTTATTTCAATATAATCTCTTTTCCTTAGTTTTGAAATCTCACAAATGTTTCGTAACAACAAACACACATCTTAATATGTAAAATAAACCTTTAGTTTTTCCAATGAAACCATAGGCATGAATCACACATAGTCCATCCATATACATAACATATTATTAAATTATAACTACTCTATAATGTGACATTAATCGATTCTTACTATCATTTTTTTATAATATGATGATAATATTGAAATATAAAAACACTTTGAAAGTAAAAAATGCCATTATAGTGTTAAATAATAGATAAAAATTAAAAAAGAGTCTAATATAAATATTAATTTATTTAAAAAAATCTACTAAGAATAATTAATAAAAAAAATTCCATAAGACATGTACATTTTTATTATTAACCAATAGAAAAAAAAACCCAACAAGTCATTGATAGAAAAATTATTACGTATTTCTTAAATATAAGGGTTAAAAAATAAACTTTTCATTATATCTTTTTAAAAACAATTTATCTATGACATGTAGTATTCATGATATTAGAAATTTTTCTATAATTATATTTGAAAATAAAGGTTATTTTTTGAATAAGAAATAAGTTTTATATAAATAAACATGAAAATATGTAATTTTTTTGGTGAACAATATTAATGTTTAAAAAATATAAATAGATCCATATTATCATAATTAAGATCGAATTTATACACAAATTATTTTAAAAAATGTTAATAAATCAATAATAAAATTTTATATCTTTTAAATAGTTTGTTTATTTTCCAAAATTATATAATATTAATGAATATTCGACACTAATAATCATTTAATGAATTTTTTATCAAATAAATTATAATAAGAGAATATATTTATCTAAATTATTTGATACATTAAATTAGTTATTTGATAAAATATGATAAATTAGGAAAAAAATAAAAACTCCCAAAATCTTATAATGCTTGTCCTATATGGTGAGATGAAAAATGCAATGGGGGTGAATTTCCAATCTTAAATGATTTGATTTCTTAAAATAATTATGTCTAATTCAATGTGTTTAAAAATTAAACAATTGAATATATATAATTATGTATACTAATTTTGATATTTGAATATAAAAAATATAAAAGAGATTAAAAAAATATTTTTGAAATAATTCATATCGAAAAGATCTTTTGTCAACTGTTCAAACCTCTTTATATCTAAGAGATATGGAACCCACTATAAAAACTCAATTTCCAAGGATACTGAAAATAATTTACAACATTCCATTTTCACCATGGAGATAAAAATAAATCACATTTATTTTACACAAATAGAGGCATAACCCAGAACTGTTGTTTTGATGTGATAGAATAACTGAAATTTACATTACCTAGACCAAGTCCCAACTGAAACCCCTACATTTTCCCGAACATTTGGAAAAATCCATGAACATAATTTTTGTTAATGTATGAGTAACCAACACATACATCTTATTGTGTGTTGATACTTATTAAATATGATCCAGAAACAATCATTACACCTCGTAAAATACATTATAATAAATAAATTAAAATACACAACCCAATAAAATAATATAGATGATAATAATAAATTTTAATATAGTTAATGATTTATTCATTCTTCATAGATATTTATCAATGAATCATAAGAAAACCAATAAATAATGTGTCAAAAGATGAATATCCCAACCATATAATAGTTCAATATTTAAACTTGTATATATCATTAAGGCACTACCAGGATTTAAACATTATTAAATAAATTGATAAATAATGGATATATTATCAACTCAATCATCCCTTGTTTATATTAATTTAATATCATGTAGAGAAATAATGTAATTTAATTTAGAACAACACCTAAAGAATCATTAAATGAGGAACAACATAAACATTTAATATATTGATAAATTCCCTGATATCACATGGAATAAATATGAATTATTATTATAGCCATTTTATTTTTGAATATCCTAATTCTAATAATGTTTTATCAAAAAATTAATCTACTAGAAAAATATCCTATCAATTATACATAATAATGCATTCATTCATGGAATTAAATATAATAGACAAGTTGACATCATTCTTAACCATGCATCATATTGTTCACTTTTTTTTTAAACAGTGTTTTTTGTAATATAACAATACAATAGAACATAATAATGTGAGATCTAACAAGTGTAGCCTCACTATCCTATAGTTAAGAATATATTATTTAAAACATATTTTTTTCTACAAATTTTTACAATAAATTCATTTAAATATAATTAAATAGTTACTCTGTGTCTTATGTTTCCATCCTAATATATCATTTTGTAGATATTCAGTAGTTCATTTTATTAAAAATAGTCTCAAATATCATTGAATAATGATAGTTCATTATAGAAGATAACTAGTAAACTAAAACCTCAAATATATAAGAAACATTGAATAGAATTGTTAGAATGTATTAATTATTTTATAATCGATAAAAATGTAAATCTAATATAAATTATAGTGGTTTCTGGAACTATAAAAACCTTTAGAAAACATAAAATCTAGATTTATTTTATATTATAATAACATAATAGCCTTGATTTAAAACTCCAGATAGTTTTGGACTCCTTATAACTCTAATATCCAACCGAAACTAGAGTAATTAGAAAAATCAGCTTGAGATAAAAAAACATAGGTAGTGTTGTCATATATTAAATCACAGTAAGATCTATTTTGTTGAAACTGAAATATAAAATTAATACATAATAATTTTTCATTCCCATGAGTTAAACATAAAATTGGAACATTATAATAAATTTCATGATTACATAATGTAAATTTAATATGTAAACCCAAGTATGGAATCACTGTAAAGACCCGTAAATTTCAAGGAAATTTTTTTTTCTTAATTTTATATTGAATTTTACAAGAGCGCAGTCTCTGACGGCACCTGATTCCGAGGCCCGGTGTGCCCGGAATCATATTCCGAAGTTTGTCTTGGGTACGTTCAGTGAACGGATGAGCGGGTTTTTCTAACTTTTGAACCGGTGCCCGGAATCGAATTCTGAGGGCACCAATGAAATCGCAGCGCCGGTATTCTCTTAGAAACACCACTTCCGGAGTTGCGTTTGCTCGGGTGTGGTTTTTAATTTTCAGGCTTAAAGTTAAGAAATAAAATAATTTTTGCAACAACTTTATTTTATTTCACTTAAGCCACTTGGAAGCCACTTGAAGCCACTTAAAGGCAGCTTGAACTGAGTTAAACCGTATAGGATGCTATCCAGAAATATCCTACCCCTTGGTAGGATATTTGTGAGGTGGGGCCCGCACAAGCCCCGCCGTTTCTTTCCGCTAAGAAACGCACCCGTGAAAACCCGTCATTATTAAAGTCAACCGACGCGTTTCTTAAAATATTAATAGACCATTTAATTGGGTGGTATATTTCGTGAATTAAATGGGCAGTTTCTTTCGTCGAATTAATTCAACGAATTAATTCAATCGTTTCTTAACCAGTTTTCAAATTCGTTGGCGTAATAATAAAATAAGGCCAACGCACGACCTCTGGTTATTTGCGCGTTGAGAAGATTTGAGAGGACCCTTGTATCTTCTTCTCCCTTGCGAAGAACACGAAGAACGCGAATAACGCGGAGAACGCGAAGAACGCGAAGAACGCCGAACCTGGAAATCGATGACGCTCCCATCCGAGATGTTCTTCCACGCCCCGATCTCCGATCACCAACCATTTGAGGTGAGTGATTTCAGGTTACCTCTAAAGGTTCTTTTTGGTTTTAAAAGAAACACAGATTTAATTATTTATAATTTAAATCTGTTGTTTTGGTCTGTTGAGCTCGCCGACTCAAAGCCGGATTCCGCGACGACGCGACGATCTCCACCTTCTACAACGAGCAATTCTGCGAAGAACGCACGCGCGCGACGACCAACGAGGTAGGGATTTATTTTGGGAATTAACCCTTTCCTTTTTATATTCCCGTCAATGTTTCCTTAAAAATTTAAAGAACCAGATTGCGAACAATTTTTATTTTATTAAAATTGTTGTTTCCTATGTGGAATAAAAATTCTCCCGTTTGTTTATCTCTAACGCGGAGGGTGCGGGCCAAACGAAAACGGCCTGACGACCCTCCGCCATTCTTCGTTTTGTGCGGATTTGACGGGAGATGACGGAATGTGCCGAAACGGATGTTTAACGATCCCGCAGTGAAGAACGAGTCCCGGCAGTAGCAATGGCGCAGACGGGAAAGAAATCGGGCCACCGGAGCGACTCCGGCGGCCCGCGGAAGCCGTCGGCGGCGCGGGTTGCCGGCACGGTGGCGCGGGTCGCCGGCACGGCGGCGCCGGCACCCAGAGGCAGCGGCGCCCGGCGCGCCGCCGGACGAGACCGCCGCGGCACCGGCCGTGGCGGCGGCACTCGCGGGACGCGACTGAAGCCGCATCCGGCGCCAGGAGACACCCTGCGGGTGTCCCGCGGGTGTCACGCGGGGGCGGCGGCACCCCCCGCGCCACTCGGGAGGCGGCTTCAGCCGCGTCCGGGTTGTCTGGTCGACACCCCGCGGATTCCGCGGGGGTGTCACGCGGGGCGGCGGCTCCCCCTGCATCGGCCACTCGGCCACTCGGCCGCGCGGCTGAGCCGGGGGGGGGGGGGGGGGGGGGGGTCGGCCCGGGTCGGCCCGGGCCCGTACCCTCGGCCCGGGCCCGTACCCCCCGTTTTCGGACGGTCTTCGTTCAAACGCCCGTAACATGAGCTATGTGCCTTCAAATGACTCGCCGTCAGTGGAAACACGATCCTTGAATCGAGGCGGTCGTTTCGATATATCACACTCAAGGTTTCAGAATATCTTGAGTTCGGCCGGGTTGGTTCGTACACGAAACCAACCGGGCCTTCGGAGCGGAAACGCTCATATCTTGAGCCACGGACGTCCGATTGACGTGCCGTCAGGTTCGTTGAAATCCTTTAAGTGAGATGGATCTTCTGGCATACTCCGCCCGCGGTTTGGACGCAGGTGGAGTATGGTCGGGTTGGTTTTGCCTTAAAAACCAATCGGGCCCCTAGGACGAAAAAGCCAATAACTCTTAGACCGGGCGTCCGATTGACGCGCCGTCTGCGACGTTGAGTTCCTGTTGACGATACGGAACTTTGGATACATCAACTTCAGACTTTGTGTTAGTTGATGTATCCGCCTCTCGGCTCGTGGAGCGGACCCTCCCGAACGAGCTTGCTGTGTGCGGGAACCCTAGTGCTGGCTGTGACTGCTTCTTCGACAGCGACGACCGTGCAGAGATCCTCCGTGGACTCCGACGACGACCGTGTAGAGATCCTCAGTGGACTGCGGCGAAGACTGTGCAGAGATCCTCAGTGGACTACGGCGACTACTGCACTCAGCGATCCTACGTGGATCAGTGCTACCGATCCTGTGTGGGTCTGATCCTGTGTGGGTCAGTGCTCAGCGGTTCTGTGTGAGCCAGCGCCTATAGGTCCTGCGTGGGCCCGATCCTGTGTGGGTCTGATCCTGTGTGGGTCACTGTGGGGTTAGTACCTTTCGATCCTTCGTGGGTCCGACAACTTAGATGGTTCAGTGATCATCTTTATCGTCATCCGAAGAAGTATACCTGTGTGAGCTGAATCTTGTGTTACTCTGCTTTGTGGATTGTGTTGAGCCATCCTGTGTGGATTTACTGTTTACTCTCCTTTGTGATTTGTGTTGAGCTATCCTGTGTGGGTATACGTTGCTTTCCTGTGCGGACTGGGTTGTGCATGGGCTCAGACGTTGGAGCCGAACGGGAATTGATGACTTAATTATATGTATGGGCATATACCTAAGCCGTGTCAGATGTTACTTCGTGATTGTACCTTTCCTTTGTGGATTATCCTTTGTGTAATTCGGGAGACCTTCGGGGGTCTCGGGATCCCTACTGAGTAGCTTATATTCACCCCTGCACGGGTTTGCCCGCACTACATTGTGTTGGTTGCAGACGACGGACAACGCTAATCGTGGTGGAGGCGTGCGGAGCAGGACGGTACATGGAGGTGGACCACTGGGTGTGACGTACTCGGAGCGGTTAGGTGGACCCGATGTGCAGTGGAGGCTATCTGTACCCACCCTTCAGCTGGGACTTCCAGAGGACGGCTCGACGCTGCAGTTTTCCCTTTCAGTTGCTGTTTTTCCTTTCAGTTGTACTTTACAGTTGGGCTTGTATTTCCGGCCCCTTTTACTTTCAGCGCAGCTTGTACAGTTTTTACTTAGTGTTTACTTTTCAAAGGCAATGCCTTACCTTTTTTTGTTGGGATTTACGCCTTGGTGCTAGTCTCCATCTTCTGGCCTATGGAAGGCGGGCTTGGGGAAGTCACGGCACGGGCCCCGAGGACGGGTCGTGACAAATTGGTATCAGAGGTGGTCGGTTCTACCGCAGACTCCAATCTTTCTTCTATGTGAAGCAATAGTGTTTAGCGTATTGAGTGTGGTTATCAGTCCAGGGAGTCCAGTGTTGGTGCGGCGGCCGACGTATCCATACACTAGGACCCTGACTTCTGATTTCCGAATTAATGCACGAAAACATTGATTGCATATGTGTTTCAAGTTTTCTTTGTGATTACTTGTGTCAGCTCACCAGGTATACTGTTCTGACCGTGGCACACTTGTTTCCTTTTCAGGATGGCACGACGACAGCAGCCAGCTAGGGTTCCTAGAGTAGAGCGCGATGACAGCCCGCCGAGCGACGAGGCCTCGGTACAGGGCCCGTTGACAGCAGAGGCACCGGCAGTACCTTTACCCGCCGAGCCCCCGATGCTTCCAGCACTGGCAGCTGACGACGCACAATGCCTCGGAGCTCTGCACAAGTTCCAGCGCCAGCGACCACCCAGTTTTCGTGGGGAGTCGGGCCCCCAGGCAGCCGAGGACTGGCTGGAGGCGGTCGTTCGAGTTTTCAGGCTAGTGAGGACACCAACAGACCTCATGGTGATCCTCGCGGCGAGCCTACTACACGCAGAAGCAGAGCGATGGTGGAGCCTGATGCTCTAGGTACACGATGAGGCCACCCTCATCTGGATGGAATTCGAGGGCCTCTTCCGCTCAGAGTTTGTCCCGGACACCCTCCGTGCGGTGCGCATTCAAGAGCTTCTTCAGCTGCGGTAGGGTTGCTTGACGGTCGCTCAGTACGCGGCGAGGTTCACCGATCTTTCTCGCTACTCGACCGACATGGTACGTGACCCCTTCTTCCGGGCCCGGACCGTCGAGCAGGGATTGAGACATGAGATCAGGGCATCGCTGATCTCCCTCAGCATCCCGACCCAGACATGGGTACTGGAGCGAGCCCTCCTGATCGAGAGCTTCCTGACTGAGTCCACAGTGAGACCTACCGCAGGGCGGCAGATAACGGAGTCTTCGGCAGCAGGTAGCCGACGGATGACTCAGGGTTCCAGGCGGACCAGACCTTCCGGCAGACGACCTCAGGACACTGGCTCAGCAGTGTAGGGCACCCAGCCCGGAGCCATTCTTGTGAGAGGCAGGCAGTGCTACGAGTGCGGCGGGCGGGGCCACATGGCTCGTGACTGCCCGACCCGCCGTACCGAGGGGCAACAGACGGTGGAGGGGCCACCCAGGCAGAGACAGAGGGTCGACCGTGGCGGTCCGCAGGGAGGAGGCATGCGAGGCAGAGGAGCTGGCCGAGCAGCAGGTGGTGGGAGACGCTTTGAGGCTCTGCCACCACCACCACCGGGAGGCCCGCCCCGACCACAGGGAGCTGGCGGGAAGAGACAGGCTCAGCTCCAGGCAGTGGAGGCCTACGACCACGGCGCGCCAGAGATGATTCGAGGTACGATCTGTGTCTCTCCCACCCTTTCTGCAGTTTTGATAGACACAGGAGCGAGTAACTCTTTCATACCCACTTCCCTTGTTCGGAGCTCGGAGATTCCGACAGAGCCGTTGGCTCGATCCTTACGGCTAGAGACTCCTACGGGAGAAGACTCGACGATTACGCACTGGTTCTGGCAGTGTGAGCTTACTCTAGGAGGCGAGAGCTTCGGCTGGGATCTTCTTGTAGCGGCGTCGAGGCCTTACGACGTCATCTTGGGCATGGATTGGTTATCTACGGTCCATGCTCAGATTGACTGCATTATGCGCAAGGTGCGATGTGTGCGCACCGACAGGAGCACGTTCACCTTCACCGGCGAGAAGGGAGCCTTAGCAGCACAGGATGGACTCACGCAGAGGAGAGGTCAGCCCATCACTCATCAGTTGGCTAGCCTCATCCTGGGAGCAGTTGACGTGCGGTGTCCCAGTTTTCCTGCAATGGTGGATCAGTACGCGGACGTCTTTCCCAACGAAGTTCCAGGACTACCTCCTCACAGAGAGGTAGACTTTTATATTGACATGTACCCTGGGATAGCCTCGATATCCACTCCA
The DNA here is from genome assembly GCA_963277665.1 of Viscum album. Taxonomy (NCBI): domain Eukaryota; kingdom Viridiplantae; phylum Streptophyta; class Magnoliopsida; order Santalales; family Viscaceae; genus Viscum; species Viscum album. The sequence goes on from OY728147.1 coordinate 626,740,767, forward strand.
TCATATCAGATGGCCCCCGCCGAGCTTCGAGAGCTGTGGGTACAGTTGGAAGACATACAGAGCAAGGGGTTCATCCGACCCAGTGTTTCACCCTGGGCTTCCCCGATTTTGTTCGCCAAGAAGGCGGATGGGAGCTTGCGACTGTGTGTTGATTATCGTCTCCTGAACCAGGTGACAGTGAAGAACAAGTTTCCACTACCCAGGATTGATGACCTCTTCGATCAGCTCAAGGGGGCACGGTGGTTCTTGAAGATAGACCTCAGGTCAGGCTATCATCAGCTCAGAGTTCAAGACGAGGATGTGCAGAAGACGGACTTCAGGTGTCGGTATGGCCACTATGAGTTCTTGGTTATGCCTTTCGGCATAACCAATGCTCCAGAAGTGTTCATGTGCCTCATGAATAGGATCTTCCAGCCATACCTCGATCGATTTGTCGTAGTCTTCATCGACGACATCTTGGTGTACTCGACCACTGAGGAGGAGCACACCTACCACTTGCGTGTTGTACTAGACACACTCCGAGAGAACCAGCTTTATAGAAAGCTCTAGAAGTGTTAGTTCTGGTTACGTGAGGTCCACTTCTTAGGGCACGTCATTTCTGAGGCGGGAGTTGCAGTGGATACCGCGAAGATCGAGGTAGTGCAAGCTTGGGAGCCACCCAAGAGCGTGACAGAGGTGCAGAGTTGCTTGGGCCTAGCTGGATACTATCGGAGATTTGTGCCGGACTTCTCCAGAGTTGCGGCCCCACTCTCAGCGTTGAAGAAGTAGGGGAAACCCTTCGTGTGGTCAGACTGATGTCAGCAGAGCTTCCAGGATCTGAGGTAGAGGTTGACCAGCGCACCTATCTTGAGGTTGCCTGAGGAGGGAGTTGGATACGTAGTCTAGTGCGATGCATAAGGGACTGGACTCGGGTGTGTCCTGATGCAAGAGCGGGCCGTGGTTGCCTACAGATCACGTCAGTTGAGGCCGCATGAGCAGAACTACGCTACCCATGACCTGGAGTTAGCAGCAGTGGTCTTCGCTCTGAAGACATGGCGACACTATCTGATGGGCGAGCGCTTCACAGTCTTTTCTGACCACCAGAGTATCAAGTACATATTCTCTCAGAAGGACCTGAACTTGAGGCAGCGGCGATGGCTCAAGTTCCTCCAGGACTATGACTTTGAGATAGTCTATACTCCTGGGAAGGGGAACGTGGTAGTCGATGCCATCAGCAGGAGGACAGGCATCCAGCTACTTGAGGAGGCGATAGAGCAGCTAGCCGCCTTGCAGATATCCTTCATGGATAGAGACGGAGCAGCCTTCCTTCATTCTCTCACAGTCTCTCCTCCACTTATACAGCGGGTCAGAGTGGCACTTCATGGGAAAGCTGACTGTGAGACACGGCGTGCACAGATATCCTCAGGATAGGCACTTGATGGTTTTTCCTTTGGAGAAGAGCACGACGTCCTCTTCAGAGGACGTACCTTGGTACCAGTCGCTTTACGAGAGGAGGTTCTGAGAGAGTTCCACACTTCTCCTTTGGCGGTACATCCTGGAGTGGCGAGGATGTACCAGGATATCAGACGTCAGCACTGGTGGCCGGGCATGAAGAAGGTTGTGGCAGAGTTCGTTTCGTGGTGCCTCACCTGCCAGCAGGTGAAGGCAGAGCACCAGGTACCAGCAGGCTTGGTACAGCCCATGGAGGTCCGGAGTGGAAGTGGGATGGGATATCTATGGACTTCGTGACTGGACTTCCACGCACTTCCAGAGGTCATGACTCCATTTGGGTGATTGTTGACCGACTCACCAAGTCGGCACACTTCTTACCCATCCGAGAGTAGGGCTCAGTAGAGAGCTTGGGGCGTCTCTACATTCAGGAGATTGTACGGCTTCACTGTGTGCCTTCGACTATCATCTCCGATAGGGACGCTCGCTTTACTTCCCGGCTTTGGAAGGGGTTGCAGGAGGTGTTCGGGACGCGACTACGTCTGAGCACCGCCTTTCACCCTCAGACGGATGGTCAGACGGAGAGGACCATTCAGACTCTCGAGAAAATGCTCCGCGCATGTGTCCTCGACTTTGGTCGCAGCTGGGAGGACCACCTACCCTTGGTGGAGTTCGTGTACAACAATAGCTACCACTCCACCATCGGAATGGAACCCTACGAGGCGTTGTACGGCAGGCCTTGCAGATCTCCTTTGTGCTGGATAGACCCTGGGGAGTCAGCACTTGTGGGACCAGAGATGGTCTGGGCCACGACAGAGAAGGTCCATGTCATCCAGGAGTGGATGAGGACAGCACAGAGCCGACATAAGTCATATGCTGACAGGAGGCGGAGGCCACTAGAGTTCGAGGATGGCGACCACGTCTTCTTGTGTGTCTCACCTCGACGTGGTTTGCGGAGATTTGGCAGAGGCGGCAAGTTGTCTCCACGCTTCATCGGGCCTTTCCAGGTCCTCAGCAGGATTGTCGAGGTGGCTTATCACCTGGCTCTACCACCTCAGTTGCACCGGGTGCACGACGTCTTCCACGTATCTCAGCTGAGGAGATACGTGCACGACCTGACACACATCATTGACTATGGGGAGCTAGACGTGGATGATGGAGCGACTTTTGCGGAGGTCCCAGTGGAGATAGAGGATCGACAGGAGCGGGTCCTACGTGGGCGATCGATTCTTCTTGTGTGCATCAGATGGCAGCACGGGAACCTCCAGGAGAGCACATGGGAGCGGGAGGCTCAGATACGTGCACAGTACCCACATTTGTTTCCCTAGTTTTTGATGTATCATTACGGGGACGTAAAGCCCGGAGGTGGGAGTACTGTAAAGACCCGTAAATTTCAAGGACTTTTTTTTCTTAATTTTCTTTGAAATTTTACAAGAGTGCAGTCTCTGACGGCACCTGATTCCGAGGCCCGGTGTGCCCGGAATCATTTTCCAAAGTTTGGCTCGGGTACGTTCAGTGAACGGACGAGCGGGTTTTTCTAACTTTTGAACCGGTGCCCGGAATCGAATTCTGAGGGCACTGATGATATCACAGCGCCGGTATTCGCTTAGAAACGCCTCTTCCGGAGTTGCGTTTTCTCAGGTGTGGTTTTTAATTTTCAGGCTTAAAGTTAAGAAATAAAATAATTTTTGCGACAACTTTATTTTATTTCACTTAAGCCACTTGGAAGCTACTTGAAGCCACTTAAAGGCAGCTTGAAATGATTTAAACCGGATAGGATGATATCCAGAAATATCCTACCACCTTGGTAGGATATTTGTGAGGTGGGGCCCGCACGAGCCTCACCGTTTCTTTCCGCTAAGAAACGCAGCTGCGAAAACCCGTCTTTATGAAAGTCAACTGACGCGTTTCTTAAAATCTTAACAGACCATTTAATTGGACAGTTTATTTCGTGAATTAAATGGGCAGTTTCTTTCATCGAATTAATTCAACGAATTAATTCAATTGTTTCTTAACCAGTTTTCAAATTCGTTGGCGTAATAATAAAATAAGGCCAACGCACGACCTCTGGTTATTTGCACGTTGAGAAGATTTGAGAGGACCCTTGTATCTTTTTCTACCTTGCGAAGAACGCGAAGAACGCGAAGAACGTGGAGAACGCGAAGAACATAAAGAACGCGAAGAACGCGAAGAACTCCGAACCCAGAAATCGACGACGCTCCCATCCAAGACGTTCTTCCCTGCCCCGATCTCCGATCACCAACCATTTGAGGTGAGTGATTTCGGGTTTCCTCTAAAGGTTCTTTTTGGTTTTAAACGAAACAAAGATTTAATTATTTATAATTTAAATCTGTTGTTCTTGGTCCGTTGAGCTCGGCGACTCAACGCCGGATTCCGCGACGACGCGACGCCTTCCCGCGACGACGCGACGATCTCCACCTTCCGCGACGAGCAATTCCGCGAAGAACGCTCGCGCGCGACGACCAACGAGGTAGGGATTTATTTTGAGAATTACCCCTTTCCTTTTTATATTCCCGTCAATGTTTCTTTAAAAAGTTAAAGAACCGGATTGTGAACAATTTTAATTTTATTAAAATTGTTGTTTCATGTGTGGAATAAAATTTCTCCCGTTTGTTTATCTCTAACGTGGAGGGTGCGGGCCAAACGAACACGGCCTGACGACCCTCCGCCGTTCTTCGTTTTGTGCGGATTTGACGGGCAACGATGGAACATGCCGCAACGGATGTTTAATGATCCCGCAGTGAATAACGAGTCCTAGGAGGAGCAATGGCGTAGATGGGAAGAAAATCGGGCCACCAGAGCGACTCCGGCGGCCTGCGGAAGCCGGCGGCGGCGCCCGGCGCGCCGCCGGACGAGACCGCCGCGGCACCGACCGCGGCGGCGGCGCTCGCGGGACGCGGATGAAGCTGCGTCCGGTGCCATAAGACACCCCGCGGGTGTCACGCGGGGGCGCCCCCCCCCCCCCCCCCCCGCGTCACCCGGGACCCGGCTTCAGCCGGGTCCGGGTTGTCTGGCCGACACCCCGCGGATGCCGCGGGGTTGTCACGCGGGGCGGCGGCTCCCCCCGCGTCGGCCACTTGGCCGAGCCGGGCTGGGCTGGCCGAGCCAGACCGGTGCGACCGGGTCGGACCGGGTCGGACCGGTGCGGACCGGGTGCGGCCGACCCAGGGGGGGTCGGGCCGGGTCGGCCCGGGCCCATACCCCCGTCTTCGGACGGTCTTCGTTCAAACACCCGTAACATGAGCTACGGGCCTCGAAACGACTCTCCGTCAGCGGCAACGCGATCCTTGGATCGAGACGGTCGTTTCGGTATATCACACTCAAGGTTTCGGAATACCTTGAGTTCGGCAGGGTTGGTTCGTACACGAAACCAACCGGGCCTTCGGAGCGGAAACGCTAATATCTTGAGCCACGAACGTCCGATTGACGTGCCGTCAGCTTCGTTGAAATACTCTAAGTGAGACGAATCTTTTGGAATACTCCGCCCGAGGTTTGGACGTAGGTGGAGTACAATCGGGTTGGGTTTTCCTTAAAAACCAACCGGGCCCCTGAGACGAAAAAGCCAATAACTCTCAGACCGGGCGTCTGATTGACGCGCCGTCTGCGACGTTGAGTTCCTGTTGACGATATGGAACTTTTGGATACATCAACTTCGGACTTTGTGTCAGTTGATGTATCAGCCTCTCGGCTCGTGGAGCGGACCCTCCCGAACGAGCTTGCTGTGTGCGGGAGCCCTAGTGCTGGCTACGACTGCTTCTTCGACAGCGACGACCGTGCAGAGATCCTCCGTGGACTCCGACGACGACCATGCAGAGATCCTCAGTGGACTGCAGTGACGACTGTGCAGAGATCCTCAGAGGACTATGACGACTACTGCAATCAGCGATCCTACGTGGATCAGTTCTACCGATCCTGTGTGGGTCCGATCCTGTGTGGGTCAGCGCTCAGTGGTTCTGTGTGAGCCATCGCCAAAATGTCCTGCATGGGCCCGATCCTGTGTGGGTCCGATCCTGTGTGGGTAACTGCGGGGTTAGTACCTTTCGATCCTTTGTGGGTCCGACGACTTAGATGGTTCAGTGATCATGTTTATCGTCATCCGAAGAAGTATACCTGTGTGAGATGAATCTTGTGTTACTCTGCTTTGTGGATTGTGTTGAGCCATCCTGTGTGGATTTACTGTTTACTCTCCTTTGTGGTTTGTGTTGAGCTATCCCGTGTGGGTATACGTTGCTTTCCTGTGTGGACTGGCTTGTGCTTGGGCTCAGATGTTGGAGCCAAACGGGAATTGACGACTTAAGTATATGTATGGGCATATACCTAAGCCGTGTCAGATGTTACTTCGTGATTGTACCTTTCCATTGTGGATTATCCATTGTGGATTTCGGGAGACTTTGGGGGTCTCGAGGTCCGTACTGAGTAGCTTATACTCACCCCTGCACGGGATTTGCCCGCACTACATTGTGTTGGTTGCAGACGACGGACAGCACTGATCGTGGTGGAGGCGTGCGGAGCAGGACGGTACCTAGATGTGGACCACTGGGCGGGACGTACTCGGAGCAGTCAGGTGGACCCAAGGAGCAGTGGGGGCTATCTGTACCCACCCTTCAGGTGGGACTTCCAGAGGACGGCTCGACGCTGCAGTTTTCCCTTTCAGTTGCGGTTTTTCCTTTCAGTTGTACTTTACAGTTGGGCTTGTATTTCCGGCCCCTTTTACTTTCAGCACAGCTTGTACCATTTTTACTTAGTGTTTAATTTTCAAAGGCAATTCCTTCCCTTTTTGTTGGGATTTACGCCTTGGTGCTAGTCGCCAGCCCTTGGCCTATGGAAGGCGGGCTTGTGGTAGTCACGGCACGGGCCCCGAGGACGGGTCGTGACAATCACCATCTATCTTCAAGGAGTATAGGTATCAATATAAAAAAATTGATTGGGATGTCATATTAAAATAATAAATAAATAGTGTTAAAAGATTTATCTCAGCAATATCCACATTATTTAAAATTTAAAAACTTGAAAAAAATATAATTCAACTTTTTTTAATGATTAAAAATATCCTCGGTCAAGATCATATTATTAAAAAATAAATACAAGATAACCATCATGAATATAAACTCAACTCCCCCATGATATATGCAATCGAAAGTGAGATACAAACAATAATGGAAACGAATAAAAAATGTAATGAATTCTCCCAAAAATTAAATAATAATTGATTCTATTTTTTACTTCACTTATAAATAGATTTTCATTTAATGGAAAACATATTCAACACATTATGTAATCAAAGAAAATATTCAATATAAATTACATTGATTTATTACTAAAGATCATGTGGAATGCATTTTTTTAATATACAATCAATTATAATTTGTAATATAAAAAATAAACTAATATAGTATCAGGATAATACATTCAACTATAACGTAAATTTTTTAAAACATAACATGGTGTTGAACAAAGAATTTAATATCATTTTATTATTTAAAATAAACTTTACAATTTATTTTATTCTATGAGTTTTGTTGAAAATAGTATTTCTTTAACATAAACATGATACAAAACCTTATTATGTGATATTTAATGAGAATAATGTTGTGGTCTAGTCCATTATTATATATTGTATCAAAATGTATTCTCAAAGAAAATCAAGAAATTTAATCCATTGAAATATAATATCAGAAGAAATAAATTTGTTTTATTGTAATCATTCTATAAAATTAAGTATGTATTAAACAAATTTTTTTCATAAATTTACTGTCAACATTCATAAAATAATGATTATGTATTTTAAAATATAAATAAAATTAATTAAATGACTAATACATGTAATATAATTGTAATAAAATCATTTTAACTTATGAGTAATTTCAAAATTGAAAAAATAATGTATATAAAATATAATGGTTTGTGGTAGTTAAAAATATAAATTTTATCAAAAAAATAGTGCATAGGTGTTCCTATTAAATTAGTATAACAAAATTTCTATGATTTTAAACATTATATAACATTTTAAATTCTTTAGGGTGAATCTAGACATGTTGGGAGATGTAAAAAAGGGACATTCCTTTTGCAGAATAAAAATTCCTGAAAATTTTATTGTTCATAATGTTATAAAGAGATTACTTTGAAAAAAAACATATAAGCCAAAAACGGTAAAAATTTATTTAATAATTCATTTTTTAATGGTTAAAACATTTTTTTAATACACTTTTAGAGAATTGGGTTTTTACAAGAAAACAATTTCTTTGACAAAATATAGAAATGAAGTACAGTTTTATGAAATCTATTTTCTAAAATGATTTAAATACCAAAGTGTTGAAATTTGGACTATCACTTGAGAAACTTCATGAATAACTAGAGGATAATTATTGTAATGTTCACTTAAAATATGATCAAATAATTTCCTCTAATCTAAATTCAAGTGTTAACAATTCCATAAAAAATGGTATTGTTATGTAAACCATTGAACACATTATAATGTTATAGTGATAATCAATCAATGAGAATAATATGTATATCAATTGTAAATCCACATATATAAGTTGAAATAAATCAATATATATTTAATGTAATTATACAAATAATCATAGAATATTAATAGAAATGATGAAATTATATAATCCAATGAAAAGAAATTGGGATATGATTTTTTTCCACTAGGTATCTTTTAGCTCGAATTGCATTAGATGAAAAAAATTCAATTTGAAACTCAAAATATCAGGAAGAATTAATGAATCATGATATTTCATGACAATGTTTTAGTATTTACTCCATATATATGAAATTAGGTGCCCAAAAATTGTGTGATTTTTTACAGATAATGTTAACAATAGAAAGGATGTGATATTGTAAAGAAAATCATTAAAAACGTTCTAGAGAAGAATAATATTTATACATTCCAAAGTGTCTCTTACCACTTTGATACATTGGTATCATAATATCAATGAAGGAATAAAAATAAATGAAAATTAAAATATCATGAGAATAAATATAGTCATTATATATCATTTCAAATCGAAGTATATACACCATATAAAAGAAAATAGGTGCATAATAACATATCTGTCTCAATCGAATGTCAATTGAGACAAAATCCATTACCTTGTGTTCCCTTTTTTGGTGAAAATAATTTATAATCATTTATAATGGTTATAATAGGTTATTAAGCTATAATATAAAAGTAATCAAATTTATGATATCATATATGATCTTATTATAATATCTTATTATCCGTTTGATAATAATCGTTCATTATTTTCTACAAATCAAGTGTTAATCGCCATGTTTCTAAAGTAGGTTTTGAATTTTTATTTTTTTTCCTAATATGGATTCATCATCTGTAAAATCTAAACCATGATGTAAATAATATATATTTTCAGAATATATTTTTTTTTATAACAATCCATAATAATATGAAACAAGAAATGAAATGCATTGTTCATATATCACAACCCTCTATCACCAAGATAAGGAAAGGGACATCTGATTTCCGGACCTTTCCTTCCTTAAGATTATGGAGAGATTTGACCCTTGAAACCAGCCTTCAATAGGTCTTAGAGTGGCTTCAAGCACCACGTTTATATAATCACACACAAAATGGAAGTCATTTCCCTTTTTATTTGGTAGGATCGGGAGATAAGATAGTAAATCCCAAATAACACCAATACCATAGGTAAGAGGAAAGCCAAAACAAACCATTCACATATACGTGTTCCAAATTTAAGTGTTATCAAATTAAAAGAAAAATCCAATGGAAAGTACTAAATAAAAGTGAAAAAAAGAGCAACAATAATAGTCCTAATGTTCGAACTTGTAGTGTCCGACACGGTCCTCTAAATCCTCCTAGAAACCTGAAAGTAGTTCATATACATATGGTGACTATAGAGGTATGCTTAGTAGGTAAAAACAAATTTTATCGTGTACAGGTGGGGAGGCCTTCTAATGCCCCTTGGGAAAAGGTGATAACTAATTCATCTAGCAAAGATACTATCCCCCCAAACCTCACCTAGTCACACTCCCCAAATAACGTAAGATTTGTAAGGTAATAGTAATAGCACATCGATGTTTGGGTACGCCACGCCACTTTCCCACTAATTATTGGAGGCATCATACACATCATACCTCTCATTCCATTATCACCGTAGTCCCACTACCACTCGCACACACCTGGGATATCAAAACAACAGATCCCACCAGCATACACCTGGGCTACAACAACCAAATGTATCCATGCCTGTAGACACCTAGGATGGAACAACTATGGTCATGCCCAAAGACACCTAGGCCTCATCTCGAAGACACATGGGAAACCACCTGCCTACACACACACATGAAAAAACCACCATCCTGCCAAAATAATCTGGGGCTATAATGGACCTCAGGCTGTCATATCCTTCCAAAGGAATCTTGGGCTACTCGAGAAAATGAGTAGAAAATTGGCTAATAATGATCCCCTCGTAGGAGTGTTGGAAACCCCCCCTCATGAAATGGGGGTGTTCGGCACAAGAACTCAACTTAGGTGGGATGAGAATAAGAAATATATAAACTAGATTATACATATAGTTAAACAAGCACTCATCCCTAACATGGGGTTCAGAAACCAGCCCAACCAAAAACACCATAGTTATTATTCATTCGTAAAAAAATCACAATAGCCAATACCATGTCTCAACTCATTCATGAAAACAAATTCCCTTTAGTCTTATTTATGTTTTCATAATCAAGTGATTCCTTTTTAATAATTCTACACTACAGGGAAACTAAAATTCATAGTCACAAACCACGAAAGGAAAAAATGCAAAGCGAAAATTTAAGCATTTACACCCGGTTCTCTTGGAAAGTCACATAAACAAAAGGTATTCATGAGATCCCTCGATATACTAGATCCAAACCATGCCCTAACATACATAATTAGATCTACAAACCAATAACAAAACAACCTCATGGTATCCCATCCCCACCCACGTCACCCCACTAGCATCAAGCAGAACAACCACACATGTCACCTAGATAGGGAAAGGGAGTTTCTAGATTCAACCACACCATTCATTGGATTTCATCTTTCTTTTTGGTTAACGGGGGCGATCACAAAAGTATTTTTGTTGACTGGACATCCATTTAATCAATCGAGTTTAAGTGATTAACCAATTTCCATGTCAAAATGATTCAATCATCACAAAAGACATGGGTTCATTAGTATGCAAGAAAGAACCACCAATGACCAAAATTTTAAATGGACATAAGCCGGTACAATTCACAACATATAATCATTGATAAAAGAGTACAAGAAAATCATTAACACACCCCATTATTATTTAAAATTCCTTTAATTTTATTCTTTAATGTTTGGTTTTCATCTATCCCCATAGAATCATTATCATACCCACCTCGCATGATACAGAGTTTAGAGAGATGAAGGAAAACCGCTACTTGGATGATCAACGATTGAAGTTTTTATCCATGTGCCAAGAACTGGAATGCGCGAGTTATAGGGGAGGAAATCTGGGGACTCCAAGAGTGAGGAGGAAGGGCTCTAGAATAGGCTCACAACTAGGCTAGAGAAGGGGTGTTCTCTATACACACTAAGGAGAAGAATGAAACCAGACAAGAAATAGAAAAAAGAACTCTAGTGGGATAATAAGGGGAGATCTTGGAGTTACGGGATATAAAAACATTAAACACCTTTAAAGGAGGACCACGGTTTAACTACACGGTTCAGTGGTTACACACTATGGAATTAATTTCCATCTAATAATTCTTATCAGAGAGGTGGACATAATATCTATGAGTTAAAGGATTTTCTTTAAACAGAGGAAAAAAACACAATAAGGGCGGAACTGGAATGTATGGGAAAAGTGTGTGACACCAAGGAAAAAGGCCACACGTTTTGGTAATTCAAGGGTCTCTTGGATCTTGGGGGATTTAAGAAATTATTTAAGGTTTTTAAATTTCATTTAAAGCGGTATTAAAAAACTTTTATGTCAAAAGATAAGTTACGGGGGCAGACCTGGGAAAAGTCGGGAAACTAGAAAAAATGGAAAAGGTAAAAAGGGAAGACACGGTGTCACCGTAAAGGTGCCACTATCCCGGTTCCATCCCATGATTCCATAGTAAGCGGTGCCACTTTTTTAGTGTGTGACTAGGATGGTGCGACCGTGACAGTGCCACTATATAGGTGCCAGCAGATTTTTGAGACAATGTAAAGTGGTGCCGCCATTTTGGTGTGCGACCATGACGGTGCCACCATTTCGGTGTGCGACCAGGATAGTGCCGACATTTTGTTGTGTGATCGTAACTATTTCACTATTTCGGTGATCCACCATAAGTGGTTCCACAACAATGGTTCGACCGTGACAGTGCCATAGTAATGGTGCCACGGTGACTAGTGCCACTATAACATTGGAACCATTTGGTGGAACTGTATTATTGGAAAAGTAATAGACCATGAGGTTCTGAGCCATTACATCAGATACCTCACAATGTACTGTCATCCTTCATAATTCCAAGATAAACCCAATGAAAATAGAGGGGTTCAAACAACCACCTCGAAGATACCTCTCAGGATAAAACCTCGTTGACATCTACGAACACCTCTCCCTCATGTAACCACACAAACATGTAAATATCATATTGTCTAGTCATATTGATTAAGGAGTATTTTCCTCAACATCAAGATACTATCTGGTTTGTGTGGCACTAACTCTCCCACATAGGATTAACCAAATCCTCTTTAATGTGTCTTGATTTGGGATCAGGTCCTCCCCTCCCCATAATCAGGATTCTCCACAAGCAACTAGAGGGAAAGGAAAACAGTCTATTTAATAGCTAACAAGGTCAAACAATACATCAAAGGTAAGTATAAAGTAAAACAGAACAAAACTCAAAAGAACTCTGGGTACTGAGCATGAATCTGTGCCTCCCATTCTTATGTACTCTCCTCAAGGCCACCATGCCTCCACAACACAGGAATAAATGGAATGGTTCATCCCCGAAGCACATTCCCCTCATAATCCTCGATCCTCCCTAGTCTCTCTACGAACATCGCATCATCCTCATTATCCAACCATCCCCAATTGAGGACATGTGAATCATCATGTAGATACCAATTGAGCTGAGACACATGGAAGATTTCTAGCACTCCCAGTAGCGGTGGTGGTAGGAGTAGCTGATAAGCCACTTCAATGACCTACCGAAACACATCGATGGGTCCGAAGAACCTGGGAGAAAGATTACTCCCCATACTAAACCTATGTTTCCCATGTCGATGAGAGAACATCAATAACATGTGGTCCTCGACCTCAAACTCCAAGGGTCCCCTCCTATTATCGGCATACGACTTCTACCGGTGCTGAGCCACCTTCATCCTCTCCCGTATAAGTTGAACCTTCTCCATCGTGCTCTGCACCACTTCTGGACCAAGAACACCTACTTCCCTGACCTCTGTCTAGCATATGGGTGAGTGACATGGCCTCCCATAAAAATCTTCAAACGAAGACATGAAAATGATAGACTAACATATATTGTTGTAGGAAAACTATACAAGAAGAAAGTGTCATACCCACGATCCCCCAAAGTCGAAAACACATGCCTGTAGAATATCCTCCAATGTCTGGATGGTCCGCTCTATCTGTCCATCTATTTTGGGATGAAAAGAAGTTATGAGGCATAGTTGGGTGCCAAAGCATGTTGCAATACTCTCCAGTCCCATGAGGTAAACTGGGTATCCCGATTGGAGATGATGGACCTCAGAACCCCATGCAAATACACCACCTCATCCACATTCCACTGTTTAAGGAATCTACCGCTCTAGAATCCTTAATTTCTAGGAAGTGATATGATTTTGTCAACTGTTCATCCACTACCTAGATAGCATCACAGCCTCCTTGAACCCTGGGTATTCCCATGAAAAAATCCATAGATATGTCATCCCACTTCCACTTGGGAACATCTAAAGGGTGTAATAGACCTCCTAGGATGCATTGTTCCACCTTCACCTGTTGACACACGAGGAACTTATCCACAAACTCTACCACAGCCCGCTTCACTCCAAGCCACCAAAACTGGCCCCCCAAGGCATGGTACATATTTGAAACTCCAAGATGCACCACCCAAGGTGAATTGTAGAACTTACCAAGAACTCTCTCATGCATTCCCATCGGGATAAACAAAATTCCATGAAACAACAGTTGATTATGGATGTCTTCCGAGCATCCTTCTGAAGCATCGCCCTGGCTAACACGATCACACATCAATTCACTCTCTATGTCTCCCCAATGAGACTCCTCCACCTGCTGAAACAGAGAGGACCGCACTATCATCAAAAACAGACATCCTCTACCACCATCCACCCTTGAAACCAGGTGTAGGGAATCCAACTCCTCAATCACCTTCCAAACAACTAATGAATCTAGAATTGCATCCTTCTATAACATCCTGCTCAAGGCATCAGCCCCCACATTCCCCTTTCTTGAGGTGTAGGAAATTTCAAAGCTGTAGTCCTGATGAAACTCCATCCACCTCTGTTTCCGCAAGTTCAAGTCCCATTGGGAGAAGATATAACTCAGGATTTTGTGATCCATGAAGACCTTGAACCACTCCCCACTGAGGTAATTCCTCCACAAATTTAGTGTGAACACGACCGCTACATGTCCAGATCGAGGGTGGAATAATTAAACTTAGAGGGACCTATATCCCTATACCCATAAGATATCACCCCTACTGCTTCATCGGAACACACCCCAATCCTTCGCTTGAATCTTCACATAACACCTCAAATTTCACCCCATCTTTTAGAAACCTTAGCACTAGGACACTGACCAAATTCCCCTTCAGATAACTGAATGCTTCCTGGCCCTGCTCACTCCATAGGAAAGCCTGGTCTTTCTTGGTCAATCATGTCAAATGTGCTGCAACTTGAGAGATGTTGGGAATGAATAACCTGTAGTAACCAGCTAGGCCAAGGAAACTACGATCTTCTTCCATGTTCTTGGGTGCTTCCCAAGAAAAAACCACTTTGAACTTCAATGGTTCCACTTCTTTTTCCTTCTCGGACACCACGTGTCCAAGGAAGTGCACCTCTAATGTAATGAAAATGCAGTTGGACAACTTCTCGTAGTGCTGGTGCTGTCGGAGGACCACTAAATCTATTCTCAGATACCCAGCGTGATCCCCTTCTGATCTTGAATAGATCAGGACATCGTCAATAAACATGACTACAAACCGGTAGAGATATTCCTATAAGATGGAGTTCATGAGTACCATGATCTTCTATGGAATGTTTTTAATGACGAATGACATGACCACGAAATCAAAGTGACCATATCTGTATATGAAGGCAGTCTTTGTGATGTCACCCTCCATCTCCCTCAACTGGTGATATCCTGACCGCAATTCAATCTTAGAGAACCATCCTCCCCCCCCCCCGTAAAATGGTCAAAGAGGTTGTAGATCCTTAGGATAGGGTTAATGTTTTGTAACATTACCTAGTTCAGCCTCCGATACTCTATACACAACTTATGACAACAGTCTTACTTCTTTGCAAACAAGACTGAAGCACCACATGGCAACACACTTGGTCGAACAAAACCCTTCTTCATCAGATCGTCCATATGAATCCACAACTACTACAAATCAAGAAGGTGGCATCCAAAAGGGAGCCATTGAAATCGGGTGGGCAATGGGTTTCAAGTCTATACCAAACTCAACATCATGTCGAGGGGGGAGATTCATCACCTATTTAGGGAAGACGTTGATGAAATCACTAACGAACCTCAGGAATTCCACCATCTGTGTATCCTTCAACTCCACTAATGACTCATTTAACAAGGAAAAGAGGGGTTCCACTCTATGACTGCCTTCCTAGAAATCCGGCTTTCCAACAAATGTTATGCATTAGCAGCCCATATATGAAAACATGACTCTTCTTCGGATGCATTAAATAAAAGAACATATAGAGAACAGCCGGTCGATGCCTAGAATGACACCATATGGCTGCATCTACTAGAAAATACGTTCCCCACTAGACTGATGTGGTCCTAACACCAGTCTACATCCTTAGAAAACACGAGACAAACTGGTCTACCCTTTGACTAGTATACTCAAAACCTGGGGAACAAGAATCTTTATATGTCTAGACCCAAAGGATGGGCTATAATGGGTGAAGTACAGAAGTTAAAAGCCCCTAAAAAACAAGTAAGAAACAAGAGTGTTGAACATATAGATCGTACCTCGAATGACTTCTGGCTTTGCTAGAACTGCTTCCTCTGTGGCGTGCAACTACCCACGCCCAGGTCCTCTACCCCTCGACTGTCAACCGCCTCCCTGACCACACCTTGGTTGAGGTCCATAAGGTGTGCCCTTAGGTCAGCCTTCTATTGAAATGTCTGCTCATGGAAGAGTGGGAGCTCGATGTCCATATTGCTGCTACTAAAAGGGTCTGGCTGGAAGCTGCTACAGCTGAGGTGGGCACTGAACCTTCCCACCCCCACTATCCTACACTCATTCCGGGAACTGATTCAGAAGATTCCCACAACATCCATAGATGATGTATCCTGGTTTTAGGCCTACAAGGGAGGGAAGAGTACCGGAAGATTGAAATAGGAACTATTGGGGCCTACTCCCCAATAGTAATAACCTACACGACCCTAACCTTGGAGGCTTGCTGCTTATAACCTCCCCCTTTGATGAGCCAATTTGGATTCAATCTCGTGGTACACCTCCCAATGTGTGCATCCTCTCCACCACATTAGCCTTCTTCTGGACCTCCTGGAATGTCAGTACAGTGAAGTAGTAACATCATACTAAAGAGAAGCTCAGAGTGCCTCTTCTAAATGTCTCACCCAAGACTCCACATCCAGAAAGTGGTCTGGAGAAAAATGAAGGAGATCCTTGAATTAGATCACCAACTCCCTTACTATCATGCTCCCCTACTGAAGGGAGAGAAGATCCTGCCTCTTTTATCCTTGATCGTGGATGAGAGTAATTTCATTCAGAAGTCCCCCTTGATGTCAGTCCACGAAACATCAGCCTCACTCTTCTCCCCAAGATAAAGCATCCACCATTGATGTGATGCTCCCCGCATCTATCTTACTACTAGTGGAACCCAATACTCCATCGGAGCCCATATCAAGATGAAGGATTTTACCAGATCCTCGAGCCAGCTCTCTGTCTCCATATCTGAGATGATGCCCTCAAATGTCCCGAGGGTCTACCTCTGAAAGGCACAAAACGTCCTCTACTAATAGTCATCCTCCTCCTATTGACCATCCCTCTGTTGATTAGCTAAATCATCTTCTTCGGCCTCAATCACCTGCACTATTCCTAATCGTCATCTGGGTGCCATAGTTTCCAGGTAAACACCGAATGTCTCAGCACAAGTAGTATTGAATATTGCTTTTAAATTTATCTTAGACATTCAATTTATTTTTAAATCCCCAAAGTAACCATGACACAGAAGAACACAAGTAATTATGATGAGTATACCTTTCATAGGGTCCCAACCCTGTAATCAGTATAGCCTCACATGGTCGTTCGGTAGGCCCAAAGTCCTATCATCAGATCATGGGGGGCCATAAAATCATATGTCCTAGCTTGTCTTCCCTGGCCTATTTCATGCACCAAGATTTCTAAACATTGTTTACCTACCAACCCATGAAATCCTCACTATTCCTAACCTTGGACTTCATCCATTATCACAACCATCACCTCTGATACCATTCTCTCCCGACCCACCTTCACCATGATGAGGGAAGGGACATCGGATTGCCAGACCCTTCCTTCTTCAAGTTGAAGGAGCGATGATGACCCCTGAAACCCACCTTCAATTGGTCTCGGTGTGGTGACTAGCACCAAGGGTATATAATCAAACAAAAAAATGAAGGAATTTCCATTTTTATTAAGTAGGATTGGGAGATAAGATAGTAAATACCAAAAAAACCCTAGACTAGAGGTAAGCATAATGAAAAAAACCATTCCCATATGCATTTTCTAAAATTAAGTGCTACCGAAGTACATGAAAACTACAAAGGAATGTAACAAGGGAAAACATAGAAACAACAATTATCCCAACATCCAAAGTAGTTGGATCCGACATGGTCCTTGAAATCCTCCAGGAAACCCAAAACCAGTTCATATATGTAGGGTGAGAATACAGCTATAATCAATAAGGAAAACCAAAAGCTCTTATGCACATGTGGGGAGGCCTTCTAATGCCACGTGAGAAAAAGAGATAACCAAAGAACCTACAAAGGAAACTATCCTCACAAACCTCACCAAGTCACACTCCCCAAATATCACAAGACAATTTAGTTAATAGTAATAACACATCAATTTTTGGGTACCCCACGCCACTTTACCACTGGTTATTGAAGACATCTTATGCGTCATACCTCTCCCGCCATTCTCACTATAGTCCAATTGTCATACTCCGCCTAGATTGACATGGGCTATCACTACCATATATCTCACCCATAAAAACCTGGCCACAACAACCAAACGTAACCATTCCCACATACACCTAGGCATGAAAACAACTGCCACACTTGAAGACACATAGGCCTCATCCCGAAGACACTTGGGAAACAACCTGTCGGCACACACCTATCCCAACCACCACCACATACCCTGCCCAACTAATCTAGGGCTATAATGGACCTCAGAACTTGAGAGCCTGCCTGAAGAATCTTGGTCTACTCGGGAAAAGGAGCAGAAAAGGAGCTAATAATCATCCACTCAAAAGAGTGTTGGGAAACAAACTCTCCCCCTTGAAATGGGGGTGTTTGGAAAAGGCACTCAACATGGCTGGGGCGAAAATAAGAATCATAAGAAGTAAATTATACATATAGGTAAACAAGAATTCATCCCAACCAACATGTTCCAAAACAAGCCGAACCACAATCACCCTCATTACTATTCATTAAAAAAAGCACAACAACGACAACCAAGTCCCAAATCATTCCCAAAAACAAATTCCATTTGAACCCATTCCTATTTTCATATTCAAGTGATTCTATTTGAATAATTCTATACTACCGGGAAACAAACAGGCATAGTCACAAGCCATGGAAGGAAAAACATCCAAGAAACAATTTAACCTCTCACACTTGGTTCTCTTGTAAAGTCACAACAACAAAAGGGATCCGTGAGATCCGTCGATGTACCTGAACCTATCCATGACCCAAAATGTTGACTTAGATCCAAAAAACTAAAACTGAAAAACCACATGGGATCCCATCCAAACCCACATCACCCCACAAGCATCAATTAGAATAACCAAACATGTCACCAAGACAGAGCAAGGGGATTTACAGATTCATCCACACCATTCATTGAGTCCCTCCTTTCTATTTGGTTAAACAGGGTGACCACACAAGGATTGTTGTTCAATGGACATCCATTATTTCAACCGTGTTTATGTGATGAACTAATTTCCATGTTACATCCATTTAGTCATCACATAAGACAAGGGTTCATTAGTACGCTAGCAAGGACCACCAACGACCATGATTTTCAGTGGACATAAGCTCGTACAATTCACAACATACAAGCATTGATAAAAGAGTACAATAGCATCATTAAAACACCCCTTCATTATTTAATAGCCCATTAATTATCTTATTTAAGGTTTGGGTTTCATCTATCCCCATAGAAAAATTATCATACCCGCCCCGCATAATACATAGTTATGGGAGATGAAGGAAACCCTACATGGATAATCAAAAATCGATTTTTTCTCCACGCGCCAAGAAGTGGAATTCGAGACTTGTAGGGGAAGAACTCTAGGGACTCCAAGAGTGAGTAGGAAGAGATCTAGCATAGTTGCACCACTTTCCTCAGGAAGGGGGGCTCCAAAAGCACCAAGGAGAAGAAGTAAACCATCCATGAAGATGAATGAAATAACTATATTGAGATAAAAGGGAGAGATCCTAGAGTTATGGGATATGAAAATCATGAACAAATTTAAAGGCGGATCGTGGTTTCACCATGTGTTAGGGTGGTTAAACACAATGGAATTAATTATTATTTAATTATTTTCATCAGAGAGGTGTCCATAACGGCTATGAGTTAATGGGTTTCCTTCAATTAGAGGAAAACACGTGCAATAGGGGCAGAACTGGAAAGTATGGGAAAAAGGTGTGGCACTAAGGAAAAAGACCACACATTTTGGTAAGTCAAGGGTCACTCATATCTTTGTGGATTTTAGATATTATTTATGTAATTTAAATGGATTTTCAAGGGGTATTAAAACACTTTTACATCAAAGGATAAGTTACGTAGGTGGAACCGGGAAATCTCATGAAACTGTAAAAAAAGGAAAAGCCAAAAATGAATGAAATAGTGCCACCATAACAATGCCAGAGTCACAGTGTCTACGTCACAGTGCCACCATATGAGGTTCCACCATTTCAATGTTCGTCCGTGATGGTGACACCATAATGGTGCCACCGGCTCATTGAGTCACTATAGAGTGGTTCCACTATATCGGTGTGCGACCGTGACAGTGCCACCGTTTTGGTGTCTGACCATGATGGTGTCACCATTTCGGTGTATGACCATAACAGTGTCACTAGTTCGGCAAGCCACTATAAATGGATCCACCGTAATAGTGCGACCATGATTGTGTCACCATAACGGTGCCATCGTGACCAGTGCCACCGTAATGGTGGAACCATTTGGTGGAACTGAGTTTTTGGAAAAGTACTGGACTAAGAGTGTTTGAGCCATTACATCATGGAGATGGTAGTCTGTACGTATGTGTGAAAGCTACATTCATTTAATTACTGTATTAAAAGAATAGAAGGAAAAATGATACATATGAATATGTAAATTATAATTATAGTATCATATCTATTTCATATATATCATATACTTTTATTAAATACAATGTTTATACATTTCATTTTTAGCGTGAATGAATCACATCGCTTTGATGTGGTGATACTCCACAATTAGAAAAATGATGTTATCATATTTACAGAAAAATAACATATCAGGTTTTGTTTTATAAAATAACTAAAAAATATTTAATTTATTAAAAATATAATATATGACATATAAAAATGTTTTTTCCATTACAATTTTTGACCATGAGTGGTGTTAATGAAAAAATGAACAATGTAATTTTGTGAGGGGATAGTACTCTGTAGATAGAAACCGTAAGTTCATTGTCAATTTTATGGAAGTGCATGTAAGTGTAGGACAAACCCATAATATAAAATTATTTAAGAATATTTAGTAAAATTGTGTTATTATATAATCCTGGAATAATATGATTTGATAGGGTGGATAGTGTATATAAAATATATGATCATGAGGAGGAATGGTACATCTTATTCTAGTAACACCTTTTGGTTTGCACCAAAGGGCTTCCTTGGATGGAATTATGAACAAGGTGAGGCTTCTAAGTTTATGGTAGGGATTTTGAGGTGATATTTTTTCAAATATTCTTAGATACCGTGTGGATTTAAATTTGATAATAAGTGGTATCCTTGAGTTCCTTTTTATAGTGTATGAGTGGCACTATTGCAAATTTTGGAAAATTGAATTCCACTCACGTTTTTCCAATTGAATCATTATCCAATACATTAAATAATTAATGAAAATGTATTATAAGGTTTAAAAATTTCCATCCAATGACTTTTGGACCACTTCCTAGGTCCATTTTCCCTAAATATTAATGTTTAGTCCCATGATAAGCAACTCTTTTAGTTAACCACTGCAGTTTATTTTAATCACTTTCACATATTTATTTGGTAAAATACTAGTTTTACCTAATATTTTATTTTTAATTATTATTATTAAAAGAAATATTTAACGATTTTTTCCAAATTCCAAATACATAAGTGGTGGAAAATAGAATAAAATTAATCCCAATGATGCGACGAAAATGCACGTTTTTAATGAATGAGCGTTCAAATGAATGATAACTTTTTGTTTCCAATTTCAATGTTAAATTGGGTCCAATGACCAAAATTGGATTAATTAATAACATATTAATCTAATTAATCTTTTAAACCAATTATATGAATAATTACCATAAAAATATATTATATAAAAAAGCTATTTTGTATTAAAATTCATTATTTTCAGAATTTTAAAAATGAAAAATCATTGAAAATACCAAACATTTACCCTAGCCTGATTTTTAGGTTCCTCTTTAAATAATTACGTTTATTTTGACTTATAATATATATAAAATATAAAAAATTATATTCCCCAATAAAATCAAGGAATATTTCTTCTATAATAATATAGGTTTTTATGAATGTTTTTTGGTTTGTTCTTATCTTATGCTTATCAAATCTATTGGATGAATATAAAAAAGATTTGACTGCATAAATAATATATATTTTACTTAGATATCTATAAATAATTTTAATTAATTTAATTTATTAGGATAATTAATCTTTTTGATCATAAAAATAGTTTTCAATATAATCATTCCCATTATATTCAATTGGTTCTTATTTTCAATTCCAATCAATTTGTAATGAATGAACAAATTATATATTTTGTGTTTCCAGAATATTTTCAGAAGTTAGTTAATAATATTTATAAACACTAATTTAGCTTCTAGTCTATTTGTTATAATATTAAATAATAACATTTTAATAATATATTATATTAGGTAAAACACATTCTTGGTGTAATGTAAGCTTTCGAAGCAAGTAATTAATGCATGCGATGTAAGCTAAAATAGTGTCTCATGCATTAAAAAGTATAAAATGTATTGAATTTATTTAATGTAGTAAATATATTATAAATTTTTAGGATATTATATTGCCTTATTCTCTTAGTGTTTCGTGTTATACATGCTATCGAATAAAATGTTTCTATCTTTTTGATAGGGAATTACATTCTCCCCACAAAAATAAAATTTCATAATCATAATTTAAACATGATCATGGTGATGAATTTTGTTATATTTACTAGTTTTTTAATCAAACATCATGAGAATGTTTCAAAATTAATTCATTTATAAAATAGAGAGTGGTAAGTACAAAGGTCTCATGAAATAACATATTACTGGGTATCTATGTAAGAGATCATTAGTTGAATGTATATATACTTAATTGGATGAAGAGAATACATATTTATTGGGAATGATTCAGGATATTAATAAAAAACTAGTGAGTGTTCAATTATAATTTTAGGTCCTCAATTCCAAAAAAAACTATTATGTTTTTAAATACCATTATTTCATGAAAAAATTATGTAGTAGGAAATTTTTTTATGATTCATTTCCTTGTATTGAAAATTTCCATTACTTCTGTAGAATATAAATAAACTTTTATACATGATACTTTTTAATTTCTGATGAACAATTCAATCTTTTTCTTGTCTTTGGATGATATTATAATTCTTCCCTAACATCAACAAACGAGAATCCAAAAATAAACTTTGATGCTTGAAGCACTAAACTATACTTTTAACTGATCATAAGGCCTATAATATAGTGAAAAATATTACTATTGGTCACAAACAATTCTCAATTTTAATATTATTAATAAATAAATCTCTAATCCTAACACCTGATACTACTAGTTCATTATTAGTGTTTATTAATTAATTTTTACATCTAGATACATTGATATATTATAAAGGACAATGTGTAGGTTAGTGTATTTAATTATTCCCTTATCATCATTCAGTCATGGGTTTAAGACAGACCTCCTTTCCAGACTTGATTGGTTGTCTCCCAAAATATATACTGTCATTTTCTAAATCAATATTATGATATTTTCCAAAATAAATATGATCTAACATCTAGAAAAGATGTTAATCACTAACTATACTTTTTTATATGGTCCTAAATACATATATTCATCATCCATTTATTTCCACATAATTCATTCCTAAGTCTTGATTTTATCCTAAAGTGGAGGAAATTTCTCAAAACCAATAACAATAGTGCGAGGATAAATTTTCATATTGAAAAATATATAATAATTAATTGGATGTCTAATTCTTGACACATTATTTTCAATCTATAAAAAATAAATTTTTAGCTTGGTTTTTCATTATCCAAATCCCCAATAGTGGTTCATTAAGAAAATGGTAATTATCCTAATCATATCCCCCAGGAGAGTCAAACTAGGTGAATAGTAAGTTCTAATGTCAGGTACCTGGTCACACTGAGTTAGACCTGACACGAATTTTCAGAGTTGTTACACCTAGGAAAATGTATTCCAGAACCATGCCCATATGTAATATCAAGAAAATAATGAATTTCGATGAAAAATACTTAATATATATCTAAATGATACATTATGGGGTTATTATATAGTTAGATTAAAATCTAATATAATAGATATGATCTATAATCCATGTTTTCATAAATATTGTTATCATGGTTTATAATAAACATCCTATAATACCAACTATAAGACCCCAACTACATATATCCCAGATCCAGTATCAACTACCATTACATTGGCATGATTACAATGAATCAAATCATCAAGGGGTGAAGAGTTTAATAGACTCGGTAAACTTGATACTTACACGACTCTTTTATTTAAAAATGAATACACTAATTACAACACAATTTATTTTTCTTTAAGGGAATATTTATTCCAATATTCCAGATTCATGGATATATTACTTAGTACACTTATTGGATTCTTAGATAATGAAACATAATAAGTGTGATCTCAAATACTAATGAAGGGAAAATTATTTTAGAAGAAATAATGAATAAATGAGAATAATAAATACGGAATGGTAAATAACTAAAAAAATATTCCATGTAATTTAAAAACTAAGAAGGGTGTTAACAAAGAATATAGAAAGGTATTAATTTTAAATACATTCAAATGAAATAAAAATATAAGGAATATTCATTATAGAAAGGAAGAAAACAAAAACACATGAAATTTGACCAATGAACATAAAATTTAATATATCCATGGATATTTCAATTAAAAACATCATGGATTAATGATAACTAAATCCAAATAATGGATATTCATAATTATTAGATTCAATTTTTCTTATCTATATAGATCCATTATTATAAAAATATTTCACAAGAATTTTTAAACTACTATGATTTAAAAACAAACTCAAAGGGTTTTTACAACTAATTTCATCCCATGAGACTATTGATTGTTTCATGGGGATTGAATTAATCGGTCCCCAACCCATAAGGTTTTCCTCAATTGGCCGCCAACCCATGTCATTGATGTCCCAAGAATTCCTATTATAAAAAAAGAATACGACTTAGGAAATATATATATTTTTTAAAGTATATATATTTATCTATAATTACCTATGTAATAAAATATCATTCAAAGTAAAAAACCATATGAAAATTTGTATATATTTTATGAAATTAACATATATATTATAAAAGATATGGATAATTCGAAGAAATTCAATATTCAATTAGCATAAGAAATTGAGTACTTCAAGGGAAATAAAATGAATATTGGATGTTAATGTTAATAATATCATTGGAATAATCAATAATAAAACATCCAGATGAATAATTACAATGGTATCAATATAATAAATCCCAATTGGAGTAAAAAATAAAGGGTTAATTTCATTCAAGAAATGAAATATGATAAAAATATATTTCAAAACTATTATTGAGGAAACTAACATTTGGTTTTAAAAAACATTTTCTCCAAAAACCCAAATTTTAAACATTTTCTTTAAAAATTATTCTTTTAAAACATCAATGTATGCTTCAAAAAAATAATGGCATGTAATTACATACATGCTGTATCAGTTAAAAAAATATTCATATTTCATGGTAAAAAGGATAGAAAAATTAATTGTTTGGAAAGAAACACAGAGATTCCTTTGAAAATGTTTCTATAAAAAAGGCTAAACATGTATTTAATAAATAATTCTAGAAGGGTAAAACATTTTTTATTTTATTTTTATAATTCTATATTTTCATATGAAAACATGTTCTCTAACTAAAGTGAGAAATGAGTTCAGGTTTTCATAATATCATTTTCTAAATCATTTTGAGCACCAAAGTGTGAAAATTGTAATATTACTAAAAAAAGCCTTAAATAAATAGAGGAGGATAAAATTAATGGTTTAATTAAGAAATTATCCACTAATTTACAGTTATGAACATTCATGTGAAAATAATCCCAAACTAAATTATGATATTAATGTAAATCCTTGAAATGATTATGTTGACATATTGAGAATATTTCAATGATTAGATTATGTGAATCAACTATAAATACACATATTAAAGGGGAAATACAATAACTCATAGTAAAAGTCATTATAAACATATTCAAATAATATTTATGAGAATGAGAAAGTAAAATAATCCAAAGAATGTAAAATATTTTACGAAATTCTTTTCCAATAGGAAGCTTTTAACTCAAATCCCCAGATATGAAATAATTAAAATTAATCCTCAAAAAATCATTAATAATGAATGAATAATGATATTATAAGATAATGTGGAAGTATGTACACCACATATAACAAATTATGTGAAAAATATATATAGTGATTGTTTTAATACAATGTTAACAATCATAAAATTATGTTATATTAAAAAGATAATCATTGAAAATTTTCATAAGGAGAATAACATTTAAACATTCAAAAGTGTCCCATACCAAATTAAAAAATATGAATCATAATAACCATGAATGAATAATCTAAAATGAAACTTATAAAATAATAAAAATAAATAGATTCATGATATTAAATTTTAATGGGCATTATATACACCATATAAGAGAGAATATGTTTCTAATAAAAAATAAGTCTCAATAGAATGTAATTTGAGACGAAAACAATTAAATTGTGTTATTTTGTTAAGGTCCATTATCGAAATATATAATTGATTAAAAATGTTAATTACTTATAATATGACTATAATAATATTTATGATATTATATATTATATTATTATCTCATCTTAATTCATTTTTTATAACTCTATTTTAATATTTTTACAATTATGCTTGTTAATTGTCTATATTTTCAAATTTGTTTTGACTTGTTATTTAGTGTTCCTATCATGGTTTCATTATATCCAAATAGTATAACATGATTAAAATATAATATATTATCATTATATCTATATTGATAATAATACATAATATTTAGAGAAAATAAAATAAATGAATCATTCATGGAGATATAGGCTGTATTTAGGAATGAACAGTACTTTCATTTCATTTTCATATTAAAAGAATGATTAAAAATTTATATATATTAATATTTATATTATAATTACAGTATCATATATATGTCATATTTATTATGCAGGTTTATTAAAACCATCTTCTATACTTTCCCTGAGCAGCGTGAATGAATCACATCATTTTGTGGATATAGTAGTTCACACATCCACAAATGATGTTATCATATTTACACAAAATAAACATCCGATGATTATTTGTTATAAACGAATTAAATAAGTATAAAGATATTATAAATATCATATATAACATATATAAATAGATTTTACATTATTATTCTCTACCAAAGATGGAGGTTAATGAATAATGAACGACATCATTTTGTGAGACAGTAGTTCACCGTACAAGTAAACGGAATGTTCATTAACCATTAGATGGAAGTGCGTGCATTTTTAGGTATGAACCAAAACATAAAAACATATAAATTTATTTAGGGTAATTTTTTATTATATATTAATGGAATAATAAGGTTTAATGGGGTGGATAATGGAAATAAAACTGAAGAGCGTGAGGATGAATGTTTCCTCTTATTAAGGTGAATCCACGTGGTTGGAAGAAAAGGTGTTATAAATATGAAATTATGGCCAAGGAGAAGCTTATTGAATGAGTGTTGGATTTTTTAGGAGCTAATTTAGAAGATATTATTTGAGAAATAGTTTCATGAGAGGTGTGAATTAGTTGGTGGCTTCAATGTCATTTTGGAGTTGTGGAAGAGTGACAGTAAAGTAAATTTGGGAAAAGGGAATTACACCGATTTTTTACCATTACAATTTGATCCAATAATGGTCCAAATTAGATCCAATGTAAGATATGGTCTCAATATGGACATCTAATAGCAGTCGTAATTGTTTTAATGTAATTTTGGCACTAATGTTTAAGGATTAGTCCTTTAGGTTGTATATTTTTCTCTTAATAATTGTAATTAATTTTAATCACGTTTACTAATTATTTATTCAAAAAATTTGATTTTTTAAATTATAAATTATGATGATTCCAATTATTTAATAAATTTTCCTAAATTTCCATTACATAATTGGGAAAGATAAATTTAAAATTTATACCACATATGGGACGACAATGCAAGTTCTTAATGTAATAACATTCAAACGATTAATATGTGTTTATGTACAATTTCAATGTGAAATTGGTTCCAAATAAAAAAATTGAAATTATAAATAACAAATTGATCTAATTAATCTTTATGAAAATTAGACATATCATTTAAATTTATAAATATATTAGATAAAAATACAGTTTTTAATTAAAATTTATTATTTTTCATATTTTTTATTGTTAAGTTTATTTTTACATATTATATTTATATAAGCTATATAAAATTGATTTAAAAAATATGTTTCATAAAAATATTGTAAAACATTCATTATAAAAATAAAATAAAATTATGTGTTTGGAGTAACACTTACATTAAACACACACACACACCGTACAAAAACAGTCCTGAAATGCAGGTCATGGAATATATAATACATATATTAAACTTATATTAATCAAAAATTGAAATTAGTTTAATTTTTTAGGGTAAAATTGGTTTGTGAGCATAATTTTGTTTTTCAATAGCTTGAATGGCCCGAAGGCCTTCATTTTTATTGATTTTGATAACCCTCCTATTCAAGGGATGAGAGGGAAACCATACAAGGCCCGTAGGTTCAGAGATTACATGGCCCATAGGTTTAAGAGATTACATAACCCAAAGGACTTATGGAATTAAACTAGACTATCATCAAGGAACTGCCTCTCCCTAGCATCTGCCTTATGATAGTATCTCTCCACCTCAGCATGACTGTCTGGCTAGGCTTCCCGTGCAAGCACATGTTCTTCCCGATGGCATAGCCATACCCTCTCATTCTGACAAATCCATTTTTCTCTACTATGGTGATTGAACGTGCTCTGAATCATCATCTAGGGCTTCTCCTTTTTTGTAGTATATTTGGGGAAACTGCATATGGCCAGAAGGCATTGAGATGGCCCGAATGCCTTAAAGGTGGCCCGAAAGCCCTACTGACGGAAAGCGCTGGGTGGCCCGAAATCCTTAAGGACTCCAAGCCTAAACCGGTGGCCCAAGGTGAACAGTTTCAACCACTACAGTATCGAACAGTACTTGATATAGTAACTGCTATAGTGTCTTCTATAGTACATGCAATGTGTATAGTTCTGCTACAGTACTTGTTCAATGTACAATTCAGCTACAGTACAAGGACATTGTATAGTCCCTGCTACTGTACCCAAACAGTGTAAAGTCTGCTATAGTGCTTGCTACAATACTGCTATTGTACCCTAAAAATATTCCTCTACCTAGTTTTGAACATGGGTCTTATGGATGCAATTAAAGATACATCACCAACTAGGTTGAGTCTCATGTGCATACAATTTGGTTGAAACATTTTTTCTATAAACAATTCCCTTTATATTAAACTACTTCTTATATTTATTTCTAATTAATTAATATCTAACAAATTATTTTTATATTTTGTATTAACCTCATATTTTAATTAGTTAGTTAATAAAATTTATAAAAATAATTAATCTCCAGTTTATGTCTTATTATATTAAATATTAATATTTTAATTATATGTTATTTTTCGGTAAAACTCAGTCTTGCATGTAATTTAAGCTTTGAAGTAATTAATTGTTGTGTGTGATAAAATCTAACTTAGAGTCACATGCACTGAAAGCTATAAAATATATTGAATTTATTTTAAATAGTTAATATATTATAAATTATCGGGATATTATATTCCCTTATGTGCTTGTTATTGCGTGTGATACATGCTATTGAATACAATGTTTGTAAGTTAGATTTTTATGGTGTTACAGTAATTATCAAAACAAAAAACTAAAAAAGTAAATAAGTATAAACTCAATTTAAAAATCATATTTAAATATACTATAAAGTGAAATATTCAAATTGATTTATGTAAACAACATGATGTTAAAATTAAAATTCCATGTTGAAAGAATATGTGAATTATATAGATACATGTTTTGAAATATTCATAAAAATATTTACATTTTATGAATCAGTAGCATCTAATACATCATCCAGTTTTAGTTCAATGTTGTTGAATTTTTTTACAAAAGATAATATTTACTTTATGAAATTAATTAAAATAAAATTAGGTTGATTTTATTATCATACATGAAGAAAGGTAATCTTTTTTTTTGAAAATAATATTTTGAACAATATTGAAATGAATCTATGTGATGTATTTCTGAAACCAAATTATTTATAATTAATATTTATTAAACTAATTTCAAATATATATCTCAGAAAAAATTTTGGCACCAAAATGGGAGAAGTAGATGATGAAACCGAAAGCCTCAAAGGTGCTGCCTCACGAAGAACATTCGCGGAGCCCCAATCGCACTGCGCCCACCGCAGAGCAAGGAGGTGGTAATGCTCCACGAGCGACTTTGACGTTCGCGAGCTGCCAGGGAGTAAGGAATATTTAACCCTCCCCGAACTCCTTTGATGTTCGCGATCCCGCCATAGAGCAAGGAGGCGGGCAGCTCGGCGAACAGCTTTAATATTCGCGAGGCCACCACAGAGCAAGGAGGCAGTGATGCTCTGCGACCTCCATTGACGTTCACGAGCCACCACGACGAAAGGTGGCGGGATGCTCCGCGAACACATTTGACATTCGCGAGCCTTCCACGGAACAAACTAATCCCTATTTTCACCAAGCGAGCACTTCTTCATGGGGCCTCTCCCTTATAAATATCGGCCTCCCCCAAAGTCCCTAGGAAGAATCATCCAACCTTTCAACTTCATAGCTCCCAAATCACGAAGCTCCTGTGCTCTGTGAACCTTGAGCTTCACAAGGTACATTCCGCTCCGTGAAGTACCTTCCCCTTCGTGTAAATTGATCCCCTCTTACAAGAGGGATTCCTTTCACGAATCCCATGGGTCTACGCAAAGGTAGGATATCCCTAAGGGGACTCGGGTCTTCGTGGAGAACATATGCTTTATGGAGCACCCCGATGTGCATGTATCCCAAGTGCCATGGCCGGGTCACTGTGCATGGTGAAGCACATGGGTTCTTGAGGCCCTGCATCATGGGGAATTGCTTCGAAAATGTCTTTCCACATCGTAATTCACCCCCCAAACGCATTTAAACCATGTTTCAAGGCAGGGTCATTGTGCATCGCGAAGCGCATTCCTTCCCCATTCTATGCTTTGTAAGGCACCCTTACTTCATGAGGCATTGCATCACGAATTCCTTTCCACTTAACGACGAAACTCTTATATGCACCATTTCCCTATACTTAAGGTGAGATGCTTCACTTCGCGAAGCACACCACCTTGCTAGTACCCTCCACCATGCAGAGCAGGAGATATTCACAAGGCCCCATCCTATGAACACCCCTGTATTGAAATTCTATTCCCGTGTGACCCTCCAGGTTTGCACGATGTGATTTCAATGTCCCTTGGGAACTACTTCCCGTTTCATTACTTCGCATCATTCTTATTCGCATAGGCATGCTAACAAATATTACTTCTTCTCATAGCCATGCTAACGTGGACCCCTAATGGTTCGCTCCATAACACCCCCTAGCCACAGTGTTTCCTATCCCCTCTCTTCACCAAGGTGGAGAGGGTACCGGTTATGTATGTCCTAGGGGTGCGGAGTGAACCCACCTCGTCCGAGCAACAGGATGTTAAACTACCAAGCATCGTCGTCCCCAACACATGACGTTAATCTATGACTCCCCCCCATGCATTCTACACAAGGAAAGGGTGACCATATCAGTGTAAGCCCCGACCTCTTCTTACAGGAGGAAGCATCTTCGCACCTCCTTTCTTCTTAGGTCCAAAGGACCAGGGGGGATGGATGTCGGACCCCATCTTTCTTCGGTGCCACAATTCCTCTCCCACTGGGCATTGTTGCCACTGGGCCTCCATCCTAGAGTAGGACCCAACTTCTTGGGTTTCTAACCATGCATAAGCCCATGTTTCCTCTTTGGGCTATGATCACATGTAATCCCCACATCACCTCTCACGGACGCACCTTTAGCGACGTTATCGTCAGGTCTCTTCTGCTTCTTGTTTCTCACACTGAGAATTACTCATGTGGGATTAGAGTATGCATGGACCATGACATCCTCCTTGGGCATCCTAGAGTGTAAGCCCCACACCATCATGAACTACGTGGAATTTGATCCTAGCTAAGACAGGGTACGTAGAATGCCTCCACAAGGTCCAAGCCCACCACCCATAGGACCCCATGTCCTCCTTCATGTCGGTTCACCGACTCTACACTGAACTACGTGGACTTTGATCCTTACTAAGGCAGGGTACACAGGAAGCCTCCCCGAGGTCCATGCCCACCACCGATTGGTCCACAGGCCCTCCTTCATGTCGGTTCACTTACGCTACCCTGAACAATGTGGGAATTGATCCTTGAAACGTTATGGTATATAGGAATCCTCCATGATTTCCAAGCCCACTACATATTGGACCCAAGGTCCTCCTTCATGTTTGTTCACCAACACCACAGTGAACTACATGGACTTTGATCCATGTTATGGAAGGGTATGTAGGAAGCCTCCATGGGGTCCAATACCACCACCCATTGAACTCCAGGGCCTCCTTCACAACGGTTCACCGATGCTATCCTGAACTACGTGGTCTTTGATCATTGTTATGGAAGGGTACGTACGAAGCCTCCACGAGATTCATGCCCACCACCCATTGGTCACTCCAACCCTATTCACATCAGTCCACCATCACTTTGGGATGCCTCAGATCATAAGCCCCCAATTCCCCCTTCTGAACTACTGGGTCATTGATCCATGCCAAGGCAAGTTACGTAGGAAGCCTCCCTGAGGATCAAGCCCAACAACGATTTGTCCTAACCAACATCACATCAGTGTACCAAGCCCCATTTCAAACTATGTGTACATTGATCCATGACATGGCACGATACATAGGAAGCCTCTGCAAGGTTCATGCCCAACATCTGGTAGTTTCGACCCCCCTTCACATCGGTTCTCCCTCATCTCACATGATGTTAAATTATGGACCCCAATAAGTGGTAATTCATTGTTTCCCCAGTCAGTTGTAAGCCGTTGCACACAGATCCTACCCTGAACTATGTGGTCTTCATTCTTTTCCAAGGAAGGTTATGTGGGAATCCTCCCAGAGGTTCGAGCCCAACAACCGGTGGTCCAAACCACTTCACATTGGTCCACCCCGTCCTGCATGATGTTAAACTGTATTAAAATTCTTGTTCCCCATTGAACTGGAAGTTGTTGTCAGTCCATTCAGTGATAATCTGTTCTCAACCTTATTCAGCGGTAAGCCATTGTTTCCCCTTTCAGCGATATGCCATTGGAACTCCGACCAGTGGTAATTCATTGTAAAGATGAACTACGTTCACTGAACTGCATGGACTTTGATTCCATTCCACAGGGATACATAGGATGTTTCTTCGAGGGTTATGCCCAACATCACCATCTCCATTGCGATAGTCCTATTTCATTTTCCATCGACATCATTCATCAACCCATAATCCATCTTGATTCTTATCCGGGCCGCCACATCCTGGTGGTATCATGCCACTTCATTCCCCATCCCCCTCAAAAGTAACCAGGAGGTCAACCACGTGTTGGCTCCAACATCAGTGTTTCCTTCAAAGGTTTCACTCATCTGATCCACTCTAATCAGTGTTCTGATCTGTCCAGTCCGTATCCACTGGATGTTAAATTTGCGGCATACACTATGATAAACATGGGATGCTTGGGAAAACCTCAGTTACAGACCCACGGCATATGATTCCCCTCATTCTATGTGAGATGCGTTAGGATTCCGCGCCCTCGATAATCCATATAATAAGGGATAGAAGACCGGTGCGCTAGTGTACCAGCACCTAGACACGCCAATGAGGCCCAATGTGACTACTCCCCTAACCGAAAGTTGCTTCCCTGACCGGACCCCCTGGAATGTCCTGATAGAAGCAGTGTAATTAACTGGTGGCCATGAAGATATAGTGCAAGGAAGAGTTTCACGAACAACTTATTAAATCAATAAGGGAGATATGGAATAAGTGACGATTTCTGAGGAAGAATCCAAGGAATGAAGAACTGACATCCCATCATCCCATTTCGATCAATGAGAAAATGTTCCTGAACATGTAACGGAGCCACCCGCCTTTGGAAAGCAGGAATGTGAGGCAATAGCTGTGCATCCTCCATAGATAGAGGTACTTACCCCGGTGAAAGCGATATAAACAACAACCTTATGTATAGATAAATTAAATTTTAGGTCACAAAATCTAAATTAGTACATATTGAAGTGAAATTATTTATTTACATCATACGATAAGATGAATAAGTTATATTGTGATAGTAGTCTGTTTTTTACTATCTGGTCCTATTATATCAAATAACCATTTGATTTTATTAAATTTTTTAAAAATATATATGAATAAGGTTTTCTATACCAAATACACTTTAATAAAATTGTTATCGGTATATTATTCTCAAAGGTAGAGTATGTGATTTATATAAATAACAAAATCATTAATAGATCATTCTTATGGAAAGTTACTTAGTAAATATAAATGTAATATTTTGTTCAAAATATGTTAGGTATTAAATTGATAATCAATTTTCTAAAAAATTATTTTTAAAATGGTTGGTTATTTTGAAAAAAATATAAAAAGTAATTTTTTATTATTTAAATGTGATTCATCAAAATATTTATTTCGTTTAACTATATTGATTTGTAAATTATATTATATGTAATAAATTTAACTTCCATGGTATTTGGGACAAAATTTGTTTTATAGGTACATATTATTTAAAAAATTATCAAAATATTCTTAATACTCACTAATTATTAGAGGTAAATTAAATTACAACATACATGTTAACAATCAAAATTCTATGATTTTTGTCTTCATTCAAACAACATAGGTTCTATTTGTATGTTAACTATTTAAAAAATATGTGGCCACCCATATAATTTTTATTCAATATAATCATTATAATGCTCAAAATTTTATATATGTTTTCAAAATTCAATTATAATACTAAAAATTGAAATCCAAACTAATATTTAAACCTCAAACTATAGTAGATATTGTGAAATAAAATTATAATTATGTTTTGTCAACCAATTTCAATTGTATAATCAAATTCTCCAGTAAAACCCCAAAAATAATCAATGCAATAGATAAAAAGAGGAGGTAAATGAGAATAAAATTCAATAATACAAAGTTATTGAATATATTCTTTAGGGAACATTATCATGTATGAAAATAAAGAGAAAAAATTTAGTTTTATTCACCACTCTCAATAACATCTCAATCATTAATGTCAACGTCATTATCATTTAAAACATATTTTCCAAAAAGTAAAATATTTATTGTAGTAGTTAAATAAAATTATAATAACATAATAGCAATCATAAAATAGTTAAATTATATGGAAAACCCATGACCATGAAGTTAAATTTAAAATATACAACATGAGTATAATGGAATGATGGTATTTTTTTACTAATATATATACTGAAAAAATATAACATTTTTATATATAACTGAAAAAAATTAAAATTTTAATACATGTTATGTGGAGTAAATATAGTATCATATTAAATTACATATATATAGAAAATACATTATACATAAGTCACATGAAAACAATCCAATGGAAAAGAAAACACTGTAATGAATTTAAATATGATTGTTACAAATCAAATTGACACATTATAACTCAAAATATAATTTTTTTTTATCAATTTAAAACACATATATATTATTCAATTAATAATATAATAATTGAGAAATAGATATTTATTTATAAAAAATATTATAGAATGATTAACATAAAAAAATTGAATAAAAATATATCCAACTATCATAAATAATTGAAATTAAATTATTTTAAAATCCTATTGAAATACAATCAAACCATTCGGTCATAAAAAATGAATGAAAAAATGTTAAATATTTTGAAATAAATAAATTAGAGTTAAAAATTTATACTCAACACCATTTGGGATATGGAGTAGGATAATGAACAAAGGCAGGGGGGATAATTTCTTATGGATTATTGATAAAGGCATTCAACATATCAATGGATGAAGAGTTGGAGTGTGTTGTGGTATAGAGTATAAGGCCCCAACCATAAACCTCAATTAAAATTGAATTAAATGAATAATTCACATTGAGGATCTTTTCAGGTTTAGAGTTTTAGATAATTAGATCATAACTATTATATCTCAAAAGATTACACAGTAGACACTTCTACAAAGTCACTATATTTTTTACAAAACATGAAATCTAAAAAATGAGTCATGTCTAGTTCCATATTTTATATAGAATGACTTTCCCTTTATCCCATCATTGACCCTACTCTACATTATGTCTTGAGAAAAACATTTCAAAAAAACATGGGGTGAGCATAAAAATCTCAGTAAGGGATACACAAAGAATGAAAACTGTTAGTTTTTAAAAACATCAAGTAAACCATGTTTACTTTATCAAAGTAATACTGTTCACCTTTATGAATTATTAAAAAACTCTTCACTGAATAAAAGATCATTACTTACCCTTTTGTTACCAAAATATTACCATAAAACCCATATAAAGAACACATAACATATAAAGGTAACCTGGGACATAAATATACTTAAATGGAATAACCATACAGTAGACATCCACACATTTCACATAATGGAATAGCCATACAGATGACTTCCATACCCAATGCATTGGAATTATAATGTAACCACCAGTCTTGGTATTCATGGAACCACCCATCACATGGTTTATGACGTAACCACCCGTCAAATGTCCAAGTACCATTATAAAATCATAACAATTATAAAGGAAATAAAACATTTCTACGTTTCAATCACAATATATCACTTAAATACATTGACATAAAAAGAATCCATTATAAAAACCCTTTTGAATACCAAATTACATAAAATAAAATATGGTATTTATTTCATTTTAAAAACATTATGGCTTGTTGAGGAAGCCAAAGACCAAATAATACTCACAGCGGCAGAAAAGGTCGTTGTCACCGCGTACGTTAAAAGAAAAATTCCTTTTTACCGTTTTGTAAAACAATTCATAGAAAAAGATTCCTATTTTATAAAATTACAAGTCAAAGGGGTTTATAAACCGTATAAAAGAAAGCCTTGTATTAGAACAAAATATGCCTCAATGAAAGAAGATTAAGACGAAGTCCCTACCTCGTGTCCTATGTGACTCAATTGCTCTATAATATCCTGAATAATAAACTAAAGTTAATTTCAACTTTCTTAAGAACCTTTTTCAAGCCTATTATTCCTTTTATATCACTTATTGTCATGTTATAAACATTATGTAATCATTTAAGTTAATAATGTTTGTTTTGTCGATATTTGGTTCTTAAGCCGAAAGTGGACTTCTTACAATTACATGTTATTCATGTGGTCAAAGTTTCATTATATCCAGAATGATATTCATGATTTGGATATCATATATATCATATATATCAAGAATATACATGTATTTATAATATTATATAACATTTTGAGGTAAGAAATGAAATGCACCGTTCATGGAGATGGTAAGTCGTACGTACGCATGAACGCTACATTCATTTCTATTTCGTATTTGATGGAGTGAAATCATAATGATATAAAGTTATATTATAATTTCAGTATAATATAATATATAATATCATTAACTCCATCCTTTATACCTCCCACATATGGCATTAACGTATCAAATCACTTTGAGGGGGCGGTAGTCCGCACTTCCTAAAATGAAATTATTGTGTTTACCCATAATGGAAACCATAAAGGTATGCCACAAATGAAAAATAAAGAAGCATAAGGAAAGCATAAACATAATATATATCATATATAAATATAGTGACATCATAATGGAAACCATGAAAGGTGTTAAAACAAGATTGAACAATCATCGTTTCGTGAGGCCGAAATTCGCCAACCACATAAACAGTATGTTCTTTAACCATTAGAC
Source organism: Viscum album (assembly GCA_963277665.1). Classification (NCBI taxonomy): domain Eukaryota; kingdom Viridiplantae; phylum Streptophyta; class Magnoliopsida; order Santalales; family Viscaceae; genus Viscum; species Viscum album. Next base: position 626,778,399 of record OY728147.1, read on the forward strand.
GGAAGTGTGTGTAAGTGTAGCTCTAATACTTCTCATAAAAACATCCTAGTATATTCATGATACTGGTGTTGTTACAAAATAAAATAATAAAAATAGTTTAGAGGGTTGGAGAAGCAAAATAAAACATAAGAACACAAGAGAAGACACTACCTTTAAATCGGGTAACGCTTTTTGATTTGAGCTCAAAGGCTTCCTTGGAAAGACTTCGGCCAAAAGCGAGGCTTATAGGGTAAGTAATGGATGTGGAGAGACAAAATGGGCAGGGTTTGGCTGAGCCAAAGGTTTAGAGGTGTGGGTAAGGTGGTAGAGGTGGGGGCCTTTATAAGATGAGAGGAGGGGACTCTTGGAAAGTTATAAAAGGTTACTTTATTATAAAATGATTTTCGTATTTTAAAGGTCCCAAAATTATATATTTCTAGGATAAGGTGATAAGATATCTAAATCCACCCATACAATACGTTTTTGACAAGTTTAGGTCTTATATTTTACATTATCTTTTCATTTTAATTAAATCGTTAAATAATGAGGTAATCGCTGCATCATCATGGTGTCATATATAATTTAATTTATTTAATGTCTAAAAATTAAAAAAAAAATCATGATGTAGGAAATATTCTTATATTTCTAATTAATATTTATAGTCAAAAATATTACTTGTATAACCCCATTTAAAAATTGTTTTAGTAAAACAACACATGATTATGACATTTTTATTTTAACATTAAATAAAAATATATTAATGTCATTTTCCTACCAAAGTGGCTCCATGGGGTCCCCAAGTTGACCCATGGATTGACCTTTTCGGCCATGACACATCCAATAAGGGTAGGACATGTTTCTAGGTTATCTCATATTATTAAAACATTATTCTTACCTTAATTTACACTAATTACCTCTAATCTATTTTAAAAACTTAAAAATTACTATTCACCAAAAAATTATTTTAATCCCATTGAAACAAATTTTACTTCCTAATGACAAACATGTATGTCGTATTTTTGAAATTCAAAACACAGAGGTGGTAAAATTTCATTTAAACGAAAAATAAGTTTTTTAAGTACCACTTAGTGGTTTCAATATTCATCAAAATTTGAAGTTTTTCAGAAAAATTTCAAAACTTCACCCTAAGCTATATTTGATATTCCGAATTAAAAAATGATTTCTATTTTAAAAAATTAAAAACATGTAAGTTACATTAATTAATTTAATAATTAACTTCCACTGTGAAGACAAATAGCATGTTTTTATGAAACAATATGTATCAAAAGAATGACACTATTTTAAGTCCAATTTCAAAGTGAAAATAAATCCAATGAACGCCATTGGGTTAAATGGTAAAAATATATTATTATTTCACATAAAAAACAATTCAATAGATAAGCTAATACTATAAATAAATTAGATTAAAAAGTGGTTTTGAATTAAATTACTACATTTTTCACTATTCATTAAAAATGAACTTTATCGGAAAAATACCAAAAATTTACACAAAGTAAATTTTGATGTCCCGATTCTAAAGAATAGTTTTATTTGGTCCAATTGAATGTATAAGAGTGACCAAAAATATATTTAAAGTGGGTTCTCCATCAAAAGGCGATAGTTCGACCTTTTAGTGAATATTAGAGTATCTATGCCTAAAATTGAATTATTTTCTTATATTAAGCCTTTATATTTTATTGGATAAATGTAAAAACATTTAAAAAACATATATAATCATATTTTAATTTTGTATATTCATTCCCTCCAACACAACGGCTACGTGTTAACTACCATTTAAAAAATTATTATTATATTACTAGTGTGCATCGTAATATTTCAAAAAACTCATTGTTGCATATCGGGTACGCTATCGAACATAGAAACCCCTTTAAAGTAATATTAATATTAATTATAAAATATTAATAATTATGAAAATGATTTATTCTTTATTTACCTGGGATGTTACATCCTTCCCCCCTTTTGGGAATTGCGTCCTCGCAATTTTATTCACTTATCAAAATTAGTGGTGGTATTTATCCCTCATAGCATTTTCAGATTCCCATGTTCCCTCTTCAACCATATGGTTTTTTCACAAAACCTTTACCTAGTGAATTACCTTATTACACAACACTTGCTCTCTATAGTCAAGAATATGGACTGGTTGTTCATCATAGGAGATATTCTCTTCCAACTGAACTACCTCTGGGTTCAAAACATGAGATGGATCTAGCATACAATTTCTCAACATCGAAACATGGAAAACATTATGTACCTGAGATAAACTCGGAGGTAATGCCACTATGTATGCAGTTGATCCTACATTATCCAGAATTTCATATGGTCCAATGAACCTTGAACTCAACTTTCCTTTCTTACCAAATCGCATCACACTTTTCCACGGTGAAAAATTTGAGAAAAACATGATCACCTACCTAGAAAGAGAAATCCTTCCTCCTATTGTCTGCATAATGATTTTGCCTACTATGATATGTTCTTATGTGTTTCTGAATCAACTGAACCTTTTCTGCCATCTCTTCTAACAATTCTAGTCCCATCAGCTTCCATTCCCCTACTTCATCCCAAAAATCCGGAGTTCGACACCCATTGCCATATAATGCTTCAAATGGAGCCATATTTATATTGGAATGAAAACTGTTATTATATGAAAACTCAACCATCGAAAGATGTTAATCCCATCTTCCCTGATAATCCACAGAGAAAGAACGTAGCATATCCTCCAATGTCTAAATTTTCCATTCTGACTGCCCATCTGATTGCGGATGAAAAGCTGTACTAAAATTTAATTTAGTACCCAATGACTTTTGAAGGCCTTTCCAAAAGTTAGAAGTAATCCTAGGATCATGATCAGATACAATGGAGAGGGGAACTCAATGAAAACTGACTATCTCTTTAAGTTACAACCGAGAAAGTTTATCTAGATACAAAGAATCTCGAATAGGATGTAAATGAGAAAATTTAGTCAATCGATCAACAATAACCCAGATTGCATTATTACCTTGATATGTCTTTGGTAATCTCAGAACAAAGTCCATGGATATATTTTCCCATTTCTACTCTGTAACTGGTAAAGGATAAAGCATCCCTTTCGGTAACTACCGCTCTGCTTTAACCTGCTGACAAGTCAAACACTTCACAGTAAATTCAGCAATATCTCTTTTCATTCCATCCCACCAGTAATACTCCCACAGATCTCCCTACATCTTAGTACTTCCAGGATGAACTGAAAATGGGGAACTATGAGCCTCACATAACAACTCACCCTTCAACTTTGAATCATCAGGCACACATAATCTCTTCCCAAACCTCAAAACACAATCATTATCAATATTAAATTCTGGAAACTTACCCTTCTGAACCAGCTATACCTTTTTATGAAACCCAATGTCTTTCTTCTGCACTTGCTTAATTCTGTTTGATAGAGATGATCTTACTGATACCTGAAGCAAAACAGAAGAACTTCCTGCACCAACAACTTCAATTTCAAAGTTCATCAAATCAAAAACCAATGGATCACGTTCCAAATGTAACATGGTTAAACGAAACATTACTTTTTCGACTCAAAGCATCAGCCACTTTATTTTCTTTTACCGAATGGTAATGAATTGTACAGTCATAATACTTGATTAATTACAGCCACCTCCTATATCTCATGTTCAATTATTTCTGATTGAATATATACTTTATACTTTTGCGATCAGTATATATTTCACACTTTACTCCATACAAATGGTGCCTCCAAATTTTTAGAGCAAAAAAAACAGCAGTTACTTCCAAATCATGTGTAGGGTAATTTACCTCATGAGTTTTCAAATGACGTGAAGCATATGCAATTACTTGATCCTTCTGCATAAGGACACAACCAAGTCTTTTTAATGAAGCATCACTGTAGATAAAAAACTCACCATTCCTGGAAGGAAGTTCCAAAACCGGAGCATTCACCAATCTTCTTTTCATCTCCTGAAAACAATCATCACATTCTTTTGTCCAGATAAACTTAACACCCTTCCATGTTAGCTTAGTCATTGGACTAGATAACCGTGAAAAATTTTCAACAAACCTTCAGTAGTAACCTTTGAAACTAAGAAAACTACGGATCTCGGTTACATTTTTGGGTCTTGGCCATTCTTCAACAACTTTTGTTTTAGCAGGATCAATAGTTATAATTTTTTTTGAAACAATGTGACCAAGGAATGAAATTTTTTGTAACCAAAACTCACACTTGCTGAATTTTCCATACAGTTTATTTTCTTTTAAGGTTTGCAAGATAACCCTTAAATGACTTTCAGGCTCCTCTTTACTTTTAGAAAACACCAAAATATCTTCAATGAAAACAACCACAAACTTATCCAAGAACTCATGGAGAATTCTATTCATAAGGTCCATGAATACAGCAGGTGCATTGGTTAACCCAAAAGGCATAACTACAAACTCATAATGTCCATATCTAGTACGAAACACAGTCTTCGGAATATCTACTTCTTTTACTTTGAACTGATTGTACCCCGACCTCAAGTCAAACTTCGAAAAATACTGGTCTCCCTGGAGCTGATCAATCAAATCATCGATATGAGGAAAATGATACTTGTTCTTAACAGTGATATTATTAAAGGTTCTATAATCAATGCAAAGTCTCATTGAACCATATTTCTTTTTAACAAACAAGTTAAGAACACCCCATGGTAATGTGATAGGTCGAATGAAACCTTTATCTAATAACTCTCGCAACTGTTTCTTTAACTCTAAAAGTTCAACTTGAGCCATTCGGTAAGGGGGTTTTGAAATTGGATTAGAATCAAGAACTAATTCAACAGTAAATTGAACTTCCCGATCATGAATAATACCAGGAAACTCATTAGGAAAAACATAAAGATACACATTTACCACTGGCACATCATTAATCTGAACATTCATTTATTTTCAACAACATGTGCAAGATTACATTCATTTCCATCATTTACTAGTTTCTTAACATCCTGATATGTTATAAAAAGCAAGGTTTCATTCTTCTACACAATCTGGAAATCATTCTGAAAAGAAATCATTTTAGCTCTGAAGTCAATCTTAGCATGATAAACAGAAAGCCAATCAATGCCCAAAATAACATCAAACTCTACTAGAGGACAAATAATAAGGTTTGCTGGTAGATTCTTTCCGCACACAAGTATTGGAAGGTTCATATAATTCATTTTTGTCTCAATGTTCCCTCTGGGTGTTTTTACCATATGTTCAGGATTCATATCTTGATATGAAATTCCCAATTTACTAGAAAACTTCTTAGAAATTAATGAATGTGTAGACCCTGAATCAAACAACACATTGGAATAATCTGAACAAACAAACAGTGTACCTGATACTACTTCATTCGATGGCCCAACATCTGTTGAAGTAGTTGCAAAGGATTTCACCACCCCTTTCTTCTTGTAGTCTTGCTGCTTTCCCCCAGGTGAGTTCTTCTTTAGACACTCATTTGCATAATGACCCATTTCATTACACTTAAAACATCTCACTAATGGCATTTCATTTCATGCTTGATCATCTTCCTTACAGTTACGATCAATATGACCAGACTTACCACACCGAAAGCACTTTCCAGACTTGGATAAACATTCTCCAGGATGCATTTTACCACACTTCTCACAGGATGGATATTTTGTTTTCTAACCTCCTTCTTTCTTTGTTGAATTCTTCCCCTTTTCCTGCCAACTAGACCTCTTTTTCTGTTGTTTGTCAAAGAACATCTGATCATTGAAAAAATCTATTTCCACCTTCTCTGCACATCGAACATGTTTTTCATAACTTTTGAACTCATGAGAAGCTAAATCCCATCGATAAATTGGTTTTAACCCTGAGTAGAAATGGTTGATTTTACTATCAAGATCTCGTATAAAATTTGTAGCATACCTTGCCAGTCGTGTGGACTTTGTTTCATAAGAAGCCACTGAGTCATCCTCCTGCCCCAGTTCTAGGAATTTTTTTTCCATTCTAAGATGAACCAACTTAGGAAAATATTTCTCAAGAATCATACCTTTGAATTCGTCCCTGTGAAGATCATCAATATCATCACTATCCCTAATATTTTTCACCATCGACCACCACTGATCACCTTCACCTTCAAAACGGTAGACAGCAAGACTAAACTTTTGATGTTCTGAACAGCCCATGACATCAAAACTATTCTCTAGTGCTTTAATCCACCCTTCATCGAGCACGGGGTCAAGATATACTTTGAATGATGGGGTATGTTGCCTCATGAAATTTTCCACCACTAACATGTTCCTATGATGTTGATCTGGCTGATCTCGTGCATGGATACCACCACCATTTATAGCCTGATTCAATTGTGACATCACTGCAACAAACTATTCAGTTCCTATTCCGACCATCTCAGGTTGCTGATTTGGAAGGTTGTCTTCCTCCTGATGTTGTCCCAACATAGCTTCCTTGTTTCCTCTGCAGAAAACCATTCTAAACACAGAAATATCATAGGTGAAGCAACATGGAAATATTTAAATGCTATATCATTTCAATCATACCATAAATTAACTTATAATTCTACATTTTTCTAACTCTTAAGGTTGTCTAAACCAACCTCTAATACCAACTATAGGGCCCCATCCTTAAACGGCACATAAAATTGAATTAAATGAATAATTCAAATTTAGGATCTTTTCAGGTTTAGAGTTTTAGAGAATTAGATCATAACTATTACATCTCAAAAGATTACACAGTAGACACTTCTTCAAAGTCACTTTTTTTACAAAACATGGACTCTAAAAAAAAGCGTCAGGTCTAGTTCCATGTTTTATATAGCATGAATTTCCTGTGATCCCATACTTTACCCTAATCCACATTAAGTCATGTGAAAAACATTTCAAAAAAAACTTGGGGTGAGCATAAAAAGCTCAGTAAGAGATACACAACGAATGAAAACTCTTAGTTTTTCAAAACAATGAGTAAACCATGTATACTTTATCAAAGTAATACTTTTCACCATTTTGAAGTAGTAAAAAACACTTCACTGAATAAAATATCATTACATACCCTTTTGTAACCAAAAGATTACCATAAAACCCATATAAAGAACACCTAACATATAAAGGTAACATGGGACATAAACATACTTAAATGGAATAACCATACGGTCGACTTCCACACATATCACTTAATAGAATAGCCATACGACCGACTTCCATACCCAATACATTTGAGGTTATAACGTAACCACCTGTCCTGGTATTCACGGCACCACCGGTCATATGGTTTATCACGTAACCACCCGTCAAATGTCCAAGTACCATTATAAAATCATAACAATTATAAATGAATGAAAACATTTCTAGGTTTCAATCACAATATATCACTTAAATATATTGACATAAAAAAATCCATTATAAAAACATTTTCAATACCAAAATACATAAAATAGTATATGGTATTTATTTCATTTTAAAAACATTATGTCTAGTTGAGGAAGCCAAAGACCAAATAATACTCACGGTGGCGGAAAAGGTCGTTGTCACCGCGTACGTTAAAAGAAACATTCTTTTTTTTCGTTTTGTAAAACTCTTCATAGAAAAAGATTCCTTTTGTATAAAATTAAAAGTCAAAGTGGGTTTATACATCGTATAAAAGAACGCCTTGTATTAGAACAAAATATGCCTCAATGAAAGGAGATTGAGATGAAGTCCCTTACCTCGTGTCCGACGTGACTCGGTTTCTCTTTAATCGCCAGAATAATAAACTAAAGTTAATTTATACTTGCTTAAGAGACTTTTTCAAGATTATTATTCCTTTTATATAACCTATTGTCATGTTATAATTATTATGTAATCATTTAAGTTAATAATGTTTTTTGTCGATATTTGGTTCTTAAGTTGAAAGTGGACTTCTTACAATTACATGTTGTTCATGTGGTCAAAGTTTCATTATATCCAAAATGATATTCATGATTTTGATATCACATATATCATATATATCCAGCATATACATGTATTTATAATAGTATATAACATTTCGAGGTAAGAAAGGAAAGCACCATTAATGGAGACGGTAAGCCGTACGTATGCATGAACGCTACTTTCATTTCTATTTCATATTTAATGGAGTGAAATCATAATGATATAAAGGTATATTATAATTTCAGTATAATATCATATATAATATCATTAACTCTATCCTTTATACATCCCACGTATGGCATTAATGAATCAAATCACTTTGAGGGGGCGGTAGTCCGCACTTCTTAAAATGAAATTATCGTGTTTACCCACAATGGAAACCATAAAGGTACGCCAAAACGAAAAACACAAAATCATAAGGAAAAAATATAAATAATATATATAATATATAAATATAGTGACATCTTAATGGCCACCATGAAAGATGTTAAAAGAATATTGAACAATCATTGTTTCGTGAGGCAGAAATTCGCCAACCACAGAAAGTGTATGTTATATAACCATTAGACGGTGGTGTGTGTAAGTGTAGCTCTAATCCTTCTCATAAACAAAATCCTAGTATAGTTACAATACTGGTGTTGTTACAAAAAAATGTAATAAAAATAGTTTAGAGTGTTGGAGAAGCAAAATAAAACATAATAACACAAGAGAAGACACTACCTTTAAATCTGGTAACTCTTTTTGATTTGAGCTCAAAGGATTCTTTGGAAATACTTATGATAAAAGTGAGTCTTATAGGGGTAAGTGAGGGATGTGGAGAGACAAAATGGGCAGAGGTTGGCCGAGCCAAAAGCTTTAGAGGTGTGGGTAAGGTGGTAGAGGTGGGAGCGTTTTATAAGAGGAGAGGAGGGGCACTCTTGGAAAGTTATAAAAGGTTACTTTATTGTAAAATGATTTTCGGATTTTAAGAGTCCCAAAATTATATATTTCTAGGATAAGGTGATAAGAGTTAGAAATCCACCCATCCAATAGGTTTTTGACAAGTTTAGGTCTTATATTTTACATTATCTTTTCATTTTATTTAAATCATTAAATAATGAGGTAATCACTGCATCATCATGGTGTCATAAATAATTTAATTTATTTAATGTCTAAATTATTTTAAAAAAATATAATGGTGTAGGAAATAGTTTTATATTTCTAATGTATATTTATAGTCAACAATATGACTTGTATAACCCCATTTAAAATTTTTTTTATTAAAACAACACATGTTTGTGACATTTTTATTTAAACATTAAATAAAAAGATATTAGTTTCATTTCCTACCAATGTGGCTCCATGGGGTTGCCAAGTTGACCCATGGATTTTCCTGGTCTTCCATGACACATATAATAAGGGTAGGACATGTGTCTAGGTTATTTCATATTATTAAGAAATTATTTTTACCTTAATTTACACTAATTACCTCTAATCGCGATTAAAAATATAAAAGTTACTATTTACCAAAAAATTATTTTAATCCCGTTGAACCAAATTTTACTTCTTAATGACAACCATGTATGTCATATTTTTTAAATTCAAAACACTGAGGTGGTAAAATTTCATTTAAAGGAAAAATCAGTTTTTTAAGTACCACTTAGTGGATTCACTATTCATAAAAAAATTGATGTTTTTCATAAAAATACCAAAACATCACCCTACGATATGTTTGATATTCCGAATTCAAAAAATATGTATGTTTTACAAAATTAAAAACATATAAGTTACATTAATTAATTTAATAATTAATTCCCGCTGTCAGGACAAATAGCGTGTTTTTATGAAACAATATGTATCAAAAGATTAAAACTAGTTTAAGTCCAATTTCAAAGTGAAATTAATTCCAATTACCACCGTTGGATTAAATGGTAAAAATATATTCTAATTTCACTTCAAAACCAATTCAAAAGATAATCTAATCATATAAATAAATTAGATTAAAAATAGGTTTTGAATTAAAATACAACCTTTTTCACTATTCATTAAAAATGAACTTTATCGGAAAAATACCAAAAATTTACCCAAAGTAAATTTTGATGTCCCAATTCTAAAGAAGAGTTTTATTTGGTCCAATGGAATGTATAATATTGACCAAAACTATATTTAATGAGGGTTCGCCATCAAAAGAAGATTGTTCGACCTTGAAGTGAATATTAGATTATCTATGCCTAAAATTGAATTCTCTTCTTATTTTAAGCCTTTATCTTTTATTGGATAAATGTAAAAACATTTGAAAAACATATATAATCATATTTTAGTTATTTCTATTCATTTCCTCCAATACAACGTCTAAGTGTTAACTACCATTTAATAAAATACTATTATATTACTAGTGTGCAACGTAAGATTTCAAAGAAACTCATTGTTGCGTATCAGGTACGCTATCGAACATAGAAACCCCTTTAAAGTAAAATTAATATTTAATTTTAAAATATTAATAAATATGAAAATGATTTATTCTTTATTTACCTGGGATGTTACATCTAGTAGGTATGGGGATAAAAATTGTGTTTTTGGGTGTGGGGGATATGTCCATAGAGAGGGTGGAGGGGAATGTGACGGGGTCTCTATCAATACATGGAGAGTATATTAGGAAATATTGGGTTGATGATTCAAGGGGAGGGAAGAGATGATATTGGGAAATGAAAGATGAAGCAAGTTAGAGTTTTTAATAAAATATTTAATGTTGATTTTTTTTAAACTATCACCATATGTTTTATATAGTGAACAGTTTCCAAAAAAATCCTCACATTTTTTAAAATTAGATATATTAGTATATTTAGAACATCATCACTATTGTGAAATTACAATATTATTGTTATTAATTATTTACCGATTTTTTAAACCACTTCTAAAAAACCAATATTAAGCTATTGATTTCTTATAGTGAACTTCTACCAATATTATTAAATATATAATTGGAACTAAACAGATTACCCAAATTCCTCAATATAATGCTCACTTAAATTAATCATAGAGGATTCATCATGAAGATAATTATAATTATGTGACATATGGAGAATATCATGAAATCACTCAAACTAGGTTTTATGTGATACCCTAATTAAATAATGTGATATAATTACTCAAAATATTCTATGAACCTTATATAAATATTTCTACCTCAAATCCATATAGTTGATATAAATTTCCACCTTGATAAAAAAATTTAATTTAGAAATTCATATTAATATAATTATAATGAGAATGAAATACTACTAGTATATAGAGATCAATAAAATAATTCTTTTTATCCTAATGTAACTATAAAAAATAAAAAATAACTTAAAAACATTATAAAACCATTCTCCATATCGTGCTTATATAAAATCAAAACCACAAGTTCTTTCATTGCTTCAAATTTATTTACCCTTATTTAAATACCACATGTAGTCACCTCACTATTTTATAATAATCCCATAAAAATATGATAAAATACTCAAATAAATCATGTTGGTAGTTAAATAAATATTCAGTAGTAAAATATTATAATTCCACAATCCCCACTATTATTTGAAATAATAAATTCATTAAATCCAACAAACGAAAAAAATATTTGAAAAATTATTATAAAAAATATTATTCAATCCAAAAAGGATATATAAAATATGAATTCATAAATACATTCCCATAATGGTTCCAAACAATATATTAGAGGTAGTTCCTACACATGCATTGGGTGACTCTCCTTACCCATGGATACCCTAGTTGGGAGGAACCCTATTATACTCATGCCATTACAAACAATATTATCTTCACAATCTTATCCAAAAGGTAAAACATTTTTTCTCTAGATAATTACTTTTATTCTAACACTAATATGAATATAAAATAGCTAATAAATATTAATACACAATGATCAAGAAAATATGTTTCTAAACTACATCATGAATTTAAATATAACAACAATATATATGTATTTATATATAAAATTATGATAATATATGTAAATTTATGTAAATATTTAATATAAATAATATATATATATATATATAAATATCAGAGAAAATATTTTAATTTATTTTATATATATTAATAAAATGATCGTTTTTTTGATCAAAAATAAAAAACTATAGTACAAAATATATGTGTATAATGAAAAAATAAAACAATAAATGAATAAGAATTACATGTTACTCATTCATATATTATTCTTATATTATAATGTCACACATTGTACCTGAAAATGATATTTTTAAAAATAAATTTAAATGGAATAAATACTATTCAATAAATTTAATATTTCCAGAATTAGAATAAATTTTTAATAAATAAATCCTTATGGTGATTATGATTATTTTTTCTATATCTATATATATATATCAATCAATCATAAAATAATTCCAAAAATAAATACTAGAATCTAAATCCATGAAATAACCCCAACCATAGGATCCTAGAGGCGGTGCCTTACATTATTACATTAGCATATATACCAAGGGTCTAATACCAATAGACTGAAATATTTAGATGTATTTGAGTACTAGATATATAAATTAAAACCCTTTCAAAATTTTAATATATAATGAAACAGAATACATAAAATATGAAAATTATCAGTATCATAGAAAACTCATTCCATGATATTTTCTTCATATCCAAGGGAAAGAAAATAAAATAATGGTCAGCTGAAATGCCCAATATTGGTTTAGTTTAATATATCCTTTCATTAATTAATTAGAATAATCAATATGAAAATGTAAAATAATTAAACACCCATGGAATATAAATAACATTACTTCCTTGATAAGATAACACAAAATCATTATGGTAAGCTGAATAAATACGGAAACATTTCATTTAATCGATAATCTAAGAATGAGATTCTTCTAGAGATAATATCATATGGATAATCTCATATGTAATGAGAGTAAATGTTTAACAAATAAAAAAAGTACCAAATTATTTGATGCCCTATCTTAGTATCATGATTCCTCCACCATCAAGATCAATCTTGAAAATGCTTTAAAACTACTATATACAAACCCATATTGTTTGGTCAACTAGTTTGTCTCATGTGACTCATCGATCCATTAAAGGGATATCTATAATATTGATCCACCCATGGCTTCATATCCATAAAATTACTAATATATCTAATCATCAATTTAATTCATGAAGAATGTTCCTTATCAACAAATATTAGAAATTATTATTGGATACTTGTTTATCGATATTTTCCTAGTTAATGACATAAAATTAAAAGTATACACTATATATTAAAATTATATATGATTTAATAAATAATCATATACATCCAAAAATAATATTTATATTTATAAAAATGTGTAACAATAAATGAAACATGATCAAAATAAAGTGATTGTTTCCAGAGAATGTTGAAAATCTCAAAAGATATTGATATTATACATTTACTTTTAGAATCGGTAATTTTCATGTAAAATCCTATATTCAGAAATAATTCAAATTAAAATATATAATACAATGAATTATGAATTTATATTTATTTGAAATATAATATGGTTATTATATTCCCCATATAAAATAATTTAGGTTTATAAAATTATAATAAGACTTAATAAACATAAAATGAGATGAATTACATTACCTCATACATTCCCAAAGTTAATGGTGAGTTAAACTAATTTTTAATTGTTTTTATTATATTATAATTTTATTCAAAATTACTATTCATATTTATAATATAATATAATATCCTTTTATAACATCTCGTCACTATTTATTTAATTATATTTTATTACTTTAATTGATTTAGGTGTTAACTTACTTGCTTTATCATTCGTTATTTTTCTTGAAATATATATTTCATTTATATGTTAATATTTACATCATGTACATAATAATAATAATTTTATAATTATCATATTTAAACATAAATATTTATTTTATCACCATGAATTAATGATGGTTTTGAAAAATGAAGTATGTTACGATCATAAAAATGGTAAGTTGTATGTACGCATTGGTAACATTTCAATTTTTCAATTATTGTCATGGAAAGGAGGTAAGTAATAATTTATCATTACATAATTATCATAATATAATAAATAACATATTAAATTATTATATATATCATAAATGTGGTGTGGTGATGAAAATATAGTAACATTACATCGTGAAGGTTGTATCCCACACATACAAGAACGATGTTATCATATTTATATGAGTTAAAAGGTATAAAATAAAATTATATATTATATTTAAATTATGAAACATATGTCATTAATATCAATATTATTTCAATTATATCACATATAGTTATTAAATTTACAATTTTTCCATTCAATTATAATTTTTTTTAAATAACGAATCATAACAATTCTCAAGGAAGTAGTCCACCGTACACATGAGTGACGTAATCGTATCCCCGATGGAATTGAATGTAAATAGGTATATATGATATAATGACTAAAAAAGTGTAATTATTATATTAATATAATATATATTCATTATTCCCATCATCATACCCAACCATGAGTTATGGTAATGCAAAACTGAATGACATCGTATTGCGAGGTGGTAGTTCACTTTATATATAAATGGTGATTTTGTAACCCATTTTATGGAAGTGTGGATTTTTTTTGTAATTAATTAAATAAATATTATATTATATGAGATATTTTTTATTTTATATCATAAGTATTTTATAATAATTTTAGGAGTTGGAGGAAAAAATAAAAAAAAAATGATTTTGAAGAATAGTACCACTTCTTTAGATAAACTCCTAACGTATGCAATAAAAGTATTTCTATGATACAATTATACCAAAAATAAGTAGTCTAGGATGAGGGGATGGAATCTATGAACTGATTTGGTACTGTATTTTCTAATATAATTGGGTGTGAATGTTTCAATAAGGTATGAGAGTGGGTACCATTTAATATTTTATATGAGAGGAAGACTTTTAATTTTTGGAAGAAATAAGGTGTACACACATTTTTCAATTTCCATAAGGGTAAACTATTTATTATCAAACAAACATTGATAATTAACGGTTAATATATGGTTATAAAAAATATTTTAGACAATTTCTTCCTTATCATTTTAGTTTAACCCCAATAAACAACAATTTTCCATAATCGAAGTAAATATTATTTTAATATTTTAACTATTCATTTTGTTCAATATTTAAAATCAACTCATTAGATAAAATAAAATATATTTACTGAAAATTTGGAATCAATTATGAAATATTATATTCACATATGTATAAAATTTTAATTGAAAATAAATCTGTAATATTTTTTGAGAAAGCATGTTTTCAATGTTAAAATGTTAAAATGTTTAAAACTTTTTTATATCAATATTAGATATTAAAATTATTAAAATTTAATAAATTATATTTATTCACATATTATTGAATATTTTTACATTAAATCAAATTTAAAATAAAATCTATCTTTATGTATATTTTATACAAAAAATACTTTTTGTAATTAAAATATACTATTATTCACTATTCCTTGAAAATTGAAATATTTCAAAAGTATCCAAATAAATAATCTAAAAGTATTTATAATATTCTGACTTGAAAAATAATTTTAAATTATGAAATAATGATTATATATATGATAAATATAAAATTTAAATTATTTTCACAATGTGTGACTAAACTGCCATTTAGAAGAAAAAAACAGTTTTTAGGAAAAAATTATTTTTATTTCAAAAGGTTCTAATTTAATCTCTAATAAATATATGTATATTTTAATTGATATTTACCTATTTATATCGTATAATTATTGAAATTTATTTATTGCTATTCATACACAATAACTTAATGGGTAGGTTATACGATTCATGTTTAAAAAAAATATTTCTATAGAGTATCATGTTCATTTGAAAAAAGATATTGTGTAAATGGTAAGACGATGAAGATATTGAATAATTTTAAAAGAAATATATTTTATTTTCATGATATGATATATTACCTTTAATAATTTCTATTTTGTTTCACATAAGGTATCAAATATGATGTTCATATTCTAAAATATAAGGTTGTTACATTCTACTATTATAAATATACTACATCCTCACAAAAAAAATAATGTTATATATAATCAAGGGTTTTAAATTTTAATGTAACCTTCATTAAATCACACATCAGGATAATGGATAATAAAAAATACACATTATTATGTGAATTAGTTTTTGCAAAGATATCGGTAATAACATGTATAAATATACCAAAATAAGAGAATAGAGGTTGGAAGTGAAGAAATGATTATAGATGTGAAAATTAATACCCAAATAATAATAGTGGGTGATAGAGATAATTTATAACAGGAAATTTTGTGATCCATAGAATTATATTTTCCACATATCCATAAACCAATGATTTATGCACAAGGTCAATTATATCATTAAAAAACATGACAACATGATTACATTTATTTTCAAGATCATTTTCAAAATGATCTGGAATTAATTTATAATATATACTATTAACATATAAAAATGTAGTTATTTTATATTACTCTATTAAATAGGTAAAATTACATATTTTTATTGTTCTTAAATCCTTTTCCACTTCATTTCTTACTATAAAAATTGATTATCTAGGAATGAATTTATTTTATACCAAAAAAACTAAATTTACATTAAATGTATCATAAGATCCCTAATAGATATATAAGTCATTCCATAGAACACAATTTATTATTCTTAAAATTGGTTATTATATGTTTTCCAATATTCATAAATCATCATATAATGATGTAATACATTAATCCTTAAAACCTCATCCAATGTTCAACTTAAAATATTTTATAAATTGCTAAACTATTCAACCTTCTAATTGGTCAAGAACCAAAACTTCAGAAATTAGGATACATAATTTAAAAAGGGAACATATGAGTAATTTCTTAGACAAAATTAATTATTTAATAATCATCGCATATGAAACATGTGGATATATTATTCATATACTATCTTATAACATGGTAACAACCAAGAATGAAAACATGCATGCTTACTTATTCCTTAAATGAAAAATATATTATTGGATATATTGCTTATGTATTATTTTCTTCAATTCCACCAATGAAAGAATGATCCACTTTTTCAATATATTATTAATCAGTTATGAGGTAGTCAATAATGTCTAATTTAAATTATCAATATTGATCATCTATTTATTCAAAAATAATTACCTAAAAATTAGGATCGTATTAAGGGATATCATTCCCTTAATCACGTGGTTTAAAAGATGTGAATATTTATAGTAAATAATTTTTCTTGGTCATTGAAACCATTAAAAAACTATTTCGAATAAATTATAAATAATTATTATAGTGAAATCCTTATACATTTCATCATTCTTATTCATTTGATATCATCAATATAATATATTTATAACCTCTGTCAATGTAACAAATATAATATGAAGTTATTCATTGCACTTTAACTATTTCTGTAGAACAAATAAACCATATCCCTAATCCTCTTATAAGGAATATTCCCAATTATTCTAATGGAATTCATTTGTGTAGTTCCCCATGAAATTAAAATGGAATCATTTAATATTGGAATATTCTTTATTTGTTATTCAGTCATGATATTGGTGGCCTTTCACTCAACACTTTTAGAAAACATCCATTCCATTTAAGTGAGTACTAGGATGTCTCTTTCCACAACTATCACATGTGGGGAAATCCTTCTTTTCCTTCATTCATTTATCTATCATTTTCTTTGTTTTCCTCATTTTCACTTGATTCCCATTGAATATATTATACATAGAGAATTCATTGTTTTTCTTGGTAGCACATGAAACTATATCCTCATATGATGGTAATGATTTTTATAATAGTTCCCTTTGATTAATTAGCATAATCCCATCAAATATGTGATCAATATTTCTTAATGGATTAAATATATAGTCTATATCTTATAATTATAAGATTTTAACGTTTGATTCATAAGTAGAAATTATTACATCTTACTTTTTCCTAAGATCCAATAATTATATCTCCTTATCCTCTCATTTCATATGAGGAAAATAATTTCCAATAAGTGTAACTTAAAATCCTTACATTCCAAAATTTCTATTTCATCATCATCATAGTTGTTTTCAATCAATTACCACCATCGATCAACATGTCTTGAGAGGTGATAATGTACAATTGAAACAATATACCATTCACTACTTCCTAGAGCGAGAAATATCTTCTCAAAGGAAGTCATCCATTTCTCATCGAAATTTTGATTTTTGTCTCATTAAATGATGGTGGTTCTTGATGCATGAAGTGATCCATCATAGTAAAATCATGCAGTGGAATTTGTTGCTCCATCTAGAAAAGGTTATTTATCATATCCTGATTAATCATCCATAATATAACATTAATGTTACATGTTCCAATTCTATCGATATTGAATTCAGCAGTGAGTAAATTTCTAAAATGGATATGAGGGGTTATGAACATATCCCATAAAGGATAATTTTTTAACTGTGGAATATACTATATTATCTCATTAAATTATAAATTATGAATCATAATTTATAATATTCAATATAATGTAACATATATCATAAATTTAAAATTTATGTATTATTAATATAAAAATTTTAAACTTTGTTTTTTTGGGGATATCATTATTATCAAATATGTAATAATGGTTTTAAAATAACATAAAAATTATCATATCTATTTCACCTCAGTGTGCCAAAATAGGTGTGTAGTTAGGGAAGTTTTCATGCCAAAGGTGATGATAGAAGAAATCCGAATGTTCCTTTTTTCTTGTTTTCACCCCCAAGTAAATCATTCGAAGAACCAAATAAACATTGAGTATATAGACAAGGATGTGCTACGAGGAATAAAACATTATTTGTAGAATCCTAGGCTTGGTAGTCACAATATATGGTGCTCTGAGTCAGGTCGTCATAATAACTCAGTAGCACCTCCATATTTTTCATAAGACACCGACTAGAAATCATATTCTAAAAGAAAAAATGTGGAGACTATATCATCTTTATTGTTGTAATCCATGATTATTAAAATGAGAAATAAATGAAACAAGTAAAAATGAAGATGTATCATGAATCATTTTCCAAAAATTGGCAACAAGACCACAACCAAACTACAAATATTCTATGTCATTTCATACAGTTCCATGTGTAAAGAAAACATAAAATATAGAAAAATTAAAGATTCCCCAAATTAGGTACCAAATCTAACTCTGGATCCCTCATCCATGCACATCCCATTCCCAACTCAACTATCCATCATACCAATCTAGCCCTTTTCCTAACAAAAAACCCTGATGTTTGCTCGATTACCCAATGACAGTCCTTGAAGGGATTGACTATAATATAGAATGAAGTCACCAATGTTGTCTACAAAATATCAGATCATAAAATATAGTGTATATATGTATATAAATAATGAAAAAAGTAAAATATTAAATAAATACGGTTCCATAATTAATAGGGTTCACTTTAACCACATTCATTATTTGTTCTATGGGTTAGGAAGTTCCATTATATAAACATTTTCCTATGTCATTCGTATAAACTATGAATATGGGGAAGTATAATATTCCCTACATTACTTGGGAAGGAACACTAAATTGCTTTTAAAAAAACATCCCTTCTACCCTTAGACTAGGTATTCATAGTCGATTAATCTATTAGAGACATATAGCCTCAATTTTTCTCCCAAACCCTTGCACTATTGAAGTGGGATTTTGAATCTCAGCCCAACCAATGCCATAAGAATTGTACCCTAATTTAATATCCCACATACAACCAATCCATGTTCACTTGATTCTTTGACCATTCAAACCATATACCATGTACAAATCATCTCCTATTGAACACATTTACAACTTATAAACCAATGCTCATTCGACACATATTTCAACTTCATGGATTCACCCATTAACCCATTTACTACATACATAACCTATCCTAGTTGACATGGACATCATTAAGAATTCATAACTCATTAACACTTATACCAATTATGATCCATAACCCATTATCACACACACATTTCCTTTTTTACATGACATAATCTATTAATCACATTTATCATTTACATGTATTATCCATTTAACACATTTACCATTTTAAATCATAATTCATTTAACATGTTCACCATTATACCAAACACCACCTTTATGACATTTAAACAACTAGGAATAGTTACCATTATTTTGATTTGGTACCTCAAGGTATTATGGAATCATATTTATCATGGTCTATATGTCATAATAATTAATTCTAGAATTAACAACTTAATTATATGTTCATAGATGTGGCATGCCACCCAAAAAACCCAGTATATTCAATGTCATTTCATCTCACAAGAATAAAGAGGGGTACAATTCATCAATTAAAATATTTATTTCATCATTTCTATAATGGAATATGAAAAGAATGAAATAAGTGTAAAACCACATATATAAAAATATAACAAATATACTATTGGACATAAAATGTAGAGTACATACCTTGGTTCCCTAAAATCCCCTTTGATTAACATATAAATTTGATAAAAACGCAACCAAACATTGAAACTCAAAATAAAATCTATTAGAATAGCAGGGATTTATTGATTAAGAAGAAAAATAAATATTCCAAAAGACACAATACATAACATGGACGGAAGAAGAGTGTTATAATAACCCATAGATTCGATCTACAAAATATTCCCTCTAGATGCCTTATAAATTTTGGAGATTGATCGTTGGGATTTTGGTTATGAAAGGTTAATCAACCATGGACACAATTAGAATAATGGGGAGGAAAATTGTGTAATAAAACATAAATTCCAAGTGGTCAAAATGAACATTTCTCCATCAGTAATAATGAGAATTATTTTTCAGAATTTTTGGCCAAACGGTGCACCAATAATTCACCACCCTGTATTTTAGAGGGGTCCAGGTGTGAGGGATACTCAGGGATCCCACAAATTTTGAAAAAAAATGTGGTAAACTTGTGGGGTGACACTTTCAAAACATATATGTTTTCACCCCCAGGATGATTTTACCAATATTAAACCGTCATAAAATAATGCATTGTTACGGAGAATGATTACTAGTAACTATGAACTAACTATTATCCATGTACAATATGGCAATTTTTCCCCATATTTCATTTCTTAAAACCCTAGTACATCCTCAATCATCCTTGTAACATCACTAAACTCTTTATTAATTGACATAAATGTACATAAAACAAAGCATAAGAAGATCACACATCATTATAAGTGAAATATCATACAACATCCCCACCTTATAGGGAATTTTCATCAAGAAACAAGCCAAAAAATCATTGAGCATCAGTGGTAAATGAATTAGGACACTAGGACCACATATCCTTCTACCTCTCCCAGGTATCTTCATAAATGTCACCATGCATCCATAACACTCGAACCAAAGGCAGAATCATAAATTTAATATTTTTGCAAAGTGATCCACTATATGAACCAGATCCTGCTATAATGACGAATCTAACTCAAGGTCAACAACATATAAAACTATATTATGGGAAAGGTTTAGGCAATAGTTCCAAATTTGTAAACCATGAAATGATTTATGCACACCACTATACCGGTTTGGAAGATCCAATATGTATTCCACTATTCTGATTCACACCAAAATATGAAATGGAAACATTTACATTGGTACCAATATACCATGATTCGGAATCCAAAAATGACCCTAACCAGGTGACACTTAATGAAACACATGATCACACACACAAAACACACGAGGATGATTATTTCAATCATTAGATGACATAAGATTATTCTTATCTACAAACATATTTTTAAAGATCAACATAACTAGTTACCACATCCCAGGAAGTAGACTCAGTCCTAAAATATCTAATCCCCAAGGCTCCATCCAATATAAAAATTATTTACATGGCTTACCATAGTGTTCCTGATTCAGAACCTTATGAATAGTCACCATATAAATATTTCAATCATATAACTAAACAAGTGAAATGTTCCTCTCCCAATATCCACCAAATTCTAGTAAACATGCCCTCAACATGTCCTCCATCACAGGAATAGTAAGATTTGACTACCCTTCTATCTACGGGTAAAAATCCATACTAAAAAAACCTAGGTACCAAGTGAGTTATGTAATAAGTACCAGGAGAATGATATAAAACATAAATCATATTGTAAATATATAGTCCTTAGAACCCCAGGAAACTAAAATATCTCATAAATATACAACTATCCAAACTAGTAAACATTGATGTTCTATCATATAATAAATAAATTTCCCCCTTTGTCAAATGATCCACAAAAACTCACTGCGAATCTTTATTCCAAGGAATAATCATATGTCCTACAATAAAATCCAACCTAAAATTATCCCACTTTTATTCCATAATGGTCAATAGATGATTAAAACCACAAATTCACTAATTCTATTCATTCACCTGCTGATTGTTGTAGCATAATGTCATGAAACCTATAAAATCATTATTTACCCACGATCCACAAATATTGTCTACATGTATCATGAGAATTTTTTTCATACTATGATGTAACATACACATTGAAGAAAGAAACTCACACATAAACACTTCCCACGTGAAAGAAGGAATGAAAACATGGGCACAATCATAAATAATTGCATCATCATCAACCTTCCAATTAAAATGTAACTCCCCACCTTCAAGACTTTACGTTAATGAAAAACACTACATAACCTTATAATGAATCACATTGACCTATATTAGAAGGATGGAATCAACTACCAAGGATGAAAGTTTTATTTTCCCTTTCCCACACGGAACCATTAGATGTATCTCAAAAAATATTTTCACCATCTTCTACATGGTAATAGATACCTAAAAAGCCTAATTTTGAGTCCATTGAATAAATGAATTCACAAATGTATTTTTATTTCTCTATATTTATTCCAAATCAAAAACATTATATTGTATGTCATCCACCTCTCTTCACTGTTGAAGATTGAAATCACACTAGGAGAAGAAATACCAATGGATTTATTTTTTTATCTCTATACATAGTAAACCTCTCTCCAATCAAATAATGCTTCCAAAAAATTAAATCATAATCCAACATGGCCAACTCAGGATCTTATGTTGGATAAATTAATTCTAAAAGATTCATCTTTTGTGAACCATACAAAACAATTAGAATACCCACATCAACACTATTCCATGCCCAATACTGAAAACATCACAAAAATAGGTATACATCCTTACCTGCTTATGCTGGATAAAAATTAGTGTAGTTGTTGACTACTTCGTTAAATCCTAGAAGAACCCTTACATTCCACTAACCATTCTAACATGAATCACTCCATGGTCAGAAATTAATTTTGTGATTCCTAATAGAAAAATAATTTGAAAAATAATTGATAATATCCTGCGAATCATTTAAAGATTCAGATATCAAAAACATTCATAGGACGCTCCCATGATACAACTACATTACCTTTCACTAGGGCCACTAACAAACCTTACTCAAAGATTATGTGACCCATGAAATGTACATTTTCAATAAAAAATGACTGTTTGATAGGTTGGTGTGTACCCAGTTCTCTTTTAGTGTACTCAAGATGATGTTAATATATTTTCATGCTCTTAATGAGTCTTAGAGTACACTATGATGTCACTAAAAAGGATAAAACCCAAATTATATTGGTATGGGTGAATTTTTGGTTCATTAAGACTATAAAAACTTATGGTCCATTGGTCAACCCAAATGGCGTCACAAAAAAAATAATCCCTTCTGGGTTCATAAGATAGTCTAGGATATATTAGAAGTTATCACCCTTAATTGATGATACCATGACCTTAATTAAATCATTGTAAAAAATGAAGCACCTCTCAACTAGTCAAAAATAACATTGATTCATGGAATAGTGAAATATTTATTAACTATTGTCTAATTCGCCTTATGATAACTAAAAAAACTACAACATCACATCAGCCATTATATCAATCTAACTTTTTAGATCTCTAAGGTGATGCACATGAAAGAATAAACCCTCTATTTTTTTATTCCTCAAATGGAGTTTTATGTTCTTGAATTTTTTCTACTCCCATTCTATATTTTTGAAATGAAATGGGTTTTTTCTCCAAGGAGCAACAAAATCATGAAATCAACATATCTCTTGGATGGATTCCCCAATAATTCTCCTAGAATCAAATTTTGAAACAGATCCACCACAAACGAAATTAAAAGCTTCTTTACATCCCCAAAATCAAGCATAATACTTGCCATATGGGCCATAATCTCATCCAACTACTAAAAAACTAGGCTAACACAGCCATCTTAGGTATCTAACACTTCATAGTGAACATATGTATCACCCTAAAGGGAGGGCAATGTTACCCTATTGAGGTAACAATAATTATGTACATGATACCCACCATCCAATCCATCCTGATTATTAGAACAAATCCTGACATCTCAAATGAAAACAAGTCCCATAGAAAATTGTACCCACCAATCTCAAGTGCACACTCTTTATATTTCTTGAATTGTTTTTCTCACCCTTGTAATGTTGTAGCAATGGACATAACCCCACATATATGTTCCAAATCTAGAATCAACATATTCCCAAACTGAGTACATATAATATAATTCAAGGAACATTTATCCTATTAAAAACTTGCTAGTTTGGAAGTAATAAGACCTCTAACATGATCTATTATTGTTCCATCCTCATCACATCCTAGTTTAAGTTGAGCTATATAAATCTGACATGTCTTACCATCATGGATAACATACATTGTTCATGGTACATAAATACCCTACACATAATAAAACCATTTTCACGAAGTACAACATTTCCACCCCATTCACTATGTCTAATGGAACTCCAACTGCCTTCCTGATAATTAAAACATATCTCCTACCTATAATCTAAATCGATATTGATCCTCCATAACTGAACATATGTTAAGGGATCCAATATATCAGCATCACATTACCAATATTTTCATACACTCATCACTCGACGGGTGATCGAGGACACTGATCATGTATGTTCCCCGACATACTGCCCTAATAACAGAATGATAGGTATCCACCATGAGAGGTGAAACCTCTTCCACAGACACTTTTTCTACCATTACCCTATTGGTAATTCTAAAAACAGAACATAACTATCACACGACGCACCAATCAATCTCCCAAATAGAACAAATTTTCCACCACCATAAGCTTCCTTGAGGTTACGTTCTGAAATAAGGTCATGATACACCACCTCAAAAAACAATAGTAAATGTAATATATTCAAATGGGACATTATCTCATGTGTTAGATTATCCCACTAACATCTCATTGTAGGTACCTTATCACTTTCCAATGTTGTTAATAAGCATTGATTGTTAGTGAATAAGCCAATATAATTCCTCACCATCATGGTCCTGTTGGATAACATCATAAACACAACATCCATATCCTACCTCAGGGTCTCTGGATAAGAATTTTATAGAAAATTTTCAAGTAAATACTTCGACAATATACCCTCTACCTACTCAGAAAAACCCAAAAAAATTCCACCAGTGATTTATTTTTTCTCAAATAATATAACATGCCAACATAAATATCCTCTCTGGTGGAGTCTCCAATTTCTCCATAATAATCTGGATGAAATCTATATATAATATGGTTGTATTAGATCTTCCCACACTATAAAACTTCAATGTGCATTGAAACAGATACTCTCTAGTCATGTAAAACATACCTGTACAACGAACCCAAGGTCTCATTCCATAATTTCCTTAAAATGATCCATGTTCTCAGGGAAGTTATGATCCCCTATGTTAACCTATTTTGAAAGGGTTTATTTCACCACTACATTAGGTGAATTCATGTTGATATCTTCATATTTCCCAACTAGTAACCATCATCGTTGTGGACTATCTCTAACTTTCCAGGCACTAGTCGCAAAAAACATAATAGAAATATTCCACAATCTGTGTAAGTAAAGGATATTTAAAAGGAATAAGAAACCCATTAAAAATAAATTATACAAACAAATACATTCCCATCTCTGTCACAGCACTCAAAAATCCATATGAGGTTCAATGGTCAACATGGTGTGGAATACATTTCATACACATAATATTTTTTATCCATTTCACTCTTGTGACATTAGTATTTATCATTTAGGCAACTTTTTATCTTTAAAACTCCTCCAACCCATGTTTTTCTGTTTATGACTCTTCATTAGGAACAAATTTTTAACAATTGTATTTCATTCATTCCATTAACCCATATTCATTGACTTTAACAAACAACATTTTTTTCAAAATTTAAAGTAAAAGAAAAGCATTTTATCCCCCACATCCCACATATATTTCCCATGTGTGCCTATCATGAGGTATATCACATATATACCTAGGTTTATAAACTAATTAAAGTATCAAAATCCTTGTAAAATTATGTTTACATGTGAAATAACATAAAATAGTCACAATACAAAACCATATCATTATTCAGGGTGAAATTGCATCGAACCTAACAACAGACATCGATAACATCAATCCCACTATGGGTACTTGGGTTTTATCCCCTACATGGGATTTCTTATCCCTCTAACAAGCTCATTTATAAGGCCCAAAACATCCTATTATCATCTATACAACCCCACAATCTAATAATAACATAAATGTAAACTTCTATGATATAACTTTATAACATTCTCGGTCTAACTGTAACTATATAAAGTGCCCCATGTTGGGTCATCACATGACCTCAAGAGTTCCTCCCCTAATACTAGAGGCTTTCAAATAGAAGAATGGGTCTAAAAGATCATGAGGGGGATACTCTACTATCTTTATAAGAGTAATATACTATAGATCAAATACAAAATAACACAAATAGTAAACAATAACAATGGATCATGAATTCTTTCCCCCAAATTGGTTATAAACCCATAACAAAACTGTAAATATTCTATGTCATGTCATACATTTCAAAGTGTTAGAAAAAAAATTTAAAAACTATAGATTACTCAAAATGGGTATTCAATCTATACCTGATCCCCACATCCATTCACATATCATGGAAAAATTAACCACCTGGTAGAAGGCCTATGCCCTTTTTCTGAACAACCACCATAAAGGCTGGTCGGGTACCCAATGACATCCTAAGAAGGGTATGAGTACAACTCAATATTCTACCCCACCATTGGTGTCTACAAAAAATATGTCATAAACAAATATTTTTTATAGGTACATTATTAATAGCATGAGTAACAAAATATAAACAATGTTATATTGACTAATAAGGTTCACATTAGCCACTTTCATCATTTGAGGAATGGGTTATGAATTTTATTCACACACACTTCGGCATATAAAAGTCATATAAACTGTGAATAAGGGTATAAATCATGTTCTATACACCACTAGAGAAATAATAACACAAATCATTACATCACACTTTTCTTGGAGCCCCACTCAAGGTAATGAAATCCCAATAATCTATTAGGGACATAGATCCCCAGTCCAACTCCCCAACCCATGCATTAAAAGGGTATGATTTAGAGAACCAGTGGAATCTCACCCATGGGGTTAGAACATGAACACAATACCCCACATACCTCTAAGCCATGTTCACAATCTTATATAACAATTCATCGCATATTCCATGTATAAATCATCACTCATAGAACACGTATACATGTTATATAGCATATTTTATTTAAAAAATATATCTTATACTTCCTTAACTAGTTAACACATTTACCACTAACATAACTAATCCCAGTTAATAATAAAATACTTCAGAATTCAAAACTCATTAACAAATATACCATTATTGTTCCATAACACATTATCACACACACATTTCCCATTTACATTCTAAAATACACTGAAAATATTTATCATTCAAATTTCTTATCTTATCAAAAAAATAATAATTAAAACCCATAATTCAATAAAAACATTATCCATTATACCAAAAATAAATCACATTTTATTTCAATAACATTACCAAATTATTATTAGTTTAATTTATTAACATAAGATGACATGTAAAATTATTTATCATCAGATCTATCTCATAAAAAAATATTTGTACACTTAACAACTAAATTCCATCTTTAACGAAGAGGGTCACCCCATGAGTGTCCATTAAAATAGTTTATTCATTCAAAAGGAATCCCGCAAGGATCATGAGGGGTTAAATTAATAAATTAACCAATTTAACTAATCATTTCTATTAAAGTAACAAAAGAGAAAACACATTAAAATAAGTTCACAACTACATTAAAATAAGTTTATCAATAAGATAAGGTTATGATATTTCTTATAGAGTACCTACATTTTTTCAAATATAATTTCCTGCATAACATTAGGTTTTATTCAAAATCAAACACCCTTTGAACCCCTATCGTAGAATATTATATTAAAAAAGGGGTTTAGGGTTTTATATGAAGAATAATGATTCAAAAATCCCTAAACAAGAAAAATGGAGGAAGATGAGTGTTGAACTCACTTAGAACTTCGATTGACACCCAATAACATGTAAAATGGATTAAATATGAGGCAGATCGATCCATGGGATTTTTGGGAGGAAGGTTTCGTCAAATATTATTATTCAAGGAATAATATGAAGGAAAATATAGTAAAAAAAATTAAATCCTCTGTTGGGAAATAGTATATCCACCATCATTAATGAGGGAAATGAGTTGGACACAATGCTGGACAAGCTATTGAAATCCTCATATCACCCTTAGTCTAAGATGGGTATTGGTCTCATGAGAACCAAGGGAGCCTACACGATTTTTAAAAACATATATAACTACATGGTAGGGCTTTTTAATGTCCGAAACAATTTAACCTCACCCATGCATGGTTTTATTAACTATAAACCCCTCCTCCCAGAGTGAATAGTTATGGAAAATAGTTATTAATAATAATTCACCAATCATGAAACATGAACTAGGTGGACACTTTTATCCCAATTTCAAGTCTCAGACAACCACGACCACCCCAAGCCTCCTCGTAACCTCTAGATATATTTCAGTAGACAATTTAATGGGACTTAAACAAATTCTTAACAAGAATGTAATTCCTTAGAAGTATTGGATCATACATAATATATTACTTTCCAAATTATTAGTAATCTATTCTATACATATAATAAAATTATATCATTGGGGTATAATCCCAATTCTATGTTTTACATAATCAACATCCAATGTTTTATACTAAAATTTCTCTAATAATATCTATACTGATATTCAACCCAGAAGCCTGAATTTGATGTATAACGTTATTAAATTTTCTTATATACAAGGGGTAAAATCCAAAAATACCAAACAGTCTAGATGTTATGGAGAACTAGATACATACATGATACCTATTTTACATTGGGAATATAAAAAAATGATAATTCATGACCAAATAAAATACTTACCATCCTTGGAAACCCATTCAATGAAATTTTTTACATATCATTGGTAATGGAAACAAAATATGAGTGCAATAAAATACTTAGTAAGTGAAAAATAAATTTTATTCTATAATGATTAAATAATAATAAACAACATGTAATGGAAAATTACTAAACACACATTAGAATTAAATAAAATGACTATCATTATTATATAAGGAATAATCAATATGGTAGGGTAAATAAATGAACATACATTCCATTTTATCAAAGATATGAGAATGAAATACATAAATAGATAATATCATTGTGAAAATATCATAAATAATTATAATAACTATAATCTCAATGTAGAAAATTCTCAATTATGGGATTTCTTGTCTTAGGAAAATGATACATCTACCGTTATGATGTATACTAAAGATACTTTAATATTAATACATTAAAGCCCATCTAGTTTTGAAAACTATTTTGTATCATGATTCATTTAGATGCATCATTGGGATATCTATAATTGGACTACAATGGTGTCCAAATATCAAAATAATTTTTTATATATTGATTAATAAATTTAATTCATGAACAACATGCTTTGTCAAACAATATCCAAATTGAGTAAAGGATACAAATTTTTTAATATTTCCATACATAATAAAATACCATCCAATGTATACTCCAATGGTATTAATTTTATGGATTTCTCACAAAAATATTATAATAATATGGATATTTATGATAAATATATTGAAAAATAAAAAATTATAAGAAGAAAGATATTGTTTCTTGAAGAAGATAACAATCAAAAAATATAGTGTGACTACACAATATCTTTTACTATATGGTAATTATCATGTCAAATCCCCTCAGTTGAAATAGTTCGAGTTTAATCTTAAAATACTATAATTAACGAATTAATCATGAAATGACATGAAAATTTTGAATTATAAACTCCATTTAATTGAAAATCATTTCATAACATTAAAATATCCCTCAATGAAGGAAAATTGAGATGAAGACCCTTGCCTCACAATTTATTTTAGTTGAATGTGATTTTAAGTTTGTATAATTGTTTTCATAATTTTATTATCTTATAAAATAACCATATTCCAATTTATAGTATAATATTTAATCCTCTTATAACATATTGTCACACATTTTTTAATTATCTTAAATTTTTTTATTTCCTGCCTTCATTTCCATGTTTTCACAATTCTTCAGTGTAATGAATGAACATGTTCATTCATATATTATATTGTTCCATCAAATATAGATTATTATTTATTAAATAATTATTATATTTTTAAATCAATAATAATTTTAAGACTATGCATGGTATTTTTTTTACAAAAATGAAATACGTTACAACCATAGAGAGGGAAGGTCATACATACACATGGCTAACATACCGATTTTTACTTAAGCATCTGTAAATGATATAACTAATATATTATCATTACAGAATGATCATAAAATTATAAATAACATATTATATACTAATATTTACTATACATTGGTTATAGTTAAGAAATATAGTAACATAACTTCTTGAGGGCATAGTCCACACATACACGAATGATGTTATCATCTATAAATGAGTGGAACGATATAAATGTAAATAATATATTACCTTAAATAAATAATGAATATATCATGAATAAAAAAACTATTAAAAATTTATAACTTAAAATAGTTCACATTATCCATGTGATATTTTTTATAAATTATTAGAAAAAGATGAATCACATCACTTCATGAGGCGGTGGTCTGTCGTACCGACAAAGGACATTATCAAATACCCTATAGAATGGAAATTGAAAATTTATATATGATTTTAGATGTTAGAGGAATAATTATGTTATTTATATCACAAAAATTACTTATATCCATAATCATACCTAACCATGAAGTGTGGCAATGAAAAAATGAATAACATAGGTTTGTGAGGTCATAGATCTCCATACACTTGAATTATGATTTTGTAACCCATTTGATGGAATATGGGATAGATGTAGGTGTTGAAAATAACATAAAAAAATAATATAGAATGGTAATTTTTCGTTATCATGTCAGTATTTTTATTTATAATTTATGTTTTTGGATGAAGAAATAAAATAAAAATGATTATTGAAGAATATTACCTCTTCATTGGGGAGACTCATTTGGATTGCACTGAAATACTTCCTTGAGTGTATTTATATACAAACGTAGGATAATAAGATGATAGGATGTAATTTTTTATGTTATTTTTTAAGATATTGGTTGAATCAAAATTGTGTGATGGTGTGAAAAAGATATGAGAGGGTTCAACCTTTTATAAGTGGGGTTTTTGGCACACATGTAATTTCTTGAAATAAATTAAGTATAGCCACGTTTTTCTCATTTCACATGTAGAGTCTACAACCCCATTAACCCAGTGATATAACCAACTATAATTAAATTAGTATAGAAACATTTTTTCAAATCCAAAAGGAATGAATAGAGTAATTGTCATGGTGAACTGGATTTATAATTGAAATTCACATTCTATTTTAAGACATAAAATAGACAAATAATTTTATTTTTGAATTCCATTATCCCCCTTAGATTATTCTAATATATCAATAAAAAAAATAGTTTCTTATATCCTGGAAAACTTTTTTTACAAGAATGGGGTGATCATAGATTCTCAGTAATAATAACTGTATTGTGAAAGTTAGTAATAAATATGGTATAATCAATAAGGAAAACTAAATAATAGAAAAATGAATCATTTAATAAAAAAAATGATAATAATTATGAAGGAATAAATTATGATCAAATAATTTCATATAAATAATCAAATGATCTTGAAAATTAACCATGGTTATTTTAACTTGTAACGCCCCGACCCTAGTAACCCAGAGTCGGTGCATTATTACATAACATTGGCATGATCACAAGAAAGATCAAATCTCGAAAGACCGATTGGTTTAGTATCCTTGGAAACACTAGATATATTCATAAGTTTTACATTACATCATAAAACGAAAAACTACTACATAAACATATTGTCTCCATAATCCACACTCATATCCCCACATAATATCCCTACAGGTCATTCATAACTTACTTCTTCACTTCCTGGGAAAAATAAAACATAGAAAAGGGGTGAGCTCAAATGCCCAGTAAGGATAACAATATAACGGAAACTTTCATAAATAAGAATAAACATTTAAGGCAATGTATAACTAAAACAAAATCCTTTCAAACATGAACTTTCAACATGGTATGGCATAAATAAAATGAAATAATGCCATTTACTTATTCACATGGATATTCTACTAATCGAATAATCACATGCAAAAATCAATAACCACTTTCATAATGTTGGAATGCATAATGCGAGACTATCATAACCACATAGTCAAGGCCTCGTGCCAAGACTACAAATAAGATTTTGTCAAGGCCTTGTGCCAAGACACTAGTTTGTCTAATTAGACCTACCGATGCATCGAGGAGCTATAGCGGGCTCCACCCGTCAGTTACTAAGTCCAATGCATTCCCATATGAAAAGGTTTAAACACAACATAAACAATCGTATTAAAACTAGCATACGAAATGTCAATAATTTCACCATAAACTATGAATGGTATAAAAATAGCACATCCACATTCAAACATATTACAAAACCTTCAATACAATATAGAAGTTTTGTATCATAATAAATCATCTTCAAATAATCTTAAAATCCATCAAAGGATGTTGACATAGATGAAATCAATATTCTTTTTAAAGAAATATCTCCTTTTATTTCGAAATAATTTAAGATCCGTATAAAATAAAACATTTTATTTGAAAATATTCTTATAAGCTTGTAAGGGAAGATTTGAAGATTTTATAACGGCAGAAAATAACCGCACTCACTGTATAAGTTAAAAAAAACATTCTTACCATAATTCTGTCGAAAAGGTTAAAAAGGGCCTTGTTTTGAAAACAACGGAAAGATTCCTTTATAAACCTCTTATAAAAAGTAAAAAAAGGGTATAAATGACTTTAACCCATAGTTTTGTAAATAATAAATATGTTTTGAAATACATTTCTAAGAAACAAGGATGTGGATGATAAAGAAATCCCAGTAGATTATTACGTATACACAACCTCGGATAATGAAGAGATTGTGAAATAACCCTTACCTTGTACTTTTCCTTGGTTGGGGTAGGTTAACCTCCTGCATAATGGTGAAATAATTGTTATTAAATTTTACAATAATCATATATATTAATATGATATCATATATGATCTTTTAACATTGATTTGTTAATAATATCTTTGAATTATCGTCGTTTCGGGTGTTAACTTACTCATTTTCTTTTATATGTTTTGTTACATAAGCCATGTTTGTTGTATCTTATTCATATCCAGAGTGATATAAAGTCCTTAAACATCATTTTTAAATCATCAAATGATAATTATACTTGAATGGATACGATGGAGAATGAATCTCATCGCGTTCGTGGAGACGGTAGTCCGTACGTACGCACAAGCGACAATATCATTCTTTTGATATTAAAATAATATATAAATGGATGGAATATCATATATACAGAATCATTAACATGTTATATTTATTATTTACATGATTTACACATCATTATTATACCCATCCAAATAATAATATATTGAATAAAAATTACACCAAGACGTGGAGACGGTAAGCCGTACGTACGCACGTATGGTGACATGTTATTCAAAGGGTGGATAGAATACTGAATATGGTTGTACCATATTTATAATAACATCACAGTATATATATGATACTGGATTTATTATTTTATAATGGTAACAACAAAGGAAGAAGAAGTGGAAGAAGAAATGAACTTAGAAAAGGGTGGTGAAATCATTACCTCTTCTTCGGGTTCTTCCTTTTTATTTGATCAAAAGGGATCCTTAGGTTGGATTTCTGATCAAACTAAGGCCCCTAGGTTGTATTGAGGGAAGTTGGGAGAGTATGTGGGCAGAGTTTGGCCGAACCAAAAGGCTTTTAAGGTGTGAAGAAATGAGAAGGAGGAGTGCCCTTTTATAAGAGGGGCGAGGGGCACCTTTGGAAAAGCTAGAAATATTAATTTATAATAAATTTGTATTCGGTTTCTAATGGATCCAAAGTTGATTATTCAAAGGTTAAGGTGGGTATGGGTCGAAAACAACTCAACCAATAGAATTTAGACAGGTTTGGGTACTTATATTAACCTTATCTTTAAGTATTAACTCTAAGTTAATTAGTTTCACTTTTACAATGTCTCTTTGTATTTTTATATAATATGGTTAATAAACTTACTATATACATCCAAGCGACCCCCAAGTGGTCCATTAATGATGAACCTATCATGATATAAGTCCCTTGGCCGAACCTTAGATTTTTAGGAATTTAATATCAATTAATAATATAATATTTGTTTTAAGAACTCTTTTATATCAATTTTGACAATATTCAATTGTTGATTTTTTTGAAACCCATAACAG
Organism: Viscum album; assembly: GCA_963277665.1. Lineage (NCBI taxonomy): Eukaryota > Viridiplantae > Streptophyta > Magnoliopsida > Santalales > Viscaceae > Viscum > Viscum album. The sequence continues at coordinate 626,813,146 of OY728147.1, forward strand.
ATTTATTACTTCGAAAAAAGTCAATTAAATCAATCCTAATATATCATATTATCCTAGAAAATTAGTTTAATTCATTAAAAGTTTCATATTATATTTATTTGGGTATTTATAATATCAATTATTTTAATTTTTCACTATTATAGTAATTACTGCATCATCATTGTGTCATAAATAAAATAAATTATTCAATGTCTAAAAATTATAAATAAAATATAATTATGTAGGAAATCTTTTTATCTTTCTAATTAATATTTATAATCTAAAATATAACATATAAAACCATATGTAACAATTTTTTTGCTAAAAGATATATGCTTGTGTCATTTTTGTATTCATTTTAACTTAATTAAAATAAAGTGTCATTATCACTTACAAGTGGATCCATGGGGTCCCAAAATCGACCCAATGATGCCCATGGTCGACCATGTATCAACCAATAGGGTTAAGACACGTTTTAGCGTAATTTAGTATTATTATAATAGTATTTGTTAACCATTATTTACCGGATTTACCCTTAACCATGGTAAATAAAATATTTACCGCAGTAATTATTCAAAATGTCTAAAAATAAAAGTTACCTATTTACACAATTTGAACATCCTGATTCCAAATATGGAATCAATTTTCCTAAATTCAAAACACAGAAGTGGCAGAAATTAATTTAAAATTAATTCCCGCTGTCAAAACAAAAAGCGTGTTTTTATGAGATAATAACTATCAAAAGATTGACACTTGTTTATGTTCGGTTTAATTGTAAAATTATGTCCAATGACCAACATTATATTAAATGGTAAAAATATATTATAAATATACTTTAAAACTACTAAAATTCATAATTTATCACTATTAATTATTTTGATTAAAAAAGTTGTTTTTAATTAAAATTTAGTAATTTTCACTATTCATCAAAATATGAAAGTTATCAGAAAAGTACCAAAATTTCACCTTAGGCTAAATTAGATATTCTGAATCCAGAAATGAAGTCTATTTTGAAATATAAAATATATATAATTTTAAATAGTAGGTATTACTATTCATAACGGCTAGTTTGATTGGTTGTTAGAACTCGGTGTTGCGTACAACACACGCTATCACATTATTCAAAGAGAAGCGTACCGTAGAAGCTTGGGGTGTTACATTCTCCCCTCCTTCAAATAATTTCGTCCTCGAAATTTCTAGAATACTATTGCATGAAAAGACTCGGGTGGTTCTTCATCATAAGTTCCTCGGGTTCCCACGCTGCCTCTTCCATCTTATGGTTTCTCCACAAAACATTTACCAGACGCGTCGTCCGGTTTCTCAGTACTTGTTCTCTCGTAACAAGAATCCTGACGGGCTATTCACAATAGGAAAGATTGGGTTCCAGTTCTAATTCCTCATAGGTGAGTACATGCGTTGGATCAGGCATGTATTTCCTCAATAGAGATACGTGGAACACATCGTGAACTTTGGAGAGACTTGGTGGCATTGCCAATCGGTAAGCTACAACCCCAATTAGTTCTAGAATTTCGAAAGGTCCGATGTACCTGGGACTCAATTTACCTTTCTTACCAAAACGTATGACTCCCTTCCAACGAGATACCTTCAGGAAAACATGATCATCGACTTGAAATTCCAAATCCTTCCTTCGATTATCGGCATAGCTCTTCTGGCTACTTTGAGCTGCTCTGATGTGATTTTGGATTACCTTCACCTTTTCCATCGTTTCCTCCACCAGTTTTGGACCTACAAGTCTTCTTTCACCAACGTCATCCCAACAGGTTGGTATACGACATCTCTTTCTGTATAACGCTTCATATGGTGCCATCTGAATACTCGAATGGAAGCTATTGTTATAGGAAAATTCTACCAGTGGTAAATATTGATCCCACATACCCTGAAAGTCATGTGAGAAAGATCTCAACATGTCTTCTAAGGTCCGAATAGTCCGTTCTGATTGTCCATCTGTCTGAGGGTGGTAAGCAGTGCTCAAATGAAGTTCAGTATCTAGGGATTTCTGAAGTCTTTTCCAAAATCTTGAAGTAAAACGGGGATCACGATCAGAAACAATTGATAAGGGTACTCCATGAAGTCTCACAACTTCATTAATATATAGTCTTGCTAGACGTTCCAGGGGTAGATCTTCTCTTATAGCAAGAAAATGTGCTGACTTGGTAAGACGATCAACAATAACCCATATTTCATCGTTCCTTCTAGAGGTCTTTGGTAGCCCCATGACAAAGTCCATCGTAATATTGTCCCATTTCCACTCCGGTATGGGAAGAGGTTGCATGACTCCTCCAGGCTGTTGCCTTCCAGCTTTCACTTGTTGACAAACCATACATCTTGACACAAAATCAGCAATCTCCCTCTTCATGTTGTCCCACAAAAAATGTTCCTTCAAATCTCTATACATTTTTTTGCTCCCAAGGTGTATAGAGAAATTGGAACTATGATCATCATCCAGCAATTCCCTTTTTAGATCAGGTAAATCGGGAACACAAAGTTTCTTCTCGAATTTCAAAATTCCATCTTCATACACAAAGTCTCTCAATCTCCCATCATTCACATCTTTAATCTTCTTTTGGAATTCTTCATCATCGGTCTGAGAACTCTTAATCCTTTCTAGTAAAGATGGTTTGGAAACCATTTGAAAAAGCATTGATGTTTCACCTCCCCTGGTTATTCCCATGTCCATCTTCACTAGATCAATGAAAATTGGATCCCTTTCAATTCTCATATTGTTCAAAACTCCATGGTATTTTCTACTAAATGCATCTGCCACCTTGTTTTCCTTCCCCGGGTGGTAGTGTATCGTAAAATCATAATCCTTGAGTAATTCAAGCCATCTCCTTTGCCTCATGTTGAGCTCTTTTTGTGAGAAAATATACTTCAAACTCTTGTGATCCGTATAAATCTCACATTTTTCACCATAGAGGTAGTGCCTCCATATCTTCAAAGCAAATATCACAGCTGCTAACTCGATATCATGAGTAGGATAGTTTTGTTCATGAATTTTCAACTATCGTGATGCATAGGCAATAACTCTATCATTCTGCATAAGGACACAACCAAGTCCTTTCTTCGATGCATCACTATAAATAACGAACCCATCATTCTCCGATGGTAGAGTCAATATAGGAGCATTGACTAATCTTCTCTTCAGTTCTTCGAAACATTCTTCACACTCTTTTGTCCAAACAAATTTAACCCCTTTACGTGTGAGATTCGTTAATGGGTTAGCCAATCGGGCAAAATTCTGGACGAAACGTCGATAATAACCTGCCAAACCACTAAAACTGCGTACCTCAGTTATACTCGTAGGTGCTGGACATTCTTGGATTGCCTTGGTCTTAGAAGGATCAACAGAGATTCCATCTTTAGGGACAATATGGCCAAGAAAAGAAATCTCATGAAGCCAGAATTTACACTTGCTAAACTTCCCATATAATTCATGCCTCCTCAGAGTCTTCAAGATAATGCGCAAGTGATTTTCATGATCTTCGTAGTTTTTGGAGTATACCAAGATATCACCAATAAATACCACCAAAAATTCATCGAGATACTCCTTAAAAACATTATTCATCAGATCCATGAATACAGAGGGTGCATTAGTCAATCCAAACGACATTACAGTAAACTCGTAATGCCCGTACCTTGTTCGAAATGCTGTCTTCAGAATGTCTTCTTTCTTCACACACAACTGATGGTATCTAGATCGAAGGTCAATCTTTGAAAAGTATTGAGCTCCATGCAGTTGGTCAAATAAATCATCAATGCGAGGTATGGGATACTTGTTCTTTATCTTTATAGCATTGATCTCCCTGTAGTCGATACATAACCTCATAGATCCATCTTTCTTTTTAACAAAAAGAACAGGGGCTCCCCATGGAGAAACACTAGGGAGAATAAATCCTTTATTACTCAATTCCTCTAGTTGTTTCTTTAGTTCTTCTAACTCTACAGTAGCCATTCTGTAAGGGGTATTCGATATAGGCCTTGATCCAGGAATTAAATCCATGGAAAACTCAACTTCTCGTTCTGGAGGATGTCCAGGTAAATCTTCCGGAAATACATCTACAAATTCTTTCACAACAGGTACATCCTCTATTTGAACATTCCTTTCCTCACCGACAGTTATTTCATTCTCTTCCTCCCCAATAATTGAATTAAGTTGAGCTACTGGGGTGGATCTAAATAAGAATTAGGTGGTGACGATTCTGCTCTAAAGATAAGGTGTTCCTTATCATTATCATCAAGAATCGTAACCTCTTTTTTCTTACAATAAATCTTCGCATCATAGTCCGAAAGCTATTCCATACCGAGGATTATATCAAACTCAATCATAGGTATGACGATGAGATCAGCAGATAAAGAACATTTATGTGCTCTAATGGGGACTGATTCACAAAACTTTGTTGCAATGATACTTCCCTTAGGAGTTTTAACTGACAACTACCTTGTTAAATCAAATTGGAAATATCTAATTTTCTTAGCAAACTGGGAAGATATGAAACAATGCGATGATCCAGAATCAAATAATGCATTTGCTAAACTTGAGGAAACCATTAAATTACCTGCCACCACGTCTTTCGGAGCTTCTACCTCAGCAGTAGTGATAGCATAAGCTTGGCCTTGATCCCTTGGCCTTTTCTGAGGTATGTTCTCCGGACGCTTAGGACATGCATTTTCATAATGCCCCATCTCCATACAATTGAAGCACTGAACGTTGGTAGCTTCCTTCTTCCCCTTCCAATCACGAGCTTAGTGGCCTTTTTCACCACACTTGTAACAGACTCCAATTCCCTTCAAGCAAGTACCAGGATGTTTCTTCCCGCATTTACCATAAGATGGATATTCAACCTTTCCCTTCTTCCCCTTATTTCCATTCCCAGATTGATCAGTAGGTCTCTTCTTCTCTTTCTTTGCTTTAAAGTCATAAGACTTAGAGAATTCCTTTTCGGTCTTGATAGCACATGAGACAATGTCTTCGTAGGATGAAAAGGATTGTGAGACTAATGCTTGACGGAGAAATGGTTTTAACCCATCAAAGAAACGATCAATCTTACTTCTTGGGTTGCGAATATAATCTCCAGCATACCTCGCTAACCTTGTAAAGTTAGCCTCATACTTTGTGACATTCTCATCCTCCTTTTGTCTCAGACTCAGAAATTGCCTTTCCATATCTGCTCGATGGTCGCGAGGAAAGTATTTTTCTAAAAACATATCTTTGAACTCACTCCATTCTATATTTGATACTTCATCATCTTCCTTCATGTTTTGAATCAATGACCACTATTGATCAGCATCTCCAGTGAGGCAGTAAACTGCCATGATAACTTTTTCCCTTTCACTGCTCCCCAAAGCCAGAAATATTTTCTCTATGGAATTTATCCACTGCTCGGCTACTAAGGGAATTGTATTTCCATTGAAAGTTGGTGGTTGTTGCCTCATGAATCGATCTAACATTGATCCTCCACGTTGCGGATCCGGGTTCTCCATACGGGTATGGTTATTATTCATAACCTAAGTAAGTTTTCCCAGTATGGTGATTAGCTGATCAGCACCAGTTGCATCACCATCCCCACTATAATTATCTTGAGCAGGAGGAAAATCCCTACATGGAGTGTGTACATTGATATAGTTTCCATTTCTTCCACTAGGCGCCATTTATAAACAATGGCATAAACTAGATCAGTTTATGAATCAAAATACATAATCCCATACTTATAAAACACTTAACATAAATTGAACTATTTATGGATATAATCCATAATCATAAAAATGTTTTCTTTGAGGAAGTATATACTCATAAACCCTTCATAATGATTTGTAAAGAAAATGAGAGTTATCCTAAGCATATCCCCCGGGAGTGTCGTAACCAAGAGTGCAGCAAAGCCCATTGTCGTGCACCAGTTCTCGTTCGAGTCTAGATCAAAGCGGTGTTTTCGGGTTTTACCCCTAGGTACATCTGTGCCAGAGCCGCCTCTACCTGCTCGTATCCAGACAGGGATGTATTGCTCGGAAAACTGACAAAATCTCTACAATACCAAAATTCTAGGAAGTTCTTCTATACTAATCCTCAAAGTTCATCTTAGGTCTACATGCTCTAATCAGAGTTTATCTAAATCCAGCTTCCAAGGTTTGTACTAAACTTCCTCTGATACCAACTGTAACGCCCCGACCCTAGTTACCCAGAGTCGGTGCATTATTACATAACATTGGCATGATCACAAGAAAGATCAAATCTCTAAAGACCGATTGGTTTAGTAGCCTTGGAAACACTATATATATTCATAAGTTTTACATTACATCATAAAACGAAAAACTACTACAACAACATATTGTCTCCATAATCCACACTCATATCCCCACATAATATCCCTGCAGGTCATTCATAACTTACTTCTTCACTTCCTGGGAAAAATAAAACATAGAAAAGGAGTGAGCTCAAATGCCCAGTAAGGATAACAATATAGCGGAAACATTCATAAATAAGAATAAATATTTATGGCAATGTATAACTAAAACAAAAGCCTTTCAAACATGAACTTTCAACATGCTATGGCATAAATAAAATGAAATAATTCCATTTACTTATTCACATGGATATTCTACTAATCGAATAATCACATGCAAAAATCAATAACCACTTTCATAATGTTGGAATGCATAATGCCAGACTATCATAACCACATAGTCAAGGCCTCGTGCCAAGACTACACATAAGATTTTGTCCAGGCCTTGTTCCAAGACACTAGTTTGTCTCATGAGACCTACCGATGCATCGAGGAGCTATAGCGGGCTCCACCCGTCACTTACTCAGTCCAATGCATTCCCATATGAAAAGGTTTAAACATAACATAAACATTCATTTTAAAACTAGCAAACGAAATGTCAATAATTCCACCATAAACTATGAATGGTATAAAAATAGCACATCCACAGTCAAACATATCACAAAACCTTCAATACAATATAGAAGTTTTGTATCATAATAAATCAACTTTAAATAATCTTAAAATCCATCAAAGGATGTTGACATAGATGAAATCAATATTCTTTTTAAAGAAATATCTCCTTTTATTTTGAAATATTTTAAGATCCGTATAAAATAAAACATTTTCTTTGAAAATATTCTTATAAGCTTGTAAGGGAAGCTTTGAAGATTTTATAACGGCGGAAAATAGCCGCACTCGCCGTATAAGATAAAAAAAACATTCTTACCATAATTCTGTCGAAAAGGTTAAAAAGGACCTTGTTTTGAAAACAACGGAAAGATTCTTTTATAAACCTCTTATAAAAAGTCAAAAAAGGGTATAAAATGACTTTAACCCAGATTTTTGTAAATAATAAATATGTTTTGAAATACATTTTGAAGAAACATGGATGTGGATGATAAAGAAATCCCAGTAGATTATTACGTATAAACAACCTCGGATAATGAAGAGATTGTGAAATAACCCTTACCTTGTACTTTTCCTTGGTTGGGGTGGGTTAACCTCCTGTATAATGGTGAAATAAATGTTATTAAATTATAGAAGAATCATATATATTAATATGATATCATATATGATCTTTTAACATTGATTTGTTAATAATATCTTAGAATTATCGTCGTTTCGGGTGTTAACTTACTCATTTTATTTTATATGTTTTGTTACATAAGCCATTTTTGTTGTATCTTATTCATATCCAGAATGATATCAAGTCCTTAAACATCATTTTTAAATCATCAAATGATAATTATACTTTAATGGATACGATGGAGAATGAATCTTATCGCGTTCGTGGAGACGGTAGTCCGTACGTACGCACGAGCGAAAATATCATTCTTTTGATATTAAAATAATATATAAAGGGATGGTATATCATATATACAGAATCATTAACATGTTATATTTATTATTTACATGAGTTACACATCATTATTATACCCATCCAAATAATAATATATTGAATAACAATTACACCACGACGTGGAGACGGTAAGTCGTACGTACACACGTATGGTGACATGTTATTCAAAGGGTGGATAGAATACTGAATATGGTTGTACCATATTTATAATAACATCACAGTATATATATGATACTGGATTTATTATTTTAGAATGGTAACAACAAAGGAAGAAGAAGTGGAAGAAGAAATGACCTTAGAAAAGGGTGGTGAAATCATTACCTCTTCTTCGGGTTCTTCCTTTTGATGTGATCAAAAGGGCTCCATAGGTTGGCTTTCTGATCAAACTAAGGCCCCTAGGTTGTAGTGAGGTAAGTTGGGAGAGTATTTGGGCAGAGTTTGGCCGAACCAAAAGGCTTTGAAGGGGTGAAGAAATGAGAAGGAGGAGTGCCCTTTTATAAGAGGGGTGAGGGGCACCTTTGGAAAAGCTAGAAATATTAATTTATAAAAAATTAATATGCGGTTTCTAATTGATCCAAAGTTGATTATTCAAAGATTAAGGTGGGGATGGGTCGAGAACAACTCAACCAATAGAATTTAGACAGGTTTGGGTACTTATATTAACCTTATCTTTAAGTATTAACTCTAAGTTAATTAGTTTCACTTTTACAATGTCTCTTTGTATTTTTATATAATATGGTTAATAAACATACTATATACATCCAAGAGACCCCCAAGTGGTCCATTAATGATGAACCTATCATGATATAAGTCTCTTGGACGAACCTTATATTTTTAAGAATTTAATATCAATTAATAATATAATATTTGTTTTAAGAACACTTTTATGTCAATTTTGACACTATTCAATTGCTGATTTTTGTGAAACTCATAACAGATTGATTACTTAGAACAAAGTCAATTAAATCAATATTAATATATCATATTATCCTAGAAAATTAGCTTAATTCATTAAAAGTTTCATATTATATTTATATGGGTATTTATAATATCAATTATTTTAATGTTTCACTATTATAGTAATTACTGCATCATCATTCTGTCATAAATAAAATAAATTATTTAATGTCTAAAAATTATAAATAAAATATAATTATGTAGGAAATATTTTTATATTTCTAATGAATATTTATAATCTAAAATCCAACATATATAACCCTATGTAACAATTGTTTTTCTAAAAGATATATGCTTTTGTCATTTTTGTATTCATTTTAACTTAATTAAAATAAAGTGTCATTATCACTTACAAGTGGATCCATGGGGTCCCAAAATCGACCCAAAGATGCCCATGGTCGACCATGTATCAACCAATAGGGTTAACACACGTTTTAGGGTAATTTAGTATTATTATAATATTACTTTTTAACCCTTATTTACCGGATTTACCCTTAACCATGGTAAATAAAATATTTACCGCAGTAATTATTCAAAATGTCTAAAAATAAAAGTTACCTATTTACACAATTTGAACATCCTGATTCCAAATATGGAATCCATTTTCCTAAATTCAAAACACAGAAGTGGCAGAAATTAATTTAAAATTAAATCCCGCTGTCAAAACAAAAAGCGTGTTTTTAAGAGATAATAACTATCAAAGGATTGACACTTGTTTATGTTCGGTTTAATTGTAAAATTATGTCCAATGACCAACATTATATTAAATGGTAAAAATATATTCTAAATATACTTTAAAACTACGAAAATTCATAATTTATCACTATTAATTATTTTGATTGAAAAAGTTGTTTTTAATTAAAATTTAGTAATTTTCTCTATTTATCAAAATATGAAAGTTATCCGAAAAGTACCAAAATTTCACCTTAGGCTAAATTAGATATTACGAATCAAAAAATGCAGTCTATTTTGAAATATAAAATATATATAATTTTAAAAAGTAGGTATTACTATTCATAACGGCTAGTTTGATTGGTTGTTAGAACTCAGTGTTGCGTACAATACACGCTATCACATTATTCAAAGAGAAGCGTACCGTAGAAGCTTGGGGTTTACATAACTAATACTATAATCATAGGTAATATCATTAAACAAATTTGAAATGATGGAATGAATAAATATGGATATATAAAACATTCCATTAAGGTTTCTTTCAATGAAAAGTTATACTATTATCAATCATTCCAATAATCAAATAAGGTTAAGTATTCATTCCAATAATTTATAACATTCATGGACTCATACTAAGAATATTATAAATGGGAATGGCCTCATCCAAAACCATATGTAGTTTGATTCATGAAACATGCTAATGCATCGATGGGGTATAACAGGCCCCAAACATCACATAAAAATCAATACATTCTTAATATAAACGAGGTGAAATATAATCAACATAAAAAATTAATATTAAAAATGGGAAAAAAATGTAAATACATATCCCGATTAATAAACAAAATCAAATACCATATGAATTAAATTGACTAGTATCAAAACACTAAATCTCCAGTCAAAATGATCATAAAACATCAATATAAATAAACATGGATGATATCCTTACATTATATAACAATTATAGTATTGGTAAATTCTTGTTTTCATTGAGGAATATAAATAGTATTCAAATATCACTAAATTATTTTTAAAGAAAATATCATTTTCATTTTGAATTTATTTCGAAAATCATTTTCATTCAAAATACACTTTAAAAACAAATTCATCAAAATGATCCCCAGAAACATGAAAAGTATGTTTTAAATAAATGAAATTCTTATCCTTTTGTAATTCTGTACATACTGTAAATAATATTCCTTTTCCTGGTAAAAAGTTAAAAAAGTGCATTGTTTGAAATGAAAAAGAAATATTATTCTGAATATTTTTTGAAAATAATATAAATTGTACAAATTGACTTTTTATATAATATTTTTAACAAGTTAATTAAAAAATTTCTTATTTTTCAAATGAATTTTAATGTGAAAAAAATGTCAACCAAATAGAGATATGAAGTCAGAGTTTAGTAGAAAAATTTCTCTTTTATTTTAATTACATAAGAGTGGGATAATGGTACTATTATTTGAAAATATCTTGTAGAATAATAATGAAAGAAAATAAATTTATTTCAATATGGATATATCTAATAATTCTACCAAGGGAGATGTAAACAAAAACTATCACGAATGACTATGAGATTGTTAACTTACCAATTATTACTTTAGTAAATGTTTTATTGAAAACCCCTTGTAGGAAATAACATAAAATTTAATTTTTTATATCATGATGATAAATGATTTCATGATACATCAAAAAGGGTAGTATATACACCACACAAATGTTATAAGTGGTTAATATTGTATATGTCTCATGAATCTAACAGTGAGATGAGGAACCCTTAGCTAACTCTTCCTTTTTATAGAACATTTTTACCCTCCTCTACATCAGGTTTCTCCTTCTGGTTTTCACTAAAGGAATTTCATGGTTGGATATATGCCCATGTTATGCTTACTAAAATGAGAGGAACAATGTTGAGAAGTTATTTTTTCAGGGCATGGTCAAGCCAAATGGCTTCAGATGTGTGAAAAAGTGGGGAGAGTGAATGCCATGTTATAATAGAGGAGCAATGGTACTAATGTAATTTCAAAAAAATATTCACTATTGTGTGGTCTTAATAACCTCATGTGCCTCCAAAATTGAAAAATAATGGTGGGGGTGACTTGGTAGGCCTATACCTCTACAACAAAAATTTTATTTTTTCAATTTATTACTAAGTATCTAGTTTTACTCAATTTTATCATTATTGTTTTTACTAAGGTAATATGTATCTATTTATGTAGATAAGTAATTTATCATTTATTAATACAAAAAATAGATATATTAGATAATTTCGGACCAATTATTTAAAGTAATATGTGCTATTGAATAAATATAAATCATATACATGTGTAAAATTAATCTCAATATAAACACACGTAATGCATAAATCCCAATACTAACATTAAGTGCGTTAATTAATTATAACACTTTTATCTAATTATTTTTTTAAAGATCAATTTTAATGTTAGTAGATAAATTAATTTTCTCTGATACAAAACATGGAATCCATTTGGCCAATTTCATCTTATAGAAGTGGTATAATTTAATTAAAAATTGATCATGTAGACATATTTAGATAATGGGTTTTAAATGTTAAAATGTTCAAAAGCTTAGATATTTTTTATATCTAAATTAAATATAAAAATTATTCAAATTACCTAAAATGTAATAATATAATTATAATTTATCTAATATTATATTAAAAACATGTTATAATATAATTTATATCTGTAAATAAATTATTCTAGATGTCTATTTAAAAATCATTATTTTTTACAACTCATCAGAAAATGAAACTTCTCTGAAAAATACAAAAAAAACCTAAAATAATGTTGAAATTAGGATTTATAAAATATTTGTTTTTTAAATAAAATATATAATTATGTAATTTTTTTTAAAAAAGTGTGAGATTAAAATTTTGAAAAAATACCTTTATAAAAATTTTCATTTTATGCATTAAACATGATTTTTTATTATCTTATTCCCAAAATATATATTGAATTAATTTAAATAAAATATTTAATATACAATATATAAATTTCAATAATATAATCCACTATTAGTAATTAATTTAATTTTTTATGATTTTATTCAATTGGGGTATAAAAATAATTTATTTATAAAAACTATCCATCAAATTAAATTGGTTTTTATATTGATTTATAATTAAATGGTAACCAATGTATTCAACTGTAAATTTTTATATGTTAGTTAATCATATATAGAACCACCAATTTAACCTCTAGGAGAAAAATTTCAATTTGAATAATAATATTAATAGTATTCAGTAAAACTCAGTTTTTAATTTAATGCAATCTAGAAAATGAAATTCTTTGTTGTGTGTAATGCCTGCTGACTTAGTGTTGTGTTCATTTCAATATATATCATAGATTTAATTATTTTATAAAATTAAAAATATAAAAATATTTAGATATTTTATATTCATTTATATGCTTCATGTTACGTGTCACACAAGCTATTGAATACAAATTCATTCTTTTAGAAATTTTGATGGGTTACACTCTCCCCACCTTAAATTAAATGCATCCTCACAATTTAAAAATGATCATGGTAATTATCATTTCGAAATTTGGAATTACAATTTTTTAAGAAACTCCATCATAAATGTTTTAATATTTCACACTCTTAATTAAATATATATGGATATATACATGTCATATTGAATAACACATATCTAGGTTTCTATATAGGGGAAAATTGGTGTTTGGTGAATACATTGACAAAGGGGAAAAGAATAAATAATTAAAATGATTTATTTATGTCATTTTTTAAAATAAATTGAAATATAATTGGAATATTATGTTTTTGAAAACCATAAATCCATGATGATCAAAAATACTATCCCTTCATAATAATTGAAGGTTCTAGAATAATTATTTTATTTCAAGACTCTTACTCTAATGTTACGGGATTATTTTACTATATGTGAATATAAATAATTAAAGATACCTAATGTGTTTTTATTTAATTAGTGCAATTTCATAGTTTGGTTATGAATTGATAAATTTTTGATTCATCACTTAATGAAATAATTATGAATATCCATAAATGATTTTTATTCTAGGACTAAAATTTACTTCTTAAGTATCATAAGGTCTATAAAATATTAACAAGTAATTCCATTTGAATCAATATATTTTCCATTAACAATAAGATTAGAAAAGTAAAATAATCTAATAAATTAATCACTAAAATATTTTCCAATTTTCAATATAACCAATTATATAAATGGTTAAACTTATAACCATTCCAAAATATGTAAATATATAACTTTACAAAGAAGGTTTCTAAATTTTTAGAATAAACTTATAATTAATCAGTTCCAAGGTAGTTAGTACTATCAAATTTATATTATCTAGATCAATTATCTCTTTATCCAGATATTATTATATCAAAATTAATAACATATTAAGGTTTATATTTCCCACAATAATATGTTTTACATTAATTTCTTCTTTTTACTAAATATTTTTTATTGGTTATAAATATCATTCAACATGTTCTCTCAAATAATTTATGAAATAGTATTACTCTATGATACATATATATTTCTTGAAACTCATAATGAGTAAATAATTGTTTAAATAAAAAAAATGACATAATTATTGATTCAAATAAAATAAAAATTAATCATTCACCATCAGTTAATCAATTTCATAATCTTGACCTTTATTACTTAGCTTCTTCAACGGGATATCCTCATGATGCTTGGGGAAGTCATTTGTGTAGTTATACATATATGTAAACTGGATTAATTATACATACAAAACATTTATTTCTCCCATGAAATCAAAATAATGGTGTCCATTCACTCAAATCTTATAGTAATGTCCCAATCCTTTTATGTATATGCCCGAGTGTTTCATTCCCTAATTATCATGTATAGGAAAATATTTATTTCCATTATTCCTTTAACATTTATTTTTATAATATATCATCTTGTTCCCATGTATCCATCCAAATACATAACACAAAGAAAAAACTCTCTCTATCTTGTTAGATGGATATACTAGGTACTCATACGATGATAATTCTTTGTAAATTACTTCCTATATAAATATTAGATCAATGCCATCAATGAAATGAACATTCATACACATTAGATTACGTACATTGATATAGAAACCATTCCTTATTATAGGTGACATTTTATAAAATGATATACAATATATTAGAGTATATTATTAAAAAATTTAATGGATAATCTAACAAATAGTGAAATACATAACATTAATTGAAAAATTTATGCATACCCACTCTCATAATCCAAAATTGGGTTTCGTTGGTATTTTCTTCCATACTAATAATCATGGAATATCATATGGATATGCACCACAATTTATGATTTTGTAAATCTATATGATAATGTTTTTACTGAACATTATCTAATACCAATTGTATATAATCTTCCCCCAGAAGTATGATGTTGGTTCCTTCTACCAGTACCATTGTATAGATACATTATTTCATATCCAAATAGATTTAATAGATTAGTAGTATTGGGTAACTAGAAAAATACTTTAAACTTACATAGTAGTATTGAAAATAAAATAAAAAAGTACATTTATTTGAGAATTCCATTATTTCCCTTAAAATTTCCCTACATGTCAATCATAAATATAATTCCTCATATCCTAGTGAAAAATGATTCAAAATAATGGAATTTGATCAGTTGCTTGGTTTGGGAGTTTTTACATCTATAGCTATGAATAAATAAGGAATAATCAATATCAGAAAGAGAATAACTGAAACACATTCAATTTAATCATTAATTTATCGTAATGTGGATGGAATACATGATTTTAACTTAATTTAATATAAATAATTACATGTGAATGAAACATATCCAGGAATATTCCCAAAAATTGAATAATCACATTGAATATAAATGATTAATTTTATAATGATGTAATGATTAAAAAAGTGTAAAAAACATATTTTGAGGCTTCATTCCATGACATCAAATACAAACATGGATTTATTCCCCAAATCTAAAACTATCGAGGCGTGATGCATAGAATCTTATATTATCCTTACCTCGAACCAATAATCCATTAAATGGGTAAGGCCTTGACAAAAACCTTACATTGTTTTTTCACATGGAACCGATAGATCCACCAAGGCGTTCTAAAAGTCCCCATATATCAAATAGAAAACTAATGAATTCCATATATGAATGGGGTAAAACATAATTAATTTTTAAATTTTAAATAAAAACTATTATTAATAATTTAAATACATTGACAAATCAAAAAACATAATAGTAGGCCATTAGAAGAAAAGTGAATGTTATTAAAATAGTTCACCCCTAGGAAAACTAATATTAAACCATAAAGAGAAATAATAAATTGATATCATTAAAAATATACCCATTACATTATTGGAAATTTCCTTTTCCATTGATGAATATTAAAATAATAAAAATATCATTAAAAATACTATTGAGGAAAATAAAATTTCAAATTTGAATATTTTTTTGAAAAAAAATTATCTTTGGAAACAACTTTAAAAAAAATTTCTTCATAATAGTTCTCATAAACATGCAATGGAATCTTCAATGAAATTATATCTTTGTCAGTTTTTAATTCCTTACATTCAAGAATGACCATTCAATTTGGATGTTAAAAATTCTTGATTAGTTGATTGTTAAAAAGTTATAAGAATATTATTTTGAAAACATTTATTAAATATTAAAAATGAGAAAAAATTTATTGTAACATATAATTATAAGAAGGATGAATAAAAAAATTTGAAAACATTTTTACAAAACCTGACATAGGAACATATATTTATGATCAAGGATATAAATTTTAACGGATTTTATGAAAACATTTACTCAATTATTTTAAGTACAAAAGAGATAAAAAAATGGAACTATTACTTGAAAATTTAATTTGTAATGAAGGGATAGGTGAATAAAATTATTTCATGATGAAAATATCATATAAATCCACCAATGGATCTATAATCATAGACTATCTCAAATAATGGTGACATTGTAAACTAAATGCTTACTGCTTTTGTAAATTTAGTTTTGTAATCAGGATAAATGAAATAAATTAAAACGAAAAATTAAATATCATGAATTTATATGAATTCCAGGTATATGAGAAACAGTAGTATATACACCACACAAAATATATATGTTTTTAATATGGTGTATGTATCATAAAAGTAAAACAGATACGGGAAACCCTTGGCTCATATTTCGTTTTGATCTAACTTTCTTCAACCTCTTCTTAAGAGGGAATATCATTTTGGTTTTCAAAAAAGGTCTCACCCAATTACATTTATTCCAAATGAAAGGATTATTTTATGTAATTAGGGAATTTGGGAAGATATTCCTTTATGGTTTAGTCATGGAAAATGGATTTAGAGCTGTGGATAAGTTGGGAGAGTGAATTCCCTTTTATAATGGAGGAGTGGAATTCTTTTAAATACCCAAATTTATTCACTGTTGGGTTTTATATATTAATACATGTGAAACAAATGGATAAATAATATAGGGGATTGATTAATGGGTTTAGTAATTTCTCCAACACAAAAACAAAAAACACTTCTAGTCAATTTATTCTTATTCATTTTGTTTAATGAATTCTATCTCTATTGTTTCTACCAAGGTAACTTGTACCTTTTAATTTACCAGGGAAATTTATCCATTTGGAATATTATTAAAAATATATATAATATATATATTTTACTGATTTATTCTCGATAATAATTAAAATTAATTAAATAAAAACCATATACATGTGTAAAATTAATCTTAATATAAATTAATGTAATGCGCAAAACCATTTTTGAACCTTAATCACATTAATTAATATATTATTTTTTACTAATAATTAATGTAAAAACATTATGAGGACATTATTAGATAATATAAACTATTAATATTAAATATATGGAATCTATTTCTCTAAATTTGACTCACATATGTAGTAGAAATAAATTTTAAATTAGTCTCTTATATGGTACGAGAAATTGGGGATTTAAAATGGAAAATATCAAAAGGGTAATAATTTGGTATCTAAATTAAATATTAAAATGATTAAAATGTTTTAAATTGGATTAATATATGTTTATTTTATGTATTGGGGCTTTGAAATCTTTTTTAAATGTAATTTAAGTATTTAATTTAATTATACAAATGGTAGTTTTTAATTAAATTTCATTATCATTCCCTATTCATTAAAGTGATACCTCTTGGAATGTTTTTAAATTAAAAATAAATAAAATTTTTACATTATTATTTTTATCTTTATGTTTTCATCCCCATAATTTTTATAAGTGTTTCAAAATTTAGTTTTTAAACCTGTTCTCTAATAAACGGTGGAAACACTGCCTTTAGAAAAATATAGATGTTTATGTATAAAATTGGTTATTTCATTATATTATGTCTATAAAATATATTTGACAAATGTATAAAAATATTATTTAAAATATATGAATTAAATATCATTATGATAACCCAGTAATATAAATTGTTAAATTCTTTATTATAGAACGCCTTTGGCCCATAAAATTTTTTTTACACAATTTACTTTATATTGAATTGCTTTCTATATTTAATTAAAATTAATTTTTATCCAATGAATTCGACCAAATATTTTTATAAGACATTAAATTATATTAATAGCCTAAAATTTAACAACTTTGAGATATTTCTTATTATAAATAATAATATTAATCATATTTTGTAAAACTTAATCTTGCATATTACACAAGCTATCAGAGAAATTCATTGTTGCATGTAAGGCACAATGACTAATTTCTCATGAATTATAAGATATTTAATCTATTAAATTTAATTAAAAAACCAAATATATTATATAGTCTTTGGATTTTATATTCCTATTTATGTCTGGTGCTGTATGTCATACACGCTGTTGAATAAAAAGGAAGTCTTTTAGAATATTCATCGTGTTACACCCCATGGGTTCAAAATTTAGTATTCTTAAGAAAAATAATTATTGCATCAAATCATGGACAGCAAATATATCTTATATAACTAATTAGGCCCATTTAATCATTATAATTAAATTTTAACCTTCTGTACATCCATTTTTACCATATCTATCATAATTAATATTTTCTGTTTCCACTATTTATTTCGGAAAAAATTCTGTTGATATTATTACATATTATTAATTATTTAAATTTAAAATATGGAATCCATTTTCCAAAATTACATTAAAATAATTAAACTTTTTAATTTTAAAATTAAACCTATAGATGTGATGAGAAAGCTAGTTTTAATCGAGAAATTGGTCAAAAGTTTAAAAATTATTTACATTAAAATTAAATATAAAAATTGATTCGGGTGACAAAAATATTATTAATTGTTATATGATTTAAATAATTGTTTGTTTAATTCAATTTTTTTTTTTAACTTTTTATTAAATTTATAGGAAAATGATATTTTCAATTAAAATTTTTAATGTTTCTTTATTCATTGAAAAATGAACGATTTCTGAAAAATTCCTAAAAATAACCCAAATATGATTTTGATATTATAATATAAAAAATTATATTTATTTTTCCAAATGTGTTTTCTCAAATGGGAAAAAAATGAATTTAAATTATGTGTTTATAGTTTTACTAAACTACCTTTTAGATAATTATATTTTTTTAGAATGAATGAATTTTTCTTTCAAATAGATCTAGAGTTATTTCTAATAAAACGATATCCATTTTTATAATTTTATATATCTTTAACCCATAATTTTATAAAAATTTAGTTTTCACCATTTATACCTTCCAATATAATAGAAAATTTTTAATGTTCTTTTTTATGTCATAATATTTTAATTCAATGTTATGTTTCATTCAAACCCAGTGTTGCATTCACTGCAAGATCTTAAAGAGACCGAATTATTTAAAAATAAATATATCACAATGTATCACGATATAATATTCCTTTATAATCATGGTGTTTCCTTTCAAAGAGTCTATCAAATATGATTTCCAAATTTTAAAATCATAGGGTGTTGCAATATTGACCAATATAAAAAACATTTACTTCAAAAAAACCAAAACTCAAATGAAATTTTATTCTTAAATGATAAAAATTAAAGAAAGAATCTACAATATACTATTAATATAGATGTTTTCAAATACATTAAGTTGATAGTGAGTGAATCTAGTGGGCTATAGGCTGTATATGGTATCATATAGATAAGAGGAACATTATGGTGAGTTGTTATAGAGAGTGAAGATGTGGAATGAGAAGACAATATGTAGATTGCGGAACATTTTCATTGAATGTGGAGGAGATTAGATAGATTATGTGTGTGTAATCTTATTAAAGAGTGAGGGGACCATTATATGGTGTATGATTCATTAGGGAGAGGGATGAAAAGGCTAAATGTGGATGGGGTTATGAGGTTAAGAATTTTTATTAAAACATTTTTTAGATGTATATTAATAACAATCACTACATGTCTTATATTTCAATGATTTAATTAAAATAACACAATATATTAATGTTTTCTTAATTTAAAAATATAATAAATTTTTAAAAATATCTACCATACTATTTAAAATAATAACAATTCTTTACCATTTATTAAAATAGTTGTGAAGAAACTATTGTTATGAAGTTTATTTTTTATCATATTATTCTCCTTAATGTCATGAATTTCTAGTAGACTCTCAATAAATACCATATACTGCTTATTATTATTCATGCACATATTATTCATATTGTAATGATCATAGATTGAATTTTAATGTATAAATAAAGGAAATACACCACGAACTCACACTAACATGATTTTATGTGATAAAAGACTTCACTAATGTGCTTAAATACCTCAAAATGATATATAAAATTTAGATAAATATTTCTACAACCAAATATTATACAACATTCCTAATTGGAGTAATCCTAAAAAGACATCAATTACCTAAATTTCTTATATTTAATGTAGACCCTAGTTATTTAACTCATTATGGTGAATCCAAATCAATTGAAAAATCTAAATAGACAATTCATTAATATATACCTTTAATGAATGAATAAAAATTATTTCAGGATTAAAAATATAGAAACTATCCTAACCAATTAATTATTACCCATATAACATATAACATCACTAATTGTTTATCATTATTAACTTCTATCCTTGGAATAATTAACAACATTAAAATAAGTTATTATATGATTTAATTATACTACAATTTATAACAACCATACTACGAACCCTATAAGTATAAGGGATTTAAATATCAACTTTAATACAAACACTCTATTCAAATTCCACATATTGATTTCCTAACTGATCGGGCTCTGACTGGGTGTGGTTGTGATTTGAGTATGACACCTCAAGCATACCTCTAATAGGCTAGAGGATTAAGACTGTCGTGAAAAATTTATAATATATATATGGGAATCCAAAACATAAATAATGTATCTAAAAATAAATACCATCATCTATTATATAAAACAAAATAAATTATATACATATCAATATGAAATGATACGTTAATGTATACAATATGTACATATAATTATATATAATAAAAATATAGATAAAAAGGGACAAATAAATAAGGATTAACACTCCAAAAAATTTCCGACCATACCCGATAAAAAATTCAGATCTCCACATCACTCATAAAATTGCCTAAAAATAACCATTAATTATCATTTCTATGATCTTTAATGATTTATCTCCAATATCATTATAGTCATTGAAAATTTCATCAAAATGTTCTCCATCTACACTAGGATAAAAAGTGCGAGCTCCAAGCCTCCTTAATGGTGTTTATAAAATATACCTACTTAGTAACACTAAAATCAGAAATTTCATTGGGATGAGGGTCAATTCATAACAAATAAAAAATATAAATTCAATCTATACCAATGTAGGTGTTTTAGAACTAATAGAAGGAATAATCTATTGATTCAATTTTAAAAATATGTAACTATATCAAGGAGAGCCCTGAAGGATCCAAAATTATTAATCAATCAAGGGGATAAAAACCCCATAAATAACGAAACATTATAGGGGAATAATGGAAAACACCACAACAAAAATAATTTTATAGATCATTTATTAGATGAAAAAATAATTTCTTTCGGTTGAAATAATAACTTGCCCAGAAATAACCATCTTGGTTAATAAAAACATGTCCACAAAATGGTAGCATTAAAATATTACTACCTTATAACGAGAGAATTAATTAATCTGATCCAATACTAAAGATAGTCTCATAAATCCATACCATAGGTACTTGAACTCTAATATCCATTCATTTAGTGTGAATTAAAGAACTAAAAATCAGATCATATTTTATCGAATGGTGTAATATACCACATAAATACCAATTTAATAATGTAATTTTAGTTCCTAAAATAGATAGACTGGTCAATGAAAGAGACAAGCACCTCACTTGAATACATTTGATGAAAAAAGTAATATTGACCCCACATATATTTGACTAACACCCCATCCCTAGGGGGAGTACCTCACCCAATACTATAAAAGGATAAATAAATCATAAATATATTAAGGAAAAATTGGTTTTTTTGACCTGGATACCAAATTGATGAGGAATGTACTATAGTAAATCATACCCCCACCCACTCAGTTTAGTTACAAAAAAGTACTACACTAAAAGGAAATCCTATAACATATTGTTCACTAACATCCTCATGTGTGCAAGATATCTAAATTTATCAAACAAATCAAACATCATACATGCATTCAATGACTACATTATAGGAAACATATGGTGGGAGATTACATTAAATTAGCTAGGGAGTTACTATCCCAAGGGGAAAACATTATGACTCACATACATACCATAGTGCATTATTAAGTCCCCTTAAAATGTATTGATTTAATAATTTTCTTTCTCCATAATCCATCACTACAAAAATGGTATATATAGTGGACGTATGAAGTCATATCTTAATAAAGTGGAATTCTGAGCCTTTAGAGTTGGGGAATTCAATTATTTAATTGAATTAAAAGTTTTCCTTATGATAAAGATACTGGTTTTCTTCGTTATATATATTTATATTAAAATAGGCGTCAATGAAAAAAGTTGATGAAATTTTCAAAATGTTTTAACTATACCTCTTAGGGATTGGTTTACTTAATTAGTAACAATTATTTTTTTAATTTGAAATTTATTATATAAAAATTATCTTATTCTTTCTAAACCACATAATATATATTTACTAATGAAATCAACTATACCTATATGAATTCTTTTTTTATATTGAGGTGAAATATGAACAGACACTATTGATTATAGCATGATAGGGACTATTTTTTTAGTTAATCCCACCACACTACTTCTGGTTATATTAATTTATTGAGGGAGGATGATATTGATAATGAAACCATCACAAAAACAATAAAACTGACAATGAATTAGATTAAAATTACTTGAATGGGAAGATTCTTCTTTTTTTTATCCCTCACCCTTATATGATTATCCAAGCATGGTAGTTGAAATCTCCATCAGACATGAAAAGTTTACATAAACAAAAAAATTTAGAAAGTAATATTCAAACATGAAAAAACAGAAAAAAATGATTTATGTACTTCAATTCTAAAGTAAAATCACCATAATAATCACAATAATGACTAAAAACAAATAAAACACCTCAAAAAAATAGAGAGCATAAAAGAATCATAAAATATGAAAATCCAACAAAACGTGACCTATCATTATATATAATGTAAATATTTTGTCTTAGTGTGATAACATGTGTTAATATGGGAAGAACTGAGACAACTATAATTTGTTATTTCTATGATTATGTCAGGGTACATCCAACAGATTCACATTAGTGAAAATTGGTTCATCTATTTCTATTTTAATATCCTATTTATATTAAATTTTGAGACATCCATGGATTCAATGGGGGTTTCCTCTTTTGAAAATAAACCTTATATAGAATAGTGTGAAGGTATTATTATTTTTCATTACTGGGGTGGTATATTATTTTCCATCATTCCACATTATCGTGTGGTGTGGTCCTCCTCTTCTACATAGCGAACAACCTTATGAACTCATAAAAGAATCTTTTCTATTTTAACATAATCAAATAACTTTCTATGAATGGCCGAAGGAACTATATATAAATAGATCACATATATCATGTGTGCCAAAATTGAAATTGGAATGGAAAAAAACCACCCAATTTACCATGTTATGGAAGTAAAATCATCAAATAAACCCATTAGGGTGGACCTACCCTTTAAGACATAGTGATACATCCTAAAATTTCTACATCCTTCTCATTCACCACCCCACATTTTGTACACCCTTCCATCATACACTGGCCTCGTGTGCACTTTTATATTCACCAAGGTGGCTATCTCCAATTATATCATTTGGCCACATTCTTCACTATGGGAATCCTAATATTATATGGGTTTGTTCCATAGGGATGATTCTATTATTAGTTATTATATATTTTTTAGTCATGAAATGAATATATTTCCCCAATGAGAATCATTATTGGATGTAATTATTCAACTTTATTAGACTTCTTGATGCATAGAACCAACTTCATGTTAGTGAAGCCAATAATTTCCATGATTTTATTCATCAATCACTCTATTCATGCCATGAACACCCTCATCCTAGAATGAATCTTAAAAAATCTGAAAATCTTATTCAAATTGGCAATAGATTTTCAAAATTCAAATCCATAAAATTTCACAATTATCTCATTTCAATAAGTAACATTAATATGAATAATAAAAAACTCACACCCAAAATATTTACATGTATTCATGTATCAAATTTCACAACACTTGAATAACTTGATTCTCTCATGAAATGATCATATTAAAAATTATTACAAAGGATATCATTCATGAAAACCATTAGAATCAAATCCAAGAATGTTAATTTGAACAAAATATGAACTAATTATTATTAAAATTCAAAAACTAATGTCCCTTTGGCCTCTTTTAATTCATCATCATTAAATTTTCACTCAAATTAATTTTTTACAATTTCATTTCCTATAATTTCTTTTAATATACATGTCTATATTTTTATTTATTATTTTTAATTATTTGGCACCCATCAATGAATATAAATTTTCAATAGAGTTATGATCAATCTCAAATATTCATACTCTATACATATTTCTAAATGATACCTAAATATTTATATAGAAATAAATTTAAAATCATTACGTGGGACTATTGATTTAGTTTTCGATGATTATGTATTAAAATGAATGGGGTCATTAAGTAAAAAAGTACAGAAATTATAAAAAATATGATTCTAAAATTCATAATAATATGAATGAAATTCAAAATAAAAAACATTAGGTTATATTTTATTCTTAAAAACCCTTCCATAGAACAATAGTACTTACTTCCCCTAATTGTTCATAAGTTCATATATCACTAAAAAATGAATTAGCATTTATTATTTCCCCTAAAAACATTTCTCTCCATTTATTTAGTGAATTTTTATGGGTAGTCGCAATATCATTAGATATAAAACATGTATAAAAATTTATTCCCCACCATAAATTTCAAAAAAAAAACTATTTTAATATGTAACATAAAATGGTAATGGTGACTTTATGAATAGTTAAATCCCTAGTACTAGACATTCTCATATTTTTTCTTAATTTTCTTATTCTTCTATACTTATTATTCATTTTTTTCAAATATTCTAATTACATAATATATCACAATAAAATAATAAATAAACCTACTGATAATATGATTAATATTTCTATTTCCCAAAATTATTTGTATTATGCTACCAATGATACTATGGAGCACCTGGTAACCATCAGTAAAGCTTTAATAGATAAATTAAACAATTAATCCCAATAATAATGTGAGAAAAGAAACGTTTTCTTATAACATGACTCTATATCATGTAATTTAATTGTTTGTATTAGTTTTTATAAATATCATATTTGAAGTATATATAAATATAAAAATACATGAATAAAGTGAATGAAAGGCCTCATTACTTTAATTTTTGTTCAAAATCATCATGTTTGGATAAGATAACTATGAAAAATATATAATCAATGTTTCTAATGAGTTATATCATGAAGTAGGGTCTATCAAAGAGTACTAAAAATGATTAGAATATAACTCAATAATATAATTTTTCAAATAATGTAGTCACTTATAACATGAATGCTAAATAATCATTCAATTAACAATAATGTCATAAAAAACTAGATAACAATGTTTAATACATCCATTATACTAATATTTAAAAATATAAAAAATAAGAAATTAATTATCATTTTCTTCAAGCTAACTCCATTTTCTTCAACTTAACTCTTATATAAATTATCATATAGATCAATGATTCCAAAAAAAGTGATATTGGGTACAAATGAATTTAAAAATGACCCCTTAAACTTAATTTCAAACTCTATCATCTATATTTATTTAGTTTATTGTAGTGAAATTAAAAAAATTCATAATTAAAAAAATAGGTAATGATGTATGAAAGAGGAAATAAATACTTCCATTATAAAATTGGTTAATAAAAATTGTATTTCCTGTAAAACATTTAAAAATTATCCCATTTTAAAATTTTGGGTGATTCCATGAATGAAAAAAGTCAACAAGAAAGATGTTTTTGGAAAAAATCCAACAATTCTAAAAAAAAAATTGTTTTAGAAAATATATCTGATATGTAAATTATCAAATAGTTCCGTATATATAAACATTATAATCAAAATAAAATAGAATACATGGATGAAACAATGAGAAATTGTTAGGAATATCAAGAAAATTTTATAAATTTTTTTGGGAATTGGGTAAAAATCCAAATATTATACATGAACATTATTTGTATCCCTATGAGCCACCTACACATGATCATCATACTGATTTTTTCCATATGCAAAAATGAAAAAAATCATATAATGAGAAATAATGGTTGTATCCAAGGCCTCATTTAATTATGGAATGATTTTTATGTGTCCTAGAGATGTAGCTAGATTATTGAATGAATCTTCTAGTACCTCAGAAATGTGTAAAGATGTTTATAGATCTCCCAATAAGTAAAAATAATATGTTATAATGTCTCTCATTGAGATATAATATTTTAGTTGAGGTAATGAGGTCAATAAACATGATCATTGTTGTGCAGTCAACAATAACTGCCTTTCAAATCTTGT
The DNA here is from genome assembly GCA_963277665.1 of Viscum album. NCBI lineage: Eukaryota > Viridiplantae > Streptophyta > Magnoliopsida > Santalales > Viscaceae > Viscum > Viscum album. The sequence continues at coordinate 626,839,754 of OY728147.1, forward strand.
TTCATCACGGAAAAATGAATAATGTATGGTGATATTGGTTGTTTCTGAAGATATATGAATGTATTCTCATAGAAATAAAAGAACAATGGATTAATAAGATGAGGAAGGGGAAGTATTCTAATCTTATTATCTTGGGTAATTTAGAATGGGCATAAGGATATCTATCTTGGTTGGGAAAATAGATGAACAGAAAACTTAGGAAATAATAAATCACTATCTAAAAAATCACTAGTTTGTTCTATATCAAAAAATTATTAGTATGGACTATTGAACAAATCCATATATTAAAAGTGGGAAGGGTGGTCATGAGAAGTAATGTATTTTGTTTTCCAACATCAGGAATTGTGCATTGTGTGTCTCCATCTCTAAGGAAACCCTGAATAAAACTGTACGGGTAGTGTCCCTCTCTATATATTATGAATACTCATACACCCACTCATAAACATTACTCGTCTTATCAAATCCCCATTATTAAAATTATATTCAAGTCAATAGGATAATAAGGTATCTATGGGAAGAGTGGGAGGGATGAATCTATAAAACACATGTTCTTAGTGATGTGGTGAAGGAAATTTACTCCCTTCCATTTTCTATTATATTTCATGACCCAAACATTATAATATACTTTATATTAGCGGGAAATATTTCTGTTCGTCTCATGAATCAAGGTGGATAAAATTAATAACTCTAGAAATAACCCTACTCCCAAATAATCTTTATAGGATAACCACAAATTTGAATGGTCATGATGAAAAATTCACAAATGATATTCTATATGATGTGATCATTTTACCAAATTACAGTTTTTTACTCTTGGGTTTAATAGTTTCAGAAAACCATTCTGAACAAGTCATTTTCATATTGGTTTCATGGGATAATTAATTTCTTTTTGTAAAATATAATAAAAAATTCACTATAAACACTATTCCCTATTAATAACTTTTATATGTTCATGCTATAGTGGGCTAGGAAAAGCCATAAACTAGATGATAATAGAAGTATGTATAATTTTAAATGAAAATCTTGTGAATAATATTACAAATTATTCTCCTGAACTATGAATATAATATATAAGTTTATTTCATAAAGGGTCACTATGAATTTATAATCCATATTTAGCTTCTGTATTATAAAAATATAAACTATTTTTCTTGACTAAATGGATTTTATCTGAAACTGAGGAATCCAATAATGATTCATTGAGTCAAATCAATAATGGATGTTCTAAGTAAGTTGTTTTGGATAGCCATACCCAGAAATATGTGGGTTTGATGAATTTAGGGAAGAATATGGGTCATTGGAAGGCCTGACCATGTGTGTGGATTCTTTTTTATTCTAATTAATAATAGTATCAGCTTTTCTAATGGATGTGAACTTGGTGGGTGTATATTCTAATAGAGTTTGGGCGTGGTATTCCCCAAATGTTCCATTATAATTGATAGGATGGAAACATGAAGTGAATGATGGGATTTTAAGATATTTAAATGGCAAGGTGGAAAGTTATTAACGTATGGGGAGGTGAAATTGAATAGTATGGAACATGGTAATAGATAGAGAGACAAAATGGATAGAGTTTTAAAGGAAATAGTATGGTCTATGATAATAAATTTATTGTAAAAATTGTTTATCATCTTCTTGGATTCCTATCAAGTGGTGGGATGAAGAAAATATCCTCTCACATGATCACTGTCTTGATAGGGATTTGGTCGTGCAAAATGCGAATTAGGTTTTGGATGAAGAAATAAAAAACCACTAATTAATCCTATTGGGATGGACTTCATGAAATTCAAGACCAATGAATTTAAATTTCCTATAATTTTATGTTTGGATATATGAAATATTAGACCATAGTCCATAGACTACGCACCATGATGAGTTGAGTGGATTCTGAATAAGTACATCCTGACTTCTATTACTACCCAATGTAGAAATAGTGACTCATTTAATTTTATAGCTAAAATTTGTATACTCAGATTTATGGTTATTGTATTCTAGTTACTACATGATGGATACCCATTACTATAATTTCCCCTTATGTTCCCCAATTCTATTCAAACATTGGTGCGCAAAAAAATTTCTCATACGGGACATTAACGGGTTCATCTAGATTCTTCATTGCATATAATTTTTGAGGCCTACTAGGAACTAGTTCAAGAGTCATGGAATTATATTTCAGTATCAGTTCATAAATAATATATGACCTACTCTAATAGAGAATGAAAAATTAAAAATAGAACATAACATGGATTCCACCAACACAGTTGTTCTTTTTACATTATGAGATAGACATATCTTCAGAATATCTAAAACCTAATTTCCAAGATATATCATTTTAGGAATTTCTACATGTATAACACAATACATTGATCATTAATTACAAATGGGGCATCATTCCATAATTTTATCAATAAAATAATAGGGGGAATACAAATTATTACATTGAACTTTCCTAAAAAATGTAATTTTAACTTATCAAGGAACTGTTTCAAACAAGAGTTAAATATTAGGATATTGTCTCTAAGGTAAAATGATCTCTAGGTAATGCATTGTTCATGATTAATTTTAAAATTTCCTTTTCAGATTCTATAATTTTTATAAGAATATCACCTCAACTCTTGAGATCATCAAACATTAAAAGTATTTTTTATTCATCTAAATTTTAATCGTTTTTCACCATATTTAAATCCCAATGAAAATGTTGTTTATGTTCCATTGAAAGATAGAAGTGATTTTGTAATATTGTACTAAATTGATTCAGTCAAATTGGGGGTTTTTATGTTTTCTAGAAATCCCATAGTGTATCATTTAATTTCTTAGTCTAATCATTTTTCTTTTTATTAGAATGGTTATACAAAATATTTATTAATTCTTAGTTTGATATTCCAACATCAGTTAAATATTATTTTTCATGTAGTCTTTATATATACTGACTATTTAGGTATGTTCACTAATATCATATTAGTAATCAAGGAATTTCAAATTGATCAAAAAAGTTCATCATGAATTTCAGCAACACCATATCTATATTAATTTATGTATATTCATAACCCACTCATTTAAAATCATAATCCATATATCCCACAATTTCTGTTTTTATAAAAGTGTTTATAAATGGTCCCATTATATCAATAATTGAAATATCAAATACTTCATCTTAAAGAACTAGGTTTTCCAAAATAAAATTGAATTTTCTCATCTTCCCTTATCTTATGAAATGTTATTATTTAGTCATAAATTAATTTTAATACCAATAAATATTACACCAATAGAGTCCATCACTACTGTAAATTTGACTATTTGTGACGGGATCTTGTCGCCCTTAAAAAATAGCTCGTTGCTGAAAATAGTGTCACAACTAGTATTTTTTTCGACAGACACATCATAAAAAATATTACTTCTGACATGAAGTGGGCCCATCACAAATAGATGTCTGATTAAATACATTATAAATATATGATCCTTTAGAAAAGGGCCCATCGTAAAAAGTATTTGCGAGGGGATACTAGCCCTTCGCAAAATGATTATATGTTATAAATCTTTTTTGAAGGGACAGTCACATAAAATTTATTGCTAGGATAAAGAAACCCATTGCAAAAAATTTTCAAAAATATATATAATCTATTTGCGACGGGCCCCCCAACACAAAAGGCCCTGTCGCAAATACTTAATAAAATAACAAAAAATAATATTAATATTATTAAAATAAAAAATAAAAAATATTAAAATTCTCATTATTTTCAAATATTTAATAAAATAAAAAAATAATCAAATATTGAATATTGAAAAAATAATATTAATATTGTTAAAATAAATAAAAAACAAAAATTATTAAATTTCTCAATATTAGAATTTTTTTTAAAAAATTATATAATATTATTATTATTATTAGAAATATAAAAATATATTAAAAAATTATAATACTAATAATAAATAAGAAAATATAAAATTGTTATAAATACTAAAAGAAATAATACAATATTTTCACAAATATAAAAGAAAAAAATTGTAAATAGTTCATATTACAACAAATGTTCAATTCAAAATTTTTTAACAGGACTAAAAAATCATTGGGGAGATCATTTTTGGAGGAGTTGGAGGAGCTGGAGGGGACGGTGGAAGAAACTCCACCCTAAACTACAAGTTAGACGATGCATGTACTTCATCTGATCGTGTTGTTGCTGCGACCATCGACATATGTCCTCCTCATGCTATTGGGGTTGCTGCTATTGACGCATCTCTTCATGCTACTTCTACAAACTCTCTATAAGCTCAGTTTGAGCTCAAAACTACTCCAGATACTATGAGAGATTATATGATGCCTCTTCACGATCTCCTCTTGAGTTGGATTCCGATAATGAAACAGTACCATAATATGTCCCAAGAGTCAAATGAGTGTTGATACCAACTACTCGACCCTTCTCAAAGGCATACTGGGTCTCATGCATCCATGCCGCCTCATCAAAATGGTGGGCTCTTGTTTGATCATCCATCTCAGCCTGAATATCAGCCCATGTTTGAGAGTTTGCGGCCTCAAATGACTCTTTTAGTTTCAATTTTAAATTAAAACAGGGAAAATATTATATGTAGATAATTTTTAATCCGAAAAAGAAATAATACTAACCACAATCTAATGTTGGTGATCACCTATAATATCTGAAGTGGCTGGATCACTATACATGCTATGATAAACGTCGTACTCAATAATATCAGGATGCTTGACTGCCTATATGAATATAAAATAAATTTTTTATATGTAAACATATATAAAGTATTTAAAAAATATACTTACTAGATGATCTCTATGCATATTGAATGTACGACTAACCACTCTATGTGTCATATCCTATCTCCCCCGATTCTTCCAGCCTAATGAAGATCTCCTCAGAAATCCACTACTCAACCAGTGTGAACAAAATCCATTCCACATGTGAGATGAAATTTTTTCTGGTCGGTGGGCTCTACATGACCCATCAAATACTGTTGCTCATTCTTTCTTGAATTATGTCCTTCTCAAATTGTTCAAAAACTGACTGAAATGCTCACGAATAGTTATCTCCCAAGCCTAGTGGATATCTCGATGCCTGAAATCATCGATGTTATACCATAAAACATACAAATAGTTTATAATATATAGTTATTAATGAATTTAATTTCTAAATAAATATTATTTATTTACGTTCCAGCCAATGATTGAACGTCCCAAGCCAAACATCAATGAGAATCTATTCCCATGTGATCCATGGATGAGAAAAATTATTACGCAAGATAGAAATCCCCTATCCAATAACTACATTTGAAAAACTATGAAAAAAGAAAAAATAATAAAATAATTAGTATATAAATAAATTAATGAAAGCTAACTAAAATACATAGGTTATCATACCTCCGCGTGCATGGATCGAATCCAAGATGTGGACGCCGCTCATGGATAGGGTCAGGAATCATAAGTCATGCAAGACCGGGCCCCCTCCACGTGCCCCCTAAACTACTAGTATCCTGAGGGCCAGATGATACCAAATCCACCTCATCCAAAGGTAGCTAAGCCTCCTCCATGTCACAATGTAGATCAGGGTCCATCTGAAACACAAAATGGTTGTTGTTAGTTGATAGTTGAAAATAAATATTTCATATAGATATATATTTGTTATGATAATAACCATCATTTAACTATGACAATGTTCACCTTCATCATAATAGTCATATCTGATGATGTCAATGTCTTCATATTCACTATCGGTGTCACCAATATTCATGAGTTTCGGTTTCATTATCCCTTTCCATTTCAAATTCATTTGTTACATCATTAACATCATCATCATCATTGAGCTTTAAATGTGGGCTGTCATCATCGATATTCATGTCCTTTTGTGAAAAGGATGGATTTTTGTTAGTCTCTTAAAAAAATTCAATTACATGTACTTCATCGGAACCACATTAAGTTTGAATAAATACATTTTTCTGTGATTTCACTTTTATTATACTCTAAAAATCACTTAGGTCTCTTGGTGTAGCACAGTACTTCGCGTTATATATTTGATGTGACTGTTGAGCCAGTAAAATTTTTTCATTTACTGTATGAAGACTTTTATATTTAATATTGGAGTTTCCATAAATTGGATGAACATACAAGCCTCTCTCAGTACAAATGATTTGCTTGTTGAACTATGTTATCTAGGGTAAAATGACATAACAAATGAATTCATTTCTTCACAAATGAGCAGAACATATATTGGAGCACTGTGATGATCATCATCTAAAATCCATCGTTCATGAACTCCACCGAAGCCATGTACTGGAAGATTAAAAATAGATAATTGAATGTCCATTTCATCATCAGCATTCCACTCATTCCATGGCATGTGGTTTTGTTTTTAAAGGACATTAAGATTCAAAATATTGAGATAATAAAAAAGATATTTCCACTAGAAAATAATTTTCAGCAATTGAGCCTTCAACTAATGCTTCGTTACATACTTTTTTCTTCAATTTCTGCATGCATCTATAGAATGGTTCAATCCCTCAAAACTGTACCAAACCTCCATAGTTAGCTTCATGTGAAAAATGTAATATCAGATGTTCCATTGAGTCAAAGAAAGCTAGAGGAATGATATTATTTAATTTACATATAATGAAAACAACATCTTCTTCTAGTTTAATTAGTGGATCATAGTTTGTTATCAACGCACAAATGTTTTGAAAATAAATGATATGTATGTTATCGAATCTCAAATCAATGAATTTAAAAAACCTCTAAATCCAATCGATATAAGTCTTTATATTATTACATGACTATCACGACTTTTTAATCTTGTAATATAACAATTCTTAACACATCTTCCAAAAGTGGAATCCTAGTCATCTAGAATTCTCAAATCTGCAATACACTGACAAAATAATAAGTGACTCTCTTTGGATAGTGTATAAGATGGTTTTGGCTTCATTAACCTCTATGATCTGAAATTTTTAAAAAGTTCATGTTCTGGTCGTCTAAAAATTTGGGCACGATCTAATCATGCCTTAAAATTATCTTTCATCATACCTCATGTATCCAAAACTGAATGAAATAAATTATCAAAACAGTTCTTCTCAATATGGATGACATCCAACATGTTGTGGACCAAAAAATTATAAAAGTATAAAAGATCCAAAAAAATGCTAAGTTTTATCTAATTATGCTATTTACCAAATCCATGAATTTTCTTCTGGTTTACTATTGGCCCAAATTTGATGAGAGTTAATGAAAATACCACTGACTTTAACTCTATACTTGAGATCATTTATAGAGGTTCATCCCTTTCGATTGTTTCTTTTCTAAAATGAGATTTGTTTCTCTGAAAAGGATGATCGATTGGAAGATATATATGATTACATTCCAAATAGAATGGTTTTTTTCAATGATGATCATAAATGATTTATTGACTTTCATACAGTAAGGACATGATTTCGGGCCATGTGTGCTCTAACCAGATAACATGCCATATGCCGAGGAGTCAGTAATCTTTCACATCAATGCAGATTTTAATTTGAAATTCTGTTTCACAAAAACCTCATATTTTCTAACACCATTACTTCATAGTGAATTTAACTCATCAATCAATGGATTCAAATAAACATCAATATTATATTTCAGATTTCCTGAAATTAATAATGTCAAAGAGATATAGGGCTCCATCATCAACATCCATGGAGGTAAATTGTATGGTGTTATAGTGAGAATAAAACATGAATATTAACTATCACAAGAACCAAACATACATAAACCATCAGTAGAAAGACCCAATCACACATTTTTGGATTCTAAAGCAAAAGGCATATATAGCTGGTCAAAATGATTCCATGAATCACCATCAGAATGATTATTCAAGAATTTATCAGTTGAAATCTAGGTTTTGTGACATGAAATCATTGATGTTGTGTTCTGAGACATAAATAAACGCTGCAACCTGAGTGTATGGGGGAAATATCACAACTGTTTCACAGTAATCGATCCAGACTTCCTCAGTTGAGCTTCTTCATACCTCGATTGTCCACATGTGGGACAACTATGCAATGGCTCATATTCACTAGAATATAAGATACAATTATTTTCACACACATGAATAATCCGATAACTAAGTCCCAGATCTCTTAATGTAATTTGCAGGAAACACATTTCCCTTAGGTAATAAATTTTTAACCCAAAAAATATATCATCATAAATATTGTTTAACATTTCATTATCTTATTGAATAACCATAAATTTTGCAGCCACTTCTAATTTTCTTATATTTCTACCAGGATATAATGAATTTTCACGAGACCTCAACAACTCATGAAATTTGTATGGTCCCAACTCACGAGTTAAATCAATAGCATCTTGAGTTTCAGTTAGTTGAATAGATGGACCAACGACATCATGTACTTAATATTGAAACCATGATGGATCCCAAATCATGTTATTCGTATCTTCTCTGAAACTGCGTCCACCATATTGATACCAAAAAACATAATCTAGTTAAAAACCAAACCTCAAGAGACGTCCCCCAACATTGTCAAATGTGTCAAACGCTCTCAGAGAATTTTTTTACAAGGACACATAATTGTGACTTCTGAATCAAATTATGGTCTTGATGATGCAAATGATAAGAAATCTTCAACACCCTAAAATTATAAAGGATTTAAACTAGTACTGTTGGATTTTTGCGCTGATTTATCCAAGCACGATCATCTAATAATGAGTGTTGTCAACTACCTTGTTCATTATTTTTCTAAAAAATATTAAATCATTACTATTTTTGAATAATTTGAAATTCAAAAAACATTATCCAAAAAAAGAAGATAAATAATTGCTACGATTTTTTAATAATTAAAATTAATTACTAATGACACAATTTCCAGTGGATAGACAGCTATACATTTTTCTGATGGCTCATTTACTTATATCTTTCTCACACCAAAATCACAATAAAGAATCTAATTGGAGGTATTCTTATTCATTCTCGTGCATACGAGAATTCATAAGCATACGTCCGAGCAGATTTGAATTTTTTATTTTAGTGGAAAAATAAGAAAGTAAATGAGCCACCAGAAAAAAGATCCCCCTTTTCATCGATGAATCTTCTTCTTTCAACCATCACTGCCTAAAAACATAATGAAAATTGAGGTCCTATGAATGCACATTCGATCTCGTGCATACGAGATTGGATATGCATACATATAATCATACTTTTACAAATGTGTTGAGTCGGTGATAGCTAAAAAGAGAAGAGTCATTGAGTAAAAGGAGTGTCGGCAATCCACTGAAAATGGTGCCAAGTTGATACAATTTATTAAAACAATTTACAAATGATTTCATTGTTAATTATATCTATTTGTCACTATTTATTACAATTTATTACAATTTATTTCTATTTATATCAATTTATTTCTGTTTATTTGTAACTATTGCTAACTCTTACTAATTGTTACTAATTGTTGCTAACTTTTTCTCATTTTTACTAGTTTTGCTAATTTTTCTATTTATGATAATTGTGCTAATTTTGCTAATTGTGCTAATTGTGCTAATTGTGCTAATTATTGCTAATTATGGCCAATTATGGCTACTTATTGTAATTAATTACTGTATATTTCTATTTATTACTAATTATTGCAAATTATTTCTAATTATTGCTAATTATTTCTCATTATTGCTAATTATTACTATTTATTGCTAATTATTCCTATTTATTTCTATTTATTGCAATTAATTGTAATTTATTGCAATTTATAATAATTTATTGCAATTTAATACTATTTATTGTTATTTGTTGCAATTAATTACTATTTATGGTAAATTATTAGTATTTGTTGTTATTTATTTCTATTTAGTGCTATTTATTGCTAATTATTTCCATTTATTAGTTTTTATTGTTATTTATTTCAAATTATTAGTATTTATTAATATTTTCTATGATTTATTTTGAATTATTACATAATTATTTCAAATTATTACTATTTATTACTAATTATTAGTATTTATAAGTATTTATTAGTATTTATTATTATATATTAGTATTTATTAGTATTTAATAGTATATATCAGTATTTATAGTTATTTATTATTATTTATTTCTATTTATTAAAATATATTTCTATTTATTACTATTTATTTCTATTTATTAGCATTTATTATAATGTATTACTATGTATTACTATTTAATACATTTTAAGAGTATTTATTCGTATTTATTAGTATTTGTTAGTATTTATTAGTATTTATTTCTTTTCATTTCTACTTATTTTTATTTATTTCTATTTATTAGTTATTATTCCTATTTATTACTATTAACCACTATTTATTAATATTTATAACTATATATTATTATATATTACTATTTATTACTATTTATTACTAATTATTTGTATTTATTAGTTTTTATAATTATATATTAGTATTTTATAGTATTTATTAGTAATTATTTCAAATTTTTACTAATTATTCCGAATTATTTCGTATTATAACAAAATATTAATATTTATTACTAATTAATTCTAACTATTACTACTTATTAAAAATTATTACTAATTAATACTAATTGTTACTAATTTGTACAAATTAATTTAATCATTATTGCTATTTATTACTATTTATTACTATTTAATACTATTTTTCAATATTGATTACTATTAATTACTGTTTATTACTAAAAATTACTAATTATTACATTTTATCACTAATTATTATTAATTATTACTAAGTATTACTAATTATTACTAATTATTAGTATTCATTAGTATTTATTAGTAATTTTAACTAATTATTACGAATTATTACAAATTATTACTATATATTACTAAATATTACCAATTATTACTAATTATTACTATTCATTACTAACTATTTATAATTATTACTAATTATTATTAATTATTATTATTTATTAAAATTTATTAATGTTTATTAGTATTTAGTAGTGTTTATTAGTATTTATTAGAATTTATTAGCAGTTATTAATATTTATTAGTATTTATTAGTATTTATTAGTAATTATTTCTATTTATTAGTATTTGTTTCTATTCATTATTATTGATTACTATTTATTACTAATTATTAGTATTTATTAGTATTTATTAGTATTTATAACTATTTATTAGTATTTGTTACTATTTATTAGTAATTATTAGTAATTATTATTATTTATTTGTATTTATTAATATTTATTAGTATTTATTAGTATTTAATACTATTTATCAGTATTTTTTTCATTTATAAGTATTTATTTCAATTAATTAGTATTTATTTCTATTTACAAGTATTTATTTTTTATTTGTTTATATTACTATTTAATACTATTTATTTTATTTATTACTATTTATTTGTATTTAAAAATATTTATTAGTAATTATTAAAAATTATTACTATTTATTACTAATTATCACTATTTATTAGTATTTATTAGTATTTATTAGTATTTATTACTATTAAATATTATTTTTATCACTAATTGTTAGTATTAATTACTAATTATTACTAATTATCACTGTTTATTATTATTTATTATTATTTATTAGTAATTATTACAAGTTATCAATAATTAATATTATTTGTTAATAATTGTTAATATTTATTTCTATTTGTTTATAATTATTACTAATTTGTGGTAATTGCTATTAATTACTGCAAAATACAGCTACTAGTTACTAATTAATGAAAATTATTTATATACATTACGAATTGTCTTAAATAATTATTAATTGTTACTAATAATTAATATTTAATACTAATAATTTAATTTTATTATTAAAAATAAATACTGATGAAAAAACAATTTAAAACTTACTTAATTGCAACTAATAAACAATAATTAAAATTAATATAAAGAAATAAAATGTATAATAAATTAAATAAAACATAAATTCCTTTAAACATGATCTCTTATAATTGTAGGCAGCTTCCCAACTTTTTTTTGTAAAAAAAGCTAACTCTAAAAAAATTTCACTCTAAAATTAGAGTTTACACGAGTAGAGGAAGAAGAAATTCGGGCAATGAGAAAAAAACCATGGGGGGGGGGGTTATTTATATTAGTGTAGTTGTGATGGAAGTTTTTACGACGAGAATACTGTCACAAAAAGTTCTATCTGCGATGGGCCCCGTCGCATATAGCTTCGACAACATTAGTTACCATCATTGGTTAAAAGGTTTTTTGCTATGAGGTCAATCGCAAAAGTGACCTGCCGAAACACTTTTTTTGACGAGACAACATCCAATCGCAAATATGTTTTTACCGCCACCGGTTATTTGCGACGGGACCCGTCATAAATACCCTTCAGGGGTTGAACTAGTTGGGACATGGGATCCCCTCTATCGCAACTTGGTCTCACCACCTCCCGAAATTTGCGACGGGCAGTGCCAACCTGTCGCAAATACTCTTTCACGAGGTTTGGTGCGCAAACCGCTCCAATCCACGCTTAACTTTTTGATACGGGGTGCCTATTCTGGACGCAAATATATTTTCACAAATAATGGGTTTTCCCGTAGTGCATATTGTAGTATCTTAGCCACATTTTAGTTAGGACCACGATTTCCTTCCATCAATAATGAATGGAAGAATTATAATATACAATTTATTTAATATTTAGGAACACACATTCAAATCCAACCGTCTCTACACTACATGGAAGGATTTTTATCACTCCAAATGTAGTGAGTTTGGTTTTCCATAATATTATATTTTTTCTGGTACAATAATTGAGTGTAATGGGACCCTATCGTCATGTAATACCATATATTTTCATCTCATGGTCGATCTTAAAAATCAATATAAAATAATGTATCATCTATGAATTTGTGAAAATATCAAGCTCCTCTTAATTTCCATGTATAGGAGCTGCATACTTGAAAGAGGGTTATCCACCCTGTCTTTAGATCCCATCTTATCATTTATAATGATATAATACTCATTTAGTATATGGATGAACCAAAAAAATAATTGATTGGAATCATTTTTTATCAATAAATATCATATGACTATATAGTCACTTTATACAATAACAATAGAAAAACAATGATATGACCTAAACATAAAAAAAGTGAAAACTACACCAAGGAACTCCTTCTTTTTAGTAGTATAGTTGATCTAGGAATTACCGTGGGTGTGAATAACATAATACGTGATTCCACTGATGTAATAGACCTATCATTCTAAAACAACACCAATAAAAAATACCTAAATCCACATAGAAATTAAATGTATACATCCAAATTTAATGATATTATTATTGGGGTTGCCACTAGATATTCTTTTATAGTAGCGAGGGACTCCTAATAGTGTTCATCAAATCATAATGGGACATAACTCACCCCCAATGTGTGAGAGTCTGAGTTATTTCTGAAAATATTCTTGATTAAGTGTTAGTAAAACCACTTATAACCAAGAAAGCTAGTAACCCCCTGAACATTTTATGACCCTAATATATCAATTATCAATTTTATTTTTATAGTTTCTTACTCAAAATCATGTTTTCCATTTTGATTCCCATGTATTATACCTCCTTATATGTTGAATTTCAACTTCTCCCAATTAGGCACAAACCAATTCTGTCCACACCATTGGATCACACAACACTAGTTACTCAGTTATAATTTAAATGAAACTCTGATAAATAAATAATTTTTCCATAAATATCCCTATGAATTCCTTTAATATATCATGAAATAAATGTTTCATTCACCATCGAGAGGTACCATGTATATTAAAAACACGAATATAAATCTAATGATTTGGAAAAAAAATTATATGGACATGTGAATGCAGTTTTTTTCTATCATGTCATGTTTACTCGTTTTTTATTGTAACTAGGATAATAAAAAATATAAATGAAGAATTAATGTGTGGATATCCTCTCAAACATTTTATCCATGAAAGGGAACTGGGAAGTGATCTTTGAGAGTAAATAAATTCAAAATTCTATAATCTACACATATATTTCATCCACCAACTATCATTATATAATCTGCTCATTCTCCTTTTTCATCACATCTGTCATGACACCATTATTTGGAACCATATTCATTGGAATAAACCTCTTAGAGGAAAAGAATGAAAATATAATTCTTTCATCTTAAATTTTCACCATCCATTTACTGAAAAATTATTTCAGGGGTGGTGTGAGTGATATCTAGATTTACTAATTTAATTTTGTCACATGTTCCAATAAAAAATAATATCTGAATACCGTAGGCTTAATTTCATTGATGACAATGATTCCCAAATCAATTACATATCTTTTTAAAGAAATGAAATTCTCATTACCCTATCTCAATTATACAATTATAAACTTACAATCACTAGTATGGTATCCATGTTACAAATAAATGAGTACAATGAATTACTCAGAATTTGATTAAAAGACAATTTTAGTGATATGAGGATCAATGTAACAGACTCTTGAAAAAAACCTTTCATAGTGCTTTTTACAATGAAATAAAATGATTTTAGTGTTTCCCTCATTTTAAGATGATTTATTCACTCATTTACCATCACATATATATTATCTATAATCATCACATCATCTATTTTCATATGCTCAAAAAGATGTATCATCTTATAATTAACCACCAGTAGGGAATATTTCATGACCATCCTATCAATTAGTTCACTGTTTCTTTTTTAAACCAGACCAATAATGATTTTCTCTTTATATAATCTAGAGATAGTACTTCATTGGTTGATTTCGATCAGAAACACCCATAGTTAGAGGAAGGGTTTCCACAAAATGATACTTTCATTTCACATGGAATCTCTATTTCTAGAATCATGACATAATCCATAGAGAAAAATTTTGTCACATTTAGTAGCATAACATCATGGTTTCACTGACGGTACAACAAAAATTGATCTAATATTTTTAGTTCCAATCTAGTTGATTTCAACTAATATAAATATAACCTTCTACATACACATAAAATAATCATATTGACCCTCACATTCAATTGACATAATTTACTTCTATTTGAACATGAATAGATTGATTAGTAATATGGAAACTATTTATATCTTATATATTTTGTGAGATTTTACTCTGAACAACCATTGTTTATTCATCACATAGGGATATAACCAAAAAATATTCCAACATCCTATTTTTTTTCCACAAACAATTCATGTACTCACATATGTGAAATAGCTTCCATATAGATAATATTAATGCAGATTTTTTTGAAAATGCCTAATAATATCTCATATTATGCCCCCAAATATCATTATATTATAAAATACTGAAATGGTATATGAAGCCTAAAATTTTTGGGAACATTATAAACATTTTCTTCCTTTTATAAATCTTCAACCTGAGGTGAAACTATTCCTTTATTTTTCTTATCTTCTCCTACCCTCAAAATTCACCCAATTTCAACATAAATTCTACATATAATCTTTTTTGTCTATTTATTTATATATTATTACTTCATCCAAAAACTTTTACACGATCTTTTTTTTCTCTCCTTTATCAGACGTACATATTATTCATCATTCTAGATCATAACCACAACATATTATCTAGACTTTTGCCTTCTATGGACCATGTTTTTTTATGATACATAGGACTACAACCAATAAATAGTTTTGAAATGATTGAGAAATTATACCACTTATTCCCAATGTTGATGAAGATAGTCCTTTCATTCTAAAAATATATTCTTGATTTATCATCCTCTTTTATAAAATTTGGTTGTATTTAAAATGAATATTATTATAATTATATTTTTGTTTTCATACATGTGGAAGCAGTTTTCAAGAATTGAATATCAATTATTACTATGTTTTTATTGGATACATCTGTACTATAGTGGTGGGGAGGTATGGAATGACCATTAGAGATGTTTTTTAAGAGGATTCACAAGAGTTACATCATTCCTATAATAATATTTTCCTCATTTATGATGGATGAACCTATGTTTTCAATGTTTTTTGTGGATTCACATTCCATGACAATTCCAATGAAATTTGAAATTGTTTATGGACTCTATTATGACTAACATACATTCAATTGACTTTTTTGTTATATAATGAACTATTATTCTCAAACATATATATTACAACATTTTAGATGAATATACATTACATTACAAAAACATATAAATTAAGACCATAATAGTTTAGTTCCTTTGGAAAAATCAAACACATTATTTTAATTTTTGGAAAGATATTAAAAATATTCTGTGATTATATTACCCTTTAGTAATCATACATGAAGAAATAATTTATAACCTTATGAAAGGAATTATAATAGAGGGTGACCTCAGAAGCTCAGTAAGTGTAATCATGGAAGATATGTAATAATTACAAGGGAACACAGGTATAATAACATGATCATACCATTTTAAGATCACTCCATGCATATCAATTATCATATACATGTGTCATGAAAATGAGATTGACATGTAATAATACAAGAATCATAATAAAATCAAAGATCATGAAGCATGAGAGTATAAAAATGGCACATAAGCATTATCCCAATTGGTGAGGACAACATAAGTGCATCCACGAGACTGAGGTTCGAAATAAGGAGAAGGCATAATTCCAGGAACTGTATCAGTACTATAGTAGCAACTGGAACAATACTGATCAGGTACTGTAGCAGTTCTATGTAGGTACTGTAGCAGGTAAAGTATCTAGTACATTTCGGTACTGTAGCAATAAGAATTATTCACCATAGGCCACTGATTTGGGCTTGGGGTCCTTAAGGCCTTCGGGACCCCCATTCCATTGAGTCAGTAAGGCTTTTGGGTCACCTTAAATGCCTTTGCACCACCTCAAGGCCTTCAGGCCACATCATCAGTGCAGTTTCCCCAGACAGACTCTACAAAAGAGGAGTAGTCGTAGAGGTGGATTCAGATCAGGTGCACTAACCATTGTAAAACCAGATGGATTTGGAAGAATGAGAGGGTATGTATATGCCATCTGGACCAGCCTGTGCTTGCACGAGAAGCCTATGTAGACAGCTATGTGATGGTGGATAAAATTCATCACGATGCAAATTCTTGGGAGAGGCAGTTCCTTGTAGTTATAGTTAGTTTTAATTCCCAAAGAGATTCAGGTCATGTAATCTCTTAATCCTACAATCCATGTAATCTTTAAACATATAAGAATTGTAAGGGTTCCCCCTCATACCGTGAAAAGGGGTTATCAAAAATCAATAAAACTGAAGGCCTTCGGGACATTTGGGTAGAGTGTAACAATATGTAATGGAAATTATAGAACACACATAAGAATTTAATATATTATTTAATTTATATTAATACCAAAATATTCTATGTCTATTGGGATTGGGTTAATCATTAGTGTACATACATAGGTCTTGGGATGACCTCTTCTGTACCATCTGGTTTCTCAATTCGAATAATCTCATATGTACCCTCTTTTTCCAGGTTTAGGATTACCTCTTGTGTACCCCATGTTAATATCATTAGATAGCGTCCCATGTATCTTTTTTAGGTCATATAAAATTTATCATTAACCAATGAAATATAGGGAGATATAGGAATAACCTATTATTTAATGAAAACCAGAAAAAATAATCCCAAATAATATAAATAATTCACAATATCAGAATAAGTGAAATGAAATGGCTTTCATAAGAATCCTTCATTCATAACCCAACCCATGAAAAATAAATGTGTTTCATAAATATCATATCATCATAAACATAAACCACCCATAGAGAGAATAAGAATGGTATAATTGAATCATATATCCATTAAAAAATATAAATCATCATATTATCTAATTTTTTATGGAAACTAATTTTGATGGTTAACATGAAGACAATTATGGAGGAAAATAACTTTTCTACTCCGAAAACATTTTCTTTTCTTAAAATGTAAGCCAATTTTAAAAGAAAAAATTTACATTAAAAATTATCCTAGAATATTTTTATATAATACTCAAAGACTTATAAAACATTGTATGTATAAAATTCCATTCTTGTTTTATAAGTTAAAAACTATTTATTTTGTACTTTTCCCAACATATTCAAACAATACCTAATTGGGAAAATGGGACAAATATTCCTTTCCAACTATGTAGTAAAAAGTAAAAAACTATTAAACATGAATTTAATCATCCACATGAGAGTATTAAAATAATATTTTGAAAACATTTTTATAAAACATTCAAATTCAATATAAATATTTCCCCATGGAGATGTAAAACCATACAATCAAAAATATTTGATGAGATTGTGAAATAAATACTCGTCACATAATATTCAAAAGAATAAATTTTCACTACAAATAATTAGAATAATATGGTTATAAAAATTCCATAATCATCTATATTATACTCATAGAATATATTCACGGTATGTATATACACCATGTAGAAATAAATAGGTTATGTATACGACATGTGTCCCATAGAAATTAAAGTGAGACATCAATACCTTACCTCATGTCTTGAGTTCTATAATATATGTTCAAACCACTGGTAAAATAAAAAGTATATGTTTTATAAATCTACAAAAAATTATATTTATATATATAAAACCATATATTATTTACTTATAACTTTATATTACTGTCTTAATAACAATTCCACATTAATGTAGTGTTTCAGGTAATTAACATTTTCATTTTCATTCATGTTTTGAATTGTTATGCAGGGTCCTATTACATAGATAGTGATTTCAAAATATTCATAATGATAAGGAGGATATAAAAATAATATATATTCTGTATTTATGTTTTAATAGTGATTCATTAATGTTATATTTTGAAAATAAAATAAATTTTTCATGGACATCGTAGGTCATATGTACTTAGTAATGATTTCTTTTACTTGTTATAATAAAAGAAATAAAATGATATAACATATTATAATTCCAGAATCATTTTTTTGTTACAAATATCATATATATTCATTAAAGTGATATTTCATTCCACCCATGTGTAATATTGGTGGAAGAAGAATCACATTGTATCATGGAGATAGTAAGCCATACATACGCATATGCGACATTATGATTTCACAAAATATTAGGTTCCAAGAAGTTATATATGATATTATCATTCTAGAAGCATAATAATGTCATAAATAATATAAATAATAATAAAAACCTATGATAATTCCATATTATAAAACATGGTGGTGGAATATGGTTTTTATCACCATGTGGATATTGTAATACCTATGCACGCATGAGTGATATTATCACTTCTTCTTCAATGGGAAAAATATGTATAATTGGGTGTTCATAATCAAAATAACATTTTATATTAATTTGTATGATGAAAGTAAAATTTTATAATTTATATAATAGATTTATAACATCTATATATGAGAATAAATATAGAGTGATATGTTAGAGCGAGCACCTCTCATTCGAAACAACTCCTTTTGATTTCCACTAAAGGACTACAGAGTTGGTATTTCGGTAAGAAAATAATGTTTATAATGTGGTTATGGATGAATAGAAGAGAGTTTTTTAGATATCGGTTGAGATATATGGATCAAAATGTTGAGATGTAGTTATGGGGGATTTATCCATTTGTAATGAAGGTGAGGGTTACTTTGTTAATTTATTAAAAGATAAAATTAGAATAAACTAATTATCAATCTAGATAACCCTATATGGCATGGAATTGTGATATATTGTGTGAAAAGGTGTAATACCCTGAACTAATAGAATTTAGACAATTTTTATCATAATTTTTATCATTTTATGTTTGATTATCCCTTTGTTAAACTATTTTAACATTAATTATGGAAACCAATTTTCAATATTAAAAGGTGGATATTTTTACTTATATGGTTCCAATTAAACAATGAATGGTAAATTTTTATATTTTTGGACATAATTTACTCTTTTTCTTTTATGTAGTATTTTAATGATTATGAACATGTATAATCAATTATTATCTTCATAATATGTGATTAGTGTCAATTTTGACACTATTCATTATATTAACATTAAGAAAATAAATCGATAAAGATAAATTCAAAAAAATTAATTTAATAAGACTATATTATATTATATTCATTGTGAAAATTTATGTATGACCATATGTAATTCAAATTATATTTCAGGTAATATTTTTATTACTACTTAATTGGGATTTTCATTAATTGAAAAATTACTTCATTATCAATGTGCAATTAATTATGATAATTATGTCATTAATAAAAATGAAAAATAAATTTACATGACTTAAAATACATTTAAAATTTGGAATAATATATAATTTAGAGCTTCTCTTCATTGTATCCCCATAGGAAAAATATTACACTTATTAAAAGTAATTCTATGACATTTTGTCGCTCTATTTGATTTTAATAATTTCAATTTATTTTCCAAGGATGAGTGTCGATTAAATTATTAAATTTTGATCCTTATGTTTTATGGGGGTATCTATATTCAAATAATAACATTTTAGAATTTGTTAGGGTAGTTTTATAATATTTATAATATTATTATTTCACTCAATTACCCTATTTACCCTTTAAAGTGGTAATAAAAATTACTATTGTAACTATTCATAATGCCTAAAAATAAAATGGACCTAATTTCTAATTTGGGAACATATGATTCCAAATATGGAATTATTTTTTCCAAATATAGTTAATATAATATTATGTAATTAGTTAATAATTAACTCCTCAAATGGGTTGAAACCATAGTTTTTTAATGTGGAAACATTTAAATTATTTAAAGGGTTTTGTATAAAAATCTAGGTGAAATTGATTATAGTGAATTAAATTGGATTATATGATAAAATATTATCTAATTATACATTAAAACCAATAAATAATATAATTTATCACAATAAATTATTTATTTGAAAAATATGTTTTCAATTAGAATACAATATTTTTCTTTATTGATAAAAACATGAAAAATAGCATAAAATTATGAAAAATTAAACCAAAGAATATTTTGATATCTTGATTTCAAATAATAAGTTTAGTTTTATAATAGAGTTTATAAATTTTTCAAAAACTAAATTTCAAATAAGTGCACCATAAAAAGGTGATAAAATTTCATTTTTATAAAAAGATATATTTTATTGGTAGAATTGAATATTATGTTATATCATTTATAAAAATGAATTAGATTAATGTTAAAATTTTTATTGAATTTATTATATATAGATATTTCAAAAATATAATGCAACATTATTCATTTGTTTTTTTATTAGTATAAAACAAAATTATTCTCATTTAAATAGTTTTTATAAAAATCATATCCATTTATTTTGGAAATGGGGTTCACATTAGTTTAAAATTAAAATATAAAATAATAATATATACATGAATAAATCACAATCTCATCATTTAGTTAATCATGTTCATACCGAATATTCTAAAGTATTTTTCAAAATTTTATTTTTTATAAGCACAATAATAAAAAGTTGTTTCATAGAAACTCAGTGTTGCATATTACACATGATAAGAAAGTGTTGTGTCTAGTAAAATATTAACACGACGAAGCATGAAATGAATGATATCAAGGAATTAAATAATTTAAAAATATATTCAGGAGAAATGATTGTGTGTTACAAGTTATCATCTTCTCATTCTTAGAATTCTATATAATAGTGTAGAAAATAACATATCAAGAACAACTACACCATAAATATTGGTTGTACTAGTAATGAATGTTTTGTCGGTAACTCCAATTCATTCAACTTGTTGGAAAGGTTTTCAACATGAATGGATAAATGGTTGGTCTCAAGCAATGCATTTATATTTCTCATTGGAAAAATTCTTTCACATTTACAAACATTGAAAGTATGAGGAATCTCATCTCTGGGGTTTAAACTATATTATAGAATCTTTATAATTTTACCTTAATCTGCCAATGAATTATAAATGGATCTAGATGTGTGTGGGAGGATATAATGGAATGATTCCATTTGAAGACATAAATCAAGAATGCGGAGTGGTAACATCCTCGTGAATTCATATAATATGACTAAATATGCATGATGGTTCCCCATCAATTTGTTGGATGTTATAGTAATTTATGTGAAGCTTCATGGAAAATTAAAGAGGTAACTATGTATCAAGGGACCTTTTGGATAGTTCAACTGATATGAAAATCGATCTTTTGGTCATTCTATTCGTAAAATCAATTCCTAAAAATAATTTGAGAATTTGAACACCCATGATCTAATTGCATCAAATGAAACCTCATTGTTCAAGAAGGTGTTGTGGATATCTATGTAGTTTGGTAGATGGTCATGTGTGTATTGAATTTATAGGTCTATTAATTACCCCATGGATTAGGTCATTCAGATAATATATGACCTAAGCATAATGTTTTTTAATATTTTGGGGGATGAATTATGATTAATCATCCACTATATGTTGGTGAAACACCATTGTCTGATATATTTTTCTCTGAAATCCTTGTTCATGCTCTATTATGCTATTCTAAATGGACTCAGCGTTATAACCATAAATTCTAACAAGGTAGTTCCTTTCTTACACTACTAACCATTCGCACACAGATATTTCCCACTATATCTATACATCATTCTCAAATTTCTTTAAATAATCCAAGATACTTGGTTGAGTATTTAGTGTTATACTATTACTCTAATGGTCTCACATTGATATAAATAGACCAACCATATATATTAAAACAATCAAAATTTGAAACCGAACAATGAAGAAGAATAAATGAATTAATATGAAAAATTAATCTTCAAGGACACTTTTTTCCTCTAGAAAAAAGAAATTAAAATCCTTATTGGTCTTAGAGAGTCATTATAACCACATATATTTTCATGTGTTTATAATTTTAGTGTTTCTTTATCCTTCAATACTATATGGGTGTATATTGTGGATGTATAAGGTTCTCCAAGAATGAAACATAAATTTGAGCCTTAAAAATTTGGGATTTCTGTTGTTTAATTGAAAAGGTAATAATAACATTGGGGAAAATAAATTTTATGTTATTTATAATTAAAAATATTCATTAATATTGGGATTTAAGATAAATTAAAAAAAATTATAAAATAGAACTACCTCCCTTGCTCATGGCCACATAAAAATGTATAAATTATCAATCACTCCTTAATATATTATCTATTTATAATAGAATGTATTTTAGCCAGACATGAATAATTTATATTAAATAAGTTATTTTAGAATGTGTATATAAAAAAATAATAATATATTGTAAAAAGTAAAGAAACATAATTCAATTCATGGGTATAATACCCCAAAAAGTACTATAATGATTAAAAACTCCCCAAAACCCCATGAATAAATTAAAGATGGTGTAAACATAAATTTAAATTCACTAATCACACAAAACGACACAAGGATTAATCAACCCAGATGTGGATGAAATCCCTCAAAAATTCCCCCATGAATGACATAACCAGAATCTCATCATACCATCCCACACTGTTCCTTTTTTCCTTTTAGACTACCACTATGTTCTCTATTTGCCACCGATGACCCAAAAAGTCCCTATAAACTCTTACATTCATCCAAATTATCTAATTCATGTTGTCATGATTTTCCAGATACCTCATGGGGTTGGCCTAAGCTTCTATTGGTGTAGGAAATTTGGGTTGGGGAGTTTTTTTCTATCATATAAAATTTTCATTTGTCCCATGACACCAGGTTCATAGTGAGAAACATGGATATATATGATTCGACACCAATTTATATACTCTTTCACTTTTTGTATCATGATCTCCATTTCCATGACTCTATAAATTTCAAAACCATTATTCTATATTCACTATAGACATTTTTTGAACTCACCTATAATAAAATTAATCATATGAAACTGTAGTAACTTCTCAGAATTCTCCATTCTTCCACAGATTTAGAAAACATTAAAAATTAAGTAGTATTTCAGTTAATTATGTAATATTATGAAAATATAATTAATAATAATACCAAATATATATATATATATATTTAATAATAATCATCAACCCAAGAATAATAATGATCATCGAGAATATTTATTATTTTCCACACAAGGGTAAACTCAACTATCAAAAGGGAGAAAAAACCATCAAATCATGTGGCCAACCCACTCTCACATATTTAAGGGAGAAATATCATAATTACACAAGTGATAATATATATCATTGAAAACAAATATTCCTGAGGGTGTAGAAAAATCTAATTACCATTTTATATTTAAATAATAATCATATAAATTAGTGGTCTTGTAAATGGTCTACCTATAGTACCTACATTATTTCATTACTAAATATTATAAAAGACCTCATATTTTTGTTCAAGGTAGGTAGGAAATCTAAAATCTATATAATGAACACACCAAAATGAGCATAGAGTAGAGTGAGTGTTTTACCCACCCTCGTCCCCTAATCTTGACCACATGAACCCCCTCATCATAGTGGTGCATATGAATAGGATAATTATAATAAAAATCATTTTCGATATTAAATTCACATAAAAATAATAATATGCACATATAATAATTGGTTAATCGTAACCAATTTTATGTTTGTGAATCTCAATCATATGAGGATTCAGAATTACTAAAAAACACCATGAGGATGCTTATTTCTAAATTCATGTGTGGATACCATGATCCGGTGATAAAATTAATCTAAGGGGTTCACTATCTCCAAATATACTATGAATCTCCCCCACCAGGATTTTATATTCCTAAAAACCGTAATGTATCTCACCAATAACTTTTGATAATATATAGGCCAACACCATCACGTTCTATATCGAATAACACTCAAAGAATAGTGTGTATATCTCAAAATATTATTTTAAGTAACGATGACACGATGAGTCCCACAATATGGAGGGTACAAAATGTGTACCATGGCATACATAAAATCAATGAAAAATATTTTACTCTCATAATGGACCATCATTTTTAGTATTTCCCATTTACCAATATACATGACATCCCTCATGGTATACATTGTTTGTAATCCTCTAGTCAAACATGACATGTATTATTTGTGGCATGAGTATTGTAATATAAAACTACATAGAATAAACTATTTTACACATGTTATGTGGGGTAAGAGTTATTATTGTTTAATGTAATAATAAAATACATGTACTACACAAATTCATAAAAATGAAATAGAGTGTTTAAATGAGTATATGGCTACACCCTAGGTATTGTAGCCCATAGACCTTAACAGTGTGTGGTTAGGACCAAAAAACCAAGAGGTAATCATAATATACATTTTAAAAATTAATTAAATAAGTGTTCATGGTTCTTAGAACTACATATTTTGTTATTGGTATTTATAGACACATGAGATGTTTGAATCCTATAAATCACCAATTTCACTATAAATTGGTCTTTAATGGCCATCTGTCATTCAACATAGACCCAAGTTTCATAATAAAAAAAATTGAAAAATAAAATAGGATGAGGTGTAAATAAATATAATCATCCATAACACACTATGATTCACTGAAGTTGCGAGGTTTTAACGCCATCAATACTTTCTCAATTTCTACTATTTCTGGAGTTGGCTCTACTCGAACACCTTTGACATAGAACTTAATCCATCCCATTCCACTCATGAACAACTAGTATCAAGAAAGGGATGTATTCTCACAATGGTTTTTAAGGGGAGAAAATAGTGGGGAGTGGGAAAATAATATAAACTAATTAGTTGATCATGACCCATCCTAGGTCTGTTGATCATGTTTAATTTTATCTCTTAAAAAGGTAAAATACCGAATTACAGACTGAACCATGATGTTGGATTTCCTATCATTATATCTTCAATATAGACATTGACATTCAAAAACTAATGAATAAATAATATATATTTAATATCAATTATACATCCTGAAATCCAATTCATCTCGCATTGTCAAATAAAATTTGGAAAATGGAAAATGCCACATCCTCAAAAAAATGAAACAATAAAATGATTTATGTTGTTGTTTTCTTTCGTAAATTTCAATTTTACCCTTATTAATGGTTTAATACTCAATAATTCAAAAATAATTCATGACTGAAACACTTGAAAACTGGGGTATCTATATCTTCACCACCTTCAATAATTATCCACCTAGTAAAGAAAACATACCATGTGGATACTGTGACAATCCCATAAACCATAAAAGTAATTTATGATAAAATAAATTTACATGGTAACCTATAGATTACTATAATCAATAGATAGAAAAGGACCAACAATGTAACCCCACTAAAGGATGGATCCCTTCTTTATCACACAGACCAGGGATACTATATCTAAAATTATCATCCCATTACATATTCAAAAAATATCAACATAATGCTAGGAAATATCTAGATAGAATATTGGATCACCTAATATATGCCACAACAATAATTTCCACCTAAATCCAATTCCTCCAACTGCAGGAAAACTATTAATGACTGTATAGAGAAATAAAATGAATTTTTGTTGTAAAAAACATATGGTTTATATTCCCAAGAATATTCCATGGTGGAATCCTTATATCTACCATAAAAAGGGACTCCTTGATCAAATATAAAATGATTTTAAAATATTACACCATCTAGATAAAATACTTGAGAATAAATTCAAAGCTCAAATAATCAGGGAATATTTTTAATTAAATAGGACCATTATAACCTTTTCATTATATTTATGTCTAGGAATTAGAATAACCATGTCAAAAAATATATATAGAAAATTACATTTTACACGATTTAATTGATTAATTATTATAAAATAATCATTCAATTATTATTAATGTAATTTTATTTAAAAAACATTTTTATTATAGAATGGTTTTATTTATTTTTGTATGAAAATATAATAAATAATTTATTAAAAGTTTAGAAATTATATTAGAAAAAATGAATTTCATTATTCTGATTATCAATAAAAAATTATCTCACTGTGAATGTTCAAGAATATATTTTAAAATTTATATTTTTATAATGTGTAGTGAAAAATTATGAATTTTTTTTAAAAATATCTTTTCATATAAAAAATTTAAATGATAATATGTTATTTTAAAAATAATTGAAAGAAAAATTAGTTACTTTAAATTAATAATAATCCAATTAAGATCACTTTAATTATTTTTAGTATATATTTTGGAATTAAAATATTTAATACATTAGAAGACATTTTTATGGAAAACTGTATTTGAACTCATTTTACATGTTCATTTTGAAATTAAATTCTTCCAATTATTTTAATTGAATTTGATAAAATGTTTCATGATTTGGAATTAGAATAATTTATTATTTTTAATTACTAGAACATTGTTCTATTTTCATAATTAAAAACAAATATAGTAAAACTATTATTCTATGTTTAGGATCAAAATATGTTGAGCAGCGAGATAAAAAAAGTGATATGGGATAAAATGAACATAATATTTTTCAAAATCATAAATTTTCATATATTTAGATAATTTTAGCCCTATTATTGGTGTTTAATTATTTCTACGACACCTGTTCATGAATATGACTTCATAATATATATATCATTCAAAAATACTATGTGTGTCCTCTCCCTCACCAATAAAAGAAGACCACCTCTCAGATTATATCAAAACATCATGATGTATTTATATAAAACAATTCATAACCAAATCCCATCGTAAAATCCCACCGCACATTATTTATTTATTAATTTGTGCATAATTCCATCCTTGTGGGTATTAAGGTGTAATGGAATGTACATTGTTTGAAGAAGAGTTATAAATTTTAACATAATATTTTAGTTTTCTCCTCTTCCAATTCCTTAAAAAATCATCAGTTTATTATTATACTAAAAATTATGACAAATATTTAATAATATTATATTATGTTTATGGAAATTACTAATCCATATACTTTTTAACTAATGAGAATTGAAAGCATAATTATTGTCTTTGGAGAACTATCACCTAACGAACCGGTGTAATTTGTTCACATCGCCTCATCTTTTTAATAGTAAAAAATTATGGATATAAATAACATAATATGATATATATGAAATAAACCAATGTTTGTTTTGATAACTCTTTTCATAATTTATTCATTTAAATCCAAATTAAAAATAATTACATCACAGGTGGGTACGTGTAGACTAACACCACAAGAGAAAAATATATTTTATTTTCAATAACTGAAGCACATGGCTTGTAATATAAGTGATTTTAAATAAAGAATATGATATTTATGATATAATAATAATTAATTTAATTTAAATTACAACATATATTTTTTCACACATGATCAATGGAAATTGAAAATGTTACTTATGTGTTTGTACAGACTACCACCTATATGATAAAAGTTATTTAATTTTTTATTCCCAATAATTATAGAAGGGTATAAATTTTACATCATGAATAAAAAATTTTATTGTTTACTAAATAAATAAATAAATATATATATATATATAATATCATTTAATCTTTTGACTATTGTAATCCTAAAAAAGTTTTTTTGGTCATTGGAACTGAATGTCCGGAAAAAAACCTTCTCCGAAATTAATTGATTAGGAAAATAATTTCTAAATGGAGTTATGTGAACTAAAATATATATGAAACTCAATTATGATTATTAATCATGTAATTAACTAATATAATATTATTATTATTGAATATAAAAACTATATGTGTCAAATCGGGGTTCACGGTAAAGTGTTTATTCACAAAAATGTCCTCACATTTGGATATATAAATTCTTAAATGATTATATTTTTCCCTGTTTAAATTTCAAATGAAAAAAATTAAATTAATGATATATTTCAAGTTTTCGTATATATACATTTGAAACACATAATCTCTTAATTTAGTAATTATAAATTCAATGTTATTAGCTTTGAAATTGTTATTCATAAAAAGATTTCCTTCTTTATGACGTATGTTTATGTTGTGCATATATCTTCATTTAGTGAATTTATATACATCCCCATGCCATTTTATATCATGGATCTACTAATATTCATGGTATTTAATGTTTCATTTTATTTCATCTCGTTCATGGGTATATGATTCAAAGGTAAACAAAACGATAATGGTTTTTTATGATACTGTCTCATTTTATTTTGAGATTTTCATTGTGAAATGTTTCTTTGGGAGGGATATTATAAATAATTTTTCAAGAAAAATATATATATTATCCTTTTTTGGAGATTAATTAGGTTTACATGTTTAAATTCCATTACATACCTTATTTATTAATGAAACAGTCAGATTATTTTTCTTTATGGTGTATTGATAATGTATCTTCTTTTTTTGTTAGGATTGTTTCCCTACATATCCATGTTTTCTAAAAATATTTCATGTATGACCCTATTTATACATTAATATGTTATAAAGTTTTTTTAGTTATATTTGGTGTAATGTAAAATGGTTTTATAATGGAAAATTTTATCATTGATTTTGTGACACATTTTGACTTTCATAACTAATGTGGGAAATGAATGATTTATTTTAACATATATGGATTTAACTAATTTTATTCTTGATTATGTTTTTTTATTTTAAGAAAATATTCAAATCATACGTGGTTATTTTAAATGAATTTTTTTCCTAATATTATGGGAAAAAATCACGGAAAAATGAATTTGAAATAGAAATGGTATTTTCCTTAATGCTGATTTTAATTTAATTTTATTTGTGTTTATATTCATCACCATTAACAACAATTGATATTACATAACATAATCTAGTAATATGTTGTAATGATTTAATGCTTATTAAATTCAATAATTGATTATGATTCATTAAAATTAATTATCATGGAACCTATTTTTTCTATTGGTTCCTCAAGCTACAAAAGAACAATATTTATAATTATATTAAAAAATGAAAGATTCTAATTATTTTTCTAAATTTTTTCAACTTGTAAATTTGTATGGTAGATTGATGTTTGGTTTCATTATAAACCAATTATATGTGTTTCATTCATAAATAATGGGAGGATGGGTCTATTACAGGCTTCTAATGTATTGGAAAAGTGATGGAGCTAACAACTATAAGTTATTCCTAAGTGATTGAGACGATGTTATCTTTTGATAGAAGTTCCAATAAGGTTAAATAGTTAATTTTATTATGTAACAATTAATTTAATGTCATAGTTATCATATTTTGGTTATTTATTGATGGATTTTTGATGTTATGGGTTAAAAACATGTAATTATCATTATTTCAACATGTTCTATTATTTTTTCTAATTAAGGATTATTATTGCAATGCTCATGATTATTGACACGTACGTCTCTCATCATGTGTTAAAAAAATTTTAAATGTCAAAATATTTATAATATATTATTTAAATGTTAAAAATTATCTAATTTAATTTTTATTCACTCCAAATATTCTCTCATACCCTTATCCACATATAGTTATCATTATGGTTGTTCATTTTCTATTACATATGTTTACCCATATAGTGAAATTTTTATCATCTCTTTAATATTTATTTTTCATATGTTATCCTGAATTATACTAGATAAGATATATATAGAATGGATCTATGTTTTAGATAAAAAATAAGAAATTTTGAATCAGAAAATATGGGATTATTGGGGATAATTTTTCAATTAATGACATTGATAATGTTATGAAAGTGTTTTTCCTAATGATAGAAAACAATATGCCTAAAATTAACTTGAATATATATTTGATACAATATTTCCATGTTTTGGTGTATGTGATATATGGTTGAAATTTGGTCAAAGTTATTAGTAACAAATCCATAAAAGTAAATATTCAGTTTTATGCACCCAACTTTGTGAGTGTTGGTTCGCAGCAGTAATTATTGGGTTTTTAGTAGGGTGTAGAAAAAATTTGTGATTAATTTTTTTATAGGAGTTTATCATGGGGCTTATAGATTCAATCATTCTATTAAAATATTAAGTATTACCATAATATTAAAATAATAAAAACCTTTTTTATATTTTTAGTGATTATATTTAATGGTGATTAATGATATTTTTGATGGAATTTTATTAGGATAAGGTATATTTGACATCTATTTTAATGAGGAGTATTATTTTAGATTACTATTATTACAATTTTCGAAATATAATATGAATGGTATGTGAAAACCACTAAGGCATAAATATGTGTTAATGTGGATTATATTGAGGTTAATTTTGAAATGAGGTTTTTGATTTAGATACTAGTATTTGTTCATCATTATGTGTTATTATTGAATTTTGTAGATTAATTCATAATTTTTTTATATGATCATTTAATCATTTTGGTTATTATTACTTTTGTTCAAATTTTTTTACAGGTATAACAATAGGTTAAATAATGTTTCATCCTTTTTAGAGATATTAATTTAAGAAATGTTTATTTTAGTTGTTCAAGAATGAGAAATTTATCCTTAATATTCATTTAATGGAATAAGATATGCGATAATAGTGGAAATTTATCAAATCATAGCCAAATGATAAAATCATTACTATGAATGTAATAAAATAGATTAAGTATATTTTTATATTTTCATAGTAAGGATGGTAAATAAATTCCTCAAATCCTAGTAAAGGGTCTTGAAATGAAAATACTATCCTATTATATTTATTTTTGTCTAGTGTATGGTCCTTTTCATACGTGACTAGATAATGTATTTAAAGTTATTATCATTCTCAATATCATATAATGTTTTCTAATCAATGTTTTCATCTAATATCTATCATTATTTATACATTAAAAATTTACTCAACTTATATATTTTCACATAATGACATTATTATCCTTTTGGGAAACCTGGTTTTGTGTTATTTTATATTAACTTTTATATTTCAATTTCCCTTTATCAGTATGATGTTTTACTAAACCATTTTAAGATATGGGTTTTAAATATTTCATTTTTCACATATTATACCTATGAAGATCAATATATTTATAAAATTTCCAGGGAAAATTTTATTAAGTTTGGGAGATAATATAATTCTAAAAAACATTTGAAAATTAATACTATATTCAATAGTTTAAAATAAATTCAATAATGAGATTAAATAATCACATATTACAATTATCTAAATATTACCATTATAAATTATATATTAAATTACATGTTATGAATAAGAATAATCACATAATGAAATATATTTAATAAATTAAAACTGGATAAAAATTTATTTACTAGTTACTTTGAAATAGGTATATAATTATGAGATACATGATATTATGCTTCAAAAAACATTTACACAACATTATTATTTTATTTTTGTGAGAAATTTTTATAAATAATTTATTAATATTTTAGAAAATAATATTTCCAAAATTAAATTCATTTCATAGTTATCTTAGAGAAATTATTTTTATAATTTTATATAATGTTTCAATTTTCCAATGAATAGTGATAAATAATGATTTGTATTGAAAACAGTCTTTTCATTTCATGAATTTAATAGAGATCCATTTTTATAAAATAGTTTAAATGTAAAATTTGTTCATTTATGTAATCAATACTAATTTGAGAATAATTATAATCAAATTTGTTGATGGCCTATTATAAAAATCATTTATACTTAATAAGAATGTTTTTCTGGAAACACGATTTTCATCGCATATTACATGATTATTTTTACCATAAATTATTCAAAATATGTGAATTAAACTAAATAATATTTGAAAAATATTTTTTTCAGAATAATTATTAGTATATAATATTTTAATCTTAATTTTTTCTCATAATGATATACAAAAACAGTAAAAATCATTTTCCATGATTAAGATTAAAATAGGTATACCGGTCGGTCAAAATAAATTTATAAGTGTTAAAATGAATAAATACATATCTAAATAATTTTTTATTATCGTAATTTGACACTTATAAACATATTCTAAATATTTAAATTGTAATGGGATAAAAATCATTAAAAATGACTTAATAATATATTAATATATTAAATAATACCAAGTGTGTCTTGCCCCTAAAAAATCAAATGACACCACCCATCCTGCACTATAAATAAATTAGGGGACAATTATAATATCAAATACTAACACAAATACATTCATAACATCCCTAACAATGTTGGTGAGGTCTTTTTTTGTGATGAATACCAAACATATAGGGCATAATGTGTAATGAAAGGTGTTTATCTAAAGATGAGGCATAACATTTAACTAAATTTTTTGGTTTTATTTCCCGATAAACATCATTAAAAGAAATCCCAACCAATTTTAAATAACAATTATATTATATTATATTATATTATTTTTATGGATTGACTTGAATCCATCCCCTTCTTTATCTATTGGGAGAAAAACAATCACTCATGTGTATAATGGATTATCTCTTCATGAACCGATGTAATTATTTTTATATCACACCATGTGATATATGATAAATATAATGTATATTTATGTTATAAAATTATAAAATTATCGAATTTAAAATTTAATATTATAATTAGAAATGTTAATTATTTAATAACAATCCACTTGAAAAATAAAAAAAATTCATGTGTCTAAGCGTGGAATGACAAATCGTGAGATAAAGCATTTTATTTTCCCTCACTACCTCACATAGATTGTAATATAGAAATATTTATATAAGGAATATAAAATTAATGATATAATAATAATTATATAATATTAAAATAAAACATAATTATTTTCTGACATTCTCATTGAAAACTGAAAACAATACTCATGCGTATGTGTGAATGACCACCTCCATGATACACTGAATTTAATTTATCATTTATACCATTAATAAATGGATAAATAATTTAATCAATGTATAAAAATAAATATTTTGTATTAAATATTATTATAGGTAATAGGAACGATGAATATTTTTATCATATTCAACCTAGAATAATAGATTTATACTTATGATCTGAATGTCTTCAAAACCCTTATCATGTAATGATTGATTATGTAAATAATTATAAATTGAATATAGGTGAAATAAAATGAATAAAAAATTTGATAAATTTTATTAAACACAGAAAATAATTTTTTTTATTACGTATCACAATGAATATACTTGTCAAGTTGAGATGTGAGGTAAGGGGTTCTGTTTAATCAATTTAATTTAATTATATTAAATATCTTCTTAAATGATGATATAAAGTCAATATTATGTGTAAAATGAATTTTTTTGATTTATATTGCATTTTAAACACTATTTTAGATGGTTTTAAATCTTTACACATAATATCTCCCTCCATTATTTCTCAATTTGATAATATGAGTTTTGTAATGGTTATTCATCTCATATTTTACACCATGAAAACATATGGTTATATTTTATACATATCATTTTTTATTGAGGTGTATATAATTCACAATTATATTATATATCATTTATTTCCTCTTATTAATCTTATTTTATTTTTCATTTTTGGCCATTTAATTCATGCCCTTGTGATTCAATAGTTAAAAAAGAGTAAGGACTTTTATGATACAATATCATCTTATTTAAAGATTATCGATGATCATAGTTCCTTCAGGATAGATTATATTCTATAATATTCATTAACTACATTTATTTGTTTATCTGAGGGGATTTAATGTGGTTTAAAAGATTAATTCCCACTTATTCACTTATTAATAAAACAAACCACAAGAATTTATTTATATGTGATACTGATATTATTTCATATTTTAGATCAAGAATATTTTTCTAAAATATAAATGTTTTATGAAATCTATTAATGAATTTTCTCATTTAAAAAATAAGGATTCATTAATATGATTCTGAAGTATCTTTTAGTTTATTTGAATTTATTTAAAAAATGAATTTTTATAACATGGTCCTAATTAAAAATTTTGAGATTATTTACCAATGTGTGAATGAAATATTAAATTTTCACATATATAGATTAAAAAAATTGTTCCTCCATAATTATTATTATATCACATAATATTCCTTTAGAATTTACCATTTTTATTTTTATAGAATATATTTTTCTATCATTATTGAATTATTCAGTTTTTAAAAGTGATTTAAAAAGTGTGTATAATATTTATTCATTAATATTTTTAAGGATATATTTATGGAATTTATAATCATCAATGATATAAACCTATAAATTACATATGCAGCACTAGTGATATATTATTACAAAACCATTCTTAATATTTAAATGGAAGGACTAGGTCTTTTTTTAAAGAGATTCCCAAGGAAGATGTTTTATTTCCACAAGTAAACCTTGTTATTAACGAACAATGGTTACTATTATATTGAAACAATCATGCATATAATACTTTTTCTCAATATAGGTTACTTTTATATGGATATGTATGATTGAACCGTTGTTATATTATAATCCAATTATGTATTGATTAATTATAAATGATGTTCTGTTGGTTTTATCATAGACTACTAATAAATGGGGTAATGAAAATGTGCCAAAATATGTATGTTAATTCAATGAGAGTGAGCCAGTGTGATATTTTTATCAGTACACCTATGATGTAATAGAGTTATCTTTTTCATGTTACACCTATAAGAATTTTGGAATTATTCTTTTTATTTTACATATTTATGAATGTTTCATGTTCCATGTTACAAATGTGTTTTAATTATGATTTCATTTTCTTATACTATTTATTATTATGTATGATTATTATTGGATGTCTCATGATTGTTGAATCATAAATATACCATCTTTGGTTAACACTTTATACCATGTAATTATATTTTTAATCATGGGTTTGATGGATATGAAATATCTTATGTAATTATTTTGACTATTAAATATATTCTCAAGCCCATATCCACATCTTCTTCTCATTATTTTTATTCAATTTTTATGAACTATTTTTACACTTATTGAAAATTTTATAAAACCATTCCAATGTTAAATATCACCATGTTATTAAGAATTATGTTATTTATGATATGTATAGAAGGGTTATATGTGAGATATGATAATGTAATATTATGGGATAAGAAAATATTATTAGTTGTAATTATTAACCACTTAACGACCTAAATAATATTATGTATGTCTTTTTCCCAATTGTCTAAATATCTAAACCTAAGCGACCATTGTAATTTTTAGGGATCCAAAAATACCATTTAATGTTGTATGTATTAGATGATTGAAATTTATTCCCATTTATTGGTATGAAATTCATTAATGTAAATACTATGTTTTAGTCACTAGATTCTAAGAATGATGATTCGAGGATATCGCACATGATGATTATAAAATAAGTATAATATGATCAAACCAAAATATTTATCGCAAACCATGGAATGTGATCCACATATAAGCATATGATCTTATACTTCTTC
Source organism: Viscum album (assembly GCA_963277665.1). Classification (NCBI taxonomy): domain Eukaryota; kingdom Viridiplantae; phylum Streptophyta; class Magnoliopsida; order Santalales; family Viscaceae; genus Viscum; species Viscum album. Next base: position 626,875,901 of record OY728147.1, read on the forward strand.
AACTATATATTTATAATAACTAGAATATATTCATATAAAAGTGAATGAGGACAAAACCAATCTTGTCAAAACATATATTCCAAAAATAGCATCAATGGCATGCCCAAACCATTGACAATGTCATGTCTTTATCAAAAAAAGTAACCTGACCTATCTCCCCAAAACTGAAGGTCAATATTTACTAAAAAATAAATTAACTAGATCCATAATAAAATAAAGTGATATGATTTATCACACATATTGTGATACGACACGGTGTCTCCCACAAAATCTCTCGACACACCACATAGGTTAACATATAGAAGAGATGATGAATTATCAGTCATTCAGATAATCACAATTTCTAATCCCACATTTTATATCACAATTCAAGATTAGCTCAATGATATGAAAAAATAAAAGGACATGATGTATTACTATACACATAGATTTAACATCTTGAAAATAAAATAAAGTAGGACAATTCAACCCCAAAAACACTCTTGATTCATGCATCCATGCTCACAAACTAGGGAATGTACTATTCTAAAATTAATGGAGACTAACTATGATTCCATCCTAGTTATCCCAACATAATTAATGTTGAATAAGACCGATATAAAAGTTTAAAATACACTAAAAATTTTATTCCATCAAACTTCAAAAAGACTACAGATGGTCATAAGTCACTAATGATAATACCACGAGGGATTATATCTATATAGAAAGATTCATATCAAAAGAATCTTCCATGATATAGTCACAAAATATAAAAATCAGTTCTAGATGGAAAACTCCTCTAGGATTCTATTATCATAATGTTATTTTTTTAATGCTCCACTAGAATATCAATATCTTATTAAAATGATGCACTAATTATATACTAACACACACTGGTGTTAATCTACTATGAGAATAAAGTTAAGAAAATTATGGATTGAATCATGAGAAAATTTTGACATTGCTAGATCATTCCCTAAATAGATATCACCCAACCTAGGTAATTTTTTCTATCTCATAGATTCAATAGAAGACAAAATATAGGGAATGGTGATAATGTGGATCAATTTTTCATCTACATCATACCATGAAAAAAATCAACTCATAGACCATTAACTGTAACCCATACACATTTCTAGGGACAAGTTATATTCATAACTGGATCCATAAACTCATGAGGGGGATTGATCATACTGATCTCAATCTATAGATCATTGTAGGATAAATACATGGATATAATATTACATACATACATTGCACAATAGCATTCCTCCCACTAATTAAAAATCTAAAGAGGGTAAAAACAACCACATTGGTATTTAACGAATCTTCCATGGTTGTAACCAACCTCAATAATGGTGTAATCTATACCATAACTAATGAGAGATGTTTCAAAAAACAAGAAAAAAGTTATCCTACCGTATATATGAAAGAAATACACCTAAAAAGATAATTTATCCGCACTAGGTCTATTTTGGGATTACCGAATCCGTTGTTTTATGGGGGATATATGAATCATCAGGATCAAGGGAGTACCAATCACATACGTAAATATAAATTACCGGTGGAGGTATATTCTATTATATCCTCCCATTATAGTAGTGAATAATTGACACTAAGATACATACAGAAGACTCAAAACTCATTGAGAAATAGTTTGTCAGTAGAGGGAGTGTGTACACATCCAATAGTGGAATAATTCCCCCCAACTATGGGGGATAAAAAAATCACATGGTTTAGTAAATCACATTATACAATAAAAAATATGAATTATTAAAATGGTGGAATAACAATTTTATTGTATGGAAGAACCAACATCGTTGTAAAATGGTGCACCCACATCTCTTTGGAACCATTATATTATTGACCCCATACCAAAATACAGGAATCACATACCAGCATATGGTTGTACACACCTATTTTCACATGGGTGAGTTACAAACTACATAGTGTAATAAAGGGGACCCATACATGGTAATCAATACATCCTCGATAATGTAACCATTCCTAGGTATAGAGATCATGTTACCTATATCATGAGAGATTAAAACAATTTTATTAATACTTCATAAAGAACCTTAGGGACCCTCACCATGGTATGTATAACATTAATCTAGTTAAAAACCCTCTATGTACTTATCACTAATTTATTCTCATACATATGTAGCATTTGTATGGAAAATCGTAGAAAAATATCTAGGAATACAACAACTTGTATATCAGGAGAACAACAACCTAGATAAAAATCAATAAAAATTATGACATCTATTAAATAGAATTTTTATGTTTATATCTATTAGAAATCAAAATCAATTACTACATGGTTTCTTATAATGTGGAAAAATTATCCCATAGATGATAAATGAATACATTTTTCTAGTTTATGTGACTACTAAATCTATAAAGATATAATCCTAAAAAGATATTTTTTATTTAGTAGATGTAATAAATAGAGTTGATTTTTAAATTATGTATGGTAAAATAAATATATTAGTGGAAACATTGTAAAGCATAAAAACCATTGTGTAAATAATTTAAAAATCTATAATTTAAATTAATGGAAAAATATAAAATTGATTGTAATTTTTTTAAACATTGACCATTAATATTAATGTACATATCTATTTCAATGATAGATTATTTTAACATTATGTGAAATATAGGAAAAAATTCAAACTTAAAAGGAATCATAATTAATTGAGCCGTGAAAAGACATAAATTTTATCTTGGAGAATATATGTGAGGAATAAAAAAACCTATGAAAGTCAAAGGAAAATCCCATTTTCATATTTTTGAATTACCTTTGATAGAATGTCTCATTTAAAATATATTAAGAAAAATATATTTTCATCATAAAATCCATTTCCCAAGTAATGTTATAAAATATAATATATTAAAATACTAGGGGTTTATGACCCATTCATGAAAAAAAAATATCCCAATGAAACATTATAACTGAAAAAAGTGATTAGACTTATCGTTATACCATATGACAAACATACACAATTAATCATGAAACATTTGAAAAGGGTATATTTCATAAAAATTTATAAAAAAAACTACACCACACAATAAATTAAAAGTTCATTATGTATCAAACATATACAAAACATGTTTAAGGGTACACTAATTACTCAATGAACAAAAATTGATTCATCATTTACTCTTATGACTTCCGTAAAACATGAGTCAAAAGAAATTTATAGAAAAAACCTTATTTGGATAATTTAATTAAATAAATTAAAATGAAATAACGTATATAAATTTTATGAGCTAATAAATAAAAAAATGAATATTTTTGCATGACATGTAACATTTCATGATGATTCAGAATTTAGACCTTGAAAATACTTGTTGTTTGAGTAGCACTTTAATAAAATCCCCTTGAAATAGAATGATTGTAACTGAAGAACAAATACAAGGAATAAATTATTATCCGAGATATTATTTAAAAAATATTATATATAGAAACCACATAAATGAAACTGTATTCATAAAAATAGAATATAATTTAAATAAATTATTTAATTTTTACAAGTAGATCATTTTCTTCACAGTTCAGTCAATTTAAAAAATTTAAATGACAATAATCATTTATTGATTTTATATATAATAGGTTATATAGTTATTCATAGTATAAAAAATAATAATTATTTGAAATTATATTAATCCTTTAATACCAAGCTCTAGGTATGACAATGTTGAAATGATTGACGAAAATAAATCGTTTCATGGTGGTAATAGGGCATACATAAGCATGGTAGATGATTTCATTTTCTATTCAACAAAAGAAATGAGTAATATGTTTTAAAGTTTTGAAATATTAAAAATGGAATAAATATAGTAATTATTTATTAAATTTTCCCTTTGATCCAAGATTTTAAAATTTTTAGGGAAAACAAAACATGTTTCGTTATGGATGAAGGTGTCCCCACAACACCCAAATTACGATTTTATTCTTCATCATAGAAAAGGGGAAAACATGGTTAATGATTATTCCCATTGTAAAATAACATTTATGTTATATATAATAATTATTTCAAAAAATAGATATTTTAAAATTTGTATTGGATATGAAGATATAAAAATGAAATGGGTTAAGAGAAATAAATACTCACGTTAAGAACATTGAGATTTTTTAGAATCGTCCACAGAAATATGATGCATTGGTAATATATTATTACTATAAGATAAAGAAAGGGAATTTGTATTATATTTAATTGAAATATTTTATGATTCTAGGAGGAAATCCAATTTTTAGGATATCCATGATGGGGTGCTGAGAGACCCCTTTTATAATATAAGAGAATGAAATATCTGTATATATTTCAACCTCTTATCAAGGGATCCAATGTAAATAATGTGACATGGATTAAATTTTATTACATAATGTATTTTATAATAGATATGTTATAACACAAAATCATATAATTTATTATAAACATGTTTATATTATTCTTTATGCTAATTACAATTATAATCATTTCTTTTATAATTTTCACTGTTTACGACATATCTAGTTTTTACTATAGGTAAATTAATAATTATTATTAAAAATATTTTTGTATATATTAGATTGTATGGAAATAATTATTTTATTTTTTAAATAATATTTATTTGATTCAATTTATAACATTGATAAAATTATATTTTAAATGAAAATTTATAACATATTAAAAAAATTTAGGGAAAATATAATTTATAATTTGAAATATGAAAAATGTTTTTATAAATTTAAATATGTATCTATGATTATAAATTTACATATGAAATGAAAAATTTTCATATAAATAGGATTTATAATTTTTTAATTCATATATATATTGTAATAATTTTGAAAAAGTGATGTAATTTGTTAAAACATCATTTTACACTATTCAATTAAAAATACATATTTTAATAAAACCCGAAGAAAATATATTGAATAATATAATATTATTATTCCTCCAAATATGATTTTATTTTTTGAAATTAAACATTCAAATTTTTATATTTTAATATTTAGATAAAATCATGAAATATATTAGAAACATCCTTATATTGGAATATATATTTTTAATGTAAAATGTTATGTATTTTCATTTCTTATAAATTAATATTTATGTGACTAGTAATATATTTTTACTATTATGAATATATATTTTGAATTTGTAATCATAATAAACATTGTTTATTGACATTTAAAACTAATTTTAGTAAAATATACTATTAACCATAATATTATTTCCATAGTTTTTAATCTATATTTATTAAATTTAATTCATAAAAAAGTAACCATTAATATTAATCTATAAACATATTATAAAGAATTTAATATGAAAAATTCAGGGTAAATTAATGTCTTAGTTTTAACAATCATAAATAACAGTTATTTTTTTATTTAAATACATATACCTTTGGTTTTAGGTGGATGTTTTATAGGGAGAAAGATACCAAACACATTGACATTATTAAATATTACCTTATATTAGATTATCGTGATTTTATATTTATAACCTCCTGATATTTTTATGAAGTGTATTTTTTAATCAATTTTAATTCATTGATTTCTTATGTTACACGCAACACCGGCATAGCTTGCATTACACACAATGTTGAGTATCTACAAAACATCATTTTATTATTATTCATATAATATAATAAACTAGATGATAAATTAGTGGGAATGAATAGTATTCACTAACATATGGAACTATATAGTTTAGAAGATGAATTAATAGGTTAACAATTAATTTAGAAATTAAAATATATATTAAGTGATTATAGTGGAAAATGTTTTTATTATTATCACAAAGTCATTTTTTCCTAATACATTAAATGAATTATAGTTATTGAATACTATTATTTAAATAAATATTATATATATTCATTAAATAAATTTTTATATATATTATATTGATTTTATTTTCAATATAAAAAAATATGCATAAAATCCTATATTTTTTAGAAGGGTACTTTAACCAAATTTTAAGGGACAACCCATTTTAAATAAAAATAATGATACTTTTATTGTTTTTATTTAACATAATTAACTTCAACATTGATTGTCGGATATAAAAAGTTAATTTGTAGAATTTTTTATATTTTCATATATCATTATCAATTTTTTGAATATTGTAAAAATATAGCATTTCAATTGAAAAAACCATTTTTATCAAATTTATTTATAGTGTTAAATTATTATTTTTGAATAGTTATAAAGAATAATTTGATAATTATTTAATAATTTTATCCGGTAATGGTAATTTTTATAAATTTCACTTTGAAATTTGATATAAAAGCATAGCGATCTTTTGAGTGTTTTACCTTAAAATTTTGTTTTATCATTACGTCAATGGGGTTAATTTTAAATAAATTTCTACTAATTATATAATTTTTATTTGTAAAATTAGATTCCATATTTGTAATTATAAGATATATTTTATGTAAATAGGTCCCTTTTATTTATGGATAATATGAATAGTAACTTGCTAATTTCATTATTTTATTAACACTCATTAAGGTAATTTGTATAATAAATAGTAAACATAATTTTATAAAGGTTATGAATTTAGACTAAAAGTGGTAATAATTTTATTAGATGAGAAGGATTCGACCAAAATTAAATTTAAGAGATAATATATCCTTTTTGAACCACTTGGATGAGAGAAAGACATTTATTATATTTTATTTAATGACAATATAAAGATGTCATACTCATATTTTAGTAACTAAAACATTTTAAATTTATAGTCGTACAGAAGATAAAGTAGATGAAAAAAATTCTTTTTAAATATAAAATATATTTAAATTATCAGGGTATTTTAATTTCGATATTTTCGAAATAAATAATTATCTTTGTGAATTTTCAAATGCTCATGCAGTTATTTTAAAAGAGAAAGAGATATAAATAAATTGTTTATAATTAAAGATATAAGAACACTAAATTTACCCAAAAATTTGATAAATAATTTTTATATTTATATCAAATTTATTTTTTTCCATGTGTAAAATTAATGACCATTTTGAACAGCATAGATATGAATAAGAACCTTATAATATTTTATTTTAATGGAAGTCATGTTGTTCACACTATATTGTTTAAATTAATATATTATATTAAAAAATGAAATTCTATAAATAGTGTTGGAATATAAATAATAATCTTAAATATAATATATTTATATTATTATTGATAATTAAATTATAATTTTTAGGTATCACTTAATTTATTTAAAGGATTTTACAACAATGATGCTGTAAATATTTTTTTAATAAATAAATCAAATTAATCTTTTTAAAAAATTAAAATAAATATAATTTGAGTTTATTAATGTATAAAATGAATTTTATATATGAGCATTACACCTTTTAGTTTTAATAAACTATTTTTTGGATGTTAACTTATTCTATTTATATTCTTATGAATCCAAAAAATGACTACTGTCAAACATTACACGACTGCTATTATATCATTATAATATATTATTAAATTATTAAAAAATATAAAATTTTGTGTTTAAAATACCAAATAATTATGACATGGTACAAAAATTTCAAAATGGTTCATTTATTTTCTACTTGACATCAAATAGATAAAAATTACATTCTTTTAATATTTCAAACATTTTTACATTAGTTTGGTTAACTAAGTGTTAGTCCAAATGATAAGGTCAACAACAATATCATAACTTGTAAAAAAATATTGGATTATGATATTACAATCTTATCTCAAATAAAATTACAATAATTTATAATTTTGTATATTAATTTAGATTTAGTTTTTTAAAAAATAATATTTTTATAAATTCCATAATTGTCACTAACCTTAAATATAAAAAGGAATCTCCTCCATCAATTTATTACACCAAATTTGGAATTCAGGATCATCTATTCTATGAATGTTTACATTAACAGCTTCCCTCACCACATTATATATTCCTTTTTTCAATAAAAATTACCAACTATAATTTGCTTATTTGGATATCGATAGGGAGATCACTAAAGAATAGGTAATCTCCTTTACTGACTCTCTCATGAGTATTTTTTCATCTACTTCCACATAAGTTGTTTTTTACATTATAAGTTAATAAATCGGTACAAGTTATTATTTTTATATTTTATTATGATTATATAACAATCATATTCCACCATTTCTCCATCCTACAAAAAATGAAATCACCATGCATGATTACATGTGATCTACCATCTCCATGATGCAGTGTAATATGTTTTTCAGAACAGAATTAAATATATGGGTATAATGATGGAAATAATTAATATAAATAATTATTATACATGATTATTTACTCTAAAATATATTATAACTACCATTCTCTTTATTACACCCTAAAACAAGATTTATTACATAAAATTCACTTGACACAACATCGAAGATCGATAGGTCTAGTGTCTTTGGGGCTTAAGAACATTAAATAATTACATAAAGAATAGAATACAAAATATTATTTAAAACTTCCATTACATGACCACTACATTCCCTCGTACTTAGCATTTCATGGGATGACCTGAGGCCATGCACAAGAAAGGGGTGAGCTATAATTCTCACTAAGGGAGTAAACAAGTTATAACATGAATATTACAATACATGTTAGGAAATAGGAATATCAATGGAGCATAATAGAAACATGAACATAAAGGCATGATAAAGATTGATAATCATAAAATGGAAATGTGGTAACAACACATAACATGGAATTTGCCTCATCCAAGGCTCATTGCGCATGGAGCATTAGTAAACCCTAATTGCACAAGAATCCTGAATAAGACCTCATTTCATTTAAATTATCTTGAGTCATCACTCATTTCACATGAAATATCAAGATAATATACTTACCAAATGTGTTGGAGTGCAATCAGGGCACACCCTTCTTAAACATTTAATTTCATGCATAAGTGTGCCACATGGATCATATAACAATGAATAAATCAACATCATAAGTTATTCCACGATTAATTAATGAGTAATAAATACATGAATGTACCAATTAATATGAATATGTTAATAAAGAAAAATACCCATGAGAGAGACATGGGTATGATATTCACTACACAATGATATTGGCTTGGAAAAATGCGGTGCCATTTCGATCGAATAACAGTGTGACATAAAGATTCATGAAAATGGTTGATGAGAGAGAAGTGGGTGTTTATTCATATGTACATGAAATGGACAGTAATGGGGTCATATAGATACATTTACCAAAAAATGTAATGGAATTTAGATGCATAATACAACTGAATTACTTGGATTTTAATAAAGAGAGAGAGATTCTTTTTGGAATTTCGGCATAGTAATAGGTGTACATGGGAGGAATTTAATGAGAGTGAAATGGGTATCCCATTATAAAAACATAAATAGGGAATCATGGTGAGGTGAAAAATTATACCTCAACTTTGGTAACTGAAAACAAAAGGTCATAACAACTTAAAGAAAATTGGACATAAATGAGAACGGAAGAAATCCCTTACTTGGATGTGCGATTCAAAAAGCTTGGGAGAGGTCTATGAGAGGCTTATTGGGAGCTTGGGGTACCTTGGGAAGATTATTGAGAGATGAAATTATAGGTTTTTTGATATCCAAAGGCTTTTAGTGAAGAGGAAGTGGGATCATGGGTGTGTTTATATAGGAAAGGAGAGGGAATTCATTGTTATTTAGGTTTGGGACACCTCGCATTAAAATAATCCAAACCACAAACCGGCCGATGTTTTTCCACATAGTTTTTCCGAAAGGGAAGATGAAAAAAATATTTTATAAGGAAAATGGCCTAATGTTCTAATGTAATAGGGATTCGTTTATGGAGTAGAATCACACCCTCAAGGAAAATAATTTAAAAAGAAAAAATGTTTTATAAGCCTTGAGGGGTCCACTAAAGCATTTTAAAAAAAATAAAAAAAAACCCAAAATCAAATTATGTTAATCTTAAAAGATATATTGGCCGAACATAATGTTTATAGTATTTTATTACGTCACTATTGGATCATAATGATGTCATAGAACACATTATATATTTAAATGGAGTTTAATTTTTACCCAAAAATTTTATTGTCTCAGAAAAGTATGAAAAATTCACAGTTGGATAATTCTGTTATCCTGATTCCAAAGATAATATTCATTTTATATATATAATTTTTTACATATGTGAATTTTGACTTTTAAAATAAACACTGATATTTGTTGCAAATTCACATATTTTGACAAAAACATCTTTTAAACCTTAATAAATATTACAATTGCATTCATAAAATTATATGATAATTTATATTTAATAAAATCTAATTTAATAATCATAATATTTTATTAAAATATTATTTAATTGAAAAATAAATTAATTTAAAGAAATTATTTCTTAGTTGAGTATTAACTCAAAATACTATTTGTGATTTAAAAATTATTTACAAAGTAACAATAAAAATAATGTTTATCCTCTATATAAGAATAATGTACATAGTCATAGTGCAAGGATCTCATTAAATAACCCCTTATAACACCCACATAAGACTGAAGGGTAAGGTGTGTGATGGTGACAGACTTTTGGGGTGGCTCAGATAACAAAGTTCGTGTAGTAATCTCTATTAACTTCTACTTCTCCCATAGTCGGTTCCGCTCGAACATAACTTGTTCAAGCTCGGGATGGGATTGTTCAAGAGAGATTCCCAATGATGAAACCTCCTTCTCGAGCTCAAAAAATGGTATTCGTATGGGAAAAATCTACTGGATGCGGACATTTGCTCCTTTTTTTGAGTAAAATTTATTTTTTAAAGCCCTATATTTATACATATCATGTGATCACTGTTCAATAGCTATATTAACAACGGTCATAATTCATAACGTTATTTTAAAATATAGAACATAAAAAAACATAAGTGCATACTTTTTACATAACCATAAGAAGAAATTTAAATAGACTGAGAGAAATTTTCATTGATGAATTTTGGGGTCATTACATATAATCCTTCTACGTCGATAACATTTCACAATTAAGGGAATAATATCGTCACTCATGTGTATGTACGACCTATGGTTTCTACAACGTAGTGTGATTCATTTTCCCTAATAACCATTATAGAATTTTTATATTTAATTATAGAATTAATAACATGATATATATTTTTAAAATAATTTATTTAAATGATATAAATATATTATACATGAATGGATAGATACTTATATGACAAGACATTCATAAGAAATGGAAGCAGTATCCACCCCAAAGAAGAGTAATAGTCAAATATTATTAAAAAATAGGGGATCATATGATCATATAAGATATCATAAATATTAATATGGTTTTTTAATAATTTAATAATATTCCTTAATTCCTTATACTAGAATTTTAGATACATGCAAAGGATAAAAACCTAAGGTAATGGATATTTTCACAATCACATTGTACAATAATATTGTTTATACAGAAGTATTTATTAGGGCATATTTATCATCATTGAACATATTTCATAAAATTTATTTCAAAAATATTTTTATTATTATTCGATAGTTTTTATATTCATTTTTACATATTTTTAAATTTTCACTAAATGATTTGAAAGGAATCTCTTTTCATTTTAATAACTTTGTACTTTTTGAATTTTTTACAAAAGTATATGAAGAATATTTTAATATTATATAGAATAAACATATTTTATTATTTCATGAGGATATTATAACTTGAATATTACTGTACATGAATACATGTTTATTTTCAAATAAAATTACTCCTTTTAAAATTTTCCTACCTTTTAATAAAATAAAACGTTTTCAAATAAGAAAGGATAATTTCCCCATAAATTATTTTTAAGTGATATTTCAAATTTTAATTATATTTTAATGTATATATTTTTAAAGGATGATATACCTATTATTATTAGGTTTGGTATATATTTATTATGGAATGATATTTACGAAACTCAATTCTTTGTATGGGTTATGTTGTGATTGAATTTTTTTTTATTAAAATAATTCCTTTTTGTGGTTTCTGATATAAAGAATGATTATTTTTTATGGCACACATAAGCATGGTTGTCATTATGTGATGTGTTGGAACTAAATATCCCACCATTCCATTTCTTTATTAATTATATATTATTATATATAAAGGACCATATGTGTAAGTGAACCAGTTTCAGTAATACAATGTTGTAATGGGAGTAAAATCAGTTCAGCAATACAAGGATGAAATGAGAGTAAATTTTTTCTTGTAATAATGGGTTGGAACAAGGAGTGATCATGGTTTAGTAAAGGACATTGAAATCTATGATGGTCACGGAATTGAGCCTCGACTAACATTGAAATTATTTCCTAGGCATATATTTTTTCCACAATTCCATGTTATATGAAAATGTTTTAATTTTATAATTCATGGCATATGAATTTCTATGATTTATTATATGAATCAATATTATGATCTTTGATATAAAAGGTATAATTTTCAAATTTTATGTTCTTATTATTATTCCATTGTGTTTATATTATGTTTCATATCTCCCTTGATTACCATTACGAAGCATTTGAGCTCACCCTTTCCATTTGTTTCTTTTACCCAGTTTATAATGATTGGTTTTAGATCAGAAAACTAAATGGGGTACTCTTTAAGGGAGATAGTGGAGATCATTTACTAAATTTAGTAAATTTGTTAAAACCTTCCAATGCACTAAACTAATATTTCCTTTGGTTATGTTTTTGTCCAATGCAAATAATACTCCACAAAATTAATGTAATATATATATATATATATATGAAAATCGTGGGTCGTTATAGTTGATATTAGAGATGTGTTTTTTACAAAATTTGGAAAATAGAATGAGAAACATTTAGTGGCATACATAGAAATATGTTTAAGGAAATGTCTACATATGTATCATAGAATAATTAAATGCATTGGTTACAATCCTAGTGTTTTTAAAATAATAATGTATAACCTAGGATTAAACCTAACGTGTCTTGAAAAAAATATTATATGTAATATCTCTTGATCAGGTGAATCTAACTCTATTATTAGAGTTTCACACATGGTGATTTCTTGTTTTATTCAATGGATGAAAGCCCAATGAATCATGTTAATGACAAATGAAAAAGGAAATGCATCTTTTTCCTCCTAAATAACCAAATGTCATGGTAGATGGAATTGACAATCATATAGTTATACATAAAAATATATGAATCATGATGGAAATACAAATGAGAAAAGGATGGAATAGAATTATTTTGTGTATTTAATGAGACAATGTCCACCTTCTTCATGTGGGTATCCTGATCCACTAGTTGCCGAACAATGGATTCGTACAACAAAAAATATATTTTCCATTTTTAAATGTACATATCATGAGATATTCATTATGGATGTCTATAATTTGAAAGGTGAAGTGAATATAATGTGGAATCACTTCATGAAATTGAGTAAATGAAATGAAATTGACTCCATAGAATGGGATGAGTACCAGAACATATTTTTTAATAAATAATATATAGAAATATTCTCTTAATTGCATATTAATACATTATTAATTATATAAGATTATACATTATAAAACCAAAAAGATAAATAATTCTTGTTTCTCTGGTAATTATGTTCATTACATAGCTACATATAACATGGTATACAAAACACTGTTGAAAATTTCTTTAACATGATCATAATATTAAAATTATCATAAAACAACTTGGGATTACCAAGAGAAATAATTAAGAAAAGGATGAACTAAAGTAAGGGAATAAAAAAGGTATAACATGAAGAATATAATACATGTTAGACAATAGGAATATGAATTAGGAATAAAAGGAACATTAATAATAAATCATGATATAGCAGGATAATCATAACATAGAAATGTTGCATAAACAAAAAAACTAAATCATAACATAGGACAAGGATAAATCCTCTAAAAACATCATGGTGTAATAATTAACAAATTTTAATTAGATATACTACATTTACCAATGATAAATATCATGATACTAATCATTATCTAATTAATTAGAGCTCTATCTAGGTGCCCTCATAACATTCATTTCATACAGATGATTATGTTTGCAACATATATTATATAACATGGATTCATTCATTAAAATAATGTATACCATGACTAATGGATGTGGAATAAATACAAGTAGTTCACTAATAAATATGTTTTTTTAATAATGGTGAATACTCTTTATTGAAAAATTGGTATGGTTTTCCATTCACAATTGTTTTGGCATGGAAACTCACGGTGAAATTTAGATAGCATGAAGGAATTAAAAAAAATCGAAAAAAGGGATTTATAAGATATGAAGCTGTATCTAAAAATTTAGAAATAAACTGGACTATAATGGGGAATTTTAATAACATATCCCATCATAAATAAATTAATATAAAATTCATAAAGTAAATATGAAACATGAATAAAGAGGAGAAATGAAACAATCTCTTAGGAAACCATTATATTGTAACATGTGTACAAAAAGGATCATTAGAGGCTTAATAAGTTTGAAAAATGGTATCTCATTATTTATAATTTCAATTAACAGTATGGGGAATATAGAAAAAAATATCTTCACAAAAACAAATGAAATGTAATATTCATAACATAAAAGGAGTTCTTGAATGGAAATGAGAAGAGAGAAATCCTCTATGGAATTTTGACATAGTTACAGTTGTACATACAAGACCATTGAGGGGTGGTGAGAGTGAAATGAATATCCTATTATTTATATATGAAATTTATAGTAAGGGGAATAGGTAAGAACATTTCCTAGATACAAATATAGAAATTATAATACAACACATAACAGGGGTTCTTGATAAAAGAGGAGAGTGGAAGATCTTATACATGAATGTGTGGCTAAAAAATAATCGGATGGGAAAATTGAGAGGTTGGGGGAGAATTATATTGACTCAAGAGAGTTTATGACATAGTTTTGGTATTCTCTATGAATTTTTTGTGATGATAAATGAGAACTTTTGTGAGTTTACATAATAAAAGAAAGATATTTTATTATTATTTTGGGTTTGGACTATACATAATAAAATATTCAAAACAAAAATCCATTATATGGGTTTCAACTAAATGGGTGTGTTTGAAATTATTTTTTTTTAAATGGATGAAATTATTAAAATATTACCATTTGTGTTGTTGAAGTCAGTCACACTCTTACAAAAATAATTTTAAAACCTTAAAATATTTTATACATTTTAGAGGATTCACATAGGATTTGTAAAATAAATCAAATGAACATAATATCAAATTGTATTAAATTGAAAACTAATATCTTTTTTGTGGATCCCATTTAAATTATCCATTAACTCACATTTTTGGGATTATGATGTTGTAAAACAAAAAGTATATTTATAAAGTATTTAATTGGTATAAAAAATTAGTCTATCTTAAAAAGTGATTTAAAATTAACCATTGGATAATTTCACCATTATGAATACAAAAATAATATATATTTTATTTTTATAATTTCATATATATATATATATATATGTGTGTGTGTGTGTGCCTTTTTTCTTTTAAAATAGTGACTGATATTTATTGAAAATGACGCGTTTTTTACTATAATAGTTTTTTGAACCACAATAAAAAATTTCATTTGACCTCATAGAATCAATTGCATGATATTGTTATATTTGGGAAGAATTATATAATAATATTATTTTATCAAAATATCATTTATTTCCAAAATTCATTAATTCATAAATTAATTTATTGAATTTTAATATTAAAATAAAATAAAATTTGTTGTTTATCGTTTCAAAATAAATATCATTTACCATTTAACAATAATAATATGAAAAAATAATCATTATTCCATAAAATATAATATACATACTCATATGTCCAGGGTATTGATACATATCCCTTCAATAAACTCTAAAACTCAATAAGAGTATGATATGCGATGATTGGAATTCAATGGATTTTTTTTGATAAACATTGTTTGGGACGTCATCTCATTGAGCATGAACTTATCTCATAAAAGGATTAACTCATGATTTAGTTGTTGTATATTGAATTAGAATTGTTCAATGGAAGATCCAAGAAACTATTTCTCCCTTGGAAGCTATGATAAAAGGGCTTCATAGGGTTCAATCTTACTGGTTGAGGACATTGCTTCCTTCATTTGTGATAATTGGATTAATTAAAACCTTATATTCATAATAATAATGTTAGAATTGTTCAACGACTCTATTATAAAAATAAATGATTCTAAATTATAAATTAAATCAGATATGATATTATAAAACAAAATGAGTTCATGTGTTTTTAGTAACCATCACTCATAATAAGACATCAAAATACATCAAAAGATAAATTTTATTTATAACAGTTCGGGTCAAAAAAATAATTTCCTCATATTCATCATATGAAGATGGAATAAAGAGTTCCATTAGATTTATAAATATTATGATGAATCTATTGGTACCTACCATGATAATTTTACCAGCACTTCAAGGTACGTTATTCGTATTATCATCCAGACTAATATTAAATACGATCGATTTTAAGTGGATTAAAACCAAGTCATCAAAGAGCATTATAAATAAGATACATTTGTTTCTACAATGATATTATGTGTTGTGTTTTCAAGGAAAAAATGGATGTTCGTGTTACATATCAATCTGAAAGATTTGAAAATAAATTAAATATTTAAACCTAAAAAAATTTATTTAAAATATGTAATAATTGATGTTGATTTTTAAATTATGGATGGTTAAATACATATATTAGAGGAAAAATTGTGAAGCATAAAATATATTATGTAAATAAATTATTAATTTATAATTTAAATTAATGGAATAATATTAATGTGATTGTAAATTTTTTTTATCATTGACATTTAATATTAATGCACATTTCTATTTCAGTGATATAATATTAAAACATTACACGAAATTAATGGAAATATTCACATTGAAAAATAATAATAAAATTTTAAGCCTTGAAAAGGCATAAATTTTTATATTAGAGAATTTATGGGATGAATAAATAACATATGAATGTCAAATGAAAATCCAATTTTCATATTATTAAATTACCTTTGTTAGAAAGTAAAAATTTAAAGATAGTAATAAAAGAAAAAACTTCATTATAAATTAAATTTCTAAATATAGTTATAAAATATAAATTACTAAAATAATAGAATATTATAACCTATTCTTGTAAAATAAAATTCTCAGATGATACATTATAACTGAAAGAAATGATATTTGACTTCTCATTATCTAATATGAGAAACATACTCTATGAATCCTAAAATAAATAAAAGGGGTATGTGTGGTAAAAATTTAAATTATGAGATAATAAAACAAAATAAAATAGAATTTTAAAACGTAAAAAATTATAAAAACATGTTCAAGGGTGCAATAATAACTCATTGAACAATAATTGGGTCATCAATAACTCTTATAACTTGGGTAACACATTAGTCAAATGAAATTTTAAGACAATAACATGATTTCTATACTTTTATCAAATTAATTAAAATAAAATAATGTATATAACATTAATGAGATAGTAAATAAATTAAAATATAAATGAATCATGTTTCATGACATGTATCACTGCTCGGTGATTTAGAATTTAGACCTTCAAAATACTTGTGGTTTAAGTACCACTTTAATAAAATCACCTTGAAATAGAGGGATTGTAACTGAACAAAAAATAAAATGAAGAAATTATAATTCATGATATAATATCACAAATAGTATATATATAAAACACATAATAGAAACTAGATTCATAAAACTATTATATAATTTAAATGCGTTATTTAATTTCAACAAAGAGATCATTTTCCTCATAGTTAACTCATTTTAAATTATTTGAATAATAATAACCATTTACTGATATTATATATAATAGGTTATATAATTATTCATAATATAACTACAATGATATAGTGGAAATGATATTAGTCTATTAATACCACTCGCCGGGCATGAATGTGTTAAAATGATAAAAGAAAATAAATTGTTTCATGGTGATAGAAGGGCATACATAAGCTTGGTGGGTGATTTCATTTTCCATTGAAAAAAAAAGAAATGATTAATTTTTTTTCATAGTTTTATAATATTAAAAATTTTATAAATATTTTAATTATTTATTAAATTTTCCTTATATTGGAGATTTCAATTTTTAGAATGAAAACAAAACATGTTTCATCATGGATGAAACTGTCCTCACAACACCCAAATTATGATTTTTTTTATTCCTAAATGAAAAGGAAAAAACATGATTAATTTTATTCAAACAGTATAATAACATTTATGTTATATACAATAATTATTTCCCTAAAAATTATTTTTATCATTTAATTGGATAAAAAAATATTACAATGAAATGGGTTAAGAGAAATAAATAGTCACATTGAGAACTTTAAGATTTCATATGAAACCTCCAAAGAAATGTAAGGCATTGAATAATATATTATTACCAGAAGATAAATAAAGTTAAAGTGTATTATATCAAATTAAAATATTTTATTTTTTTTTGGAGGAAACCAAATTTTTAGGAGTTCCTTGATGGGGTGGTGATAGACCCATTTTATAAGAGAAGAGAATGATATTTTTGTAAATATTTCAACTTAATATCAATGGATCACATGTTAATCATGTGATGTGGATAAAATTTTAATAAATAATGGATTGGATAATATCTATTTTCTGAACCCACATTATATACGAAATTTTATACATGTTTTTATTATTCTTTATTCAAATTACCATTATATTTATTCCATTTATCATTTTCACTATTACTGTGGTATCTACTTTTTTACCTTAGGTAAATTAATAATTATTCCTAACAAGAACGTGGCATATATTAGATTAAATGGAACCTATTATTTTATTTTTTATATAAACTCAATTTTATTCAATTTACTATATTGATAAAAATAAATTTAAAATGGAAATTTATAACATATTAACAAAATTTAGGGGAAAATATAATTTTTAATCTGAAATATGAAATATGTTTTTGTAAATTTAAAAACGTTTTTGTAAATATAAATCCACATATTAAATCAATATTTTTCATATATATTGGTTTCATAAAGTTTGAATTCATCTATATATACTAATAATATCGAAAAATTCATGTAATTGTTAAAACAACAATTTACACTATTCACCTAAAAATACTTCTTTTAATATAAATCCACTAAATTATATTGAATAATATATTATTATTATTCATCTAATATTGAAGTTATTTTTTGAAATTAAACATTCAAAATTCTATATTTCAATATTTATATAAAATTAAACAATATATTGGAAAATTCAACATATTGGAATATGCATTTTTAAATGTAAATTATTTTGTATTAAAATTTCATATAAATTAATATTTATTTTACTATTAATATATTATTAGTATTATAAATATATTTTATTAATATATAATCATAATATACATAGTTTTTTACACTAATTACTAATTTTAGTGAAATATATTATTAACCATAAAATTATTTTCTTAGTACTTTTAGCTATAGTTATTAAATTGACTTCATAATAATGTTACCATTATTTTTATTCTATAAACATATTATATTTAATTTAATATGAATCATTCATAGTAATTTATTGTCTATTTTTTAAAAACAATACATAAAAGTTATATTAATATTTAAATACATATCAGTATTGTTTTAGTTTGATGTATCATGTGGAGAAAGATACCAAACAAATATACTTTATTAAAGATAATATTATATTAGAATATCATTTTGTTATATTTGTATGATCATGAATATTTTATGAAAATTATTTTTTAAACCATTTTTTTCACTAATTTCTTATGTTAGACGCAACACCGGCTTAGCTTGCATTACATGCAATACTGAGTATCTACAAAACATTATTTTATGATTATTAAAATTAGATAATAACATATATGCTAAATCAATGGTAATGAATACTATTCTCTTACATAAGAAACTATATGGTTTATAATATGAATTCCTTGGTTACCAAGTAATTATAAATGAAAATATATACCAAATAATTATAAGGGAAATGATTTTTTATTATCAAAAATTCATTTTGTCTTAATAAATTAATTAAAATATTGGTAGTGAATGCTATTATTTTAATAAATATTTTATATATTTCAATAAAATATTTTTTATATCCATTAGATTGATTTTATTAGCATTATAAAAGAACAAACCCAATCTTATACATAAAACCCTATATTCTTTGAGAAGAAAACTTTTACCAACATTTAATTGAGAAACCATTTTAAAAAAATATTATCAAACATTTATTGTTTTGATTTGACATAATAAACTTATTCTTTTATTGTAGTATATTAAAATTTTCTTATGTTGATTTTTTTTATTTTCATATATATTTCACTTTTTTTGAATGTTGAAAAAAATTTTTATTTTAATTTTAAACACTATTTTCATCAAAATTATTTCTAGTGCTAAATTAAATTTGGGAATAGTTATAAAGAATAATTAGAGAATTATTTTATCACTTTATCCAATAATGGTCATTTTAATAAATTTCACATTGAAATTAGATATAAAAATGTAGTGATCTTATGAATGTTTTCTTTTCAAAAATGTTTTATCGTTCCATCAATAGTGATAATTTTTTATAAATTTATACAAATTCTATATTTTGAATTTATAAAATTATATTCCATATTTTTAATTAGAAGGTGTAAATTATGTAAATATGTCCCTTTTATTTGTTGAAAATATGAATAATAACTTTTATTATTTTATCAACACTGATAAAAGTACTCTAGATAATAAATGGTAAAATAATTTTATAAATGTTATAAAATTACCCAAACAGTTGTAATAATTTTATTAGATGAGTGGGATTCAACCAAAATCAACTTTAACGAATATTATAACCTTTTTGAGCCACTTGGATGAGTGTAAGACATTTATTATAATTTATTTAATGAAAATCTAAAGATATCATACTCATATTTTAATAACTAAATCATTTTAAATTTATAGTAGTACAAAAGATAAATTAGACGATAAAAATTAAATTTAAATAGTTTTTTTTATTTATCCATGTATTTTATTTTCAAATTATATAAAATAAATATAAATCATTGTGACTTATAAAATGATGATTTGGCGCTATTACATGGGAAAGAAAAATAAATAAAATGATTTTAATAAAAAATATAGGAACTCATAAATTACCCAAAAACATGGATAAATAGTTTTTTTTAATTTATATCTCATTAATTTTATTCCAATGGTTAAATTAATGAATATTATGAGAAACGTGGATATGAATAAGTCCCTAATTTTTTATTTTAATAGAATTCATGTTGTTCACGCTACAGATTTTTAATCCAAATAATATATTAACATATATATTTCCAAAAGTAGTTTTGAACATAAATAAAATTTTTAAATATAATATATTTATATTTTCTTGAAAATATATTTTATTTCTATAGGAAACACAAAATTACCTTTATGGGGTCAACATTAATGATGCAGTAATTATTGGATTAATAAATAAATAAATTTAAGGATATTAAAACATGGAAATAAATATCATTTGAGTTAATTAATTTATCAATAGAATTTTATAGATGAAAATGAACCTTTGGAAATTTAATACTACATTTTTTTGAAGCTAACTTATTCTATTTATATTTTTAAAAATTGAGAAAATGAGTAGTGTAATACTTGACACTACCGATATTATATAATTATAATATTCAATTAAATTAATCAAGTATCAGAAATTTTGATAAAAATACTAATAAAAAATGAAATGTTACAAAAATTTCAAAATAGATCATTTATTTTCTCCTTGATATCAAATAAATAAAAATTAAACTCTTTTAATATTTAAAAAGTTTTTATATTAGTTCTCTCACGACTTGACCCTACCCGGGCTCGAGCCGCAACTACCCCAATCCCACCTCCATAGGCCAGGGGCTGGCGACCAACGCCAAAGGCTATACAACTTGGGGAGGCCTTTGCCTAAGTACCTGTTCACACACATGCAACACACTCAATGGAATAGTGAAGAGTAAAAGGGAAGGTAAAGTACCAACTCCTATAAATAAACCACAAAAGTGCATCGACCTCTAAAATATACAAGTAAGTTCTAAGGTAAACTGAAATGTCATGGGGAAAAACACGTGCCCAACCAGAAAATTGCCACAACCCGGCAACACATAAACAAAAGAAAAATAGGTGGAAGGGTCCCCCACCTGGAACCCGACTCTGACCACCACACGCGGTCCAAGCTCCCGAAATCCTAAGCTCCGCTGAAGTCATGACCAACAATTCTTTCATCTACAAGGGAACACCAAGTGCGGGCAATGCCCAAGAAGGGGTGAGTATAAAACGCTCAGTACGATAACCTGAAGGGTCTATGGAGAAACAAAGGAGGTACCGAAAGGTGAGCAGTAGATCGAATAAGGAATCGTAAAGTAATACAACAAGGAGGGCAATAGAGTACCAATAGAGAGTCTAGATTAACCCAAAAAGAGAAAGGAGGTAGACTCATCCAGACATAAGGATCTAGAAATGGTGAGAAGATGAACATCTCGTCGAGTCTTCACTACCTATAGCAGGAGAGTACACTCGTCCAACCACGAGAAGCTAGACACGGAAAGCATGTGGCATACCCTGCGCGTCTTCACCTCTCATCGAGGGAGAGTAACCAAGCCCAATAATTGGGTACTGAAACAAGGTATATACATATTCATATGCTCAAACAAGAATCCCAAACAAGACCGTATGGGGATCTCCATCCCATAGCTGAGCCCAAAAAAGTAAGTAGCCAACAGTCCCAGAGTAAAAACCATTGATGCCCAGCATCCCGCACGTCTCCCCCAAACTATAAGTCAAGGGGCTAAAATCACCGCACCTTGATACTATCCGCTTTGGGTGGAATTGACTCTCTCTCACGGTTTTAGGTCGCGTCACAAGGATGCGTCTCAGTGGGGAAAGCACCCCTTGTACTTTAGAGTTCTGTGGGAAAGTCAACCCACACCTCATCACTATCACACAGTCGAGAGGTCCTCAAAGTCAAGCTGTCACATCGATGACCCATACGACCAAGGGTCCCGCTCCGGTAGTCATGGAGAAAAGTCACTCGACTAGCCTCATATGAAGGCATGAGTTTGAAATGACAATGGATGACCCACTGCCCAGCCATACTAGAGGGTAAAACCTGATACATCAACAGTTGACCCACTACCCAGCCCTACTGGAGGGTAAAACCAGAACAAGTCGACAGGCGACCCACTGCCAGCCTTCCTGGTGGGTAGACCTATAAGAATATGTAAGGAGACCCACTGTCCAGTCTCTACTAGAGGGTAAATCGTAATACAACATCAGTCGACCCACTGCCCAGCCCTGCTAGAGGGTAGACCCGGAACAAGTTGACATGCAACCCACTGCCTAGCCCTACTGGAGGGTAGACCTGGAAGTAGTCGATGAGCATCCCACTGCCCAGCCCCCCTAGAGGGTAAACCCAAAGATGTCAATGAGAACCCCAAAGGCCAGCCCCGCTGGAGGGTAAAACCGAAACTGCTCTGGCCATCCCTACTGGATACAACCTCCTAAGTAGAGGATCAGTGCTTTTGTAAAGAATTGGTCAAACTAGAACCCACAAAAACTCTACCAGGGAACACAAGGTACCTATGCCGGCCAAACCATTGAGAACAGAACAAGGGGAAAACCACTCAACCATGTTGGTCATAACCATCATGAAATAGACAAGGGGGAAACTCGACCCTGCCTTTCAAAAAACGAGAACAGAACCAGGGGAAGACTCAACCCATCTGGTCAATAGTCAAGAAACATGGAACCCACTACGTCGCGAGAGGTAAAAATTACGTAAATCAGAACATGACACGCACATGGGGCCCATACGATGTGTGACCCCAATTCAACCCCAACGAAGCACACAACCATTATCAGGTACAAACATCCACATGTACCTCCCAATGTACCCGTATACTCCCAGAGTGTACCACGTCTCCAGCCAAAAAGGCTAACATACACGCGGAACCTAACGTCAACTCGTAGGGCGTAAATGTAACAACTCCAACTTTCTACCTCAATGGCTTAGGCACGACCAACCACATCACCTCAAGTATTCACTTCACTCACCCAATAGTGAACAAAATCACACGCCATGGGTTGTCTACAAACACCGGAGGAAGAACCAACACTAGTACAACTTTCATTTTTCCACATTTAATAAGATCGCGTAAGAGGCTCCGCTCGCTTGAACAGATTACACCAATGTAATCCTCGCGGAAAAACATGCGAGATAGACTACTTACTCGCCTCCAACAGATATCCGACCGAAATATCGCCAACACCGCTTTACGCCCGAACGACGTCCCAAGATCCCGAGCCTCTGCCCCAAAAACAGTCGGGCGCATCAGAACATTGTGATCCCCTCAGAAAATCACGTAAAAAGGACTTATCACTTGAGTGTAATGGATATCCCGAAAAAAATATGTGTTCTGGCGCACCACACATGAGCGGTGCTACGTGGAACCTGCATACAGGTCCCGAAACACAACGAACGGATCGCGCCATTGCAATCCTCTCAAAAAATTACTCATGTTTGACTATTCACTTGCCCAAAACAAACACTCGGTGATAAAGCTGGAAATGACCACCAACTCCCAAAACGGCCCTCGTGGGGCCCGCACCAGCGTGCAGAATCAAAGCGGGCTGACTGCGCCAATGCAATGACCTTGGATAAAATCCCCAAATTGATTGCTCGAATACCCCGAACGGGCGTCCGATGAAAAAGTTTCAAAAAAGATGCGTACAGCTCGAAAGAAGGTCCATGGGGCCCAGGCCTCAACTCCGGCCTCAATGCCTAGAACCATATAGGAAAAATTCACCTGGGCACAAGGGTACCAACGCCGCTAACAACACTCAAAATGGATGTCACATGCGTCTGCGCCGCTCAAAACACGAACCCCCAGAAAAACATCAATTCTCTTATCGCACGTGACGTGCAACCAAGGCCCTCGTCACGAGAATTAAAAATTCCTGAGGCCATCTCAAAAGGTTATCCTCACTGATAAGGTTCCACATCCACAGACGGTATGCAAAACGGACGACCGAAGGAGAAATTACGGGCGTCCGACTCGAGGGGACAAAGCCCCATGGGTAGGACCGACATGGACCGGCCGGTCCGCCCGACCTGGGCCTGCCTGCGCCGGCCTGCCCGGCTCGCAGTGCCGGCCCACAGATTAGCTGCGCAGGCCGGCCGTGGACCAGCAGTCCATGCGTAGACCAGCCACGAGGGCCGGTCGCTCTCGCCGCGTGAAGACCCACGAGAGGTGGGTCTTTGTTCCCCACTGGGCC
Organism: Viscum album; assembly: GCA_963277665.1. Classification (NCBI taxonomy): domain Eukaryota; kingdom Viridiplantae; phylum Streptophyta; class Magnoliopsida; order Santalales; family Viscaceae; genus Viscum; species Viscum album. The sequence continues at coordinate 626,901,204 of OY728147.1, forward strand.
GCGCGCCGCAACCCCCCTGTTCTCCGTCACGCCCGGCGAGCTCGCCCGCCGAGCCGGTTGTGTTGCACACCCCAGATCGCCTTGCCGCCCTGGAGAGCTCGCTTGAGCCGTGCCTCCACCGAGGCCGCCCGCTGTGAAGCCGCCCAGGCCGCCAACCAACTCTGAGCCGCCACCGCCTGAGCCGAAGTCGCCTGCCGGAAAACATCCAAAACGCGCAAACTACGCCAGTCATTTGCAAACATGTCGGAACTCGGATTTAAAATCCAAAAAGTGAGTTTGGGAGCTCAGAACAATGGCTATTCAGTTATGGGATTTGCTCGAGGATAAAGTAGAAATTTGATGCAAATTTATGGGTTCAAAGGTGGTGCAGAAATAAAAAACGCAAAACGCATGATCCTACCTCTTGGGCGTTGCCCGGAGCTTTGATGTCAATCCACCGGAGCTGCCATGCCTCGCCGGAGCCTTCACGCCTCACCAGAGAGGTGGAGGAGAGGAGGAGTTCTTCCTTGAGAGCTCCTACTAGGGGGTGAACAAAGGGGGAGAGGGGGGGGGGGGTTATGTTTTTAAATAGAAACACACTTAACCACCCGCCCGTCGGCCCGAACCCGAACTTCCGGCGGGGTCACGATTAAGCATCCCCTAGGCCAAACACCACTTTCAGAGCACAACAGCGGTCATGGAATTTTATTCTGAGGCCCCTTTCAGATGATATAAAACTGAACGTCGAGGCTGCAAAATTACCAAAACGCCCCTGGGGCCATTTTTCACTTAAGGCCCGCACCCATGAAAATTACACCCCTCCAAGGGTAAAAGGATAGCTCCGGACTCAACATTTCCCTCTGTTTCCAATCCAAGCCACCATTTAAGAGATACTTCTTTTACACCATTTAAGAGATAAATTAATTATTTTATTTATCCATTTCACGTTCTGATAGCGAGCGAGGGTCCCAAACGCCCCGCACCGACATGTTTTATGTCGTTTGTAGGGTAAACACCCCATTCCAGACCAATCCATATACTCAGATTTATAATCCATATTATAGTTTAGGAGTTATCCCTTTTATTTGGCGTGCCCAGTGTGAACGCACTGAATGTTTAATTCCGGCCCCACCGGGGCTTAGAATCACACACCGTCTAAAAGGCGTTGCTCTGGAATAATATCTTAATATTCCAAAGTCTTTTATATCCAAAAACCGGGTTCTTACATCATTCCCCCCTTCAAGTGTTTTGTCCCCGAAAAGCAAAACCAGGGAACAACTTAGGGTACTAAGCCCGCACCTGGCTCTTCTATACCCAGAAGAACTCTTGCACAATACCGCATCACCACACACAGACCAAAGGATTTGGTATGTTCACGTGAGGTTTTCCCTTGCCGATGAAGTGCATGGGAGCACGCACATATCTTCTCAGGTAAGCCACCCAGGATATGTCGTTCTCCCACTCCCGACCTTGGGGTTAGGGTAAGGCGGAAGAGAACCTTTACATCCCTTTACATGGTCTTAAACAGCACAAAGGCCCTCAGGGGTAGCTCATCTCCATGGCCAAACCCCCTACGTCGCACGCCGCCACTAGAATCCCCACATGCACATGGAACAAGCCCTGGTGATTCCCTCCATCATAATACCCATATGGTGAGACACCCAAGGATATCTGGTCATGCATGGTTTAATAGTCGATGTCTCGCAACCAATACCCTTTTACACACTCGCAGGGTGAAGGAGTCGACACCATTGACAAAATAAAAAGGTCCCACGCCTTCCACTATTTTAACATATGGTTACACCGATGCCCAATGCCACCCTGGTAACAACTGAAGTAAGGAGTTGGGAGAAAATAATTTCACACACAGAGTCTAAACATTCTACTTCCAAAAGGTAGAAGAGTTGTATAATGTACCTCTCACCACCTCATGCTCTGTAGGATTGTAGAAATCTAAAGATCGCAGTTGTCCGCAATCCCAACTGTCAGCTCCCCGAGCCTGACGTGGACCGCCTAGTGCTGATGAGAAGACCTCGTAAGGTCTTCCTCCACATACATCTCCTACCGCTCCTCTGCTAGCACCACCTATCTGGGTACAACTCTGATCATGGCGCTGCCTCCATCGTGGTGGTGCACCTACTGCCTGCTCGAAGCTCTCTACATGTCTGGTCGGGCAGTCCCGTGCCAAGTGACCTCTCTCATCGCAAGCATAACACCGAATATCTCTAGGCTGCACTGGTGCCCTCTGGCGCCACTGTGGTGAATGACCACACCCCTGAGTCCGGATGTCAGAAAGCCACCAGCGTCGAGGTTCTACTTGCCGAAGCCCGCTAGTTGTGGCAGACGTCTCGGCTCCAATGTGCCTGCTACCACCACCAACTCTAGAACATGACAGGAAGATCACTTTCACCAGTTCCTTCTCTAGCACCTAGACATATGTGGAAATGACCAAGGGTACCAGGACAACACTAATCTCTCAGCGGAGACCCTGCTCAAAATTATGTGCTCGGATGTTGTCGCCATGTACCATGTTCGGGTAAAAGCATGCACGGTCTGCGAAACTAGTCGTGTACTCAGCCACCGTCATCCCTCCCTACTGAAACTGTAGGATCTCCGGAATCCGAACGAAGCACAAGAAGGAGGGGAAAAACTCCTCACGAAACAACAACTGAATGTCTCCCCATGGAAGCGAAGAATCATCAAGAAACAAAGTCACAAGAGTCCACCAATGCCAAGCTGTCCCACAAAAAAGGCTGGTGTCCAATTCCACCATAAGATCTATGGGTGTCTTCACAAGCCTGAAGAGGCAGACCACTGTCTCTAGCCAATCCTTTGCTGGCTGAGGGTCTGGCTCACCACTAAACTTCAGCAGTTTCTGTCGCTGCAACTCACGGAGCACGCTCAACCTTCGATCAGGCTTAGTAAGCTCTGCTGAAGCTGTCTACTACTCACCGGGTGGGGGTTCTACTACCGGCCCACACGGAGAAAGGGTATCACATTATGGGTCCTGGACTGAGGCCTCGTAGCTCACGGGGTCGTCGTTACGCACCAAAGCTGGTATCCTGGCTGGCTGTCTTCACGGAGACATCCTGAATATTATCAAGGAGTTCCGTGCTCAGATGAACATATATGTATATCACAAAAACAACAATTATGGGGAGCTGACTCAGGAAGAATAGTCATAGACTCAATCCGATGTGATGCACAAACAAATTTTCCCTGTACCTAGTGTCTCAGCATGCCGAGTCGACAAGCGGATTATCAGGGTCCTGGTGAACGGATACGTCGGCCGCCACACCATCACTAGACACCCTGACATGAGAGACGCTCTCGAGACAAGTTAACACTGTTTCCCTAAATCCCAACTAATTCATTTTTAAGGACGTCCAAACAACTTCCCAAGGAACGAACAACCTCTGGTACCATTTTTTCACAGCCCGAACCTACCCGGGCATGAGCCGCAAATACCCCAAGCCCGCCTCCATAGGAAAGGGGCTGGCAACTAGAACCGAAGGCTATACAACTCGGGGAGGCCTTTGCCTAAGTACCTTTACACACACACGCAGCACAGAGAATGAAAAAGTGCAGAGTAAAAGGGAAAGTAAAGTACCAACTGCTATAAATAAACCACAAAAGTGCATCGACCTCTAAACAGTACAAGAAAGTGATGGGGTAAACTAAAAAGTAAAGGGGAAAACACGCACCCAACCAGAAAAGTGACACAACCAGGCAATAGGTAATAAAAAAGAAAAAGAGGTGTAAGGGTCCCCCACCTGGAACCCGACTCCGACCACCACACGAAGTCCATGCCCCAGAACTCCTAAGCTCCGCAGAAGTCATGACCAACCTGTTTGTCGTCTGCAAGGGTACACCAAGTACGGGAAAATCCCAAGATGTGGTGAGTATAAAAATACTTAGTATGATACCCCGAAGGCTTGAGGGTGCAACAAAGGTGGTACTGACGGGTGAGCAGTAGATCCAATAGGGAATAGTAAAGGAATAGAACAAGGAGTGCATTAATGTACCAATAGAGAGTCCAGATCAACCCAAAAAGAGAAAGGAGGTAGACTCATCCAGACACAAGGATCTGGAAATAGTGAGAAGATGAACCTCTCACCGAGTCTTCGCTCCCTATAGCAGGAGAGTAGACTCATCCAACCACGAGAATCTAGACAAGGAAAGCATGTGGCATACACCTCGCTTCTTCTCCTCTCCAGGATGGAGAGTAACCAAGCCCAAGAAGTGGGTACTAGAACAAGGTATATACTTATTCATATTCTCAAACACGAAGCCCAAAGAAGTTTGTATGAGGATATCCATCCTGTAGCTCAGCCCAAGAATGTGAGTAGCCAACAGTCCCAGAGTAATAACCATCGATGCCCTGTATCCCACACATCTTCCCTGAACTGCAAGTCATGGGGCACAAATCACCGCACCTTGATACTGTCCTATTTGGGCGGCACTAACTCGCCCTCATGGTTTTAGGTCACGTCACAAGGATGTGTCTCGGTGGTGAAAGCGCCTCTCGTACTTGAGTGTTCAAGGGGAAAGTCAAACCACACCTCATCACTGTCACATAGTCGAGAGGTCCTCAAAGTCAAGTTGTCACATCGCTGACCTGTACAACCCAGGGTCCCGCTCCGGTGATGATGGAGAATAGACACCGACTATCCTCATAAGAAGGCATGAGTCTGAAATGCCAACGGGTGACCCACTGCACAGCCTTGCTGGAGGGTAAACCCTAATACATCACTAGGAAAACCACTGCCCAGCCCTACTGGAGGGTAAACCCGGAACAAGTCGACAGGTGACCCACTGCCCATCCATGCTAAAGGGTAGACCTAAAAGAATTCGACATGCCACCCACTGCCCAGTCTCTACTTGAGGGTAAATCCTAATACATCATCAGGAACCCACTGCCCATCCCTGCTGGAGGGTAGACCCGGAATAAGATGACAGGAGACCCACTGCTCATCCTTGCTAGAGGGTAGACCTAGAAGAAGTCGATGAGCAACCCACTGCCCAGCCCCGCTGGAGGGTAAACCTGAAGATTTCGATGAGCAACCCACTGCACAGCCCTGCTGGAGAGTAAACCCGAAACTACTCTGGCCATCCCTACGTGAAACAACCTCCTAAGTAGATGATTAGTGCTTGTATAAAGTATTGGTCCCACCAGAACCCAGAAAAACTCTACCAGGGAATAAGAAGCACCGCTTCCGGCCAAACCATCGAGAAAAGAACCAGAGGAAAACCAATCAACCCTGCTAGTCGTAACCATCGTGAACAACACCAAGGGGAAACTCAACCCTTCCATTCCACAAACGAGAATATAACCAGGGGAAGACTCAACCCTTATGGTCAATAGTCGAGAATCGAGGAACCCACTATGTCACGAGAGGTCAAAAGTATGGAAAGCAGAACACAACACGCACATGGGGTCCAAACGACGTGTGACCCCAATTCAACCCCAACAAAGCGCACAAACATTCTCAGGTACCAACATCAACATGTAACTCCCTACATTCCCGTATACTCTTAGAGTATACCATGTCTCCAGCCAAAAAGGCTAACGTGCACACAACACCTAATGTCAACACGAATGGCGTAAACATAACAACTCCACCTTACCACCTCAACGGCTCAGGAACTGCCAACCACATCTCCTCAAGTATTCACTTCACACTCCCAAGAGTGAACACAATCACACACCACCTTTTATCTATAAACAATGCAAGAAGAACCACCATCAGTACACCTTTCATATTTCCATATTTAATACGATCGCGTAAGAGGCGCCACTCTCCTGAATAGAATACACCTTTGCAATACTCGTAAAAAACATGTGAGATAGACTACATACTCGCCTCCAATGGATATCCGATGAAAAAGTCACTAACACTGCTTTACGCCCGAACGACGTCCCGAGATCTTGAGCCTCAGCCCCAAAAACAGTCGGGCGCATCACACCATTGCGATCCCCTCAGAAAATCACATCAAAAGGACTTCTCACATGAGTGCAACAGATATCCGGAGAAAAAGATGTGTTCCAGCGCACTGCACATGAGCGGTGCTACGTGGGAACCATATCTTGGTCCCAAAACACAATGAATAGATCGCGCCATTGCGATCCTCTCGAAATTGTACACAAGTTTGACTATTCACAAGTCCAAAATGGACACCCTGTGATAAAGCTGGAAATCACCGCCAACTCCCAAAACGAACATCGTGGGGTCCACACCAGCATGCAGAATCAAAGTGGGCATACTACGCCAATTCAACGACCTCGTAAAAACACCCAAAATCGTCTGCTCACACAACTCGAACTGGGGTCTGATGAAAATGTTGCAAAAAAGCTGCGTATAGCTCAAAAGACTGGTTGTGGGGCCCACGCCTCAACTCCAGCCTTAACACCTAAAACCATAATGGAAAATTTTGTCTCGGCACCAAGGTACCAACACCGATGACAATGCCCAAAACAGATATCAGATGCGTCCGCGCCACTCAAATCACGAACCCCCAGAAAAACGTCAACCCGCTTAATGCACGTGACGTGCCACCGAGGTCCTCGTCTCGGGAATTAAAATTTTTTGAGGCCATCTCAAAATGTTTTCCTCATCGATACAGTTCCACATCCATTGACGGCAGGAAAAACGGATGCCCGTAGCATAAATTACGGCGGTCTGAGTCGAGGGGGAAAAGCCCCTTGTGCTGGACCGGCCAGGATCGGCCGGTCCGCCCGGCCTGGGCTGGCTCGAGGCTTAGCCGTGCGGGCCGGCCGTGGACCTGTGGTCAATGCGCAGACTGGCTACGAGGGCCGGTCGCTCTCGCTGCATGAGGACTAGTGAGAGGTGGGTCATTGATCCTGGGGGTTGCGCGCCGTGACCCCCCTGTTCTCTGTCGTGCCCAGTGCACTCGCCCGCCGCGCCGGCCCTGTCGCGCACCCCAGCTCACCGCGGCACCCTGGAGAGCCCCCTCGAGCCGGGCCTCCGCCGAGGCCGCCTGCTGTGAAGCCGCCCGCGCTACCACCCATATCCGGGCCGCAACCCCCTGAGCCAAATCTGCCCGCCAGAAAACCTGCAAAACCAGCAAACATCGCCGGTCGTATGCGAACACGTCAGAACTCAGATTATAAATCCGAAAGGTTTGTTGGGGAGCTCAGAACATAGGATATTCTGTAATGGGATTTTCTTGAAGATCATGCAGCAATTCGATGAAAAATTATGGTTTCAAAGGTGGTGCGGAAATTAAAAATGCAAAATGCATGATCCTACCACTTGGGGGTTGCCCGAAGCTTTGCCGTTGATCCGCCAGAGATGCCGCGCCTCGCCGGAGCTATCACGCCTCTCCGGAGAGGTGAAAGAGAGGAGGATTTCCTCCTTCATAGCTCCTGTAAGGGGATGAACAAAGGGGGAGAGGGGGGGATTAAGGGTTTAAATAGAAACACACTTAACCACCCGCCCGTCGGCCCGAATCTGAACATTCGGCGGGGTCGAGATTAAACCCCCCTAGGCCAAACACCACCTCCCGAGCACAACGGCAATCTCAGAATTTTAATCTGAGGCCCCATTCAAAAGTTATAAAACTGAACACCCGATGCCACCAAATTATGAAAATTCCCCCAAGGCTATTTTTCACTAACGGCCCGCACCCAATAAAACTACACCCCTCCTAGGGTAGAAGGCACACTCCGGACTCAACGGGGCCATAGATTTTCCAATCTGAGCTACCGCTTAAGAGATACATGAGTTGATCCATTAAGAGGATAAATTAATTATTTAATTTATCCAGTTCATGTTCCGATAGCGAGCGAGGGCTCCAAATGCCCCGTGCCGACATGTTTTATGTCGTTCATAGGGTAAACACCCCATTCCAGATCCATCCGTACACTAAGATTCTTGATCCGGATCACCATTTAGGAGATATCCCTTTTATTTGGCGTGCCCAGTGTGAACGCACTGAGAGTTTAATTTCGGCCACACCGGGGCTTGAAATCGCATGCCGTCAGAAAGGCGCTGCTCTGGAATAATATCAGAATATTCCAAAGTATTTTATATCCAACAACCGGGTTCTTACAAGTTAGGTTATGTAATGGTTAATAAAACTGATAAGATCTAAAATAAAATCATAAATTGTAAAAACTATAGGATTATGATATTACAACCTTATCTCATATCAACTTAGAAAATTTAAATATATGTATTTTAATTTAGATTTAATTTATTAATAATTAATATTTTTAGAAATTCCAAAAGTTCCTTTGACCTTAAATATAAAATGGTGAATCAACCCTCAATTCTGCACATAAAATTGTGAATTCAAGATCATATATCCCATGAATGTTTCCCTTATCATCATTCCTAACCACATTATGTATGTTTTATTATAAAATAACAAATATAGAGTCTTCATGTGGATATCTAGAGGGAGATCACTTAACAGTAGGTAACCTCATTTACCGACTCCCTCATGAGTATTTATTCTTATACTCCCTCTTCATGTGTATTTTAAAATATAAATTAATAAATCTAGAATATAATAAATTTTTAGATGTTATTATGTATATGGAACAATCATATTCCACCTTTTAACCATCCAGCAAATAATGAAATCACCACGCATGTGTACATACGATCTACCATCTCCACGATGCTCTGAAATATTTTTTTAGCACCACATTACTTGGTTGGGTATAATGTTGGATAAAATGAATATAAATAATTAGTATAACATGATTATTTAATCCAAAAATATACCCCTTCTACGTTGACACCATTTCACAATTAATGGAATGATACCATCACTCGTGTGTATGTACGACCTATGGTATCCACAACACTGTGTAATTCACACTCTTTGATCTCCATTATAGATTTTAATATAAATTTATATAAATAATAATATGATATATATATTATCATAATAATTTATTTTAAATGTTATAAATATATTATACAATAATGGAGAGAGACTTATATGATAAGACATGCATAAGAGAAGGAAGTTGTTAACACCCCAAAGAAGATTAATAAAGAAATATTATTAAAAAACGTGCCATAAAATGATCATATAACATATAATAAATATTAATATGGATCTTGAATAAGTTAATAATATTATTTAAACAATTATAATGTAATTTAAGATATATACCAATACAAAAACGATGGTAAGTGTTATTTTCACAATCTCATTATACACTAATATTTTATATATGTAAGTATTTACTAGGGTATATTTGTCATCAAATAACATATTTCCTAAAATATATTTCTAAAATATTTTTACTATTATTGTTTAAATGATTAGTGTCATTTTTACCCATGTTTAAATTTTACAATGGGTTTTGAATGATGGATTTTATTTCTTTTTCATAACATGTAACTTTTTGACATCTTCTATAAAAGTACGAGATGAATATTTTTGAAATTATAGGGACTAGAAATTTTTTTTTTCCTAAGTCCATTATACCATGAATATTACCATACAATAATACAAGTTTATTTTCAAAAAAATTATTTTATTTTTAATTTTTATGACCTTATAATAAAATAAACCATTTTCAAAGAAGAAAGTATATTTTCCTCATGAATTATTTTCATCAGATATTTCAATTAAAACTTATATTTTAATGTTTATATTTTTCAAGGATGATATAAATATTATTCATATGTTAATTTATGTTTATGATGGAATGATATTTATGAATATCATTCCTTTCTATGAGTTATGTTATGATTGACTTTTGTTTATTAACCAATTTCTTTTTAGGGGTTCTGATATGAAGAATGATCTTTTTCTTGTGGAACACATATGAAAGGTTGTGATTATGGGATGGGTGGGAACTAAATATCTCTCCATTGAATTTAATAATTATTTATATCTCATGATATTGAATGAAATATAATTTTAAGGGATCCCAGATTAGTAATATAACCATGGAACAAGAGTAAAATCAGTTCAGTAATACAAGGATGTAATGAGAGTAAAATAGGTCCAGTAATACTGTGTTGGAATGAGGGGTGAACATGGTTTAGTAATACACTGTGAAAGATATTATGGCCTTGTAAATGTTCTTTGATTGAAATGGAAATTATCTCCCATGCCTATGTTTTTTCCACAATTCATTGTTATATGCCAATTTTTTTTATTATTCTTGTCTTATGAATTTCTATGATTTATTCTATGAATCAAAATTATGATATTTGATATGAATGGAATGATTTTCAAATGTTATGTTCAGATTATTATACCCTTATTTGTATATTATAATTCATATCTCCCTTGACTACCCTTACTGAGCATTTGAGCTCACACTAGTACAATAATGACCTTTAGCGGCCGCCGAAAGCTGTCGCTAAAGGTCTATAGCGGTCTCCTAGCATCCTCCAAACGGTGGCCACTTTTTCCCCATCGTTGTTGTTATCAGTGACTTCCATTTTGGCGGACACTATAGGCATGCCAGAATAGGCTTGAGCGGCCTCCAAATGGCGGCCGCCGTAGCCCGGACCAGTAGCGGCTGCCAAATTGTGGCCACTCTAAGTCCTATCTAAAGACGTATAGAGGCCGCCAGTTGGCGGCCACTAAAGGTGTCCATGGAAACACCTATAGCGGCCGCCATTTGGCGGACGATATAGAATTTTAATTTTTTTTTAAAAAAAATTCAATTATATATTAATATATACACAAATAAATTTCGGAAATAATCTTCCAACCTCTGCATCCATCATCACATATAACTGCATAACAAAATTTAATAACAAAATTAGTACCGAATAATACCTAGAAAAAAATTTACATATTTAAATTCAAACTTACTGTAACAGATCTAAAGTATTTGATTTTCAAAATATATTCATAATTTTGATTAAAATTTTAAAAATTTAAAATCATTAATTCTATTGTTCTAATTAGATTGTTGTCCTGTGATTTCAGGTCAATCTGATGCCGTCCGCTATGAGTTTGACCGTTAGATGCCAATTTTGGCCGTTTATGACACCAGAACGGCGTTCCTGGTCACCGCGGGCACACGGAACGTCCGATTGACGTGTAGTCTAATAGATAACATCCCACATCACTCACCCTTTGATGTCGTCTAATTTCAGTCCATTCGGACTTCGTTTGGCCTGTTTGGACCCCCCACACGCGCATTTATCAAGCGCGCACAACACTTAAAGAACGCATAATGAGACCTACCGAGCAGACCACACATCCGATTGATGTTCCGTCTGCATGTACAAATCACGAATAATAATTAGATTTCTTTCCTGTGATTTCAGGTCAATACGATGTCGTCCGCTATGAGTTTGACCGTTAGACGCCCGTTTTGGCCGTTTGTGACACCAGAACGGCATTCCCGGTCACTGCGGGCACACGGCACGTCCGATTGGCGTGTCTTCTGCTCGACCACATCACAACTCACTCACCCATTCATTTTGTCTAATTTCAGGACATTCATTTTTCTTTCAGCCCGTTTGGACCCCCCACGCGCATTTATCAAACGCGCACAACACTTAAAGAACACATAATGAGCCCTACCGCGCAGACCGCACGTCCGATTGACGTGCCGTCTACGCGTACACATCAAGAATAATAATTAGATTGTTGTACTGTGATTTCTAGTCAATAAGATGTCATCCACTATGAGTTTGATTGTTAGACACCTGTTTTGGCTGTTTTTGACACCTGAACGACATTCCAAATCACCGCGGGCACACGACACATCTGATTGGCGTGTCGTCTGATCGAAAACATCACAATTCACTCACCCTTTTTTTGTTTGATTTCATGCTATTCAGACTTCATTCGGCCCATTTGGACCCCCCCCCCCACATGCGTTTATCAAGCACACACAAAACTTACAGAACGCTTAATGAGCCCTACCGCGCAGACCGCACGTCCGATTGATGTGTCGTATTCGCGTACACATCGCGAATAATAATTAGATTGTTTTAATGTGATTTCAGGTCAATATGATGTCGTCCGCTATGAGTTTGACCGTTAGACGCCCGTTTTGGCCGTTTATGACAACAGAACGGCGTTCCCGGTCACCGTAGGCACACGGCATGTCCGATTGACGTGTTGTCTGCTCAACCACATCAAGATTTACTCACACATTGATGTCGTCTGATTTCAGGCCATTCAGACTTCGTTCGTCCTGCTTGGACCCCCCACACACGCATTTATCAAGCGCGTGCAACACTTAAAAAAACGCATAATGAGCCCTACCACACAGACTGCACGTCCGATTGATGTTTTGTATATGTGTACACATCGCGAATAATAATTTGATTGTTTTCCTAAGATTTCAATTCAATCCGATGTCTTCCGCTATGAGTTTGGTTGTTAGATGCCCGTTTTGGCCGTTTATGACACCAGAACGGCGTTCTCGGTCACCGCGGGCACACGGCACGTCTGATTGACGTGTCGTCTACTCGACCACATCACAGTTCACTCACCCTTTGATTTTGTCTTATTTCAGGACATTCGGACTTCGTTCGACCCTTTTGGACCCACCACGCGCATTTATCAAGTGCGCGCAACACGTAAAGAATGCATAATGAGCCCTACCGCGCAGACCGCATGTCTGATTGACGTGTCATCTTCACGTACACGTCGAAAATAATAATTATATTGTTGTCATGTGATTTCATGTCAATCTGATTTCGTCCACTATGATTTTGACTGTTAGATGCCCGTTTTGGCCGTTTATGACACCAGAACGGCATTCCCGGTCACCGCGAGCACACGACATGTCCGATTGGCGTGCCGTCAGCTCGACCACATCAAGATTCACTCACCCTTTGATGACCGTCACGCCCCATGACACGGGGAAATATTTCTTCTCTACGCACAATACCACGATGTTCCTCCTCTGGAAACTCTGCTAACTGAGCGTCAAACTGAGCCTGTAGCATATAATAAATCAATGAACAAATATGAATAATTTATATAAAATAAAAAAATAAATTTATTAGTAAATAATTTTCTTACTATAACACAGGCACCATCAGGATCACCTGCCCTACGAGTCCTCGTCCATATGGACATCTGATTGATTGGCTCGCCGCGTTGGTGTAACTATAATAAAGGGGTTCACCAAGTTATACTAAAATATTTTTAAAATATGAATGAAATAGTGAATTCTATACATACATCATGTCTGAGCTGTGACACATGTCGAGTGCCAATTCTGGAAGGCGTTCCCTGCATCACCCGATTATGTGAATGACAAGTAGAATCGGTCTACATTCAACGTATTTACTTAATAGACTTTTTAAAAATTAGTCATTTATAGATTAAAAGTAATAAATCTTACCATCGCTGCATCACTTGACCAAAATGAAACCAAATCCTGCCACTGTGCAGGAAGATTTCCCAAAGGGACTCGTTGTAGAATGTCTGACACACCCACAAATGGTGTCCAGTGATCTCTCTTCACCCTTGACTTGTAATCCATCCATAATTTCCGGCATTTGGACATACATACAGCCCTAAACTCATCTGGATAGTATGCCAAATTATCCTGTTCAAAATATTATCAGTATATTGGACAATAATAATAAAAATATCATGAAAAATTAAACATTGAATTTACCTGAACCTCCCTCCATAATCTGTCCATCGTATCCTGAGGGAAAGAACTCCAGTCACGGGTCATCAGAGGGAATCTGTATGAGTCTCGTATCATATTCCCAAACTGACGACTCAATGGAGTAGCACAATCTCCATCTGGATGAAATGTGTCGTCAAATAACACATCCAATTGGGCTCCAGAGTTACAAGATCGAACCCCTCTACCAGGACCCCTACGTCTGCTGGAAGAAGTAGTAGATCCTGATAAACATAAATTCGTAATTCAATTACAATATAAATTAATGATTAGACACTGTTAGGAAAATATAAACATAAAATTACAATCAATTAATTTAGAAAAATGAAATCATACATACCAACAACATCAGGTGAACCACTGTGACCACGGCGTGACATACCTACATTAAAAGAAATTATAGTTAAATGAAGAAATTTTTATACATATATAACTCAGAAATATTTTTACAAATAATAGAAATCAAAAGTGAAATAACTTATTTAAATTCTAAAAAACACATATCATTAAAATTTAAAAACCAAATTTTAAAAGGATAAAAACATTACCTTCGGAGGACTCGACTGCGGGTAACGGGGTGTGACTCGATTGCAGATCCATGATGGCACAATGAAATGATGACAGAGGTTTGACGGCCGGACACGAAAGGAGCAGAACCGTTGGACGAAGCGTGGAGGGCTCTACACGGCGGGGCACAATAGTCCAGAAAGGTCCAAAGGAGGTAGGAGGACTTGCCGGAGGGACGCAACGGGGCCGGGAGGGGACGATCGTGGCGGGAAATTCCAGGAGCAGCACTAGTAGGGGTTGGGGTTGCCAGGTCACAGGGGAGTCGAGGTCATGGGGGCGCAGCGCGGAGGCAAGGCGGTGGGGGTCGCCGGGGTGCAGCGCGGGCAGGGTGTTGTTGGGTTGCGGGGGTGTCGGGGTCAAGTGGGCACAACGTGAAGGCAAGGTAGTGGGGGTCACCGGGGTTGCGGTTGGCGCAACATGGAGGAAAGGGGGTGGGGATCGCCGGGGGTCGGGGTCATTGAGGGGCAGGGTCGCCGGGGGTTACCGAGGTAGCCGGTAGGTCGGGGGTCGGGGGCAGGGTCAGCAGGGGTCGGGGTTTCCGGGGTCGCCGACGGTAATGGGTCGGGGTCGCCGGGGGTCGAGGAGGGTTCTCCGGGGTTCGGGGAGGGCCACTGGGGGGTCGGGCTCACCGGGGGTTAGGGTCGCCGGGTCGAGGGGTCGGAGTCGCGGGGTCGGGGATGGGTGGGTCACAGGGTCGGGGAGGGGAGGGAGGGGAAAATGTCGGGATTTGGGAATTAAAGTGTAGCAGCCGCCATTTGGCATCTTCTATTGATAGTATTAGCAGCCACTAAATGGCGACCGCTATAAGTGCCCCGCCTCGAAAACCAGAAATTCTAGTAGTGTCACCCATTTTCTATGATTCTTTTACCCTGTTTATAATGATTGTTTTTTGATAGGAATACAAAAGGGGATCTTCGTTAAGTGAGATATTTAATCTAATTCAATTAATTTGGTGAAGGTGTTACAACCTATCAAAGGCACTGAAATAATATTTTTTTGGTCACCTATTTTTCCAAGATATGAAATATTCCCAAGAATTGATGTAATATATATATTTGAAATCCTAGCTCGTTATAGTTGATATTAGAGAAAAGGTTTTGAAAAATTTTTTAAAATAGGATGAGAAAATATTAGTGACATACATAGATATATATCTAAGGATATTTCTAGGTATCTATCTAAGAATAATTATTTTTATAGGTTAAAATCCTAGAGTTTTAAAAATAATAATGAATAACCTAGGATTTAACCTAATGTGTCTTGAAAAAAATATTTTATTTAATTTCCCATGATTATGTGAATATATATTTATTATTAGTGTTTCACACACTATGATAACTAGTTTTATTTAATGGAAGGAAGCCAAATAAATCAAGTTAATGACAAATGCAATAAAAAATGCATCTATTTTCCTCTTAAAAAACCGAATGTCATGGGATATGGAATGCACAATATTATTGATTTACATAAAAAAAATCTATGAATCATGATGGAAATCCAAATTAGAATGGATGGAATAAAATTATTTTTTGTATTTCATGACATGGTGTCCACCTTCTTCATATGGGTCTCGTGTTCCACTAGTGGCTGAATAATGGATTTGTACAACTAAAAATATATTTTTGATTGTAAAATGTTCATATCATGAGAGATTCATCATGGAAGTCTATAATTTCAAAGGTGAAGTAAATCAAATGTGGAATATCTTCATGAACATGATGAAATGTTATTAAATTTTATTCATGGAATAGGATGAGTTCACGAACTTAATTTTCAATAAGTACTTTATAAAAACCGTTTATTGATTATATATTAATTCATGATTAATGACATAATTTTTTACATTATAAAACCATAATGATGAATAATTCTTAGTTCTTTAGTAATTAGGTTCATTGTATAACAACATATTAAATGGGATACAAACATTATTGAAAATTTCCTTAACATGATCATAATATTCCGATGAACCTAAAAGAATATGGGGTTACCTTGGAAAAAAAATAAGAAAAGAGTGAGACTAAAATCCTAGTATGGTAATAAGTAAGGCATAATATGAATAATATAATATATGATAGAATATAATAATATTACTGAGAAGAAAAAGGAACACTAATAATAAGTCATTATATAGCATGATGATCCTAACATAGGAAATGTTGCAACAACATATAACACTAAATCATAACATAGGTCAAAGATAAATACGCCAAAATATAATCATGGAAAAATTGACAAATAGTAATTAGGTTCACTCCATGTATTAATTTGTAATAACATGATATTAAAAATTACCCAATGAATTAGAGCTCTATCAAGGTGCGCTCATCATATTCATTTCAATCAGATGATTATGGGGGCCACATATATCATGAAACATGGATACATTCATTAACATAATTTGCTCAATGATTAAATAATTTGTAATAAATACAAGTAGTTCCCCAATGAATAATTTTTTGTGAATAAAGGTGAATACTCTTTATAGAAAAATTGGTAATGGTATTTTGTTCACTATTTTTTTAATGGAATCTCATGGTGAAAGTTTGATTGCATAAAATAGTTATATAAAATTAAAAAAAAAATTTATTAGAGAGGAAGGGTTATCAAAGAATTTTAAAATTAACTAGATAGTAATGGGGGTATGTAATAACATATCCCTGCATAAGGAAATAAATATAAAATAAATAAAGTAATTAAGATACATGAATTGTGGATAAAGAGAACAACCACTTAAGAAAAATTAATTTTGTAACGGGTGTACATAAATAATCATGGGAGGCATAGTGAGATTTAAAATGGAAGTCTCGTCATTTATAAATAAAATTTATTGTATAGGTAATATAGATGATAATATATCAAATAAAACAAATGAAATTTAATATTCATAATATAAAAGGAGTTCTTGAATTGAAATGAGAAGAGAGAAATCCCTTATTGAATTTCGACATAGTAATAGTTGTATATAATGAATCGTGGAGGGGTGGTGAGAGTGAAATGAAAATTTTATTATTTATAAATTAAAAGGATAATAAGGGAAATAGGTAAGAACATATCATATATACTAATATTGAAATTAAATGACATAATATAAAAGGAGTTCCTGATAAATTGGGAGAGTGGAAGATCCCTTTCTTGAGTGTGTGACTCTGAAATCTTGCGAGGGGTAATTGGGAGATTGGGGGTATAAGGCCCCAGCCTTAAACCTTACTTAATATTGCATTAAATGAATAATTCACATTGAGGATCTTTTCAGGTTTAGAGTTTTAGAGAATTAGGACATAACTATTACATCTCAAAATATTACAAAGTAGACACTTCTACTAAGTTTCCATAGAATAAAAAACCTCTAAAAAAGAAACATGTCTAGTTCCATGTTTTATATAGCATGACTTTCCCTTGATCTCATCCTTGACCCTATTCCACATTAAGTCCTGTGAAAAACATTTCAAAAAAACTTGGGGTGAGCAAAAAAAGCTCAGTAAGGGATACACAAAGAATGAAAACTGTTAGTTTTTCAAACATCAAGAAAACCATGTATACTTTATCAAAGTAATACCTTCACCTTCATGAAGTAGTAAAAACTCTTCACTGAATAAAATATCATTATTTACCTTTTTGTAACCAAACTATTACCATAAAACCCATATAAAGAACACATAACATATATAAAGGTAACTTGGTACATAAACATACTTATGTAGAATAACCATATGGTTGACTTCCACACATATCACTTAATGGAATAACCATACGGCCAACTTCCATACAAACTTAATGGAATATCCATACGGCCGACTTCCATACCCAATGCATTGGAGGTTATAACGTAACCACACATCCTGGTATTCACGGAACCACCCGTCATATGGTTAATCATGTAACCACCCGTCAAATGTCCAGGTACCATTATAAAATCATAAGACATAAAACAAATATAATGGAAAGAAAACATTTCCACACTTTGATCAAAATATATCACTTAAATATATTGACATAACAAATAAATTATAAAAAACAATTCTCAATACCAAAATACATAAAAGAGTGTATGGTATTTATTTCATTTAAAAAAACAATACGTCTTGTTCAGGAAGCCAAAGACCAAATAATACTCGCGGCTGCGGAAAATGTCGTTGTCACCACGTACGTTAAACAAAACATTCCTTTTTGTCGTTTTGTAAAACGCTTCGTAGAAAAAGATTCCATTTGTATAAAATTAAAATTCAAAGGGGTTTATACACCGTATAAAAGAAATTTGTGTATAAAACGAAATATGCCTCAATGAAAGGAGATTGAGATGAAGTCCCTTACCTCGGGTCCGACTTGACTCGATCGTACTTTAACGTCCTGAATAATAAACATGAGTTAATTTATATTTTCTTAAGAACCTTTTTCAACTTCATTATTCCTTTTATATCACTTATTTCCATTTTATAAACATTATTTAACCATTTATGTTAATAATGTTTGTTTTGTCGATATTTGGTTCTTAAGTCGAAAGTGGACTTCTTACAATTACATGTTGTTCGTGTGGTCAAAGGTTCTTTATATCCAGAATGACATTCCTGATTTGGATATCATATATATCATATATATCCAGCATATACATGTATTTATAATATTACATAATCATTTAGAGGTAATAAATGAAATGCACCGTTCATGGTGACGGTAAGCCGTACGTACGCAAGAACACTACTTTCATTTCTTTGTCATATTAATGGAATTAAAACTAAATGAGAGCTATGTATATTTTAATTACAGAATTATATTCATCATTTATATGTATCATTCATCATATATATCCATTATATACATGTACTTATAATATTACGTTACATTTGGGGATAAGAAATGAAATGCACCTTTTATGGAGACGGTAAGCCGTACGTACGCATGAACGCTACTTTCATTTCTATCTCATACTTTAATGGAAAGAAATAATATTGATATATAGGTATAATATAATTCCATTATATCATCATATATAATAACTTTAAATCCATCCTTTATGTGTCCCACATATGACATTAACAAATCACATCACTTTGAGAGGGCGGTAGTCCGCACTTCCTTAAATGAAGATATCGTGTTTACCCATAATGGAAACCATAAAGGTATGCCCAAAATGAAAAATAAAAAAGCTTAAGGAAAACATAAACATATTATATATCATATATAAATATAGTTTCATCTTAATGGACACCTTTTAAGGTGTTAAAATAATGTTGAACAATCCTCGTTTCGGGAGGCCGAAATTCGCCATCCACGGAAACAGTTTGTTCTTTAACCATTATATGTAGGTGTGTGTAAGTGTAGGTCGAATTCATCTTATAACAACATCTGTGTATATTTATGATACTGTAGTGGTTACAAAATAAATGAATAAAAAGAGTTTAGGGGGTTGGAGAAGCAAAATAAAACAAAAGGACTCAAGTGAAGACATTACCTTAAAATCGGGTAACTCTCTTTGGTTTGAGATAAAAGGATTCTTGGGAAGACTTCTGCCCAAAGTTAGGCTTAAAGGAGTAAGAGAGGGAAGTTGAGAGACAAAACGGGCAGGGGATGTCTGAGCCAAAGGCTTTGGGAGTGTGGGTAAGGTGGTAGAGGTGGGGGCCTTTTATAAGAGGAGAGGAGGGGCACTCTTGGAAAGTATGAAAATGTTACATTATTTTAGAATGCGTTTCGGATTTTAATGGTGCCACATTGATGTGTTAGATGCCAAGGTGATAAGGGTTCTAAATCCACCCATCCAATTGGTTTTGGACATGTGTAGGTCAAAGATTTTAAATTACCTTTCCATTTTATTTAAATCCTTTATTAATGAGATAATTGTTGCATCATCATTATGTAATATATAATTTAATTTATTTAATTTCTAAAAATTATAAAAAAATACTATGATTTAGGAAATTGTATTATATTTCAAATTAATATGTATAGTAAAAAATCCGACTTGTATAACCCCATGTAAAAATTGTTTTAGTAAAACATCTCATGTTTGTGTTATTTTTACTTTAACATTAAATAAAAAGTTATTTATGTCATTTCCCAACCAATGTGGCTCTATGGGGTCTCCAAGATGACCCATGGATTGTCTTGGTCGTCCATGACACATCCAATATGGTTAGGACATGTGTCAAGTTCATTTAATTTTATTAAAACATTATTCTTACCTTAAACTACACTAATTACCTCTAATCGCGATTAAGAACTTAAGAGTTACTATTCACCAAAAAATTATTTTAATCTCATTGAACCACATTTTACTTCATAATGACAACCATTTATGTCTCATTTTTGAAATTCAAAACACAGAAGTGGTAAAATTTCATTTAAACGAAAAATCAGTTTTTATAAGTACCACTTAGTGGTTTCACTATTCATCAAAAATTGAAGTTTTTCAGAAAAACACCAAAAATTCACCCTAAGCTATATTTGATATTCCGAATTCAAAAATGAAGTCTATTTTACAAAATTCAAAACATATAAGTCACATTAATTAATTTAATGATTAATTCCCACTGTCAGGACAAATAGAGTGTTTTTATGAAACAATAAGTATCAAAAGATTGACACTAGTTTAAGTCCGGTTTCAAAGTGAAATTAATTCCAACGACCACTATTGGATTTAATGGTAAAAATATTTTCTAATTTCACTTTAAATCCAATTCAAGTGATAATCTAATGATATACATAAATTAGATTAAAAATAGGTTTTGAATTAAAATACAACATTTTACACTATTCATTAAAAATGAACTTTATCGGAAAAATACCAAAAATTTTCACAAAGTAAATTTTGATGTCCCGATTCTAAAGAAGAATTATATTTTGTCAAATATAACACATAAAATTTTCAAAAAGTGGATTTAAAAGAGGTTCTCCATCAAAAGGCTGTTAATCGACCTTTTAAAGAATATTAGAATGTTTACGCTTAAAATAGTATTCATTTGAATTTTTAATCCTCTAACATTTATTGTAAGAAGTAAAAATATTAGACAAACATATATAATAATTTTTTAGTTAGTTCTGTTCATTCCCGCCACTACAACAGCTAGGCGTTCACTACTATTTAAAATAATACTATTTTCTTATTAGAGTGCAACGTAAGATTCCCAAGAAACTCGTTGTTACGTGTTGGGTACGCCATCAAGCATAACATCCCCTTAATTTTTTTTTTCAAAAATAGGGATAAATATAAAAATTTCATATTCTTTATTTACCTGAGGTGTTACATCCTTCCCCCTTTTAGAAATTGCGTCCTCGCAATTTTTAAAATTGGGCTTCGAAACTTTATTGAAAATCCCACATCGGAACAATAGTCAGTAAAACTATCACTTTAAAATAAAGAAAGATAATTACAATGGTCACCCGAGTTAACCCATACTAGTATTCCATGTAGGAAAACATGGACATGGAAGAAAAAACAAAGGGTCATGTTCTGAGGGAGAGTGATAGTAAACATGTCTAGGAGAAAGTTAACCATAAGAAAATCACAAACTTGTGGTGGGTTAAACGATATTCGATTCCCAGTAGGAAAAGTTAATAGACAACATTTTTGTTTTTTTATTGAGAAATTTATTCATAAGGAAACATAATTTCTAATCATGTTGACTTTCAACTTTTATTATATTTCTTACACAAACTCATATTTTCTCCAAAAGACCAGTATTTAGGAAGACTTGTTCACTATAAGATTAATATAATCAACTTATAGAGAATCACCTAATCCAAAAAAGAGAACTATATACTTCCCATGTCTTTAGACTTTGACCAAAACCAAAACCAAAAAGGTTAGTACGAGATCAGATAATCCAGAAAAGGATAACCCTTTATAAAAAGAAAATCTATTCTTAATCTCCAAAATTTGTCCAAAAGAACCCAAAGTTCAACGAGGACCATTTTATAAACAAATTTCCTTTAAAATAATTCAAAGTAAACCAAAATAATATTGAAACCCAAATATTTGAAGGATTTAGTTGCATGGTCTTCCAAGGTACAAATTAACACTTATCTCCAAATAACATCAATTACTCTTAAAGTCTCATATTGAAAAGTAATTAACCTAATCACATATCCTCCATGACAGATTAATAAATTTCCATAGATAACCCAAAATAATCTTACTCTTAATTCATAAATTAATCTAACTAAAATGAATCAGTCAAACTAAGAAGGGACTTCACGTAGTCCAGTGGTAGGGGAAAAATACCAGTCGCACTTTGGTTGTGGGTTCGATTCCCGCAGCTTTGTCCGACGCGACGGGTTGTCACACAGTCTGCATGTTGTCCTTTTTATAAAACTCTAAAAATAACCCTAACATGTTTTACCAACAATAGTTTCCTCATACCTCTCATTTTCATCCAAATTCGTTACGATCTCAACATCTTAATTCTTGAAGTCATATTTCACCACCATAAAAAACGATTCCTAAAATGAATAACATCATACCTTGACCATGGCATCCACTCGGTTTCATCGTCATCTTGTTCACATAGGTAGAATTCCCATGCATTACAACAATGATTTAGAGATCCTTCAAAATTCTTTGCTTCCTCCATCCAAATACACCTCGTACAACATGGGTCACATGGGTGTTCACAGAAAAATAGTTTTGGAAAATAAACATGTATGACATATAATTCCAAAACATCTGATAAAACATGATTTCTATAAAATTGTTGGACCAAAATTTAGTTGAAACATTCTATTATTGGTCCTTTTAAAATACCATAAGTATGTGCTGTGAGACTATATTTTAAAAGAAAATATAAATAGGTTGCGCAAGGGTCTCCTTCCTCAACACCATTTTTAAAATCTTAATATGCTTCAAATTCTTGTGATAAAGTAAAATATTTGAAAATACCTTGATAGTATTTACCTTTCTTCAAAATATGAGAATACTGTGAAAATAGCATTTGTCTAAAAACAACCGATGATCCACGATGATAAAGAGGTATAGAGGAGGTGTTTGATATCTCAAACAACTGCTTGCAAGTGAGTTGTATGCTAGAAAAAGTTTCACAATCATCCGAACATGACATTGCAATAATTATTGCAACCATGTCATCAGGAAGAGATAAGAATGTCATTTGAGATCCTTCTCCTTCCATTCGTAATTGACTTTACTAGTCCTGAAAAAAAAGTTATAAAATAAGTATTTAACTGAAATAATAGATATAGGGACTAACCATGTGTCTAACAAAAACTCCTAGTCTCTAAAGTTGTCTAAACCGACCTTTGATACCAACTATAAGGCCCCGACCTTAAACCTTACTTAATATTGAATTAAATGAATAATTCACATTGAGGATCTTTTCAGGTTTAGAGTTTTAGAATATTAGGACATAACTATTACATCTCAAAATATTACAAAGTAGACACTTCTACTAAGTTTCCATAGAATAAAAAAACATCTTAAAAAGAAACATGTCTATTTCCATGTTTTATATAGCATGACTTTCCCTTGATCTCATCCTTGACCCTATTAGACATTATGTCCTGTGAAAAAAATTTCAAAAAAACATGGGGTGAGCATAAAAAGCTCATTAAGGGATACACAATGAATGAAAACTGTTAGTTTTTAAAACATCAAATAAACCATGTATACTTTATCAAAGAAATACCTTCACCTTCATGAAGTAGCAAAAACTCTTCACTGAATAAAATATCATTACTTACCTTTTTGTAACCAAACAATTACCATAAAACCCATATAAAGAACACATAACATATATAATGGTAACTTGGGACATAAACATACTTAAGTGGAATAACCATACGGTCGAATTCCACACATATCACTTAATGGAATAGCGATACGGCCAACATCCATACAAACTTAATGGAATAGCCATACGGCCAACTTCCATACCCAATGAATTGGAGTTTATAACATAACCACCCATACCGGTATTCACGCCACCACCCATCATATGGTTAATCACGTAACCACCCATCAAATTTCCAAGTACCATTATAAAATCATAAGACATAAAACAAATATAATGGAAAGAAAACATTTCCACACTTTGATCACAATATATCACTTAAATATATTGACATAAAAAATCGATTATAAAAAACATTTTTCAATACCAAAATACATAAAAGAGTGTATGGTATTTATTTCATTTTAAAAAAAACAATACGGCTTGTTCAGGAAGCCAAAGACCAAATAATACTCGCGGTGGCGGAAAAGGTCGTTGTCACCGCGTACGTTAAAAGAAACATTTCATTTTGTCGTTTTGTAAAACGATTCGTAGAAAAATATTCCTTTTGTATAAAAGTAAATTTAAAAGGGTTTTATACACCGTATAAAAGAAAGTTGTGTATAAAACGAAATATGCCTCAACGAAAGGGGATTGAGACGAAGTCCCTTACCTCGGGTCCGACTTGACTCGATCGTTCTTTAACGTCCTGAATAATAAACCTGAGTTAATTTCTATTTTCTTAAGAACCTTTTTTAAGTTCATTATTCCTTTTATATCACTTATATCCATGTTATAAACATTACGAAACCATTTAAGTTAATAATTTTTGTTTTTTCGATATTCAGTTCTTAAGTCGAAAGTGGACATCTTACAATTACATGTTGTTCGTGTGGTCAAAGGTTCTTTATATATAGAATGACATTCCTGATTTGGATATCATATATATCATATATATCCAGCATATACATGTATTTATAATATTACATAATCATTTAGAGGTAAGAAATGAAATGCACCGTTCATGGAGACGGTAAGCCGTACGTACACATGAATGCTACTTTCATTTCTTTGCCATATTAATGGAATTAAAACTAAATGAGAGGTATTTATATTTTAATTCCAGAATTATATTCATCATTTAGATGTATCATTCATCATATATATCCATTATATACATGTACTTATAATAGTACATTACATTTGGGGATAAGAAATGAAATGCACCGTTCATGGAGACGGTAAGCCGTACGTACGCATGAACGCTACTTTCATTTCTATATCATACTTTAATGGAAAGAAATAATATTGATATAGAGGTATATTATAATTCCAGTATAAAATCATATTTAATAACTTTAAATCCATCCTTTATGTGTCCCACATATGGCATTAACGAATCACATCACTTTGAGGGGGCGGTAGTCCACACTTCCTTAAATAAAGATATCGCGTTTACCCATAATGGAAACCATAAAGGTATGACCAAAATGAAAATATCAGATGCTTAAGGAAAACATAAACATATGATATATCATATATAAATATAGTTTCATCTTAATGGCCACCTTTGAAGGTGTTAATATATTGTTGAACAATCATCGTTTCGGGAGGCCGAAATTCACCATCCACGAAAACAGTATGTTCTTTAACCATTAGATGTAGGTGTGTGTAATTGTAGGTCTAATAATTCTTATAAAAACATCATAGTATATTTATGATACTGGAGTTGTTACAATAGGAATTAATAAAAAGAGTTTAGGGGGTTGGAGAAGCAAAATAAAACAAAAGGACTCAAGTGAAGACATTACCTTAAAATCGGGTAACTCCATTTGGTTTGAGCTCAAAGGCTTCCTTGGGAAGACTTATTCCCAATGTGAGGCTTAAAGGAGTAATATAGGGAAGTGGAGAGACAAAATGGTCAGGGTTTGTCCGAGCCAAAGGCTTTGGGAGTGTGGGTAAGGTGGTAGATGTGGGGGCCTTTTATAAGAGGAGAGGAGGGGCACTCTTGGAAAGTAAGAAAATGTTACATTATTTTAGAATGTGTTTCGGATTTTAATGGTCCCACTTTGATGTGTTTCTAGGATATGGTGATAAGGGTTCTAAGTCAACCCATACAATAGGTTTTTGACATGTTTAGGTCATAGATTTTACATTATCATTCCATTTTATTTAAATCCTTTATTAATGAGGTAATCGCTGCATCATCATGATGTCATATATAATTTAATTTATTTAATGTCTAAAAATTATAAACAAATTACTATGATGTAGGAAATCTTTTTATCTTTACAATGAATATTTATAGTCAAAAATCTTACTTGTATAACCCCATGTAAAAATTGTTTTAGTAAAACATCTCATGTTTGAGTTATTTTTACTTTAACATTAAATAAAAAGTTATTTATGTCATTTCCCAACCTATGTGGCTCCATGGGGTCCCCAAGTTGACCCATGGATTTTCTTGGTCGGCCATGAAACATCCAATAAGGTTAGTACATGTTTCAAGTTCATTTCATTTTATTAAAACATTATTCTTACCTTAAACTACACTAATTACCTCTAATCGCGATTAAGAACTTAAGAGTTACTATTCACCAAAAAATTATTTTAATCTCATTGAACCACATTTTACTTCTTAATGACAACCATGTATGTCGGATTTTTGAAATTAAAAACACATAAGTGGTAAAATTTCATTTAAACGAAAAATCAGTTTTTATAAGTACCACTTAGTGGTTTCACTATTCATCAAAAATTGAAGTTTTTCAGAAAAATACCAAAAATTCACCCTAAGCTATATTTGATATTACGAATTCTAAAATGAAGTCTATTTTACAAAATTAAAAACATATAAGTCACATTAATTAATTTAATGATTAATTCCCGCTATCATGAAAAATAGTGTGTTTTTATGAAACAATAAGTATCAAAAATTGACACTAGTTTAAGTCCGATTTCAAAGTGAAATTAATTTCAACGACCAATATTGGATTTAATGGTAAAAATATTTTATACTTTCACTTTAAATCCAATTCAAATGATAATCTAATCATATAAATAAAATAGATTAAAAAGAGGTTTTGAATAAAAATACACCATTTTACACTATTCTTTAAAAAATGAACTTTATCGGAAAAATACCAAAAATTTACACAAAGTAAATTTTGATGTCCCGATTCTAAAGAAGAATTTTATTTTGTCAAATATAACACATAAAATTGTCAAAAAGTGTATTTAAAAGAGTTTCTCCATCAAAAGGTGGTTAATAGACCTTTTAAAGAATATTAGAATGTTTACGCTTAAAAAAGGATTCATTCGCATTTTTAATCCTCTAACATTTATTGTAAAAAGTTAAAATATTTGACAAACATATATAATCATTTTTTAGTTAGTTCTGTTCATTTCCGCCATTACAATGGCTAGGCACTCACTACTATTTAAAATAATATTATTTTCTTATTAGAGTGCAACGTAAGATTCCCAACAAACTCGTTGTTACGTGTTGGGTACATCATCGAGCATAGACTCTCCTTTAAAACATTATTTTTTTCAAAAATAGGGATAAATATAAAAATTTCATATTATTTATTTACCTAGGGTGTTACAGGGGGAGAATTCGGAGCACTCTATAGACTGGGGACAAAGTTTGTATGTTCTCTAGTTAGTTTTAGTGATCATAAATAAGAACTTGATTGGGTTTATATAAGAAAATATATGGATTTTATTATTATTTTGGGTTTGAACTCAACATTATAAAATATTCAAAACCAGAAACCATTCTATGGTTTTTGCCCAGGGATATTTCTAAATAGGACCGGTTTACATTAATTTTTTGGGAAAGGGACGAAATTATTAAAATATTTACATTGGTTTTGTGGAGGTGAGTCACAATCTTACATAAATGATTTTAACACCTTAAAATATATCATAAATTTTGGAGGATTTACAAGAGCATTGTAAAATAAAACAATGAATGTAAATTAAAATTATTTTAAAGGAAAAAACTACTGTTTTGTTTTGTATACAATTTACATTATTCATTAAGTCACATTTGGGGGGATTGTGGTGTTCTAAAACACATTGTATATTTATACGGTATTTAATTTGTAACCAAAAATTCATCTATCTCAGAAAATTAAGTAAAATTTACCATTGGATAATTTTGACATTATTATTAAAAAATGATATATATTTTATGTATATAATTTAATAAATATGTGAATTTTCACATTTAAAATAATGATTTATATTTATTGAAAATGTTGGGTTTTTTATAATAACAGTTTTTGAACCCTAAAAATACCTAGAAAACATGAAATATTAATATCCTAACACCGAATTAATGGTTTTGGGTGAAGTAGAAGCTCTATTTGTGGGGAGAAATTAAAATTTCAATATATATATATATTTAAAAATATCCAAATTCAGGATCTAACACATCAAATTTATAATTATTATTTTTAGATAAATTGTATTTATTGTCTCATTTGATGATCCTTTTATCGATGAATGTATTGATCTTAAAAAATCATTTGGATTATATTTGTTATAACATAAGTATTCATGTTATTAATCCATATAGTGATTATCCACATTTTATACTTCGAACTCTAAGAAGAACCAATTGATTTCTAGGTTCTATCTTGGTGAGTCCATTATCTTGAATTATTTGTCTTGATCACTCCCTGATCCTTTGGGCATGAATGAGTTAATATCATTCTTTATAGAAAGATAATAGTTATTCCATAGGGAGAGAGAAAATTTTATTTTTCAAAATGCATATCAATTAACAATTTTCAATTAAATCAATCCATTAA
Organism: Viscum album; assembly: GCA_963277665.1. Taxonomy (NCBI): domain Eukaryota; kingdom Viridiplantae; phylum Streptophyta; class Magnoliopsida; order Santalales; family Viscaceae; genus Viscum; species Viscum album. The sequence continues at coordinate 626,929,895 of OY728147.1, forward strand.
CCATAACCATAAATTTATATACTAAGGTTTTAGGATGAAATATTATTTAAATATGTATAGGGTTTATTATAATATAATTATTTTTAATAAACCTCATTCCATATAATAATAACAATGATAATATTATTTTATGGTGTGCACAATCTTAGTCAATTATATATATTATTTTACTTGATTTTATTTTGTTATTCATCACTGGACATGATCAAGGCCCTCTGAAATTCATCCACATTTATTGGATACTTATAAAAATATTTTATTATGTTTAATAATGACATTATAAAAAAACTAGAAAATAAGTGTTTATTAAATATTAAATCGATAAAATAAATATTTTATCCTTAATATATAGAATAAATATTTTTTAAATATTCAATTTAATATATAAATTATATATTTCATGAATACATATTTATTTATTTCCTTGAAAATATTACACATCAATAAAACATGAATAGAATTATTATTTTTGTCGTGATAATTCTATTGGTTCCAATATAAAAAATCAAATATAATTTAATCTACATCAATGAAACCACAAAGAGTGTTACCCTCACGTATTAATTATAATTATCATTGGGAATATACACCTCTCATAAATGATTACTTTCTAGCAATGGCTCAACAAACCGAAGAGAATGTACTTAATTTATCAATGTCAAAAACCACATATGAAGGATCGTTGTTTCATATATGCCATTTTTCTCAATATCTCAACACGAATATATCACATCTTCATCATTCTTGATATATCATTCATTGACTATCCAATAAATTTTTTTCCATGATGTACATAAAATATATGATACATTTATATATGAATAAATTGGGCATGTTATAAACATTAATAATATTGAAAATGGAAAAATAGTTCCTTGAAAAATTCATCAAAAAATGCCATTCGTGATGCATCCAATGTACTCTACATCCCACCAACATATGGAGTTGAAATTTTTGTCAATAAATCTATGAAAAATAGTGAGTAAATATAGCAATGATAACCTTAATGTCTAAGGATAATTACACACATATATATAATGTAATATTCGATGACACTAAAACTTGAAAAATTCATAATAGAGGGTATATTCTGATAATATCTCTTCTTAGAGATTACCATGTGGATGCTTCATGAGATGAAGCCTAATCTGATTACAAGTTCTTCTACTTGATGGTCTAAATACTATGTTCCCTATCATTATAAAATATCCAATTATATAAATAGATTTAAAAATATCATTTATCATATCATAGTTATCATAATAGTGGGGAACTTCAATACCATTTCCTATTTGATAGTTATAATAATACACTATCCCATCAATCATATGAATAATAAAACATGATATAAGATATAAAATTTGTATTAAAATTCACATAATTAAATATATATTTATCACAATGTATATTTTAGTTTTTTATAGTGCACAACCTCCAATAAAATACAAAATGAACTAGAGCCAACTAAAAATTACATGTTTTCCATACATGAAAACATATTTTTTATTTGTATTGTTATAACTCAAAGGAAAAACTAGTTTTTGTGGCTAGGATTTCTAAATAAAAATATTTTTGTGGAGAATCTATTTACCAAAAAATTATTATAATGTAAAAATCCGATATATATGGATATAACCAAGTATCACCTCATATTACAATGATAGATTTCTTAAATCCAGAATAAATACATATCCAAATCTTATAAGAAAATGATAAATCTCTTAATTTTTTTCTAAACCAAAATTGTATTAGGACATTTTCAAAACCACTTTACGAGCTACATCTAAATCCACAACGTACTCATATATTGTATATATGGAATCTGCTGGCGGTAATAATATTTTTTTTCATATTTTTTATCATTTTCTCTAATACTAGATCAAATTGAACCATGTGTATACATGTGTTCATTTGCATTAATTATAAGTATTTTTACATCACAAAACACTACGAACTCATCCTGGTATACATTCCACATACTATTTAATAGTTTTCAATAAAATTCAGTGAAATAATATTAGATAAATTTTATATCTTTTTATAATTATTTATGAATAATTAATATCAAATTATTATACATGTCATGACACATGAGCTGAATTCCTAGAACTTAATCTTTTGAAATTCATTTAATCTCCATTATCTCTTCCAATTCCCAGGATGTGTATTGGGAGGGAGTATATTCCAATAATATTTCAATTTTTATTGGTTTAAATTTTATTTTTATTACATTGCAAAAATATATATATATAATATGAATTTTTGTGAAAACACATGGATCTATCATTTAAGTATTATTCCCTAGAACACAATTTCTTCATGAAGTAAAACATGGAAAATTTTTATTACTTAGTCATTATTAACTGATATGAGATAAAAATTTCGTTATGTATGTTATAAATATTTTTTTTCTAAAAACAAATAATGATCCCACTAACAATATTAAGAGATATATTATTTTTTAATTTCTAACGGAATATAATATGATCACATTGCATGATTTATTCATGAAAAAACTTATATAATATGAATATCTTATTGGAATTTATTGATGTCACCTACCCATTTATGTTAACTCTAGTAATGATATAAAATAACATAACTTGTAGGTTCTTCCATATATACATCTATCGTAAGGCTTCCTCTATATAAGGAGGCATTGATAATAAATATCCCATGATGAGGATTATTATAATATTCTTTGAAAAAGTACAATGAAATATAAATATTATACTTCATGTAAATGACCAGTGTCTCTTTTTCGTGTCCATGTTAAAGTACACTGTGTGTAGGATGCCCATATATCAGAAAAAAAAGATTCATCACATGTACTTGACCCCATGTAGTAGTACATGTCTTAAACCTTGTACCCGGTCCATGAAATTACTATGTGGGGGATTACCTGGTGTGCTCTAAATTATTTACTTTAACCCATTTCCTTGTACCATCTGAGGTGCACACTGAGAGACCAGGTAGGGGTAACATGCTACGTGATAGGTTCACAAGTTATGTGATCCTTAACTCCTTCATGAATTCATAAGCACTAAAAGGGAGGACCAAATGACATATTGATCTGGATTACTGGTCATTCAACAAGGTATTTTCAAGAAATCTAAATATTTTGTAGCATGTCTCTGAAGTCTCTCTGGCCATCAATTTTATAATTTCTTCACCCATAATGTATTGATTTTTTCTCTTTGAGTCATGAAATCAAAGAATCAATATGATTGAGTCCTTCGATCTACATAGAAAATGTGATCATAATCATTCTTCATTGCAAGTCGAAGAACACAAAAATCAGGAACCTACATCATCTGACTCACTTCTGTCTCCATTGGAACACCACAAACATGTTATGTTGATACTAGATCTAAAATATTAAACTGTTCCACCATGATACTAGTTAAAAATAATCTATTAATCATTATATTTCAGACCCCAGAACAAATGAATAATTCCCATGGAGAATGATAAATTAGTGGAAAGATGTAGAAGACCAAATAAGCAGAGAGACACATGATCATTGTTTTTGTTGATATCGATTAACTATTGTGAGAATAACAATTAAAAATTAAAAAATTCAACATAATTATCCCATAATTATCCCATAATTACCCCATAATAAACCCTTATTGAAAATAAACATGAACCACATATCAATTTGTTGGTCGAATAATCCTTGTTAATTCTAGGAATAATGAATGGGGAACAAATCCAAAAAAAACAATTGTGCAAATTCAATTTGGACCGATCAATTATGATGAATGATGAAACATCATAGTAGTTGGAGGGATCCTTTGATTCTATCATATTCAGGTATATTATTCTCAATCCATTTGTTGTCCTCTAATATAATCTCATTCCATGCTTTCTAATGACATTACAATGTTCCCTGGGATATGCAGATAACTCTATGATTTCTCTTTAATAGTCTATTTAAAGACATGTACTTATGTCATTATGTTTAAGCCTTAATTACACAACTAAAATAAATAAATATTTATTTTCATCATTTTACTCTGATGAAAAGTTTTCCACAAACTACCCACTATTACTAAAGTTACATCATTCTTAGGGCAAACCAAGCATTATCAACTCAATGGTGACATCTTATTTTTGATTCGGGAACCTATATAGATGTTATTGAACTTTTTCATGAAAATTGGGAAAATATTATATTTAATATATTTAATATATTTTAAAAGATTATTCTAAGAAAACCAAGTTGTGCAATAAATTTTTTTCTCAATTAGTGGTATTGAAAATAATTCATAAAATAAATACAAATAACAAATAGAAAATATGACCCATTATATTCTCACCACCATGGGGATTTACATTCCTAAAAAATCTAAAACAATAGATACTAAATAAGATATGGGTATTGAGCATGAATGTGAGCCTTCATCTCCCATTTTCTATCCTTATTATTCTTTTTCTCCACTAAAAACACCTTAAAGGTATCACTCACCCATGAAGGATCATCTCCCAACGATCCTATATCTCTACGTGGTACTCTGAAATGGTCACTTAATCACAAATTTCCATGTCAACCCAGTCGATATTATGTAATGGGTCATGTATGTACCTCATTATATGAATCAAATTGAAGGCATCATGTACCCGGTCTAACTATGTTGGTAGAGCAATGAGGTACACCACCATGTCAAATATACACAATATATGGAAATGGAAAATAAATCATAGATATAACCTACCTCCATAGAAAAATATCAATAATTGAAATCGATCTGAACCCCATTGGAACACATGGTGTCCTTCCTCATACTCTAAACGCTGCCTTCTTCTATCCACATAAGACTAATGATGGCTCTGTGTAGTTCTCATTCACCCCTGGATGGCTATCAATTTATGAGTAATATTTCATGCCATCATTAGGCTCATGAGTGCTAACTCTTTTGGGCTATTCTAGAAAAGCGATGACTTACACGGTTACATGTACAATGCTTCAAATGATGGCTTACCAATTTGTTGAATGGTAACTATTTGTTTTTCTGAAAAAAAAACTCCTGTGGTAGGTGATCCTCCCAACTACATACCTATTCCAACATGCAAGAAATCAACATGTCCTGTAAAACAAAAATAGTTTACTTAGTTTGGCCATTAGTTTGGGTTTCAAATACTGCACCCAAGCATAACTGAGTCCCAAATAACTCTTGTAATCCCTTCCATAGCGGGGATGTGAAGTGAGAATCATAGGAATAAAAGATTGTCTATGGAAATCCATGGAGAAGTACTATATTATGAACATAGAGGCCCCACAATATCTATATTTTATAGTTATACTAAATTTATTAGTAGTGGGATGACATGGTTTGTAATTATTTGATTATCGAGAATGAATAATTTCTCCTAGATGGACATGGTAATCCCCTCATGAGGTCCATGTATATCCCATCCCATGTCTACTCTGGAACCTCAGGGGGTTGAGTTAATCCCTCCAGAAGTGGTGATCAACCTTCACATGTGGAATATTAGGGAAATAAGAGATAAATTATGAGACTCCATTCCTCATACATTGACACAAAAACTATCACCAGATGTACTTTTATATATTTTCCATAGCTGGATGTAACACCAAATGAGATGTACAAATCTCTATCAGGACACCCTCCCGCTACAAAATAGGAACGGGAATGCTTCCTCTAAAATGTAATATATGCTCCCCAACATTATAAAATTAATCAATATCATGACTATAGGATATTAGAGTACGTAGGGTCACACTATTGATATCCCCCACCAATTTCTCCCTAACTCACTACAAAATTGGGGGGGGGGATTGACTAGAGGTGAGTTGCTTCATGTCAATCTAGAAGGGATAACCGCAGTGATGCCAACTGGTCCAATGCATCATTTTGGAACTGTGAACAAGATATCATTTTGTGAGAATTTTCTATGATGTTCCCCTTCGTAGGATTATAAGAAATATCATTGATATAATCCTAGAGGATCTCTAGATATATCCCACATCTCACGTTGAAACCATTTTGAGGGATACTACAATTTAGATTCTTTTGATTGGAGTAGAATATAAAAAACTTTCCATCAGGTAGTTTCTCCATATCATTAGTCTAAAGACTACCATGGATAACTCAATATCATTGGTTTCATAGTTATGCTTGTGTGGTCTCAATGGTCTGGAAACATAAGAAATCACTAGTTTCCATTACCTCATAATATATCAAATCATTGTTAGAGATGCATTGTAGAACACTATGTTCTAAACACATTTATCAGGAAATATCAATATGGGTGAACTAGTTAAACTACCCTTAAACAGCTGATAAACCAACTAGAACCTTTTTATCTACAAAAAATTCTACCCCTTTGAGTTAAATATATCGAGCGTAACGATACCATGGAGAAATTATTTATGAATCTCTTGTAATAACCAGAAACCAAAGGAATATATGAAATTATTTCGCACTCTTGGATGGATCCCAATCTAACAATACCCTAGCCTTAGCTTGGTCCACTGCCACTCCATCAGATGAAATAACTTGTCCCAGAATTTGGACCTTTTAAATCCATTAGTATAACTTCAAAAGCCTTCCATAAATCTGGTAACCACGATGTAAGTCCAAAACTATCATCAATTGTCTCGTGTGGTTCTCTTGGGACCCCGAGTATATATGGATATCGTCGATGAAGACTATAAAAAAGAAATTTAAAAAGGGATGAATAATCCAGTTCATGATTACCCTAAACATTGATAAAGAATTATTCACACCAATGAGCCGCAACAAGTAATCATAGTGAATGTATAGACATTTGAATTCCATCATAGATATACCCTATTCTTTTACTCAAACGTGGTGATAGTCTAACCATAGGAAATAATCATAGAAACATTGATCCATTTTCCAAAAATCATATAGGTCTTCAATACTCGGTAGTGGGTACTTATTCTTCCGGGTCACCTGGTTCAATCATCAGACATCCACACAAAACCTCAAGCTCCAATTACCTTCATGGAAAACAAAACTGCAGCTTCCCAGGGTGAAACACATAGTCTAACAAATACCTATATCAAAATTCCACCAACATAACCCTCATATCATGAATCTCTAAGAGATACATTCGATATGATGGAAAAATTATCAGTGTCATTTGGGGTGTTAGTAAATGTAGATGTCTTTCTCTCTATGGGGAGGAAATCCAAGAACATCATCAGTGAAAACATACTCATACATCACCACCACTATAGGGTATAGGTCAATCAATACACCATCTTCACCAAGGTTTAGTGATTCCAAATGCGGAGTAATTTTATGAACCCTCTTATGATAGAGTTTATCTTGTGCTTATTGGGATTCCTTTTCCCAAATAATAGAATTCATTATTTCATCATTGTAGACATATAGACTCCTTCATCAAAAAATTTGAATCTAGGATTGATCTATAGATTAATAGTCAATAAAATGAATGACATTTTATGTCCTTGATGATACTATGATGTTGTTCAAATTGAAACTCTAAACTCTATGATTCAGTTAATACTGTCATTACAAGTTCGTGACCACTAAGCCTTCTCCAGTAGGCAGCTCTATGTGTAACGGTCGATCCAAGGTATCAACATGAGTCTCAATATATTGAAAAAGATTTGTATCAAGAAATAAACGGCTAGAGAATGTGTCTACCAGTACTGATAATACGATGAAAAAACAAATTCTATCTTGAATCATACATGGAACCTCTAATGAATAAGATTTGACTAAATATAGAAATCCCCACCCATGTCCTCCATATCCCTAATCCTAGTCTAGACCAACAGGGAGTGTTGGTGGATACAAGTCAAAGCTATGACCATCTCCAACTACTCACCCATCTGCTCTTCCAAATCATTCACTCTATAAACCTATCTACTACGACCATTTCCTCTACCCCGATGTCCTATTTATGGTCTCGAAAATATCTATACAAACATGTTGAATAATCTAAATCAAGTTTTACCCCATCGTCACATTAGTATCATTGTCTCTATCTTGGCTGATTGGTCCCACCATGTAGTCCCTAGACCAAGAAACTATATATTAATACCTCATATTGAAAAGTATCACACATCCATGTCCCTAAAAATAATGCATTCTTTTTGCTGCTGATGTATTTTACTTTGATTACCCACTACTAGCAACCATTGGATGTATATGATCATCCATGAATCTTTTTAAAAACACAGATCTCTCTAGATTAATGGATAGGTAGTAATGTATATATGGCTAAAAATGGATTTTAATTTCTTTATGAATACCTCCTTTTACTGTCACACTACCCTATTGAAGATGAAAATGCTCCAGGATACATAAAAGCATTAGTGTATCTATGATAAATAAACTTTGAAAATATCTTCAAACTCTATCCATGGAATAGTCTCCTCTCCATAAGAATGGGTCACCAAACCTCCCCATCGCCAAGTTAAGCAATGAAGAAGGACCATTTTTAGGACCCCCATCTAATTTTATAATGTCCTGACTGGATGGAAAATATGATTCACTACCTCAAGCCAGTCCATAGCCACATGTTGGTTTAGAACTAATCAGAATATTAGTTCCCTTATACAATGAATCTAATGATGAGTGTTCAGATTGTTAACCTCATTCGCTGGTACTCTAGGTACCACATTCTTCTCATTAAGTGATGGTATAACTGGTTCCAACCGGGAGGTAACGTCTATGCAACTGGTCCATGTATTGATGCCTCATTACCATGTAGTCTATCTTTGGGATCATGATTTCCCCTAGATGTATGTGTCATGGAGGCATCCTAAATGACGAAAACACATACCCTGGTAAATGAGTCTATTTTGAGAGGTGACTCTAGAAGGAAGTGAAAACCAAAACCCCTTCATTTATAATTCAGGTTCTATTGTTTTCCCTATGACCAATGTTCTCATGTAGCAAGTTGTAATGTAGGTGATCATAGTCTTGGTTAATGGATACATCGGTTTCCACAACAAAACTGGAGTCCCTAGCCTAAAATCTGAAATCGAATATCATAACACCATTTCCCCAAAAAAATCTCATAGACTCACAGACCTGTGGTTGAACACACAATTTCAAATACCACTCTATCACAACCCTTATGATAGGATCTCATGCCACAACTCCCCAATCCCACTTTCAAAAGGCTAGGGTATGGAGACTAGCACCAAGTATAAATATCAATAGCATGTCAGGCCTTATTCTATGTACCTATACACACACACATCTCCAAAACTATATAATTCTAAAATGTAAAAACAATTGAAATCCCAATCATGAATAAATCTAAATACCACGACCATTGTATGAAATGAATTAAAGTAAAGTAAAGAGATCTAAAGAAAATCCAATCACTAAGATTCTAATATATTATTAAATCCTAAATATAATTATGGGAATGATTTCAGAATACCAAATAAAAACACCTCAGTCTGTCCGATCTCACTTGAACACTCTATTCCTAGTCCATTTATGAATATATAAAATGGTTGATAATCAGCACAAGACACAACATGTGTATGAAAATCCCGTATAGGGGTGAGTATACCAATACTCATTTGGACTCCCCAAAAACCCAAAGCATACAATAACTGAAATACATCTATCACTACATTGGTATAAATCTTCAACACAAATAACAAGAGTATCTAGATATACTCAACAAAGGAAGAAAATGTAAATATCATCCCAAAAAATTGTATTCCATTATTGGATTCCAGATCAAAGAGTCCATACAATAGTCATCTTGGAGAACACACTCTTGAGTATGATAGCACTGATGCCATCCATCTATGGAGTAGTTCTCATCAGGCAACATTATATGAAGTACATGCTGAATCTTTGAACAGATAAAAGACATAGATGAGGATCATATACAAGGAAATACAGGGATAAAAAAGACTCAATATAGATTAAACCCACACCTATATGATCATAACCCACACTGTTTTAGTCATAATGATAAAAAGTACTCCACCATGTTCATGAAGATAAATTAACAATAACACTACGGGCCACTTAGAGGGATTCCAAAAACGATATCTAAGAAGTCCCACTGAAGGGATTGTAGTCCTAAGAGTAAGAAACGATTCCATACCAACCCTTGTGTAATGAATAAGGGGAATAATTCCTAATGGAAATATCCCAAGAAATAGAGTAATATGGCACTAATCCATGAAGAATAAAGAACACAACATGTTGTAGTGGTCGCACACTGTGTCCCTGGACCTAGGGCCCTACCCAAGTAGATGGTTGATATCTCTTGCTCATGTCCATGTTGAAGTAAATTTGGGGTAGGATACTTGTGTAGTATACCCATGTGTCACAACACAACTTCAGCCATGGTACTTGTTCCTGTGTAACAATACACAACTTAGCCTATGTAACCTTTCTAGGTCATGTATTTATGGGTATGTACATGACGTGATCCAACTAGGGTATTTAGAACTATATTTATGTACCATTTATGGTATAAGCTGAGTAACCTGAGAGTGGTCACACACACCATGTGACAGGGTCACAAACTATGTGATACTTAATTTATACAAGAAACTCTTGCTGCTATAAAGGAAGACCCCCATGACTTTTAGAATTAGATTTCATATAGTGTAGCATAGAATTTTATAGATGTCAAAATTGGGGTCCATGCATCATAGATGTTTCTCGGGCCTTCGATTAGATAATCTGTTCATGAAAAAATGTTGATCTATCCATGGTGATTTATTCCATCACTGAATCATCATGATGTGGTAATTCGATCATCACAAAAATATGATCATCATCGTTCATCATTGTACATCGAAGAACATGAAAAATGGGTACTTATGCCCTCTAGTTCACATAATTATCTATCATCTCACATCTATTATGTCATTATAATCCATTTCATACAATATTTGATCATTTTTCCATGAAATGGGTGTGAAATGATCGATTAATCCAGATATTTCTTAACACGGGACAAATGATTAACTCCCTTGTTGAACAATGAACCAGGGGAGAAAATCAGATCAAAAAAAGAGGAATGAACCTATATTGATTTTCATTTTGATCTCGGTTCATTTTTGTTTTAATTAAAATGATGTAATAAAAAATTTAATGTAATTCTCCCAAAATTAACACACAATAAAAAAATACCACAAATATGAATAATTAATAGATGAACTCATTGGTTTATAGATTTTTTCTCATCAAAGGAATAATGAACAGGGAATAAATCCAATGAAAACAACCTTACAACCTTTATTTGGATCAATCACTGATGTATAATGATGTCATGTCATAGTCGTTAGCAATATACTTCGATTTTTTCATATTCAGGTTATCGATCCTCTTTCTATCCATCGTCCTCAAATTTAATCTCATTCCATGCACTACCATGACATTAAAATGGTTACATGGTTATGCAGGTATCCCTAGTATTTCTATATAATAGTCTATTTAAGGACAAGTAATTAGGTCACTGTGTCATTTTGTAAAAAAATAAAATTATATTATTTGATTAAATATTTTATTCTCTCTATGATCATGATAGATTTTCCACAAACGAGATGTGGTGACTAATGATTAGTATTTCCTTTGGTATTTCTTATGTTCTAAACTTAATGGTGACCAACCTTTTCTAATTCTGACATTAATTAAGATGTTATTCTATTTTTTAGAAATCTTTGTGTGAAATCAATTTAATATACTCAATATTTTTGGAGCATTTATTCTGGGCACAATGGGCCTCAGAATTGCAAGATATCACAGTGCCTAGGCTGGAAAATAATTCATAAAATATCCTGAAATAATACACCGAACATTTGATTCATTACACCTTAATCATCCCCATTTTTACCCAATTACTTTACCGAACATTTCTACATTTCATAAATTAATGTCATTAAGTATATGATGTTATCATTTTCACTTCTATCTGGACTTGTTTTTATATGATGTTAATATTATCAATAGAGTAGTTCATGTTGAAATATTAAACTATATTTGAAATAATTATGTCGTCTCATTATTGTTTTTGTATTTAGTTATCTAAAATAGAGCAATGAATTTGGTTTTATTCAAATAATATTAGATCAATTAGGACCAAGACATTATTATTATTATAAATAAGTAAAATAAAATCATTATTATATAAAAATGAATTATGTATACTCAATTGGAAATTGGTCTTATATTTTATATTTATAATTCATTACAATGGATGTATATGATTCCAGAGTCACTGAACTATTTGATTAATAGAAATGTACCATAAAAATTATTTCAAGGATTAAATAATTTATCATATTTTATATCCAAAAAATATGGTATATGTTTCAGTAACACTTTTTATCAACATGATTCAATCCAATCTATCATTGATAAATAATGAACTCTTCTTCGATGATATATGAATCACCTTTTATTGACTCCTTTTGAGTTCACTCTATATATTTTATTTTCAAACATGATTCCTATATTTAGATATATGTATAGAGTATGTATATTGTGTTTATTATACAATTAGTGAATATAATATTGATGAATATACCAGAAGCGGATTTAACTGCCTTCCTATTCCATTAATTGAACTTTATTATCTGATGTCATTTCATTCAACATAAGAACCAATTTGCCTATTATTTATTATTATATTATTTAATAATTTTTCTCTTTGATGAATATCATAAATGATCTTTTGGGTTTTGATTAACCATGATATCATCAGAATTTTCATAAAAAATATTAACTAAAAGTGAAAAAGAAATAGTTTTCAACCGATTATTGTATTCTTGGTGATGTGTGGACAAAATAATCTTGAGTGAATTATCAACATTTTTATCTATACCTGGGTAAATAATGAAAATATGGGTTATATGTATAATAATATAATATTAATGGATAATTCCTTATCCATGTGAATGTATAATTTCCACAACAGATCAATATACCTTAGCATTTGCAAAATATCATCAATAGCTAGATTACTTTCTTCTAGCTTACACAAGTATAGTGCATTGTCATCCTTATTTATTTATCTCCTTCTAATATCTTTCTCAAGAGAATAGATTTGTGATATTAATGTCTATGAATCCATGTTTTTATGTTTCATAATATAAATTCATAAAATAGTTGATTATATATTTTGATGGAAATAGAAATCATCCTTAGCATGTCTCTGATAGGAATAATTTTCTATTTTACTCACTTTCATGGGAGGATGAGTATTAATAATGGACTCCATCACATATTACAAACATTTGTATAATAATGCATCACATTAAATATTTTTCTATCTCAAATTTTTTAAGGACACACCATGATTGCTGTTAAGATAACTCTGTTTTTTAGTTTTTTATTTTCATTTAATCAATAATTAAAATTGACGACTAGTAAATTTTTTTATTTCATATTATGTGTGAAATAAAAATATTCATATTTTAATTATATATGATAAAATATTATCAAATCCAAAAAAACTCTAAATTTTAATAAAAATGATTTGTTTCCTAAATGTTCTATTGGAATATATATATATATATATATATTCCCCTTCATATAACCCCAACAAGGGTTGGTCAAGAAACTTGAATGTACTTAGGGTGGATTTTTTTCAACTGTGGTCTTGCAACGCCATGATCTATTCAGTGGATTACCTAACCAAAAAATCCAAACATGAAATTATTCAACACTTGCATCCAATTTACACCAACTCGATAAATGGGTACCCTACTTGATATAAAATGGGCATGTCAACCGAAAAATCTTCATTATGAACCCCATATAAAATTAACTATCTTAATAAGTATTGGCCAAAAATATAGTTCAATTGGTTTAATTCCTAATCATATAACGGAATTATGAGTCTAGAATAATGTAAAGATATAGTATTTTATTAAATATAGATATTTGTAAAAAGTCCATTTATTTAAATTATTTCCCTTTAAAATATTTATTTTATTTATTTCACTGTGTTATTAAATACATAAAATTAATAATTCATTGAAATAAATGAATACATAAAAAGATGACCCAAAAAATCTTATTTATCGATTTATTTATCAAATAGAAAATAAACCAACCGTGGACCTAGGGAAAATAACTCAATGTGAATATATTGACATGAGTTGTAGCATTCACCCAGTAAAACATTGTATCATCTGAGTTAGCATCATCTTTGTTTTTCTTGAACCACCTTGATGCTCCATGGGATACTCCATTAGTTTCTTGTTTTTATAAATTGCACTCATATGTGGGTAAATAAATGATTGGTCAAAAATAAATTAATAAATAAATAAATAAACATAGACACATAGGTCTTACAAAAATTGGAGGGATGAATCATAGTCCATCAAATTTAATATAGTAATTAATATTTTCAGATCCATAAAGTAAATTAAATTAAATAATTCCGACACATATAAATGTACGTTCCACATTCTAGAATATTTATATGCATCAAAGGAATCAGAAAAAGTATAACTGGTTATCATTCATTTCTATGAATTCCTTATTATTAAGAAAAATTCTCTTATATTTATTATTTAATTAGTTAATCTATTCTATTTCATCTTAATTACAATCATAATTATAATAAAGACACTAATCATTAAAAAAGTCATTGAAATTAAATAGAAAATAAAATAATAACATATCATTATAGTAAATTAATATAGTATTTAATGATTATATAAAATTTCTATTAAATTATCATTCACACTTGGTATGGAATTAAATAAACTAATATTTTAATTATAATATTTATAAATTTAATGTACCTAAATTTTGCCATTTATTTAAAAACTATTTGTTTTTTAATTAATGGCAACATGTTTTTTACATGATTACCATGTACATAAGATACATTCGTGGGGATACAATATGTTCCTTGTAAGGACTAAACAGAGTTTACATGAAAAAGTTATTCATTATATCAAGCATTTAGTGTGACCTAAAAACTCACCAAAATACGTAGACTGTTCTTCAAACAAGGGACCACACACCATAAACATTATCTATAGGGAATGTGTTCTACATTTTGTGTTTCCATTTGAGTCACTTAATTAAACGATGTGTTCTATTTATGCACGAATTAATTTACAATGATTTTTTATATGATGAAAACATATCATGTACTCCATGAATGTTAATGTATTTTATTTTCATCCATTTTTCCATTTATTTGAACAAATGGTTAGTAAAAATATCACTTCTAGACCATTGAGACTACACAACATGTTATAAATCTAAACATTAAGTAATTTGATGGTCTTTGTTCATGGATGGCCTTCCCAACATGAAGTGTTTAATATCTGTACCACATGTAATTTATTTCTTGGTGAAATGTGTATCTTTCGACAAAACTAGGTGTAGTGAACATGGGTACATGATGTGTGCTCTCAAAATATGTTTTATAATCACATGTTAAATGGACACAATCTACAAGACATTAAATTAGAATTTTAGGAAATTTTAAAATTGTTTTTAATCCTTTAATAATTTTTAGTTATGGAAAAAATATTTAAATTTTCGGATTCATGTTAATTAAAATGGATTAATGAATGAATAATCAGGAATTAATTAATTATATAGATTCGATAACCATTTATACAAATTATTATATGATTTTAGGCAAAATGAACTATCAAATTACATGGCATATATAGTAATGTCTAGAGGCTTGGAATATTAGGCATATAATTAAACATCACAAAACCAAAATAAAAATGTATTTTATTTAAAATTAAGAATTATATCCCAACTCCATTCGTGCCCTTATATCATCATAGGATAACCTGGGGAATACATGAAAATATTGGATGAGTTAAAATGGCCAATAAGGGAATATGAATAGGAATAAAACATATCACATGGGATAGATGGAATGAAATGATGACATTAATTCATGGAACATGAATAAACCACGGAATCATAAGTATTAAATACATTTTATATAAAACAGGATTATCAATTCCATTTTCATCATAGTTCTAAAACAAAATTATCTATATCAATTTCATATAACATTTTCTACATTATATATCACAAGAATAATCATGCATATAAAGCCTTAAATATTAAAAAACCAATAAATATGAATACAACCGTTGTAGTAAAATAATCACAATACCATGGAATACAACAAGTCAGGGACTAGACTACTCATACACATTAATATATAAATAGTGAACTGAGGTTTCTGAAGCCAATGATATACATTTTAGGACTAGGGGAAAACCTGAAAGTGAAACCACAATATCATATACATTTTTAGTGCCAATAATAAACACTATAGGATATAAGGAACACCCTAGAAATTTAAAACCAACAATAAAAGATGAAAACAAGATAATTTTTCCACCTAGTACCCAAGGTAATTCAAGTTTTCATTTTCAAAATCATTTAAATTATTCAAAAAACATATCAAAACCATTTTCAATGCCTTGAAAATACCCCTTTTTTTTCAATTTTGGAGAATCTAATAAAATCCATGTTCATTCAAAATATAATTCAAGCATTAATAAATATTGTTGAATATTTCCTAATAATTTACCTATAATCCAATTCACATGAATGGAATAATACATATTATAAAACACATGCATGTGACAGAACCACAGACCTCAAAGATTAGTTCACCCACTCCTTCAATGGGATCATCTAATAAAGTGAAACAAACAATGTCAATGAAGAGACCAATAGTCCAATACACAAAACATAGGATAGATTCAAGTGAGAAATAGGGTTGTAGGTGAAGAGGAATCACCACATACCTCGTCAAAAAATTACCATCACACCATGTACAAAAAATGTATTGTCTTATAGAATGAGATTTCACAGTGTATCTAGGAAGAAGTTAAGGGGGAACACCAAATTAGAATATCAAATTTGATAACACAACCTAAGGGTGCTACCATGATCAAGGTGAACAATCATGTGGAATGATAACATACCCATATGGATTCATCCCAACTGCAACAAATATAGAATTCCAAGAAAACAAATTTTGAAGGAAAGGTATCACAAAAATCATCAAAGAGGATCTTTAGATTGACGAAAAAGGATAACAGAATAGTAAATGGGAACCAAAAACCTGAGTGGTGACCTAAAACATCTCTCCTAGGAAATTACACAATGTGAAATTAATTTACATTAATTATAATATGTTGTTTCTATGTAAACCAAAAAATCTATCATTTTTGAATTAAAATCCATTATTTAAAACATTCATGATGTGTAACTCTTCTTAATGATGTGTTACCCTTCACAGTGTGAATCCTATCACAACTTTTACACAACAACACTTACATGTCGTTTAACCTAGTTACACACCATGAAATCCTCCTTCATTCTAATAGATTGGTAAAAGGATGTAAAAATTGATTATATTGGATGAAAAATAACATTTGTTACATGTTTTACATGAGTAATGGGATTCCGTCTTAATTTACATTCATTGTGGAATGTTCTATGGTTATAAATGTAATTTAATTATAATGATATATAAACAACCATTTTATTTATTATATAATGAAATATTTATAATTCATTCTATTTTGTGTTTTAACTAAATTTTTTTCATCCACTCGAATATTCTATGAATTTTACTATGTGGAAAGGGGTTTCAAAATGATTTTTTTATTTTTTTATTACATCTTCATTTTATTTGTTATTTAAAGTGAATATGTTTAATGTATTTTGATAACTTTATGATGTATAAAAAATGCGGGTATGTTGATTTTACTATTATAAACATATTTTATTCATTGATTTATAATAAATTCATTTGTATGATCATTGAAAGATATTTTATATCAATTTCATCTCCATTAAGAAATATTTTTTATTAAAAACTATCTTTTATGAGGTGATCGTTTTATCCTATAGATATGTTAAATCCTAAATATAGGTATATTAATGGTTTATAATGTATAACATTTATTTATTTATTTAATGTTTGTTATGATTCATGATAGACCAAATTGGTAAGGTATTATTTAACAATCCCATCATTATTCGTTATTATTTTTGATTATGTCTTCAAAGGGGGAATTATTATATCATTATATATTAGAGACATAGTTTTCCCTTCTTTTATGTTTTTTCCTATGAATTATATAGTTTCCTTTCAATTTCAATTATATGTTTTCTATGGATCAGGAAACCATTTTTATGTAAAATCTACTTAATTTTTTCCCAGTCAGTGATATTTTTCATACATTTAAATAATTTCCATAAAATGTTTAAATAATATTATCATATTATTCAATTATTTATTAATTAATTGTTCACCCATGTTTTAATTTTTATAATATTTTAGAAAATAGATTTTCTTATTATTTTTCAATAAGACATATTTCTATTTTTACCAAAAATACAAATGGTGAATTTGTTTTGTCATTCTGTGCATGAATGAAATTTTCTAATATCTTGAATTATCATTTAATAAATATTACTCTAAAATATTTATTGATTTTTTTCAAAGAAAATCATTATTCCAAATATATATTTTTTGGTTTTTAATACTGGATTCCAAATTTAATGTGTAATTTCCTCGATGATGAGTTCAATGAATTTTTTTATATTCATTAAAAATTATAAGTCTTTAATTAAAAATTGTAGATATGTTGTAATGATTCCAACCATATTATTTCATTGGATGTTTTATGATAAATTTTACTTTTGAATGTATTCAAATTTTGTTTTCCAGTTCTTCCTTTTTATAGAGTTCTTTAATTTAGAATGTATTTTATGTTTTATTGTTTATTCAAATGGTGATTCCATTGGAAATATTATATTTTGGGTGGGGCATGAATTTCATACCCCCAATGAATTGGTACATGTCATGAGAAAAACTGGTTGTAGAGAATTATTAAAATGTCCTTTTAGTGTATACAAACCTATAGTTTAAATTGCCTTTGTACAAGGCATCAATGGTATGATTTAGATGTATAATATTATGATTTCCATCACAATGAAATAAATTATTAAGGAAAATGTTATTAATTTATTTTTTGGAAAATCATGGATTTTTATCAAGATCATATGATTTTTAAAATTTAATAATCCGGTAACCATTTATTCTGTCCATTTTATTACTTATGCTCAATTTACTAATTAAATGTTGAATGTTTTAGTTACATTCATTTCCAAATTGATTATTACCTATTTATTACTGATAGATTCCACTACACATAACCATTACTAAGCATCATATCTCACCCATTATTTTTTTCCATTCAACAGGATATGAAGAATAGATATGTAAATGTGTTTGCAGATGCATAACATTTACATTAATTATGTTGTAATATATTATTTTCTAATGTAATGTGAGGCTCATGTGTGTAACTCTATTTCCAAGACTACTATCTTATTCAGACCTTTGATATGTGATCTCATATATCATATCCCAATTTAAAAACACAACCAATGAGTACGGGAAAAGGATTTGAGGTCTTTATGGGAGTTATCATAGGATATTTAAATGAAACCATGGGATCAATAATTGAAAAATCATAGATTTTGGAACATATTCATACAAAATTCAATTGAAAAATTTCGAAAATAAATAATGTTACTGATTTGGAATAGAATAGTTTAATATTTATCAATACCATTATAGGATAATATTTTAATAAATGATAATATGCCTAATGTAACAAATATAAAATCTAAGGATTAATGTGATGAAATTACCTAGAAGGAATTTATTGAGTTTTTATAGATATATCTGGTATATATAAAACACATGTATAACTTGTATCTTAGTGAGTAGGTTATTCGAGGAATAATTTGTTTATATATTTTTTTGAAATAATTTTGATGTTAATGATAATAATTTTCAAAACTATTATGATCGATGTTAAGTAAAAATAGTCAATTTTAATTAATTGAATTTTTTATAACAATATAAAACGAAAATCATTATGGTTAAAAATTAATTTCAATAAAAATGTACATTTTTGGGTATTTTCATCATATTTTTCTGAAATTTATAATATTTATATTAATGTTGTATTGGAAAATTGACAACCCACAAGTCTAAAAAAACATGTCACGTCTGGTAATGACATTGTGTTAGAACCTATAACATTAAGGTGATTAAGGCATGATGCCTACAACTAGCGTATGGGATTTACAAGTTTGTATGAATTTTTATTAATTAAATTATTTGATGGATGCATATAATTTTTTAATAATGTAATATATTTTTTTGGGATTTATTTTAAATTCTATGAGATCACCCGTGATGTGAAAGCATTATTTAATGGTGATAATATTGTTTTGTTTTGTATGTAGGGTTATCTATTTGTGGAATAATCAAGGTTGACTGTCTTTAATTAAATTTTATGTAAATTTAATTATTTAATAATATGAATGTGTATACATTTTTTATAACATCTTAGCTTTTGGTAAACAATTTAGTCTATGTTAGAATTTAAATAAATTACAGATTTTTTATTTATTATGGACCTTATGATCTATTAAAATTTAATTTTATTTCCTTAAACATAGATCATTCCTAAAATATATACACTTCATGGAGTAAGAGATGATTCAAAAATTTATCAAAGCACAAAAAAGATGATATTGAGATGTTGAAATAGAACAATATCAAGTACCTATAATTCTGTATGTTAATAGTATAAATGTTAAATGAATTACAGAACTCTATAAAAATTATATTGAAACAAAATTTATGTCTTATTATTATCAATTGTAATGTGCTTGTTGGTTTTTCATCCATTGCATATTAATGTTATAATTGTTTTTAAATTTCACAACCTCAAGTTCTCTATCATTCTCTATAGTCCATGGGAATTATTTTTCACCTCCTAATACAACTTTTTTACAAACAATTAATTTTATCTTATTTATAATCGCAGTTTTCTTTTATTCTAGATCACCTTATTATTTCCATTTCCCTCATCTTAAGAAGAAGTGTTTTTAAGAGTATTACAATGTCAACGTTTTGAAATGAAATTTTTAAATATCAAACACATATTGTTTGATAATAAGTTAAAATTTATACACTAAACTTTATAGAATATGGGGAGTGTTTAAACCCATATGATTATAAAATGATTTCATTATGTTCGATAGCATGTGTCACACATTAAAATGAGTTTAAATGAAGACTGATATATTAATAAAATATTATTAATTAAAAATGATTTTTATAATTGGAAATTTGAATATGTATACAAATATTATGAATAATATCTATATAGTTTATATATAATATCAATGTATTTATTAATTTATAAAAAATTAGTAATTAATTTTCCTTAAATTCATTTAATGGTTAATGAATATATTTTTATTTAATATGGTTATTATTTATTTTTTTGTAGATAATATAATTTATTTCTAAATATTTTTTATGTTGATTTCGTTAAAATTACACAATTTTTGAAATAATCATATCAAAAAATATTTTAGGGTGAAATTTCATAGTTTTTCATAAAATTTTGGTTTTTCATTGCATAGTAAAAAATATATATTTTGTAAAATGGTCATTTCATTCCACTATATAATCAATTTGGTTTTATTATACATTTATGCTAATTGTTTTTCGAAAAACTGTTTTTATGTGAAGAGTAATTTTCCATTATATTATTATATAAATCCCTCTAGAAGAATTATTTGAATGAAATTTTTATATTATATATATATGTAATTTAATTAGAATTCATATACAAAATATTACTAGTAACAATGTTATTATAAAATCATTATTTTCTTGAAAATGCATTTTACTAGAAAATTGTGTGTTGTCACGCTTTATGAGATAGTTAAAAATTGAATTTATAAAAATTATATAAATTTTATGTGGTAATTTTTTTTTCATATTTTTAATCATAACTATTAATGTTATTTAATATGGTGAAATTTATTTTTTGTCAAAAAAATAATAACAACTGTAAAAATTAATCACCCCAATAAATGGGTATGTTGGATTATCATAGGGTGATACATGGCTATAAATACACTATTTTCCATGTAAAGTAGTATCAGATAATTTTTTTTCTTATATAACCTTAGTCTCGATTTTTAATTGTTAATGTGAATCTTTACATGGAAAATGACCAGTACAATAAATTAGGTGGAGAAAAAGATTAAATGTCACTCTCCAACTTCTAAATATATCTTATATATTAACTTACAGATAAAATAATGTTTCGAATGAATATTTGTGGCTATTATTATAAATAATAAAATAATTCTGATTATGGTAATTTATTTTTAAATATTATTAATGAAATAATTACCTTAAAATCATACATAGTGACGTAAGAGTATTAATTTAAATAACAGAAAAATTGAATACTTTTTAAAAAAAATGATAATAGAAATAAACATTGAATTAAATATTTTTGTTAAATATCAAAGAAAAAAATAACACTATATATTATTTTTAATTTTTAAATTCAAATCCAATTATTTTCATGTTATTTTCTTGTCAAATAAAATTATTAGTTCCAAATTGACATTAATGTCATTTTATAATAAATAATATCTTATTAATTGATTTCAAATTAAGAAAAATCATTTTTTTCAATGTTCCTGGTGTCTGTTTAGTAATAAAATCTACGGACCATATTTATTTTAATAGTAACAATAAATAACCCTCATAATTAAAAATATTAGTATCATGGTGATTTTAAAAGAGGGTTAATGTGGGTGAAAAAAAAACAGATAAATTTAAAAATGTAATCAAACTTGTAGAAATCTTATTGGATGATTCTATTTCAACCCATACATGTCCCATATTATAATTATAGTACATTGTAAAATTTATTCCATGAAAAGTAAATTATATTAATTAAATAATTTTATAACACTCAATAGTTCCCTCCCCTCACAAGTAAAAGAGAAAACAATATTCTCACATAGTCATAGATATTAAAATTTCGTATTTATAAAATACCGACCCAAATAACTCCCTTATATCCCTTTACCTATAATAGAGTCTATGTTTTTATTTTAAACACTTTATTTGATGGATTTTGGTGTAATCCAAAAGTGGTTGTCTTCAGTTGAGGTGTCGTTCTTAACCAAGAATTATTATTTTATTTATTCTTAAAAATCCATAAAATATAATTTATCTATGATAATATCATAAAATCAGTATCTAACATATATTTATATTTATTTAACTTAATATAACACACTATATCAATCTTCTCTTCCATAAAATGAGAAATGAAATTGGTGTTCCTATGTATGGTGGATTACTGACTGTTAAATTGATGTCATTCGTTTTCAATGACAATAGAAAATGGTTGGTTTTACATATGGATTTAATATATAAAATCATTTTTATTATTCCCAAAATATTTATCATTTCATAAATAAAATATATCATATAATTTCTTTCCCTTTCATTAATTTTAATATTATAATTTCCTTCATGTGTATGTGTGATTTAACTCCTATAGGAAGCGATGTGATTTTTTCATAACCATGTCACCTGACTATTTAATAAATATGTATTTAATTATACAATGTAGTAATTTTATTTTAATGATAATTCATTTCATACTAAATAATATTTTTTTAATACCCACCAGGTCACTGAATGATGGAGTTTTTACTCATGCATAAGTACGTATTACCATCTCCATGGTTGTAAAGTAGTTAATTTTCATAAAAATATTTCAGTATTAGTTTAAATTTTTTAATTTATGTAAAAAAATTATAGTTATATCAGGATTATTATTCTTGATATTATAGAACAATTATTACTTTATCAAAGTCATGCAACCAAATTCATTTACGAAATATGAACAAAATATCTTCAAAAAGTTTGATGTGATATTAATTGATTATTTAGTTAAATGTTAAACGGTATAAAAAAATATACAGATCATTAAGAATGAAAAAGGTTCTTAATAATTTAAATAATTAATAGAATTATTATATTTTTGTAGACAAAAAATTTAAAATATGAGTCAGACTTGAGGTATTGGATTCCATATAAATTTTCTTTTATTGAATTATATTTTTAGGTTTTGCAACTTAATTAATTTAAATGGGTTATAAGATGTTATTCTAACCAATATATCATTAATTATACATTAATTATTTTATTTTATGTCTCAATTAGAATTTTTTTCATCCAATTTTAATTGTCTAGAAAGCTACCTAATGGTAAGGAGTTTCATAACTCAATATAATTTAATTAGGTTTTATTAATTATTAATTGTTTTTGGGATATTATAAGATTATGTTTGTAATGAATTTTATTTATTTTATATTTTATTTACAATTTTTTAAATTTTTTTATTATATTATACATGTAATTATTTTTTTGATTATTAATCACATTAATATTATTATATTTTTAATTGATTTCATCTCTTCTTGTACCATATTAAGACATATATGATATTATTAACCAATTGATATTTATTATTATGAATATACTACCCCTTAAATATGTTATATATCGTATCAAACCTTTTATGGACATCCAATTTCCAATTTTCATGTCTCATTACCTCTTAATTTAATCTAATATTTCCTAAGTCATCACTCAAGTGCATTCAGGTGAGTTTTTGATGTTTGTGGGTAGTGCATATTTGGGTCATGGGAATCCCAAACCATTTGACCTACCCTAGTAAACTATGAACCCATTAATTTGAAGGTTTACATGGTTGGTTAATGGGTTAACAAACCATGTTTCAATGTAGGAGAAGTTTTTAACCCAAGATAGCACAGGAAAAAAGTTATATCAAATAGATTTTTTTATTTTTGTGCCCCGTCCATGATTCCATGCTCATTGAATTTTAAACCCTCAATTTTTTATTTAAAAATTACAAAACACACAATTTTTACCAACTAAACCCAGTATACATAAATATAATATCTTTATTTTTTTACATTTCTACATGTATTCGTATTCTCTTAAATCCTCTTCTCCTATTAATAATGGATCTAGTGAAATAAATAATATCATCTCTGATATGTTATCTCTTCCTTGATTTAGGTTATCTATCTCTATCATTTCCCCCAAGATATAGATTAATGCTCTGAGTAATTATGGTATACTTATAGATTTTAATGGATCTTTCTTTGTTGGATCTTTATTTTTTGGATCTTGATCCATAGTTTTGATCCTAGATCATCTTTTATATTAATTTTTCAGTTGTTTTACGTCGAATCACGGACCATGGTTTTGAATAAATTATTAAGAGTTCTAAAGGTTGGTGGATTACATGAAAATTCCCTTAGTATTGATGTTATATTTGTTTTATAGGTGTATTATTTCATATAAAATGTACAATTATATTTAAATATGGATTAGTTAATATAATCCTTATGGATTTGTGAGACCCTTAACGGATCCTATTGGATCCAATTGACATTATGATACATGGTTAAATTGATTCCAAAGGGGTATAAAAATTTCTGTGAAATGATATTTGTGGATTAGAAATAAATTTTTAAAGGTTTTATTCAATAAAACTATTAATGAATGAATTTATCATTTTAACATGTAATAAAAGATAAATTTTTATAACATGTAAGTTTAAATGAGCTGTCAGATGATTGATTGTAATTAGGTTAAATGGTTGAGAAAAACTTTTTCATGTACGTAAATGATAATAATGAATTAAAATGGATATGTTTTAAAATAAATGGTTCCATGTTTTTTATTTGATAAGTGGTCATTGATACTAAGTGATTATATGTGAGAATTATAGGATAAAATTGGTGTTAGACTGGTGCTCCATGTACTTTTGACATTGATACTAGACAAATTCTTTATGTACAACTGATTTTTTATGCTGAACTGATTCTTAATGTACTAATGAATTTTAGGATAGATTGATTATTTCCATGATTTTGGTGATGGACTAACTTTTCATGTACTGATGATTTTTTTGGTAGATTGATGATCAAAGTACCTATGATAATGATTCAAGATTGGGGATCCTAGAATCCATAATATGGTACCTAGAATAACACTCCAAGAAACTGATAAGAAATTTGGATAGAATGGTAATGAAATATCTTATGATTTAATGTGTTGATCATATGACATATAGATCACAATTTGAAATGGGGAGAAACATGAATCATTGACTAGGGACTCATGGAGAAACCGAGGGTTAATTAAGTACATCAAATTATATAAAAAATGTGAAACATTACAACATATTTTTACCTGTTCACTATTGTGTATGCTATAGCATACACTAGATTAGTCTGGATATATCTTCAGATTATCTCAGTGATGATCTACAAAGTTGTACTCAAACCATACTTAGATCACCGATTGGTACCCGAGTATAATTCTGGTTTGAAATTACAGATAACTAAAAAAGACCTGTGTTAGATGGATGTGTTGGGATTTAGGATTGAGAAAGGACTAGGGGATCAGAAATGAATTCATGACCCATTAGGGAGTTATCATTGAGTCTTTATTTAGGGTTTTCATTCAAACCATGACACCTACATCACAGCAAATATTTACTATTTTGGTTTATGGTGACTTTCTATATTTCGGGATTTTATTATATGATGTATGGTCCTTATTGGTCAACATTGTTTATAATATTGAGTATTGATATTTTTATTTCATAATTTTTCTTGATTTTATAAAGAGGTTATAATCTTCACATGATCCATTTTATTCAGTTTATACTATCTGACAACCACTAGAATTTGAAAATATATAAATTAGGTCTTGTGGCACACATGATCAGTGAACTGGAATGTTGATCATTGGTTGCAATTTTTCAAGGTTGTATCAATGGGGGTTTTCTCTTCAATCATTTTACAATTATGGGAATTTATTTATGAAAATAGAATGTTTTGGGACTTAAAAATTAGCATCATTATAGGATTATTTTAAACATGTATTGGAAAAAATAAATTTCCAAGGGTTTTATTTTTTTTCATAATGTTTGATTTTATAGTAGAATGTTATTTCTCCTTAGGTGACTAACTTGTCGTCTTGTATGTTTTTTTTGAGAATTTACATGTGGCCTCGTATATAATAGGAGATGAGTTTGTATGGACCATTTGAGGAACATAATTATTTATGTGACATGAATCATTTTAGAAACACATATAAAAGTATTTTATGAGTGATTTGTGGGATAATTAATGGATATTCTTCGATTTTTTGATTTGAAAGAAAATGTTCTTATTAATGAATTAATAACTTATAAAATACAATTCAATGTGGTGATAGGAAATGGATAAATATAATGACTAATGGGAAAATTTAAAATATTTAATTTTATTTATAATATGTTTTTCCTCACCAGGTATATGTATGGTTGAGTGTAGTGATAGTGCTATTGTTCTGAAAATGGGGTAGTGTTTGTGGAATAAAATGTTGTGGATTTATCTAAACCCCTCATTGAATTTTATTAATGAGTTCATATGTGTCCTAATAGATGTTCAGGGAACTAGAGAGACAATGCTTCATAAATACCGTTGTTGATGGCACAATAAGAGATCATTTTTTGAAATGTGCATCCATCTGCGAGACAAGAGGCTTGGATAGTTCCACGTTAAGGGCTGGAAGAGTAATTCCATGAAAACTTTGTGATCATTGTGAAGGCCATAGATGTATAACTATGGTGGGTTATGTGAAATATATCTGATCTGACCATATATTTATAGCTACAACACCCTCTAACATTAACCAAAAATGATGGAACAAAGGAATCTATTTTCTAGATTTAATATAAGTAGAAATTTATATATAATTAATATAATCCTCCTAATAAAAGATTCAAATTTACAGCCTATATGTTATTAAGGCCATCGAAGCAGTGGTAGGATAATAAAACATAGTGGAGAAGTTGTATATTGTGGTATTTATGTTTTTCTAGGAGATTTTATGGGAACACTTTTAGCCAAAAAAATGTCTGAAAAGGTTGGAGGTAGAGTATTAATGGATTACTTACAGAGGAAATTACATGGTGAACTATGTTGGTTTCTTCTCAGTCTTATAGTAAATTTTCATAGTTCTAATAGAATATTAGGTAGTTGTTTTCAGATGTTTTCATGATAGAATAATTGTGAGATTAAGCCATATTTTACAATGTTCAAACGGAATAATTTTGATAAGGTAGTGAATTAGGATTTAATTTATATAGGGAACCTCAAGGTGGATTCTAATGTAAGAAAGGTGGCCTTAACTAGATGACTGTGAGGTATTTATTCATAGGGTCCGAAGCATCATTATGAGAATTTTCACCAGACTAGTCGTGGATAGAGTATCTAAGAGAGATGGTATTGTATTCAGGTATGTGATTAGGTGTTTTTTCTATCAGTGTGGTTGGTTGAGTCACATTAATATTATTTCTCCTCAACCACCAATGGAGTGTTGAGCATTTGGAAGAATGCGACATATATAGATTTTTTATAAGAACCATCAATAGGTGGAACATGACCGAAGACCTAGGGTGACCCATAAAACTAGAATCCATCTTCTACACCTTACCAGTCGGGTAGATGGAGTTCTACCAGTCGTCAAAGTCTTGGTAGATTATTTGTTTCATGAAGACTAGATTTCTCATATTAGAAGTGTAGTTCTTCCCAGGGGAGTTAGACTTTGTAATATGGTAGAGGGATAGGTATGTAGAATCTATGTGAGGAAAGAATTTTTGTTTATGATGTTGGGCCATTGACATTCAAAGGTAAAACATTAATAACATCTATGATTAATAGAATTTTATTTGATATTGGAGAATAAAATTATTCAATATCCACCTGAAATATTACTGATTTTGTTCTGATGATGGAGTTTTTGTGTGGGGTTATGAAAATAAACACATCATTGGATTTACAATCAAATGAAATCTATCTATGAAAGGGTAATTTCCTGATGTTTCATAAATAAAATTTACATTGGATCTATAGACATATGAGATTTTGGGTATAAAAATGATTGAACATATGGAATTGATGGTTTAATAAAATCACACATCTATTATTACAATAGTAGAGCATACTTCATATCCCATGAGGGGAATACATGTTTATCATGAAGAAAGAGATATTTAGGAATGTTGGGTCAGGCATGTTCATCATTAGTAGGGGGATCTCACCACCTATATTAATTTTATTTTATTTGATTTTTGTGGTGTTAATCATAATGTATTTACATCCATAGATGATCAAATTTAGGATGGGCTTGTTGATGAATTTTTATAGACACCACATCAAAGGGATATTCATTTATTGATTGACCTATTTACTTATCCTCAACAATGTTCCTTCTTACGTTAGTGAATTGAAATAGAAAAGATTTAATAACATAAGAGTTAGTTTGATGTGTGATGGAAAATGAATTTATCCATCCTAGAACATCCACATTGGATTAACTATTATTTTTCCGTGAAATCTGATGGAACATTTCACTAGTGTGTTGATTATATAAAGTAAAGTAGGATGGAAGAAAAGAACTGATGTCCTCTTCCTTGTATTGTGGATCTTTTTGTATATGAGAGGGGGTTTTCTATATTTGGGATGATTATTTTGAGGATAGGTTATCAAAATTACACACTGAGACACTTTGATATACCTTATACTTCTTTCAGGATTAGGTACAATCATTATGAGATTGTTGAAATACTATTCTGATTGAAAAAATCTCTTATGGTTTTTATGTCCTTGATGAAGAAAATAATCCACACATAGATAGATTATTTTATTTATTTTTTTCATTTTTAACATCTGGGTGTACCCCCAAATTCATGAAGAACATTCCAAAAATATTGTCATCATATTATGTATAAATATATTGAATCAACTATAGGCAAATCTATCTCTGTGTAGTTTTTTGGATTGATCAAATTCATTTATTTACTCACGTCAACTCATAGTATTTTGTGTTCGTAAACCATAACAATTTCAGGATATTGATTCATGGTAGAATCCTAATAATGTTTTTCATATCACATGCTTTCTAGTTTTTAATGTCCATTACTAATGGATCATCAAATAATTTTATGATTTTTCAACACCACTAATCATATAGACTAAAAATAGTATAATTTATGAGTGGTCTACATTATAAGAGAATTCCTCCTAGGTGTTAAATAATTATTTTACGAATTCACAAATATTTTATCTTACATTAGATGAGTGAGTAGTATAACATGTTTTGTGATTCATCTAGGATTGGGCTTGAGGTGGTGCTGATGTAGAGCGATCAATTCTAGACACATGGATCCTGAATGATGAGGCAATATAAGTGGAATTAACCTATGAATGATCTAATGTTGTCATTGGTTGTTTATGCCATAAAATAATGGAAACATTATCATATGTGTTAAATAGTTATTATTTAAAATGAATAAATATACTTATGTACAACATTTCTCAGTGGGATTTTTATTTCAATCTATAATTATGGGATGAGTATATGAAATCATTAGAATCTAAGATGACATGTACACCTGACAAAGGAAACCGTGTTTCTATCACATTAAGATAAAATTAAAAGACTCCATCATTCCAGGAGTCCAATTATGAGTATAAGGTTATAGGTTTTCAAGATAAGGAGAAAATGGATATTTTAGAGGATAAAGAATAGATGGCCATTGCGCCCTTATTTTTTGAGTATACAATCCAAATCCGGATCAAGAAATGATTTTTTAGGATCTGGAGTTTTTGGAATTGAGAGATTGTTTTGATGGTGAGGGTCACCTCCACATTGGACTATATATGTGATTGATATCATCTATGTTTAGGGTTATATTGTTATTCCTACATGTATATAAGAAGAACTTAGGTGTGTGTTTGATACATCAATGTGCATAGTTCACCTTTGATTAATCATTATATTCCATGATATTCATAGATTGTATTATTTTCCATTGATGAAAAAAGATATAATAGGATTTACGACATAAGGATAAACCTATAATCAAGTGAAGACCAATAATTAGTGAACTATCTAGATTCCAAAAAATATTTTCCCACCATGGAGTGGAAATGTGTTGATGTCACCATTAATGTTTTAGTTGTTCATTAAATGAACCCAAATAATAATGATTAAACAAGTATGATTGTGAATCGGTTGAATATTATTTCCTATCTCATGTCAATGTTGGAAACATTCAATATTGATCTGTTGAGCGACAGATATGTTAGGGATATAGCGAATCTTCTAGGCGTGTAGTAGAGAATAAGGTTATATTGTGATCCATGTTTTTCTTTCCAATTCATGAAATTCTTGGATGAGGCACTTGGTTAACTAGACTTATGAGGATATACTTTCCCCCACAAACTGATGAGAAATCAAGGAACTCTATTTTTGTTTTAGAGGACTTATTAAGTGCTTGCACCATCGTGTTTGGGGGATTATACGAGAATCTCTTTTCACAACACGAGTTTTCCTATTAAAATAGTTATTAGGTGACTATTCAGATGGTACCATATGAGGAACTATATAGTAGTCCATCCAGATTACCCCTATGCTAGATAGAGGCCAGTGATTCAGATGTTTTTGGACTAAGTATCATGCAGGAGATATCAGAATATGTTCAGTTGAATTAAAAATGTATTTCTACAATGCATGTAGTCACAAGTCCTATATTATTTGAAATTATTGATCTATAGATTTTATAGTGGGTGACCAAGTAAACATTCGGGTGTTCCCTTGATTGGGCCACAGATTGATATGCAAGTAGGGAAAGATGGCACATAGGTCCATCGACCCATTTTATATTTTGGATAGGATCATAAAAGGGAAATATTGATTAGATCTTTCACATATTAATATTTCTATGATCAATTTCATCCACATGTCACTACTACAACAGTGTTACCCGGACTCAAATCATGTATTCAATGTTGAAAATTTTGATATAGAGGTGTATACTCCTTTTGAGAAGACCCCATTTCATATTATGAAATATAGTGAGACTTATTTTCATTAATGAATGTGTCTTTAGACCTATTATTGTGGAATAATTTTCAATATTAAGAAGAATCATGGGAATGTGAAGAAAATTCACGGGCATAGTGGCTTAACCATTCCACCATGGATGGTTTGTGGTTCTTGGGAGTTATAATTTGGGTTGAGATTTTATAATCTAGGGAGATTGTATGATTTATAATTTACTTAAGGATACCAAATTTCTTGATTTATTCAACTTTTAACTTAGTTTTATAATCATTTTACTTGGGAATCGCGTCATGTTCATTTAGGCACGTTTTGGATATGGATGGTGGAGGGGTCAGCAGTGTACAGTTAACATATTATTTGTCCTAACTATGGGGCCTCCCTAGAAATACTTCCATTCTATATGGTTGAGGGATTCATGGTTGGTTAACTAATTAAAAAATGATCCTAACTAAGAGAAACCATGAACCAAAGATAGTACGACAATATGATTAGGTTGAAAAGATGTTATAACCATGCAACTCATATAAAAAACCATGAACATGACTTTTAAACAATATTAAAATTTATTTAAAAATCCCTAAACCATTTTTTATTATTAATAACACCCAATAATCTTAAATGGAGTTAATTTTCTTATAGACCCTCAAGAGAGGATTT
The DNA here is from genome assembly GCA_963277665.1 of Viscum album. Classification (NCBI taxonomy): domain Eukaryota; kingdom Viridiplantae; phylum Streptophyta; class Magnoliopsida; order Santalales; family Viscaceae; genus Viscum; species Viscum album. The sequence goes on from OY728147.1 coordinate 626,962,424, forward strand.
CTAGGATCCCAGAACAACATTTCTTATGTATAGAAGATTTAGTGGATGAATAAATACTCTGATCTATGAAGTAGATTCTATGATTTAGATCTTTATCTCTTGTATTTAACATCATTTAAATAGGGAATAAAAAAACATTGTTCTTTATATAGATATGGGTATTAATGGATCACATTTCATTAGATATTGATAAATGATTTTCATCCTAGAACGACTTCGCCATTGTGGTTTTAGACATTCAACCTTGAATCAATGGAATAAATGTGGAGGGTGTTGAACGATGACCATATAGTAGATGTTTAATATGTAAATTACCATAGTCATGATGATTATATTATGCTATACTTTCACGATTTCATATACACATTGCACAGTTAATTTCAAAATTAAATAATTTAATTGTTTCCCTACGAATATTTGAGGCCCTTCTTGGATCTCATTGGATTTATTAGAGATTATAATACTATTATTAATGGATACTGAAGGGGCATGTCAATTTCCATGAAATGGTAATTATGGAATTGAAATGGAGAATTAGTGGGTTTATGTAATATAACAAAGTATGAATGTGTTTATCATTTTAACAGGATATAAATAATTATTTGGATTAACATAGAAATGTTAATTATATTTGATATGGATCATGGTAATTAGGATAAATAGTTAAACAATTCATTTTATTGTTTATAATTATTGGGAATTATATTAAATATAAATTTTGTAAATGAAAAATAACTTATTCAATTCAGCTTCCATCTCTATTATATTAAACGAGGATCCTAAGGGCTTCTTTAAATGTCACAAGGGAGTTCATCAAGGAGACCCTCTCTCTGAGATTCTTTTTTCCATTATTGAGGACTATTTATGTAGACTCCTTACTCGACTCATGAATCAGAACAATATTAAAACCTTTACATGATTCTAGGAACTTATATGTTCCCACCCATCTCTTATACGCTGATGACATTATTCTTTTCCTTCAGGGAGAAAAAAGGAACATCCAAAATCTATAAAATTACATGTATCTATATGAAGATATCTGTAGACAGTCAATAAGAAGGAACAAATCCTTTGTGTTCATTGGAAAAAAATTCACTCCTAATAGGAAAAGTACTATCATCAATTACTTAGGCATCAAGGAGGGTCTTTCCATTTCACTTATCTTGGTGTTCCGATATTCTGGGGAAGACCTATGTCTAGATATTTTGACAACATTGTCAACCAAATAACCAAACAACTCTCTTATTGGATGGGTAAAAATCTCTCTATGGCTGGTAGAATATGTCTTGTAAAATCTACTATCGTCACCAAAATTGTTTACTCGATGATGGTTTACCATTGGCCTGCCATTCTTCTTAAAAAAATCAATGTCTATATCAAGAACATTCTCTGGTCCGGAAGTACACTTGAAATAAATCTTATGACCATACCTTTGTCCACCTAATGCAAACCATTTGAAAATGGTGGACATGGAATCAAGAATTATAAGATCTTTAATGATTATCTTCAAGCTATGTTGACTTAGAGGTTGCATCATACTAACTCAGATTCCACTTCCTTTTTTTAGAGCAGACTTATTTCCAGGATTAAGAATGGAAATCTAAACTACATCACTTCTTCCATTTGGCTGTCCATTCGTCACTCCTTTTCCAAAATTATGTACAATTCTAGATGGATGGTTAGTGCTAATTCCTCCATTAAATTTTGGATTGATAATTGGATTGGTGTTCCCCTTATCACCATGTTTTCGCTCCACTTTCTTCTTATTGATATCAACTCCTCCATCAGGGATGCTGTCAATTCTCAAGACACTAGTCTTCTATATGATATCACCCACATCATCGACAATTATCACATTTCCAACTCTGTGGAATTCTACATTTGGGAAACTTCTCCTAATGGTTTTTTGGACTCCAAAATTACTACAATTATAAGTTCATAAAATATAATTCTATCCTGTGTTAGATGAAAATATTCAACAAACCCTGGATTATGCCCTCAAGATTTACTATTGTTTGGCATATAGCTCACCACAAAATCCCCACAAAAGTTTGTCTGCAATTCTTTGGGATCAATTTCTGCTCTCATTGCCAGTTATGTAATCTGCATAGAGAGGGTTTCAATCATTTGTTTCTATCATGTTCTACTACTGCAGCTCTCTCGAACTATATTCTTTATATTTTTGAATGAAGGTGGTTTTATTTGACTCTATCATCTCTCAATTGTAGAATTGTGTAAATCTTAATTCCTCCCAACAAATCATGAAACTCTTTTTGGCTGCTGTCTCTGAACATCTCCACGTTATCTTCTAGGATAGGAATAATTTCATTTTTCATAACTGCTCCTTTAAGATCAATACTGGTAAGACTCAAATTCTCATTGCCATTCAAGAGGCTTCCTCGATCTAGAAAGCATATTATTACAATTTTGCTCATGACTTCGAAATCCTGCATCATCTCTGGATCAATGGAATTTAAATACAGTCGCATTGCACCTTTTAGGTCTTCTGGAAATCCCCATTTCTAGGATGGCTCAAAGCTAATGTTAATGGTGCATCAAAAGGAAATCCGGGACGGGAAGGCTGCAATGCTATTTTCAGAGACTATCATGGCCGATGTGAGGGATGTTTCTTTGGTAGTTGTGGTATGGCCATATCCCTAGAAGCAGAAATGATTAGAGTTATCAATGTCATTGCTTTTCCCAATAAAAAATGATGGAACAATATCTGAATTGAAAGTGACTCAACCACTATCGTCCATGTTATTTGGAATGGGGTGGTGTATCCTGCCTGGATGCTTACCTCACTTTGGATAAATTCTCTTGATTCACTCGCGGATATCAATTACATTGACACTCATGTGTTTTGGGAAGCTAACACCATTGCTGAAAGTCTTTCCAACATGGAAGTCATCCAGGATATTGCTTGGAACAAGGATTTCCTTGGACACTTACTCCCTCTTTTTGATAAATATTGATATAAGATTCATTCTTTTAGACTCATGTAATTTGTCTTTCCCTTATAATAAATTGTGCCTAAGTCTTTGTATGACGAACCAACCATTTAAAAATAATTGTAAATGAAATGGTATTGTGTTGTATATTGGTGAAGAGTTCATTGATGTTGAACTAAATATGTGTGAATAATGGAATAGATTTGGTACTAGAATGAATATCCATCTACCCATGAATTAGTTTCTCTGTATTTTTTTAACTATACTTGATTTCCATTCTATAATAATGGCCTATATAACCTATATTTTTGTATTAGAATGATTCTCTATATAATTTTGATTTTGTGCCAAACTGATGCTCTAAGATTTCATGATTTTGGTTATAGAATGGTGCTCTAAGTACCCTTGAAAATGAAAATATAAATATTATTCAACCATCCATGATATGGAACCTATATAAACCATTGAAGGTATTAAAGTGATGATTATAAATATTTATAATGATTACCCTTTGATGTAAGGTGTTGATCCTATGATATATGGTTTTGTTGACGACATTGCCCAATGAGGGATGATTGACTTGGTATTCATGAAGAGCCTGATAGACAAGAATGTTAGTTAAATAATATTAGAAAATTTCAAAAATATACAATTATTCTTATCCTATTTATTACTCATTATTAAACTACATAAAATTTTATAGACTCAATAATTTTTAGTGACTTTTGGATGCGGCTTACTATGTTTTACTCTCACCCAACATGGACCACCAATTGGTTACAAAGTATACTTCATTATTATAGGCATGGATAATGAGATAAAACATATAATAAATGGTTGATTAGGGATTCAAGATTGATCATAGATAAGGGGATCTGACATGGTTTCATGACCCATTTTGTATTTTCTAGTGCTTCATAAATTTTATTTTTTAAAGAACACATGACACTTACATGGAATGACTTATTTACAGTATTGGATTATGGTAACTTTCCATATTTTGGGATTTTATTTTCCGATTAATGGTGTTAAATAGATCTTTATCATTACTATCCTTACAACTGATAAATGTATTTTATATTTTTTTTATAATGATGGTATATGATCCCCACGTTTCATATTTGACCCTCACCATAATTTGGTAGCTTATAGTATAAAGGGATGCACAGTTCATGTATTATGGATAATCGGATCAGGGAACCTTTATGTGGCACCTGGAATAAAATTTTATATGTTATATAATTGATATATTTGTTTCAATTGTATTACATATTTTATTTGATGTTGTTTTATTCATGGTAGTTATTAACCAAACATTACTAAAGTGGTAAAAGATTCATTCTAAATTTATTCATTATTCCATATTATTAAATTTATGTCATTGATAAGGGAATTAATGTTTCTTTCTATAATGTAATAAACCAATTTTATTATACTATTATTTTTATGGAAATTATATGTTTTCATTTAGTTTTTAACTCTTTATATACTCAATATTATGTCGTCATGTTCAAAATGAATCTTTGATTTGTTTTTCTACTGAGTTGGGTTTATTTTTCCATAATTTCTATATTTTATTTAAAATTATTTAGAGAATATTTGTAATATTCATCAAATATATATGAAATATATTTTTAATCTTTTTTTATTTACAAAAAATGTTTAATGAAAATATTATTTCATTTTATAAACAAGATGATTTTTGAAATTACATTAAAAATGTGCAAGCAATCATTAGTTTAATTTACTCAACATGACATTTTTTCCCACTTTTATGGTCAATCAATGCATTAATGATTAATTTAAATTTTTCTGTAGTCCATTAAAAGATATTTTTCCCTCATATTCTTGAATGTTTTAGTTATAGAAAGTTCATTTCAAAATAAAATATGAATTTTCCTAATAAATGTCTTTAATGAATTTTATTTGGTATTTATATTCATCAACAAAAATTGATTTATCATCCACTATAGATATATGGTGTTATTATAATATTCTTTCTCTCTCTGAATTTTTTATAATCAGTTTGACTGTGGAAATTACTGATATTCTATATTATAGTTCTTATTAGACATACATTTTTTAAATAAGTAATATCAGTCATATTTTATATCTATTAATATGATAAATGAATTTTACATATTAAGTTATGGGTGGGGATCATAATTCCACTTCCCCTTTATGGATATGTGGGTATCATGTGTAAGGAATGTTGGGTAGCCTAATGTAAATGGTGTTTTGGTGTATAGATAACCATAGTTTAAATAGGCTTAGTATACAACCATGGTGGTATGTTTGAATTGACCATCATTATATATTCCATTATTATGAAATCATTTATTAATTCCCATGTGATTATTTTGTTAGTTTTAAAACCCCTGGATTATCTTTAGCATCTTTTGATTATTTATTTGAAATTATGTTATAATGAATTATTAAATCCATAATAGTCGTCATGATCATGAAAATGATTATATGGAATATGTTTTCAGTTATTTACTTATCCTTATTAATTATTTCGTATATAATCATGATAGATTCCATTTTATGTAACATATAATGATAATTTAAAATCACCCTTAATTTGGATTCCTATACAAGGGTTTTAATGACGTAAAATTAAAATGGGATTGAGGATGCAAAATATATTTTCTCCATGTGATTTAATTTCTGTTTTCAAATGTAATACTCGATTTAGTTTTTTATCTACATTATCGGGACTACTAAGATGTTCAGTTATTTTTGATTTTATTTCTATATCATATTCCAATGTAATAAATTAAAAAATTGTTATAGGATAATGGATTTAAGGTATTTATATGTGGGAGGTCAACATCATTGATCAAATTGTTGCTACATCATGGATCAAATTTTCAAAAGACATGAGAGAGAAATTTTTTTGTGACACGTGACAAACCTTACCTCTATCTGAAGCACCCTTTATATAAATGACTCTATGTGTATATGAATTTCAATACTTGGTAAAACAATAACATATTATATGTGGTACACACTCTTATTTTGTGCATAAGATACTATAATTTGGGTTATACTAATGTGAGAGGTTATATAGGGTTTTTTATAAAGGAAACATGTTGAATACTTTTTATTGATCCATTCCACCGGATGAAATGCATATTATTAATTTCAATTAATTTATGGAAGAAAGAATGATATTGTCTTATCACAAGAAACATTTCATGTGGAGATAAACTGCTCATTCTATGAACAGGGCTTTCAGGATTCAAAATCACGGAGATGCATTTTTCATCCTATCACCTAGTTTAAGATGTGTACAATTATTTAGGGAAAACAATTAGATCAGTTCCTAAAATTAAAATGGTTTAAGCATCTGTGTACATTCTTCAGATCCCCCTCATATATTCCCTAAACCCAAGGTATTCTTTAGGAAATTTTGGGTGATCCTACACTATATAAACACCATCACTTTCAACATTGATCCTTGGTGGGAAAGTTTCTCCACTATTGGTATGTGTGAAAGAATATATGAACTATTATTTCTAATTTATATTCTCCTTTAAATAATATTTATATCTAGTTTAAATTTTCAGTATCTATTGATCATTTTTTTACATCACGATCCATCCTAGATCTTTTTTGAAATGGTTTTCCAGATACTATTTATCTTGTCGGTCTTGGTTTTGTGCATGTGTTGATATTCCTTCTTCATCAACACATTTATCAATAAAACACCATTTTTATGATGCGAGAATAAATTATATGGACTATTTCCATTATTATTGCATTCAATTTTAACTGGTGTGTGTGGATCCTATCACCGTTGGTGTGTGACCTAATCTAGTGGTAGGTGGATCAATCCATATATTATATTTAGTGAACCATGAATTATAATTATTTCATAATATATATCTAAATTAATTATGAAGATTCATGGATGAATTACTTTTCCGTGAAAAATGGTTTTTTGTGTAAAAATGGTTTTCCCCATAAATTCAGTAAAAGTTAGGTGTGTTTCCAAGAATTTTGAAACGGATTCTGAAATTGGATTTCAGTGAATTTTTTGATGAATTATAGTTTTTTTGGAATTTATTGAAATTTTACTAGCCATTTGAATTTGATATAATATGTGATACACATGGGATATATGGGTACCTAGGTAGATGGTAGAGTATTGGGAACTACTAATTAGAATTTTGATGGCGTTCAATTTATGGGGTGATCTTCCATTCATAGTTCACAAATGCCATTACTCAAGAAACACCATTGAAATTGTATGGGGTTAACTTTCATAGGTATTATTGTGTACCTAGTTTACTATTAAACTGAATCTTGGGACATTAGTGTTCAATAATCATTTATTATTAGTTTTTGTAAACATTCCCTTGAAATGACAACCATTTAAATCCAAGGAATGTTTACAATTACACTTTGGATTTTTCATATTTTGGAATTAATGTGACATGACACAGAAATTAATAATTATAAATGTTTTATAGAAATATGTTCTTGAAAACTTCTTACATGGATTAATGAAATAATTCTAAATTAGTTAATTGTTTTCCTTGATTTTGGTATAAAAACTTGTAACTTCATAGCATTCCAATTTTTATTTAAATTAGGAATATTGTGATTTTCTATAGAGATCTGTTATCTTATAGTTGGTTTATATCATACATTACATGTTTGTGTCACAACCTACATACTCCATTGGGGTTTTTTAGACCTAGTTTTATCTGATGTAGGAAAGGAAAATCACTATAGTGAGGCAATGATGAATATGATATATGGGTACCTATAGTTGCGGTTAACATTGTGGGATGTTACCCACAAGTCATCTGGAGTGATAGTCTTCAATTTGGGTTTCCTTCATGTTAGTATATAGGAAATATAAATTTGTTTTTTCTTAAATATTTGGGTTTGTATCTCAACTATTGTCACTCATTGTTTTTAGAATTTGTTTTTATTGTTATGTTTCGGTGTATATTACTTGTATCCTACATCAATTTGGGGAAAATAATTCTCATTGGTGTTTTAAAAAAACTATATTATAGGTCATGAACATATGAGGATTTTAACACCCATCATATCATATAGTGGTATGATTTTATGGCCAGTTTGGTGAGTTTATGGGATGGGTTATGATAGAGATGGTGGAGTTAGACATCCACTACCTCACCATTCTGAATGTTAAAAGAAAACATATAATATATTGGTGTTGGTTTCCCTAAAAATTAATATGGATAAGAATGCAGAATTCGTATATATAGAATAATATAACACACATCCACAGTATGGAAAACTACCTAGAATTATAGTAATCTACAGTTATATTCACCAAGTTATTCTAGAATCCACTAGAAAAAAAATTATCTTAGACGAACACAAATGAAAATGTATAATAAATAATTTCTTTTTGTGAAATAATATTGTTTCCATCAAAAAATTTAAAAACATAAATTTTAAACATTTAGCAAAGGTGATGATGAAATTATTAAATTATTTCATATATTCTCTTTCATGTATCCAACATCTACAAACACTTTAAATGAAACACTGTCATTTATTAATCAAATTATCAATTCATTTCCACTCCAGTATTATAGGAATCAAGAAATGATACAAATATTAAAATTCACTCATACTGTGTATAATCATACTATATACCTTGGTTGAGAACTGATCACTTAAATAAAATATTTTCATAAAAACAGGAGGCACACATCAAATAATAAATAAAAATTAATAATAAACCCCCACTCTAAACTCTTACCAAACATCCTGATGTCCAACACCAATATTAATAATATTAATCTATTCCATCGTCACATATCTTAATCATCACTTAATTCAAGGATACCCCCTATTTCTTATCCATTAAAAAATCAACTTTCAGAGACATCCCTGAGAATCCATTCCATTTACCATCATGTAATCCAACCAGAAATTTTTACCAATAAAAAATATCAAGAATCTAAATCCCTAGAGAACACATACATTTTTTGATACATATTTTTCACATTCATGAAACATCACTAAGGTCATGAAATCGAGAAAATTAATCCTCCCATAAAAAGGAATTAGTTTGTTCATACCTAAACATTTATTCATTAACCAAAAAATCATTAATTGCATCTAGAATGGCCTAATTGGTTTTCATATCCTTCCCAAAATAAAGAATTCTATGGAAATATCAAATAATATATATGAAAATTTATAATCCTTCTCAAAGAATACTTATTTATTTTTAATCAATTGAAAAACATGTTGTGTTTTAACAGATCATACCTTAACAATTTATTTATAATAAAATAACTAGATTTATATTGTTTAATTACATAAAAAAATACTCACGCTAATCAAACTACACAAAAATTTAAAAATAATAATAACATACTACCTAATATAATCTGAGAGGGAACACCAATAAAAATCAAATAGAACATGTGATCACATTCAAACCATTTATTTATCTCATGATATTAAATATTAATTATAATTTACATTTTATAACTCTTAATTCAATTATCACTTATCTAGGATTATATAATTAATAATCATTTGGAATTATTATGTTGTTTAACAATATATACATGTGATTATTGGGTTTATATACTCGAAAATTTCTATAATAATTCTTTATATTCTATAATATATGTTATCTTTAAATCCCCTTATTTAATTTTTTTTATAATATTATAATATATTTCACCATATCATTTCTATATTCTAAATATATAAATAATAATCCATAGAATGTGATAAATATATATTAAAAAGAAAAAAAATAGTATAAAATATTACCTCTAATTCAATTCTCTAAAAAATAACAATGTTAAGATATTAATTTCATGCAGATGAAATAATATTCTTCTTATTTTAGTTCTGTGTAATAGTTAATTATATTAATCATCTAATTATATTCCAAAATTATTATATAATTAAGGTAAACATTATCCAGGTATACAGAGATACATAGGATTGTAATTCCATATATTTCACAAAAAATAAAGGAGAGGTAAAAATATCCCCTTCCTAGAAGAAGGAGAAGCACACTAATCATATTGAGGAACATGAGAGAGATAGAGATTCACGAATATTTTTTGAAAAAATAAAACAATAGAGACATTATATGTTTTGTAGAAGGCTCACTAAACTAAATCTTTTTGGATTGGGAAGCTAAATATGAGTTAAACTAAGGGAGTCCGTAATGATAAAAAGAAACTAGTTTTTATGATTTAAACATTTACATATGTGCAAACTATTGAAAATCCATTAAAATTTCCATATTTTATTTGACAAAAAATCATAGTAAATAGGTTTTACTAAAATTGAACAAATATGTCGAATAAAAAGGAAATCTGAATTTTTTTTAATCAAAACCTGCTACCCCTACCTGAGACAAAAATATTGTGTATGGGTAACATGGATTTCCTCTAACATGGATGGTAACCATTAAATGTGTAATAGAAACTATATTAGGCCTTTACATAGAATTAGGAAATTAATTATTACCTCAATAAAAGAATATAGAGACCTTTTAACAAGACGAAAAACCATACCTGACCCATATGCTGATTTAGGAAACTCTCAATAACCAATTCATAGTAGTTAAATTCCATAATAATGCATAAAACATAGCTATAAATGTAAATGTGAATGAGTAATTGAACATACCTTTATTAATATAATGTAAAAAATACCATAACCTTGTGTCCATGTTATGATTCTCATAATGGTAAACTAATGTTTGATAAAAATTTAACATTTCTATAAATTTTTTTATAAATGTATATTTAAAAATGTTAGGGGAATACTTTTGACAACTCTATGTGTCTAAAAATATAATGAAAGTGTTCTACAACTGAAAGTACTTAAATTTCATTAATATTTATCTCATAATAGAATTTGTATATTGATTATTTATTTAATTTATTCACTTGTTTGTACTTATATATATAAGTTGTTTATAGTTTTAATAAATTTAGGCAATAGATTAAGGAATCAGTGTGAATCATTTTACTATCATATGTGAATTTTTTAGGTTTCATGTTTATTATGATTTTTTGATTAGTTTACTTCATCATTGAATTTGCCTTTTTCATAAGTCATATATGGAGTTATATATATATATAGTTAAAAATTTAAGTACGTATAAATAAAATAAATTATAAACTAAATTAATAATGTAAAACATAGTTTATATTGTAAATCTATGTTATATTATGGAAAGAAAAAAACCCTTAAAGTCCATACTGTCATGTTCCTTCCAAAATAGAAAACTTTTCATGTCCTTAATCATCTTAGTGGGTAATATCATAACAATATTAGGATCCCTAGGATTGTCTTTTATATCAAAATAATTTAATTAGTGGACCTAATAGTATTAGGTTATTTTATTTTAAATTTAATTAGATTTTACATTGTTTGGAAAACCTTGGGAATGATATAGGAAGACTACTTTTGGGTAAATTTATCAAATGAATATCGTAAATGTTTTCCAACTCGACTATCTAAATGGAAAATATTTTATTATTAGGTCGATAGCCTACCAAACATGATATGCACTGAGATAAAAAATATATTAGATTAATAAATTACTGAAATATGAATCTTTTCCCACTAACGAATTTAATGAGTTTGAAATTAATCATTATTGGTTGGGAGAACTTTCAATAAAATCTATGATTAAATGAATGTAATAACATAATTTTCTTCTAATAAAATATTTTATTATGAATAAAATGGTGTTATCATCATCAAATAAAACTTTTAGATCAATTCATTAGTTATCAAATCATAATGAAAAAATTTTCTAAGAATGCTATAGAAACATAATAATAATTTTCAAGATAGAATATAATAATATGTTTTAGAGAAACAAGTACTAGGCCAACCAAAGGTTGAAGTGGAACCATAAGTGAATCTAGATTCTTATGAAATGTATTGAAGGATTCAAATGCATTTTAAGGGATTTAGACTAAAATTACCCAAATATACTTTATTATTAGTTTATATATTAAATATTATAGAATATGTTAATGACATAGATAGATTAATGGTTTCCTATAAGTCATTATCAAGAAATTAAATTTATAATATAATAATAATTTACATTACTTAAATAATGTGAATGAGTTTAATAAAAGATTAACCTATTTTTCAGAGTGTTCATGATTATTGAGAAATTCTCATGACTTATTTTCTCTAGTAAATTGTTGATAGTAAAAGTGGGTAAAACCTTAAATAGAAAAAAAAATATTTGGAATGTCCAATAATGTATCTTCATGTAGAGTCTCTAGGTCATTAAAACCATAAAGGATGTGTTAGGAAATGAAGGTCAATGTTCTGATTTAATGGAATTGTTTAAAATATCTCATAGAATTTAAGAAAACACATAAATTGTCCCCATCAAGTATTAATGTTATTGAAATCCATTATATTTTGATCAAAGCATATCTGACCTTAATGTATTTTTTTACTAATTTTTAAAATATACTACATCTATAAATTATGGAATGAGTTTATAGAAATTTTTTCTTGATTCTATGTAAGGATGAATATGGCTGTTGAATTCTGGAAATAGTTTGCAATTGAATATTTTAATTTTACATTGATCATGAAAAATGCGTGTTTTAATTATTAATATAATGTGATTAAAGACTTTTTTATTCAACAAATTATTTTTGTAAAAAATGTGAGATAAATTTATTACACTTTTTTCTGATTCGTTAGAAATTTTAACATAATTTTAATGAATTTAAGGTTAAAATGAGTTTTATCTTGAAAAAAAGTTCATAGTTGAGTTATTTTTTAAAATATTAGAGAAATATTTAACGCTAACCAGTAGTAGAATATTTAAAATAAATAAATAATTAATATTTAAAAATAGGATAACACATATAATAACCTATATGATATAGATAAAATATTATATTTTTAAATACTCAAACTAAAATTAATAAATGTTTTTTTCATAAAAATATAAGATTTTTTGTATCTTGTAATGATATTATCGAAATAATTTAGTTTATATTATACTATTGAGGTTATGTTCAGGCATAAATAAGTTTAAATATTATGAAATAATATTATAAGCCATTTTAATTCAATGTTGATGACACTAAATATCTAAAAGTGATTAGGATACATTATGAATAAAAAATGTAATGAGAAACATTTCGTTACAAAAAACTTACGAACGATACTTTATAAACTAAAGAGGTCTAGTAATTAATTATGAATAATAATGTATAATGTTACAGAAGTTAAACAATGATCTTAATTTAATATTTTTAAATGCTATTTTCCAGGGATGATAATTTGGGCATAAATATAGTGGTTTCTTTGTAGAAATATAGGGTTATCAATACAATATTTTTTTTTTGATTTAAATGAGTTTTAATACAATGTTAAAAGAGAAAAAAATGTGAAATAATATCCCACAGTGTTATCACGTATCAAGAAAAAATTCATTAATGATGTAACACATTAAAGGATTTTATTGGAAGGGTTTTATAATTTTACCCCAGATATTTCGAAGGAGTTACATAGATATATAATGAGTTTTATAAAAAATTAAAAGTGAATCAATCAAATGGATTATCTGATAGTCAATCATATGAAATGTGATTGGACATAGACTCTTTTATAGTTATATATGTATTCTTACTGTTTTTTAAGAATATGAAATATATCATTTTATAAAAATGAAAATTACACTTTATCATTCTTTCATGTAGTATTCATATATTATGTAAGTTTATTTGATTATTAACCTCTCAAAATATCACATTGAGTTATCCCTAATTTATTGTGTTCATGTTTCATCATAGGATGTGATGTAATTTTGTGGTCATCATGTGAATTTTAATATAGATATATATAATATCACTATAAGGTGTTAAAGTAATTTTTTACAAGATGATCTGCTGTGTATAGAACATTTTATATTTATACATGATGTATTTTTTATGATAGGGTTCTATGTTTCATAATAGATCCACGTAGAAGTAGTTATAGAGACACCTAACATAGATAAATTGCATACATTGATACCTTTATTTCGTAATCCTTGAATTATTTCTAACCAAGAGTGGTTTATTTATGATTTCTTGAATTGAGAAACAATAATTAAACATTTCATAATAAATTTGAAACCTCAAAACCATGATCACCTAATATACAAACTGAACGATGTATATAAAAAATCAAAAACATGAAAGTGTAACTTAGACTAATGTAAGGTTATCAAATTTTCTTCATAAATATAATTGATATAGATCTACTGTAGGTACCCAATGTAATCTATTTTCTTAGGTATATCCATAGGTTGGAACAAATCACTTGATAGTTGACAGGGGTTCTCTTTCACACACTTTCCATTATAGTGCCCCATAAGGTAACTATATAGACTAACATTATTCATTCATAAATATTATATCTTATTAGATAACTATTCAATACAAAACATAATTATCCTTTCAAGAACCATATCAGTATACTATCTCTACAAACATGGATATATAAAAAATTGGTTCATTATAGAACTATATCAACCCCACTACATTTCTCATAACTGGAACCTTTCTTAAACATATCAATCACAATACCTTTCTTAATAACACTGAATGAGGAAACATAATAAATTGAATTATATGATTCTTAGAAAGGGCAAACATATTATTTGCATAAATATTACTTGAGAATAAGTTGCTGATAATATGAGAATAACATTTAAAAAACATTTACATTCATATCATTGATCATAATCCTGTTTCAAGGGATAAATCATAGAAATTAATAAGACAAGATACATAGGGGAATCAAATAAATTTTACAATGTAAATATAAAATTATAAGAATACATAGGTGTTTGTTAAATAAATAAGCATATATAATCATTTCCATGTAGTCAAGGATCATTTGTAAGACTATCATAGTGGAACATGTTCACTTTCCAAAATATGATAGAAGTTGAGGCTCACAATTAAGACTATCATAGAGGACTATTACACATAATAAACTATGTAAAATCATCACTACGGTCCAATTAATCTCATGAGATATCTAATTTTTCCTATTTAATTATACTTCTATATATTTTAATCCCCAACTATCACATATAAAAATCATACTTATTTTTTTACAAAAGATCATAAAAAATGCATCATATCGTATCCCATGAAAGAATAGTATTAGAAATATTTCAACCATGTATAACCCATAAAATATACTCTTTTGACATAAATTTAATCATATCATAACTCAAGGAAAAGAAATGGTTTTTAAGATCATTCCATTAGAACATAACCGATGGAAATTAAATGGGTTTCAAAAATACATAAAAAATTCATTGTATCATAACACATACAAAATGAGTGAGATTCATGATAATAATTTCATTATAACAATAAATCATAATCAGAATGGATTAAAATTGTATCTGTAGATCGTATCCCTTGTAAATAATTATTATTATCTGAGGTTGTTAATTTTAATGAATATTAGTACCGAAAAATTAATAAAAATATTATTGAATAAAATATTAATAAAATTTGAAACAACATATTTATAATGAAATAATTTCAGAAATTTCATCAAAAATAATTCATTAAAAATTAAATTTTAAACTTATAATGGAAGTATTATATCATTGATCAGTTTATACAGTGGAATTTTTTTGATGCATAAATGATTAAAAAATATTTCATTAATATTTAAAAGAAAGTCAAATATACCTTGTTAAAAAAATTAAAAGAATATTCAAATTAATTTATTTTAGTATAAAGTCAATAATTTTAAAAAATTGGTTAAAAAATAATTTTAACTAGTATAGAAAATCCTTTAATTTATTGTTTGGAAAGATGGATATAGAGGAAAACGAATTTTTATCTGATGATAAAAATAATGATGATTTTCATAAAAAATTAATTTGGGTTATTCAGTACATAAAGATAGGAAGTGAAACGAAATCCTATATTCCACTAAAACCAATATAAGATAATAATAATCATGATGTTCTATATAGGAAGATAGTATTATTTCATCAATGGAATCTGATTCATAAACAGTCCTAATAAACTATGCTTTTGTTACATAAAACCATCACCACTTTGGTGACCACTGAATTATGAGACCCCTGAAATAAATAACAATATATATATATAAAATAATTTTCATAATAATAGACATAATATAAATTCATTATTAGTACATAAATCTCAAAAAAAAGAAATTTATTTTGAATATTATAAGTGTTCCAAAAAAAATAAAATTGAGATAAAAATCCCTTACCTAAAATCTTTATTTTTTCATACACATTAGAACCTCATATATAAAAATTTTGGTTTATAATACACTTATTAAATAAAAATACTCATATATATCAAACCATATACAGTTTACTTATAATATTTTATCTTCAAATCCTCAACTACGCCGTTAAAATCACTATATCATGTAATAACTATTTAGGTTTTCATATAGATTTTCACTTGGAAGTTTTGGTCCTTATAAATTGATTATAGTTTCATCATCACCAGTTTTTTAATCGAGAATTTAACATATTATATATTCATTATATGTTTATTTAGTGTTATAAATAATGTAAATAGATTTAAAATGAATTATGATGTTCATGGAGACAGTTATATTTATGTGAAAAAGAATTTTATTTCTATTTTCTTGATGGATAAAATTAAAGAAGTTTAAATAATATAAGAACTCAAAAGATTTATTTTTATGTAATATATATCATATATATTTATTATATATGTTCTTATTACCACCTATATCAAAATTCAATAAAAAACAAAAACATATCTTCGTGGTGTCATTAGTCCACACATATGCATGAGTGAAATTAATGTTTTCCAATTATTTTTTTGGTATATAGCTAGATGTTATATTATTATTATTATAAAATAAATAATTTGTAAATATAATATATATACATTAAATCTATTTTTCTCTCTATATGTGATATGTTTTGATGGAATCATAATTACATCCGGTCATGTGGATGTTGTAATTAGCACAAAAGATCGATAGTTTCATTTCCTATTTTTTGCAGTAAGAGATGGATAAAGGTTATCGATTTAACAAAATAATATCCCATTTTATGAACTTTAATTATATTATTCTATTAGTATTATTAAATTAAATTTAAATCGATAGGTAAGAATAAATAATATAAAATGACTGGTTATGAATGATACCTTCTATTTGGACAACCTCCTTAGGTTTTCACCAAAATCATTTATAGTTTTATTTCA
Organism: Viscum album; assembly: GCA_963277665.1. Lineage (NCBI taxonomy): Eukaryota > Viridiplantae > Streptophyta > Magnoliopsida > Santalales > Viscaceae > Viscum > Viscum album. The sequence goes on from OY728147.1 coordinate 626,979,630, forward strand.
TAATAAATATGGATAATATATGAAATGAGATATAAAATAAGGTGTTTTGGTAGGTTTTTTATGAACCCATTTCCAATTTAAGTGTGAACATGATATGATATAAGGTTCACTTTTATTAGTGGCGGTAGAGAGTCACTTGGAAATTTTAAACTGAAAAAGTAATACCCACTTTTTACACATACTAAAATCCTCCAAAATGGACCATTCTCAAACCGTATAATATAGAGGATACTAATATTTCACAAAAATTGATTAAAAATGATTACATGCTATTTTAAACCATATATATTTAGTTTAACCCCTAGTAAAATCATTTTATCATTAATCATTTTATTTAAATTTTAATAGTTTTACTATGCATACTTACCAAAATTTAGTTTGAACATGTAATATAATATAAATTATTCATATTAAAAATATGGAATTCAAATATCTTATTCATTTTAATAGTTGTGGTGGTATTTAATTTAATATTAAACACATAATTGTGATGGAATTACTATTTTCCATAGATTAGTTTTCTTACGTTTGAAAGGGATTTTATAATAATTTTTTGGATAAAAAAATAATTATAATTATCTAAATAAAAAAATGTTATTATTTAATTAATAATATTTTTATAGAAAATTAAAGAAAATTATTTTTTTAACTTCATAAACAGAAAATGAAGTTATCAATAAATATTAGAATTTTTTACAAATCATCAAAGAAATAATATTTTCTTCAAATGATGATACCACATCCTCATAAAATCCATAGGTTCCCTTGTAGGTTCTTAAAATTTATAATTCCTCATTGTGATGAAATGCGGTGTCAAGATCTGTATCACCATATTTATACAATACATGATTTATAATTGTTTTTCATTATTGGAAATATCAATCACCAACAATAAGACCTATTATTTTAATACTTTTGAATGATCATGCATTTTCATCATACAGGGATATACATGTAACACTTCATAAACCTCCGAGATGTCTGGTGGAAGCTCCAATTGAAATAAAACCCATATTTCTTCAACCAATCATCATGGTGTGTCCAATATATGAAGGAAAAAAATTACAATTCAATATAAATCTCATAACATTATTCTATGATGAAATTTACCTAATTTATTTCTTACCAATATGAAATTAAATATCATTCCAATTATTTTAATCATTACATTTCTCTTGAAATTGAGATATATTGATATACTACTGAGATATGACATTATTTGTGACTTACTCAGCTTCACCGTGTACCAATATGTCTCTTTCACCATAGTCATCGCACCATGCCAATTTTATACAGTTATTCCATTATGGGGCATCAAAAAGTGCAACTGGAATGCTCGAGTGATTGCTATTATTCTATAAAACATCAACATGAAAAGTGCGATCATCTAAAAAATAATTAAAATAAAAAAAGGATCTCATAATATCATATAGAGATTTAATGGTTTCTCATAAATAAATATCTGAGGTTGATATGTAGTGCTTAAACTAATATCTTTATCAAAGTCCGTTTTAATAATTCTTATGAAAAAAAGTAAACATTGGATCCCAATAACATACAATAGATTTTTAGTACTCAAATCAACCTCAGTCATTCTTTAATGAATATTTTAGAAATATGATCAAGAAATAAATATTATATGATATCAATTACCTGTTCTATCTTATTGAGGAAATTCACTATCACTAACATAATATTAGGAAATTTTTATTTTTTAAGGATAATGTGGAAATAATCCATGGTGATGATGTATAATTTCCATTACGGTATGTGTAATGGTTGAAACATCCTCTATAATTTTTTTCACTCATCCTTATTTTGATGACATACAAAGCATCAAGACACAAAATATATAGTATATAACTTCATTCCATCCCACCATAAATAATCTTCCATATCTCTAAATATCATTGTTATTATTTAATAAATAGGGAATGAAAAACTATGAGCTTACTTTTATTATCTCTTTCATTTAATATTGTATAGATAGAAACCATACATAGTTATTGATCATTATAATTACATCATAAACATGGAAATATTCTAGAACATTTTTGACCTTCTTTTGAAGGTCAAAATCTTCCTTGTACCCCTCTTTAATCATCACTAGGATAGATTGTGTAACTCACATTTTAGTAACATAGGATTTTCCATGCCACATAACAATTTCGTGATCCATAATTTTCATGTATAAAAATATTTTATCATTTTTGATACTCATCATGTATATTCTAGCATAACCATTTTGACAGAAATAATTAGTGGCTTTGTTCACCTTTTTAGGGTCGTAAAATATTGAAAAGTGATAATCCATAGTCAATTATGAACATTTTATTTGGTCTATTTTCAAATACATATATGTAAACATATAAATAATAATATTACTTTTATTATATATATGAAACCATTATCTATAATGATAATTCATCCATATATTTCTTGAAAAAATTACTACCGATTACTCCAAATCAAAAGTTGGTTAGTTTTTCTCACGAACCATAAATTTTCATAAAGCATAAGATATCACCATGCCATTTTACATGAGAATTTATGAAATTATGTTTATTTACTCATCATTATATATTACAAAACCTTTTCCACAATAGTGAAATGTAATCACTAGTCCACTTAATAATATTCTCAACATTTCATTGAAATTTTCTTAACATTCATTTGTCTAAAACTACTTGGATTACTTAATATTTAACTCGATTAGTGGGTTAGATATTTTTGATAAATTCTCACCAAACTATCAATAATATCATGTTAAACCATGAAAACACTGGATCTCAATCACAGGTGTACTTCTGGTCCAATGTTGAACACATTTTTTCATTTATGGATCCATATATATACTCTCGAATGATATTTTATGATTATAAAATGAAAGATTTTATGTCCATACAAAAAAATTGGTAATTTTTTTTAAAAATTCAACCTTTTAATGGGTATTTAAAACATTTATCATGTGATGTTTATTCTCTTCAATTTTATATTAATATATAATAACTTCTTCTGTAAAACTACCAAATATTGATCATGGTAATCTATAAATATTATCTTCATTAAATGAATAATGTTATTGGGGGGAATTAGTATTTTTCAAATTCAATTGTTATGTATTCATAGTGTCTAGAACAAGTATAGAATTCTTTATTACATATTCGCACATTCACGACCATCAATAGATGATATCCTTAATGAAGTTCAAACTTTGAAAATTATTAAAATCCACACAGTTGATAAAACAAGTAATATATATGTGGTAGAGGGTGCTACTTCATGGTTGTAATATTAATTATTTTATGATAATCACTTCATTGTCTATTCAATCTATCTTTCATGGAAACAAAAAATGCAAATTTTCTCCAAAGGTGACAAACATGGCTGAATGGACCCCTTTCCATATTCTCTCCTATTTTCTCATTTAATTACTATTACTCCATCATGAATATTTTATAGGGAGTCCCATAAATAGTTATCAAACCATGAATGAGTTCCATTTAGAACACAACTTATCAATTCAGTGGATGAATAGGAAACTATTCTAAAATGGAATAATTAGTCACCCACAAAATTGCAGTATTATTGATTTTTATTTTCTCCCAAAACATCTCATATGAAGTCTATTTTTTTAGTAGGATTCAATAACAATACGATAGATATAATTTTAATTGTATGTTCCCCTTTATCATCTCACTAATAGAATATCAAATTAATGTTTAAAAAATGTGGCTTACCTTCTATGAAAATTGATATCGAATTTATGTAGAGCAGCACAATCATTGCCCAAGATATCATAATGTTCAATATAAGGGATAAAAAATGTTTTCCATGAATAAAATTACATGAACCTATGATCAGTGGAAAATTATATCATTGAGATGAGATCATTATAACATTAGAGTTACTTAATACTAATTTAACATCAAATAATAGATAATATTAATTAAAATGTCTATATAATTATATTGATATACAAGAATTAATATGACTAATATAAAATTGGGTACTTCAATATTTTATTATACTCATTACCTCTACTACATAATCATTCAATCTCAAATAGTTATCTATAAATTAAATGATTATTGTGAACCTAATTTTTTTATTAGAGTAATTTATCCATTAATAATCATCCAAATAATTTCAAAATCATGAAACATTATTTTAATACTATCAAATATTAGTTTTAATGTTTTTCATTGTTAGTAACCATCATTTAAAATAATTTTTAATAGTTTTGAAATAGTTTTTTAATTTTCAAAACATATCCCTCGGGATTGTTAAACCCGGTGTGCTGCAAGACAGACTCTCATGCACTAGGTGGAAATGGATTCAAAGAACAATTTTCTATTTTTGATTTTATTCTCCATGGGTATAATTTTTATAGAGACACATCAACATTTAATTTCTTGAAAGGGGTGTAATTTCTAGGAAACCATTGACTCTATCATTTCAAAAAATTTATGGACAATTTTATATACTTTTAATTATCACTATCTTTCCCTGAAATGTTTTACAATGTTAGTTTATAAATGTTAAATATATATATCTATGATAAAAACTATAGAGACACAATATTTTCATATATATATATATATATAACCATATTTGATGGATATTCATTAGATAAAATAATGGTCCACAAAAAAAATATCATGTATCACTAAGATTACATATATGTAACAAAATATTTTATAAGAGAACTAAATATTCTACAACTTTTTTCATCATATATAGGACCCATTTTAGACATATCATACATAATATCGTTATTCACATATTGGGGAATGGAAACATAATGAATGGTGATATCTGATGCTCATTTATGATAAACAAGGGATATCTGTAAATATAAATTGATTACAATAGAATGAGATCATGATAATAACATTTGGCAATTGTACATTACATATCCTATATCATAAACACAAGAAATCTCATTAATAATGGATGTTCATAAGTCATAAATCATAATGGAATTGAATAACACTATCTTTGAGATTATAACATTTACAGAAGTCACAGATTTTTGGTATAAAATGAAGAATATAAAATCATTTCCTTATCAGTCAAGGATAATTTCAAATACCATCATAGTGGAATGGATTAACACCTCAAACCATCAAGGTTTTCAATTTTCAATCCCATGTTTACGATAGTGGAAAATGTAACTTACTAAATAGTGTTTACACCCCTTTCTAGAGATATTTATATCCTAGTATTTCAATTTATACCTAATACAAGAGAGAAGTATATAATTTCATTCCCACAAGTCTCATAATGATAATCAGAAAGACGTGTCACAGGATATTATAATTCATTGATTATATTATAACCCCTAATAAGTAAATAGATTTCATAAAAATTTAATATATCATTACTCATGGAAAAGAAATTGGTATCATAAACATTCTATGTGGATATCACCCATAGAAAAGAAATGAGATTCATGATAATTACAAATATTAATCATTCAATAACCCATGGAAATGGAATAGGTTTGATAAAAATTATATCATGAAAATCATACACCACTAAAAAATGATAGGGATTATTTCAATGGATCATATCCCTAGTAACTCATAAGTAACATTTTAGGATGTAGTTTTCCACGAAAAGAAATACCATAATAAGTTCATTATTACATTAATGAGGGAAAATATGTTATTTTAGATATCTGTTATTCAAAATAAAAAAAATTCCAAATCAATAAATAAAAAATTTAATTTGAATATAATATCAAAAAATTTAAAATAATGTTTGTATTCATTGAACAGTCATGAAATAATAAAATAATGTTCACGTTGTACAAAATAAAACAAAGACTACTTTAACATTTTCACTAAAAAGTAAAAGGTATATCGTTCATAAAATGATAATAATATTATGATTATAACATTATCTAAAAAAGACATTAATTTTTAACTTTTTTTTATAAAATCATTGAAAAATAGAAAAAAATTTATTTAATTTTTTTAGGAAACATGGATATGATTGAAAAAATGATATTAATCTATGGGGAGAAACAATGATAATTTCATTATAAAACTATTTAACTAAATTAATTTCAAAAAGAATGAAAAAGAGAGAATAATTATATTTTCTATAAATATACCTAGATACAGATAATAATTGATCTTTTTGAGAGGTGGATCATATGATTTCTTCAATGGAAACTGAATTATAAATAATAGAAATAAATAAAGGGATTATAAAATGAAATCTATACCACTTTGGTAGCATATGAATCATAATTCAGTTAAAATAAATATACTAATACACAGATATATATATCATATAATTTTCATAATATGAAATAGAAAATACATTCATTGGTTCTATATACAATAGAGATAACAAATAAGTGGTGAATATGACATGTGTACCATAAAAATAAAAGTGTGATAAAAATTTCATACCTCAGGCCTGTAAATTATTTGTAGATATTGAAAAATACCATATATTAAAAATTGTTTGTTTATACATATATTATTTAAAAATAATAATATATATAATTCCATCCAATATTTAATTATAATATTTTATCAACTATTTATTAACAACTAATGGATAGAATAATTATTCTGTGTAATAATTATTCTTTTCCGTGTATTTTTTGGTTTGGTAGTTTTAGTCCTTTTATGTTGATCATAGTTTCATAACATCCCATATATTAATATTGATTTTGACATAATATAATTTAACTATACATTTATTAATTTAATTAAATATAATTTAACGATATAATATGAATTTCACCACTCATGCAGATAGCAGGCCACACATATAAATGTGTGTTTTAACCATTTTATTGATGTATGGAATAAAATAAATGTAAATATGGTATTATTTTTTTGAAAAATAAATTATTTCATCTATATCTTATCTATTCATTGATGTTATCCTTATTACTATCCATGTATATATAAAATTAAGAATAAGTAACATCATTTTGTGGAGTCGGTAGTCCACACGTACGCAAGAACTAGATTATCATATTCTAAAGGATTATAAGTTATGAAGGTATATGAGATATTTAAATAAATAGAGTATAAATATTTAATAAATATCATTTATAAAAATTATATCAATCATGTTTTCTAGCTGTGATTGGTTGTGATGGAAAACAATAACCTCAATTCATGAGGTGGTAGTCTATTATACACATGAATTATAATAATGTATTATTATATATAATAATAATATGTTTGTTATATTATTATAATTTGAGAATTATTTATGGAGGTGGAATCAGAATCAAAATGAAAACACTCGTTTACAAATAATACATATTTTTTTAGAATACCTAAGTATGTTTTCACAAAAATGCATTAATATGAGTGCTTCGTAACAAAAATAAGGCCCCATGGAAATGGGGATATAATTTTGTATGGTATTTGGTCATATATTGTATGAAAGAATGTGCATTTTATGTCTGATGAAAATATGATGGGAGGTTCCTTTTTATGTCTAGGGAAGAGGACCCAATGGAATTTTTTAAAAAAAGTTATAAACAAATTTTACACCTAATACAATGCTCTAAAATTAATAAATATAAAACCAAAGATGATAGAATGTTTAACTGTGGCAATAAAAAAGGACTTATATAATTTTTGGTCATTTTAGATCTTATATATTTAGTTTTACCAACACATAAACTTGTTTTAAACTTAACCACAATAATAAATTTTCAATAATTGTAATATTAATTATGAAAAAAATTCAGTTAAACATATCATATTATAATAATTATGATTATTCCAAATATTTAATATATTTTTATATATTAAAATCTCATAATATGTATAAATTAATTTAAAAATAATCCTATTAGAGTGTCAAAAATCCAATTTTGTGAATAATGTTTTTGTCAACTAAAAAATGTATTTATATAAAATTTTAATTTAGAAATTGATTAAAATTATCAATATTCAATTTATGGATGTATAATTTAACTATTTTATCATTTTTAATTAAATTTAAAATCAAATTTATTTTTGTTAAAGCATTACATGAAAAGGCAGTTTCAATAAAAAGAATCAATTTTCTTTATTCACTAAAAATACAAACTTTCTAAAAAATCACCAACAATTAACTCAAATATAATTTTAAACATTTTATTTCATAAATTAATCTTATTTTGTCAAATATATTTTCTAAAAGTGGGAATTGTAATGTTATTAATTATTAAAAAATCAATTATATATATTCTTTAGTGGAAAAATTATTGTTTATAACATTTAAATATATTACTAAAAATTACATTCATATCTATCAATGTATTTGCTTTATCTAAAACCATTGTTCGTAATTTTATAAATTTGGATATTATTTCTTATATCCATGTTTAATTAATAGTTTATAACCATAATGTTTAAATAATAATATAAATAGTATATTGTGATTCAATAGAACTCAATGTTGGGTGTAATGAAATGTATTAAAGGATTTGTTTTTTTAAACAAAAGATTTCATAAAAATACATGGTTATATAATAAGGAAAGTATAAGAATTTATTTTTTATTGTTATAGAATTAACATGAGAAATGCATTCTTGGACACCACTATTTCAATGGAAATATCTGCTAACAATACACAAGGTACTTTTCAATGTATTGTTGAATTAACTCATAAATTACACTATTCATGAGTAATAGTTAGACCATATAATAAATTGATGACATAAATTATTCAATGATCCTACCAAGTGTTTAACCTAGTCAAAAAGATTCAACTATATAAGAAATCAATCATGGAAAAATACCTGAGTGATAATTCTTATGATTCGGCTACCAATCGATTATAATGTTATTGAGTGAATCATATAAAATGGTTATAATCACCAAACTAATATAAATTATAGTCTATTTCATGAGCTATTAATAGTTTATATTATTTTATGATATCATATATCATGCCTTTTGATACAACCATATCATATCCTATGATATTTCAAAAAATACATAAATTGTATAAGGCTATGGGTTTTGTCTCTATCAAAATCCATCGTAAAATATCACCTTAAGTGATGTGTACAATTTCACCCTATATTGTATCATATACAATAACTTATGAAAATATATACTCAGTAACCAACGAATATCAAACAAAATTCTTTATGAAATATTTAATTATGTTCACATTTTATCACCTTATATTCAATACCATTGAATTATCTGTCCGTAGCTCCATTTGGATTAACAAAAAAATCATTGAGAGAAATTAATTGAGTTAAAACGAAAACCCCATTTAGTAAACCAAAAATTCTATCCCAAAATAATTTTTATCCTTGAAAATACAAAATTTTAATCAAAGAGTGGCCTCCTAAAATGAATCAGTGTTAACCAAGCTACAAAGGGATCAATCATGATCTCTATCAAATAAATTTGTCTATATTCCTGAGGAATCCTACATTATAATATATATACATACATTTTAATATGATCCTTTTATAAATGAAATAAATTTTCCATAATACCCAGTGTATTTCAATCTTATATAGATACTCATACATTCATGATTCATTGAGTATAGATTGACCTAGTGGATAAAGACATCACATTTAATTTACCATATTGATGAGAATATCGCATACCCCACATTTCATATATAATAATATAAAGTTTATGTTATATTTGTGACTATACATATCTTCAATCTATCTCAATTGGGGCCCTAGATGTCACACTCATCACACAAGAGAGAAAATCTGATCATGGATATGACCCCAACTAATGAAAATTTTAAAGGATACCTTACCACAACCAAATTACATATATTTAAGTGATCATATAAAAAATATATCAAATGAATGAAGGATGAAATACTATTTGAGTTAGTAAAATTATATATGAAAAGAACACTAATAAAAAAACATGAACCCATACTATAAAAACAACATAGTGTATACTACTCCGTTTGTTATACTTCATGTATCATCCCTAACTGAATACCCATTTTGTTCCACATGAAAAAATTCCAAATATTACAAAAATAATCATACTCAAAATAAACATGACATTTTATTACATCCTAAATAATGTATAGTGGAAATATTTTAGTGATACATTAATGATAAATATTAATTACTAAATTATAATTTCACTTCATTAGAATATAGATCCAACATGAATGAATGATATATTATAGGCTCCAATTTTAAAGAAATATTCATTTTAGATTCTTACACTGTTTTTTTCATGATAAAAATCCATATGTAATCTCATGTATCATCAAATCATGGATGATACACTACCATATTATCTTTATGACAACATCATTTTTAGGATTTCTAAGTTTGTTACAAAATATGTAATTTATACCAAAAGACATGTGACCATCCAATAAAACCTTCTTAATTAATCCATTATGTGAGTAAAATCTAATAGGTAATATATTTTGAATAATAGTTACACATAGGAATCATAATACCAATTTTAATGTCAGTAAATATGTACTCATCCTTCATAACGTATCATCATCCAATGATACAAGGTTAATAACTTCTATTTCATACATAAAAATATTTGTCTATTCATTATCATTATTAATATTATAGATTCTCTATCTATAATTACCATTAAATATATTTTTAAAACTATATTTAATTACATTAATATTTCACCAAGTCATTTTAATCTCAATTAGGATATTAACTGACATTCACATTTAATTTCTACTAGCATAATCCATTACATGATAAAATTGAACTTATAAAATTATATTGATAAAACACAAGAATATAGTGACTATATTCTATTTATAATATCATGATGTCATTCACAAATTTAGTTTTAATTTAGGAAATACCCTTTATTTTATTTTTGTGGGAATATTTTATGTATACACTTTTATATGTATATCTTATACGGTTTTTTTTCCACCGATGAGTTTTCCTAAAATTAATATTACTTTTTAATGTATTCCAACGAAAATGGTGGGATCTTATCTCGCTTATATTATAAAATCTCATAGATAAACATAATTTATCTGGAATAAGACAATTCTTATCCTATTATTCTGATGTATGTTATAGAATCTGATGAATTATTAACCATGTTTATTAAATTTATCACATTATATTATTTATAGAATTCTTTCAGTAAAATAATTCCCAAATTATATAAAAGAAATAATATAACTGTACACACCCTTGATGTCTCAATAATCTTGATATATTAATTTAAAACTATTCCATTATTAATAAACCATATGATTCTAAAATCAATTTAAGCTACATGTTCAATCCTTTGATTGTTTATTATAAAATTCTTAATATAATGTATAAATTTTTTATCAAATACCATTTAAAATGTAATAATTGATAATAATATAATCAATAAGTAACTTGGACCCTCAAAATATTATCATAAACTCTTTTGGGAATTTTGGAAAATTCCATTCAATGAAAAGATTTACATTAGTTCTTTATACCACGATTAAAATTTATTGAACATGTATAATTGTCAGTAAAACGTGAACTTATAATAATTTTTTATTTTACATTATTTGTAATTTTAATGTTGAACCAGAACATTGAAATCACATAAATAGATCATCTATCCTCAATTCAATGATGAAACTGGGTAAACAATTATTAAAATCATTCAAATTGTTGGAGAATTTTAAAAATATTTGTATTAAATGGATTACATATCCAATATCTTGGTATAAAAGAAAACCAAATTATCCCTATGTTCTACACTATCATATTGATTACATGAGAGTATTCTAAATTTCTTCTGGTCAATATGTATCTAATGTGATTGAAACTATAAGTGAATTTTTCTTTTAATATTTTTTATTAGAATTTGGATTCCCTTACTGATAAAATTTAAAAATTTTTACATATAAAGGTAAGACACATTCACATAGAATATATTTCTTTCATGATAATGATTATTATTTCTTATACCAGTATGAGGTATTTATTACATTAATATTGTTCTTCCTCTAAGATATTTATGATCTCAAACTTTTTGGAGTGGTCTCAGGGTCATTTACATACACTCCTTTTTTAGTATTGAGTATATTTAATTTTTGTTTTACCATGTCGTGTGTTTGGGTTGAATTTTTAGAACTATAAATGAAATATCTCTATTTATAGATGGAGAATGATTAAAGATAACTATTTTCCACAACCTAGCTAACAGTGCAACCGTAGAAAAAGGGAAATTTCATAGTTGGTGCGCTATTTTTCAAATTTTGTTTCCTCAGAGGAGAAACTATGAACCTCTATAAAAAAGATCCACTATTTAGGTGCACAGTTAGTGAAAACCATGATGACCATCCCATCTAATAATGAGTGAGAATTAAAGTCTCATGAAAACAAGTTATAAAAATTCCAAAACACTCATTTTAATCCGAAATCATCTCTCATTTGACAATAGTTCCTCTTTAAATTTTTTGGATCTCTCCATATGAATTCCAATCCTTGCCAAAAATTTTCATCGCAATTAGATGTCGTGATCGATGATCTTCAGCCCTCCGAGTTCGGGGAGCCTATCTCTTTTTTTTCCTGTTACTCATCCTTCATTCTATGCTTTTTTGGTGGGATATTATCCCCTATTTTTTAGGATCAAGTTCTATATTTGATGAATGTAAATATTGTCTTGTGGTTCTATATCATGATTTAAGAGATGTTGGTTTGATTAATCATGATTTCTGGTTATATAATAAGAGCTCATTCTATCCCATTAGTATGATGAGTTATGAAGAATTAAATTATGAAATACTTCATCAACAAAACAAGGTTGTTGTTCTAATATTCATATCACATAGTTATGATTTTGGTTACATGTCTGAAAAATATTAGTATTGTTGTATTTTTTTTTTTGAAATTGATTTTACTAAAATAGATATTTAATGTGGTGAATTAATTAATTAATTAATCTTATAATTAATGGATTTGAGGATAATTAGTTCTTGAATTAATTATGAAATTTTGATATTATGAAATAGATAAATAATTGTGGAAGTATTTGTGAGATATTGGGATTGAAAATTTATATAATTAATCAGGGAATTAATTATGCAATATTTATATTATTAATAGAGATATTTAATTATGGATTTAATAGTGGGACATTGATATTGAGTGTTTAATTATTAATTGGTGAAATAATTATATGATATTAAAATTGTGATTGTGATTATTTAATTTCTTATTTATTTACTAGGTTGTTGAGTTATATATTATATTGTGATGTTTTCAATAATAATATATTTATATTTTGAATGGTAACATGGAAATTCATGCTTGTATTGTGAATGATAACATGCCCATTCGATTATGTTTTTCTGAATGGGGAATTATTAATGGGAAATTTTTCTTAGTATTATAAATGCTAACATGATCATTAAATTATTAATTTTTGAAGGGAAAAATTCAACATTGATATTTTTCCATGTATCACAAATGGTAACATGATGATTCAATTTGGCGTCTCTAAATAGTGAATAGAAACATAGATATTAGACCATGAATTAAGAATTGTTACATGTACATTCAATTGAGAAATGGAGAATGTTAAAATGTTCATTCACATTTGAGATAATTATTTTTTACATGGAAATTGAAAAGTTATATCCCTTGGGGATTTATTATGCTCAAACATGGTCCAAAGAATGTATTGATATTTGGGTCATCTCAGGAACCTAGTGGTTTGTGTGCTTAAATATATGAAAATTTAATTATTAAATAACTATTTATTTATGCATTGGACTTATTTATTTAAAAATAATAATTTATTGTTATTGACTGGATTTCTGTTATACATCATTTTTGGTTTCATACTAGGTTATACTAACAGCCTGCTCATGCTGCTTGATCAATACCTAAATAGATTTCATACTTGTAGGAGAGGATAAGGGAAAACTACAGATGATAGATGGATGAATTGGGGATGGAGCTTGAATAAGGGAAATATACATGGTTCTGAACTAGATTGGGGTTTTTTTAGTCTTTTTTTAGTTTCATTTTAGAAACATTAATCATACTTATCATTGCAATAATTCTACTTTAGATAGATACTGTATTTCCTCCATTTATTATCATTTGATATTGGTATTGATTATGTTAATATGTTATTGCTCTCATTTTTATTTTCTTCCACTAGTGTATTACTCTAATAAAAGAGGGTATAGTCTCCCCATGAACAATATATTATACCCTTGCTGATATTCGACATCCTATGGTGTACGAGTAGGTGCGCTTGAGTTCATCTGATCGAACAGCTCAAGGAACCAGTATGTGGTACCTAGGTATTAACTTAACCAGGATTTATTATAGATAGGTTTATTTTGTTTTTATTTTGTATTATATTTTAGTAATGGTTTACAGGAGACAATAAAGATCCATGGATTGGACATGATCTCAAGCATGGAAGTTTCAAACAAATATATAGTGGAAATCCCATGTACCAAGGGTTTGAATTTTTTTTTTTTGATGTTACACTTGATTATTATATCACCTTGGTTGATGGACTTATTGTGTGATGTGAAAAAAAAAGAGAATTGTTTTATAATAAACCAGTGTCCAGGGAAGGCATGTGAGTTGAGTTTAATTCATCAATCCAAAAACTCAAATTTAATTGTGACACTATCACCTTAAGTAAAAATTAGAAAATGGATATTAGGAAAATTATTGAACATGAAATTTTTATTATTTCTTCTGAAAATAAAATAAAAAACATGCATAATATGAAATTGATAATTGAAAAGTGATGAAAACATTTCCTAAATTTGTGTCTAATATGAATGTTTTAATAATTAGAATACATTTACCCTTGTTATCAAGGACCTAGGTGGTGTATTGTTATGGGTAGTGATAAAACTTCAGTTTTGAATATGTGGAGAGGTTTGGGGGAAAATGTAGTTGTGAGTATTTTTATTTTCCTCGTATATAATGTAATAAATTTGTGTATGTGTCCAAATACATGTGTTTGATGTTATAAATTTATTCATCCATGACGATGCATGTTGAGATGAAAATTTGTGGATGTTTCAAGTGATGCTCTACAAGTAGTGGAAGTTGAGGCACTGATAGTTTCAGATGAGGATGCAGGGGATATGTTCTAAGATAAATTCACTTGCTTAATGTAATTTAGGATAATAAACTTGGGGTGGTCTTTGAAGAGTATTTCTAACCTGATGAGGGAGTTTCAATTGAAACACCATGCACATTTTACTAGAAATATTGGACCTGAGAAAGGCATGTTCTGTTTAGTTTCCATCCAGATGATACATGAGAATTTTGAGATACCTACTAAGAGGAAATCCATGTTGGATTCTTATATTCAATGTGGATTGACGAACCCCTAGTGGGACATTTAGGCACGTAATGTACATGATAATGGTATTCTATAGAAGGAATTATTAGAAAAGTTCTTATAGAAATTCTATAAAAAGATGATAATTCATGATAGAGAAGATGATTTCATACATTTGACTCATGGGAGAAAGTTTTTGATGGGCTATGCTGGATTATTTACATACCTGTAATGATTTTCTCCATCATTGGAAGTTGATGATACAGCTTCGACTATATGTTTCTAGGACAGAATTAAGTGTGATATTATGTTCAAAGTAAATTTTTTTAGATAAATACGTTTACTAAGGAGTTGAATCAGGATATAATAGATAAGGGGAACCTAAAGGTGTATTTTAGTATTGGATAGGTGGTTATAGATGGATGACAAAGGGGTAAAAATTCAAGAGACAGAAGATTTTATATGAGAGATTTTTCTAGGGAAGTGGGAAATATAGTGACTAGGGAGAGAGATTAATTTAACTATCCCTTACAACAGTGATCTATCACCAGTGTGGAATTCCAAGAAATTATCATTGGAACTATTCCCGGCCACCTTGGAGTGTTGATTTAAAAGCAAGATAGGACATCGATAGTGTTTCTATAGTAACCCATAGTAGAAGGTCATTGGTGGAGGAGCAAGGCAGAACCATTGTGTGGGATGTGGATATTCTACAACATATCTACATGGAAGCTAGAGTTTTACTGGCAGATGATATAGTGGTAGTGGAAGTGGTGCTTCTAGGTATGAGTTCTATTATTAGTAGACTGGAGATTCTTAGGGGAGTCAGACATCCACACATGTAAGTGGGGTATTAATATTACATTAATTGTGGCCTATATTTGTGGATATTGAGGCGAGAAAATCAATATTGAGAGGTAATATTCTTGTAGCTTCCATAACATCTTGTTTTTTATTTGATACCGGCTCCTCTTATTTTGTAACACCTTTAAATCTTCTAAATGGTTTTATCATTGCAGTAGAGATGTTGAGGGAGGTAATGAAAATAGATACACTATTGAGAGTACGATATAGAGAAATATTACGGTGAAGGTGGTGTTCTCTTGAGATCATGGAGTATTGTTTTCTATTGGAAAACTATATTTTTGAAATTCAAGACATTGACCTAATTATGGGTATAGACTACCTAATCGCATACTGATCCTAGATTGATTTTTACCATAGGATAGCGATGTTTACATTTACTAAGGGTGAACATAACAATATCCTTTGGGGGAGGGATATCTAAGAAGGTTGAGCAGGGCCAATTACTCAACAAATAGAAGATATCACATCCCAGGTTTTTAGCATATTTCTTAATGATGGAGGTGTGAAGAAAGATGTCTTTCTCATAGTAGTTGATTAGTATAAGGACGTGGTTTGTTAAAACATGTAAGGACTGAAACGACAAATAGATGTGGAATTTTCTATCGGACTCATGTTGGGGGATGAGCTAGTTTCAATTTTACATTACTGAATTGAACTGATAGAGCATCATACTTTCAAGAATCAGATAGAGGAGTTGGAGGATACAAGAATAATCTATCTGATCTTGTCTCATTGTGGTTCACTAATATTTTTATTCAAAAAATGATGTCTATGGTTTTCACTTAAGTTTTTATTACTAAAATTAGAATAAAATGACTGTGAAGAACTGATATTCTCTTATGCGTATTGACGATCTTTTTTACCAGTTCCTAGAATATTGTGTATTCTGAAAGATCAATTTGACATTATGTTACCATAATTTGATATTTTATATTTCATATATTCTATGTATTTCTTCTAGAATCTGGTATGTCCTATATGAGTTCATGTAATGTTTTTTGGGATGCAGAAAACACTACATATGTTGATGGACTTGATAAAAATAATCATCCATATGTACCTAGATCAATTTTTATATGTTTTTGTAGATGATATATTGCTTTACTCAAAGACTCAAGACTATCATGCCTAGCTACATTACATTTTCTAGAGTACAATGATAGATCATTTTTTATACGCATATATACTTAAGTGTTAGTGTTGGTTATTCAGGTAAACATCATGGATCACATCATCTTGGAGGCTGCTGTGTTAGTGGACCCTGAGAAGTTTCATGATGTGGTATCTAGGGAGAATAAAAAGAACATTCTTGATATCTAAGTCATTCTAAGGTTAGCAGTATATTATGAAAAGTTAATATAGAACATTTTTGATCAGTACCAATTCTGTCCTGGTTATACAACATGGGAATAAATTATGATTGGTCAGAAGTATGTGATAATTCTTTCTAGGAGTTAAAGAATGATTTGACATCAACCCCGATTTTGATCCAACCTACTCCTGGTGATAAGTATTCAATCTATTGTGACACTACTAAGATGGAACATTGATAAGTGTTGTTGTAGGGAGATTAAGTTGTTGTGTATGGTTCTAAGAAGTAGGGCCCACATAAATGGAACGACCCTATGAATGAACGTGAGTTAGCAACATTGGTTTATGATTTTATGTGTGAGTGCCACTATAATACCAGTGTGATGTTTATCGTGGTTACGAATCACAATATCTTGATTTATATAATCTCATTGGTAGAATTGAATAGTTGAGTGTGGATATGGGGTGAGTATTTGTAATCATTTTATTTTAGGAGATCATATATTCTATGAAAGGTTAACATTGTTGGTGACACTCTAAGTAGGATGAAACGGACTCTAGCAGTTCAAGATTCTAGTTCTGTGTCGAAGAAAAAGGATATGTTAGAAGAAATGAACATTGTGTTTCAGGAGTGTCCTGAAAAGATGACTCTAATTTCATTTTTATTGGAGTATACTACTTAACATTTATTAGATACGTGAAATATAAAGATCTGAAATGATTATCTCTGAAGGAAATCCTTGAAGGGGGAGATAAACCGTTATACTAGTTGATAGATGATGATGAGATCATCTATGTCAATATTGTGTTAGTAGTGCCTTTAGTTATGTAGAAGGATTTGATGTATAAATTTCATTTCTCAAAGAGGGAAGCACGTCTAGGTGAGTCCAAATATTTTCCTGACATACAATGATATTTGTTGCAGCCGGGCACAAAAAATTAGATAGTATGTTTAATGAAACGATGCTACACCAGTCAAAAGGTTATAACGTCTTGGCTCGGGTGCAACACATTGGTGCCCCATGCAGGTTGGTCACATGACATCAATCATCCGTCCCCATATTCATGAGGCTTCCAACTAGCTGTGAGGGTCTATTAAGACATTTTCGGGAAGACTATACCCTAATTTATGAGAGTAAAACACCAAATAAATTAATAATCAATATTGGAAGCTAATATATCCAGAAAAATACCGATGTAATGATATAACCAAACATGAAATACAATACTCAAATGAAAGGGAAAAAATGATATGCCAATATAACTGTCATGCGTCCAATATGAAATTATAAATAAAGACACTACACCTCCCCAAATGGGCCTCAAACCATGTCAAGTTCCATCCTCCAAGTTCCATCCCCAATCATCCACCAATCCCATGGCCCATGCCCTTATCCCATCCTAAAAAATATATTCCATTTGGGTACTGATGATGCATACCAATTAGGGTGTGAGTAAAACATAGTAGGCCGCCACTGAAAATTTATAAAACAAGTCTAGTCAAAAGATTGGGCTTTTGGTTCTAAATGTAAATAAGTATAATGAAATAATAAAATTTTTATTACATTTACATTTATTCTTATCTATCTAGATTTAATCATTTATCCCCAGGGATAAATGTACCTCGATAATAAATTCACTCATATTAGATCTAGAATGTTATCCTATGTAATATCATATATTAATACCTGCTTTTTGCTGAATAATGAAGTATTCAAGGTACTATGATATCCCAATACCTAATTCGACTCTTATTAGAGTTTGAATATTCTCTTGATAGGCCATAACTCGGAGTTCCATTATTTTAATTATTTTCTTTCACATTTATAATCCACATTTCCAAAATTACCAAAATCAAAAATGAAATTAATATGACCATGTTACGATTATTAAACCTCAACAGTATTAGAATTTTCATATTCTATTTACTCATAAATATAATGTCCATGTTACAATTTATACTTCACATAATAATGACCATGTTTCGATTCCCTTACTCATATGTATGATGGCCATATTACCATTTGTAATTCTTAGTTTAGAATGTGCATGTTCCCATTATTATACACCAAATTAATTCATCCATTAATTATTCATGTCAATTCCCTCACTAATTCTACTATTTGTTAAAATAAATAAAATACCTAATTAAACACCAAAATTAACTAACTATATCAATACATTTAATTAAATAATTAACCTATTAAAAAATCTCAAAATTCATCTCCCATAATTAATTTTCCAGAATAAATTATCCCATTCTACATATCGGTTTCCATAATTAATCCCACAATTATTTACCTAGATCATAATCTAAAACCCCATAATTAATTCTAAATTAATTATCTCAACATAGCCAATTCGATATTTAAGAATTAATCCCCTGATTGATTATTTATTTGACAAACCCTATCTCTTATAACTAATTTCCCAAAACTAAGTATGTACTATGGAAGGCCATTAGTGACATGATTAATTCAATAATTAATCTCCTATTTCAATAGAGCTTTAATAACTCAATTGGTAATTCTAATAAACCAATTCAAGAAAACAAATTTCTAAAGGATTCTAGAAATTCTACATTCCTGCTTATACATATCAAATACATGATAATGGGAATTAGATTTAGACCACCTGACTTTGTTGTCTAAATTTTTTTATCAAATGAAAATCCCCAAAATCTGAGCAGTGTAATGTCATTCATAAAAATTATGTATCTAAATCCATATACCTAAAAAATGATCAAAGTCATCAGGATCTCATAAATCTAGATATATTTCATCAATCCATGATCTAGATATATACACATAGGATTAGATATTTGTAAATAAAGGATATATTACATGAAAATATTAGAGAAAGATAGAAGAAATAACATTAGAAGAATCATAATGAAATCCACTTACCAAGAGAAGAAATGATTTTCAATTTTTGATTTCAATCACGGGGAATGGTGTTTTGTTGGCATTGGAATCCATCTTGGTTGATGTAAGAACCACATTTTACACATAGAAAAGTGAAATACCTAGTTAGGGCCCTATTGAAGGTTTAATAACTCCTTAAAAATTTAATGCGAGTGAGGTCCACAGTTTTAGGATCTTACCGTTTTCCAATTCATGGGTTTGTCTCACTATTAAAAAAATATGTGTTAAACATGCACAGAACACTACTTTATGGGGGCACTTTTCCTGGCTACCACACATGGACATTAATCTTTGTGTCAGCTGTGCCAAATCTTCTACCAAAAACACAAGATGGTGCATGATTTCTCTTATGCAGCTATACAGTTTGATCAAACCATGATCCAACCATTCAAAACCACTTTTCTCCATGATTTTCATAAAATTCTACCAAGCGATCCCAAATACATAACTCCAGCCAATTTTTATTATGTGAAAACAAAGGTACCTAATATTTCACCTGATACCATATCTATAAAAGGTCAGGATCATAGAATCTCCCAACCTTATAAGATCTTTTCCTTGAGTGGCATTTCCAATCCATTCTATGATTACAAGAAAAAAAGATTCGGACATTGAGGCCTATTATATGCATCTCTGTCCCATATTTCATCTTTCATTCATCCATGTTTCCTTAACACACAAACAATCTGGAGGGTATTTCCCCTCAAGAATTTCTCATTGTGATACAACACATGTATCAGATGATCCTCATCAGATGCATCTATCTCAAGGTCAACCTCATCTATATTGATCACATGGTAAGAGCCATTGGGACACCACCATAATTTTGATACCTATAAAATAACATTAATAACACAATATCTTTGTGGAAGAGCCAATTTTTGTGCCACCGACCCAATTCACCCCACTATATCAAATGGTCCTATAAAACCGAGCACCAACTTTCCCTGACTCTCTATCTTATGTTGACCCTACCTATGAGACACTCAATGGAACACATGACCCCCATATAAAAATATAGAGGTAATCTCCATCTATTATAATACAGGTTTTTTCTACTCTGAGCAGTAGCTATACATTCCTTAATCAATTATACCTACTCCGATGTCTCCATCACGAGACTTGGTTCATGAAACTCTTACTCACTAGCCTACATCTAGAATTGAGGTGATATACACGGCCTACCGTAAAGAGCCTCGTATGGTTCCATCTGAATAGTTCAAGATAAATTTTTTTATAGGATACTCATGCAAAGAAACATGCTATTCCCACAATCGACCGAATTCAAGCACACATTTCTGTAGCATATCCTCAAGCATCGATGTTCTACATTTCGACATCCCATCTGTCTGTGGGTGTAAAGTCATAATAAATAAATACTATGTGCCAAGAAATTTTTTCATTATCTTCTTGAAACATGAACTAAAACCTGAATCATGATCTAAAACTATAGTCCATAACACTCCACAAAGAATATCTATCTACCAAACAAATAGTTTTCTCAACTGTTCTACTATTAATGTTTCCCTTATAGGAATGAAATGTGCAACCTATGTTATTCAATCCACAATGACCCAAATAGCTTCATTATTCCTAAGTGTTTTCTGGAGATCTACCATAAAATCAATGGTCATGTCATCCCAGTTCCTTTCAGGAATTAGAATCAATTGTAGTAATCCTCTAGGTTGTTGATGCATTGCCTTCACGTGCTGACAGGTGATACCTTTTTTCACAAACCCTACCATATCATTTATCAAGCTTGGCTATAAAACATTCATCATAGGTCACTATAAAATTTTGTTACACCTAGCTACATAAAACACTTTGATGCATGAAATTCCCACAGGAGATCCTCTCTCACGCTCATAGGTACCCCCAACTCGATTCTTCACATAGATGATCTCATACTCATCTATCGACTAGTTTGAAGATGTCTCACCACCATTAATGTTTTCTCTAAAGGAATATCACTATGTATCCATATAATGTATGTCTCTTATCCATCTCAAAAGTGTATACTGCACTGCAATTGGAATCAGAGTCATCTGCCCCTACCACTCTTGAACCACTACATGTATTTTAGGCAGCATGGTCATCATCTTCCACTCCGAATTTCACGCATGGACCATCTGTGTTTGAGTTTTCCTTCTCAATTAATCAAACACACTATTTCCCTTCCCGAGCATGTATGATAGTTCTAAATCAATGTAATTCATATACTTGGATGGATAAATCCATTATCCTCCAATTCTGCCAACTATGTCTTGAAATATTGAATCGTAGTTGGTTCCATCCTATATGGTGGAATAGATATTGGATCTACCCCGACATTAGCTCAATAATGAACTCCAAATCTCTCTTAGGTGGTATCCTTAGAAATTCTTCACAAAAGACACCATGAAACTATTACACTGCTAGAGGAAGGAAATCTTTCCTTACACCCCCATAATAAAAAAGGCTATCATCTTGGTCTATGATATCTCTTAGTTATATAGTAATTGGACCTACTCAGACTTACTGGACATCCCACTAACCATTATGACTATTCTAGACACCCTTAAGGGATGTAAACATAACCCTACTACGGTAAAATTCTATGTGGACTTGGAATGCAAATATCCAGTCCATACCCATAATTAGTTTGAAGCCTGTCATGTCAAGAACATAACGATCCCAATGTAAACAATATTCATCAATCTCTAGAAAACATACTTTGTATATATAGATACTTCTAGACCACACTCCCAATGGTGTATCTATAATCATTATCCCACACAAAAATTCCACTGTCCAAATCAAACCCCCAACAAATTTTGAAGATATAATGGTATGAGAGGAACCATGATCAACAAAGTAATAAGCTAAAGTAGAAACTACTAGAACAATACCTATTAAAGTAGATGGTCCAGCCTCACTATCCAAAAGTCTAGGTTTTACTCCATGTAACTATGATGCCCCTATACCGTGTGATGATGTATGACTCCATTGAGTAGAACCACTCTACTGATGTGGGTGATCTTTACTAGAAGAACCACATACACTACCCCTACCGGCTCAGCCAGTAGACTCTGAATTGGAACTTTATATGGAGAAAATGATCCTATTACCACACTCTGACACTTCCCACATGCTTCTTCAGTACATGTATGTCACTATGACTTGTGGAAATTAAATATAAATCCCATATTTTTTCAAGATAGACACTCTACTGGTGTTCAGTAATAGTGTCAATGATAGTGCCCCAACATAGAACACTGATGGATGATCACCCGGTTATGGTTCTATTCAACCGACACTCATTTTTGCATATTTTTTACCACTCCCTTTGTAAAATTTTTCATATCACCACTTCCTTCTCTCAAAAGTTACAACTCCTGATCATACTGTAACAACTACTTATACGACACCTAAAGCCTCCCTTAATTTCCCTTCAACTATGAGAGCTTTATCTACCACTTCTGAAAACTTCTTCAACTAGAAGATATTCACATGGAACATAATATCACAATTAAACCCATTCTATAAATGTTTCATCATAGATACTGCATCTTCTGCAAAGGCTGGGGAGAGGTATTGCATATCTATGTCGCATCTAGCATAATCTGTCACTGACATGCTCCCCTATGTCAGATGCGTGAACTCATCTAATTTCTCTTATCTTAGCATCTCTGGATAAAAGTATTCTAAGAAACTCTCCATAAATTCCTTCCATAAAATATTGTTAGTCTACAGATTTCATTCCGGAATGTCCCACCAGCGCTTTGCTGACCCCCATAGAATATATGTAGCCAACTTGACTCTCCTCTCAGTTAGAGTCCACAAATGTTCATGTATTGTATCTGTGTACTCATGATAGAATTATTCTCCCTCAGGTCCACCCAATCTAGTTAAAGTAGGAGGGTACTACAACTAAGCATCCCTCTTCAACACAGACATACTTCTAATAACCCACCCGAGTTCTCATTCAATAAATTTCATGAAGAAAGTGATGTTACCTCAAAAATTTTCCAATTCATCTTTAGTAGGTAAGATCAGCTCGTAATGTTCCCTAATTGGAATTTTATTCAAAGGCACACCCCTCAACCCTCTCCTAAACAAGCTTCGTGGAGGCATGCACTCGACAAATCCGAACACATGTATCAGGTCTCATAACACAACCTGATATCATTTATGTAAGTGGAAAATAAACACAATAATTATTTTTTCTACCTCTCCATATGATCAAAACTAAGTCCCTATAACTACCCTAAACCATAATACTCTTATGTGTTGGTCAACATTGGTAAACACACTATCATAATCTTATTTCTCATTTAAGTAACCAATTACTCTCAATTGGAATCATTTTACAATCATTATCAATTCTTGTTAGGAACCATTTTTCATTATAATATCTATATTGGGAAAAAAGTTTAAGCTAAGAAACTTACCTATAACTAGTGTCCCCATGCATGTCTATAATGATTCATGTCACAATAACCCTGATTTCCTTGAATGATGCATGAAGAATCAAATCTCTTTCCATTGTTATGCACAAATAAAACCGAAAAAATTCTCAGAAAGAATAATCATATCACATCCCAAGTGCATTAACCAAGGTGAAATAACCTTCAACTTTAAGAAAAATATCAATGAAAATAATCCCACCCTGAGTACTTGGGTTTTGCCCCATACATGGTTCTGCAACTCCCATGCATGAGCTAATTATCGAGACCTAAATCTTCTTAGTCTCATAAATACATTTAGAAAAATAGTATAAAAAAATAGAAGAATGAAAAATAGACCTTTGATACCACTTTGTATCTTCTATGCCCGATTTCTATGCATGGGTTCCCCAATCTAATTGGTTACATGACCTGATGTGAACCTCCATGTATGCTAGAGGCTGAAAACTAGGAGTGAGGGTCTAGTAAGTCATTAATGGGGATACTATACCCTCATGTTTCATATAAAAACACAAGATGATGTATATAATCAAATAAGGAAGAATATATAACCATAACAATACTCATGTCATGAGATAATCAAACTGGAAAGACAATACTCAACTAAAAGGGGAAACACTTTATTCAATTAGAAGTTTCAAGTGTCAAGTATTTAAATGAAAATAAACACACTAAGGCTCCCCAAATAGGCCTTGAACCATGTCTAATTCCCTCTTCTATTCTCTATCCCCAATCATCCACCTATCCCTGAGCCTTTTCCTTATCATGTCATGCAACAATATAACCTATTAAAGTATTGATATGGAAGCCTGAGTGCGATGTGTGTACAAATCAGTATGACGCCACAAATGTTGTCTAAAACAAGTACATTCCAAAGATTGTTCATGTAGTAATATAATGAAATATATACAGTTTAATAATAAATAGTTTATCACGTTTTCAATTATTCTTATCTAACTACATTATCTATAGTTTTCCCACGGATAATCATACCGTAATACTAAATTCATATCATACTTGTGCCTGAATTGTTCCATAAGAAATATGATATATTAATACCTTCTTGTCATCGATTCTTGAATTATTCAACATGCTATGATATCTCAATACCTGATTTGACTCATGCCAGAGTTCGAATACTCTCTTGAGAGGCCATAACTTAGAGTTCCATTAGTTCCATTATTTAATTTCACATTTATAAGAAACATTTTCCAAATTAATAATTTCAAAAATATATGTAAGATGACCATGTTACCATGCTCACACCTCTATAGAATGACCATGTTCCCATTCCCCTTACTCATAATTATAATGACCATGTTACCATGTATATATGACATTTGAATGAACACGTTTCTATTATATTACTCAAAAGTATGTTGACCATGCTTTGATTTTTACTTATAAATATAGAATGACCATGTTCCAACTCATAAAAACGTAATTAATTCATCCCTTAACTTTCCAAATCAATTCCATGAGTAATTCATCTATTAGAAATAAACATCAAATCCATTAGTTAGCACCACAATTAACTAAATGTCTCAATACCATTAATTAATTCCTTCATTAATTAACAAATCTCAAAATTCATATCCTATAACTAATTTTCTCGAATTAGTTAACCCATTCTAAAACTCAACATTCCAAAAATAATCCCACAATTAATTATCTAGATTATAATCTCAAAACCCATAATTAATTCACAATTAATTATCTATACATAGCTAATTCGATATTTTATAATTCATAACCAATTAATTATCTAGATTAAAACCCCTATATAATATAACTAATCTTCCAAAATTAACTACCTAATCAGGTATACCCTTAGTCTCATTATTAATTCCCCAGTTAATCACCCATTTTTATAATGCTTCAATAACTCAATAGGTCAATCTATTAAATCCAATTCAAGGAAACTAATTTCTAAGGGTTTCTAAAAACACTACAATATTTCACATAAATATATAATCCATGATAATGGGAATTATATTTAGACCAACAACCTTGTTTTGATGAAAATATTTTTTCCAATAAAAATCCACAAAATCTGAGCAGCACAACAATATTGATCAATGTTTCAGATCTAAATATATTAACTGAAAAATTATCAAAGACATAAAAATCCAATAAATCAACATCTGGATGTTCAATACTAAAAATAGACCTCATTATATTGGTTTATATATATATATATATATATAATAGATAATATTTTCATGAAAATATTATTAATAGATAGAAGAATATATGGCAGATGCATCATTATGAAATCCACTTAGCATGAGGAGAGAGGATCATTTATTTGAGATTTTGATATCAAGGAACGGTGTTCATTAGGCCTTGGAATACCACTAGGTTGATGGTAGAACCATTCGTTACACATTGAAATGTAAAATCCTACGATAGGGATGCATAGAAGGTAAAAAACTCTTTAAAACTTGAAAACGAGTGAGATCCACAATTTTAGGATCCCATTGTTTACTTGTGAAACATTTAGTCTCAAGGTTAATCAAACTGTGCGCTAACTATGCATTAGCCAATACTTCATGTGGGCACATTGCATGGCTACCTTGCACCACCCATCAAACCATGCTGAATATACTACCTCAGAAACATGATGGTTCATGGTTTTTCCTTTGGAGTCGTATGGTTTGTTCAAGCTGTGCAACAACTATGAACTAACTATTTTCGCCATGGTTTTCATAGAATCTATAAACAAATTCACCCCATGATATAACTCCAACCAATGGTGGTTACGTAAAATCAAAGGTACCTAAAATATAACCTGAGATAATCACCTAAAAAGGATGGGATCTTACAATCTCCTAACATTATAACTGCACGTCCTTGAGCTACATATCCACGACTTTATAATATTCTGATCCAAAATGATTTGGAAATTGAGGCTTCTTATCTCCCTCTCCTTCCCATATTTCCTCTTTTATATGTA
The DNA here is from genome assembly GCA_963277665.1 of Viscum album. Lineage (NCBI taxonomy): Eukaryota > Viridiplantae > Streptophyta > Magnoliopsida > Santalales > Viscaceae > Viscum > Viscum album. The sequence continues at coordinate 627,007,408 of OY728147.1, forward strand.
TGTGTTTCTATAACACACAAACTATCGTCACGATCTTTCCACTCAACACATTCTCACTACGATCCAACACACATATCATATGCTCTTAAAAGGATGAATATATCTCATGGAAAACCCCAACCATATAGAAAACATGATATGGGTCAGGATGATACAACCAAAATTTTGAAACATTGAAAGCATCATGCATAGGGTGGTATCTCTGTGGAGGAACCAATCAGTATGCCATAAGCCCGACTAACTCCACTATCTCAAAAGGTCCTCTATACCTAGGTTCCATATTTCCCTACCTTCGTATCCTATAGTGCCCCATACTATGAGATAATCGAAGTAACACAGGATTACACACTACAAACTATAGTGGTCATCTTCTTCTATCAGCATATGAATTTGGTCTACTTTATGTCGTAGCCAAATGTTTCTGAATCAACAATACCTACTTCGATGTCTCACACACAAGACTCAATCCCAACAACTATGACTCGCTAGCCTCCATCTAGCATGTCAGTTATCTATATGGACTACCATAAAGATCCATGTTTTGTCCCATCTATATTGTTTCCTAATAACTATTGTTATAGGTGAACTCCACCAAGGCCACATGCTTTTCCCAGGATCAATTATTGTCAATCAAACACTCTCGTTTCATATCCTCAACAACCTATATAGTACGATCCATCTAACCACTTGTATGAGGGTGGAAATTCATACTCAATAAAACCTATATTCCATGCACATTCGGTAATCCCTACAAGAAATGTAAAGTAAAGGGTCAATAAAAATATAAAACTATAGTACGTGGCACTCCATGAAGAAAAACTATATCTCGAATGTATATTTATCTTAATAATTATACACCAATGGTTTCCCTTACAGGCCAGAAATTCACTACCTTTGTCAATTGATCCACAAATACCCAAATAGAGTCATTATTCCTATGATTTTTTGGGACACCTACCAAAAAATCCATGGTAACATCATCCCACTTACATTCTAGAATATGCAATGGATTTAGTAATCCTCCAGGTCATTGATGCTACACCTTCACCTTCTAATAGGTGAAACATATTGTTAGAAACCCTTATATCACATATTTCATGCATGGCAACAAAAACTATCCTTATAGGTCATGGTATGTTTTGGTTACTCCTAGATGCACTGCCCACTTAGAGGCATGAAATTCCTTCATGATCTCCTCTCACATTCTCATTGGTACCCAATATCGATTCTTCTCATAGATGATCACATCCTCTTCTATCAAACAGTCTAAATTTGTATCATCATGTTCAAAGCATCCCCCAAGGATATGCACTCCAGATCGTCATATATTTTATGCCTGATCCATCTCAAAAGTGTAGAATCCATTTCAACAGAAACCAGATTCATATGCTCGTGGATCTCCTAATCTAGTAAATGCACTACAACTAATATGTTCATCAAATTCCACTCTACACTCAACTCCTGAACAATAAGAGTTTGATTTTTCTTTATTAAGGAATCAGACACATTATTTCCCTTCTTGGGCGTATATGCTAGTTAAAAATAAAAGGACTGAATATTCTCTACCCATATATACTGCTGAATGTATAAATCCTCGTATGAAAATATAAAATTTAATCTCTAGTGATCTAAAAAAAATGTAAACTTTTCTCCCAAAATATATTTTAACAAACAATTAAGAGCATAAACAACTGCTTCCAACTCATGGTCATGCATAGGTAATTTCTATTCATTAGCCTTCAATTGTTGAGACCCATACACCATCCCTCGATCTCCATGCATCAGTACATCTACATATTGGATCCCATAAGAGTAAAAATAAAAATCATACTCCTCACCTGACTCAGGTAGGATATATATTATTACAAAAATCAAGAACTTCTTCATCTCCTAAAAATATCTCTCACAAGAAATTATCCATCCAAAAATTACTCCCTTTTTTTCAAGCATGAAATTGGAGACGCCCAATTGGAAATTCCTTGTCTTAATCTCATGTAATTTCCTGCAAATCCAAGAAAGTTTTCGATATCAAAAAAATTCTTGGGTTACTCCGAAGACAGCACTTCCTAACCTTATTTGGGTCTACTGACAGACCTTCCTCTGAGATGATGTTCCCCATGAAGTTCAAATGGATAATCTAAAACTGACACATAGATGTCTTGGTGTATAATCGATGCTCTCTCTGTGTATTCAGATGATGTCATGATGTTGGTCATGATCGTCATGAGTCTTGGAGTACACCAAGATTTCATCCAAAAACACCACCACAAACTGACCTAGATATAGATGAATGTTCTTTTTCATCTAGTCTATAAACAATGTAGGATCATTTGTCCACCCTAATAGAATTAAAAAAACTCATAAAGTCTATACATTATTCTAAAATATGTACACGGTTAATCAGAAGTCAGTACTCTCAACTGATGATAACCAGATATCAAATTGGTCTTTTAGAACATAGAACCTTGCTTCAACAGATCAAACAGATTGTCGATGCACAGAAGAGGATAACGGCTCTTCACCATCATTTTGTTCAACATCTGGTAATTTAAATATAAGTTCAAACTCCTATAATCCTTTTTTGAGAAAAAATGGTGATCTCCAAGGAGACATACATGGATGTATAAATCCCTTATCCACTAATTCTTCCGACTAATACTTGGTCACTTATATATCCATTTGTGACATTCTATACAGTGGAATAGATACTAGCATATCCTCCTATATGATATTAATAGCTAATTCCACATATCTCTTAGGTGGTATCCCCAATAAGTCTTCAGGAATGATAACCAGAATTCATTTCACTTATAGTGGAAGGAAATCTTGCTTATCACCCTTGTATTCAATCAAAAGACTAGAAAATTGGGCTATGAACTCTCCTAGTTACTGAGTAATTGGCCCTGCTCGGCCTTCCTAGTCACCCCACTCACCATGGGGAATATACTGGCGAACCATAGGATATGTAACTGTAACACTCTCCTATTAATAGTTGACATGGGATTATTATGCAACTTGGTAGTCCATATCCATAATTAGGTCGAATCCTGTCATGTCAAGAACATAGAGGTCACATAGGAAGCAATATTCCCCAATTTATAGTGAACATTATTTTCATAGAGAGATATCAATAGACCTCACACACAACGGTGTATCTATAGTCACTATGCCACTACAAAACTCCACGGATAGGTTCAAACCCTCACAATTTTTTACAAATACAATGGAATGAGAGGCACCAGTATCAAACAAGGTACTGGATGTAGTAGAAGCTACTAGAATAGTAGCTCTCACTATAGATGGTACAACCTCACTATCTACATGTTTAGGTTGTAATGAAAGTAACTGTGCTTCCCAGCTTCCCTATGATGAATGATAACTCCCTTGAGTAGCACAACTCTGGGGATGTGGGTGCTCTTTTCCAGAAGAACCATGTTTACTACCCATACAACCTAAACCAGTATAACTGCAACTGCCAACTTCATATTGTGTCGATTATCTTCATCCTATACTCTCACTCTTCCCAAATGCTCCTTCAGTACCAGTTTTCCCTATGACTAGAATAACTTCAGTAGAGGTACAATATTTCCGCAAGATCGACACTCTAATGGTGGTTGGGAACAGTTTCAACTATTTTGTCATGTCTTACCATACTGATGATAGATCAACCTATATGGTAATATCCAATTGACCCTCATGTCTATGTACTCTACTTCCACTATCTTTTATAGAGTTTTCATAATGGTGATTCCTTCTCTCAGAAGTCACACCTCCTGATCATCCAATAACAACTACTTGTCCAACATTGGATTCCATCCTCATGTTCCTTTCATCTGTGAGTGCATGATTCACCACTTATACAAACATCTTCATCCAAAATATATTCACCTGGGATGTAATCTCACACTTATGCCCATCTTGAAAATGTTTCACTATAGCTACCTCATATTATGTTAAGGTTAGGGAAAATAATCACAGATTAGTGTAATGTCCAACATAATCTATCACTAACCTTCTCCCCTGTGTAATATTCATGAACTCTACTGGTTAAACTTATCATAGTGTATCAGGATATAAGTGCTCCAAGAACCTCTCTAAGATGTCCTTCCATAAATTACTGTTAGCCTGTCCCGTTCACTCTTGAATTCCCCACTAGTGAATTGGAAATATCCATAGCATATAAGAATCCAACTTGACCCTCCTATCATATAGATTCTTCAAATGGTCAAGTATTTTAGTTATGGTCTATACCTAGAATTATTCTTCCTCAGGTCCGCCCTATCTAGTGAATTATGGAGGGTTCTCTAACAGAAAATCCCTTTTTAACTAAGACATAACTTTCATAACCATCCCTGGGTCTCTTTCTATTATTTTCAAGAAGCGAAAGAATTTCCCACGAAACGTTTCCCCATCATATTCAGCCAGCATGACAGCTAAGTCAAGTACCATAATAGGAATGTGATTCCTTGGAATGTCCCTTGGTCATCCCCTCAACAATCTCTGTGGAGGCATGCTCTAATGAAATCCCATCACACATCTCAGAACTCTTTACAAAAACCAATAAAATTTATTAAAGAGGAAAATAATCAAAACAAGCCATTTTCCCCACCTCTCCATAAGGTCAAATCCAAGGCGCTATCACCAACCCTAACCATCCTACTCTATGGTGTTTCATAACATGATTCAACACACTATCCTAATCAGGTTTATCACTTATACACAAAATTACTAAAATTTGTCGTCATTTAACAATAATTCTAAATTCTTGTTAGGAAATGTTTTTCACTATAATCTCTCAACAAGAAAAACCATTCATGTTCGAAAACTTACCCGTAACCCGTTTCCCATTTCATTCCTTAAATTATCTTTTTCACAATATCCATGAGTGCGTTAAATGATGTATGAAAACTCAACTCTCATACTATTGATTTCCATGAATAAGTACTCAAAAATTATTGTAAAAATAACCACATCACTCTACTAGCATGTCACCCAAGGTGAAATAGCATTCTCTTGAATCAAAAAATATTAATAACAACAATACCACTCAGAGTACATGAGTTTTACTCCATACATGGGTTTGAAACTCCCATTCACAAGCTCATTATCAATGCCTTAATCTTCCTAGTATCCTATTTATGATTCCCAAAATAGTAATACAAAGAAGAAGAATGGAAGAAGGACCACTGATACCACTTGTTAACATCCTAACCTTGGTGCAACTCATTTGTGCCCCGAACCAATTTTTTACATGACCTCAGGTATACCTTCTCATACAATAGAGGAAAATGACTAGAAGTGAGGGGATGGTAAGGGGTTTATGGGGATATAACCTCATTTATCAGATTAAAACACATGTGGAAGTAAATAATATATAACTGAAGCATATATAACTAGATAAATACTCGGTTCATTAGATAACCAAACAATAAATACAATACTCAAATGAATAGAGAAACATGCTATTCCAATATAAGTGTTAAATATCAAATATGAAACTTAAAATAAAGACAATAAGGTTTCCCAAATGGGTCTCAAACCATGTCTGGTTCCATTATCCAAACTCCATCCCCAATCAGCCACTTATCCCAGGGCATTTTCCCTTACCCAGTAATTCAATAATATAATCTATTCAATTACCAATCTGGCAGCCATATTAGGGTGTGAGTATGACTCAGTAGGCCACCACCAACGGTGTCTAAAACATGTTCATTCCTAATATATTACATGCAGATCTATATGGAAATAAGTACAATAAAAAATAAACTATTTATCATATTTTTATTTATTTTTATCTAACTACATTAACTCCAGGGTTCCCAATGATTTTCATACCTCAATACTAACTTCATCATATACAGAATCCTGATGTGTTCCTTATGTAATATCATATCATAATACCAACTTCTCACTAAAGATCATATTATTCATGTTTCTATGATATATTAATACCTGATTCGACTCATGTCGATGATTGGATATTCTCGTGAGAGGACATAACATGTTGTTCCATTATTTCCTTTCCTTAATTTCACATTTATATGTGACATATCCCAAATTACCAATATAAAAAATGTATGTATGATGAACTTGTTTCCATGATTAACCCTAAATTGAATAACCATGTTCCCATTCTATTAACTCATATTCATGATTACTATGTTACCATGTGTACTTCCCATTAGAATGGCCATGTTCTCATTCTCATACTCATAAGTATGATGACCATGTTACCATTTTTTACTTCTCAATTTATAATGACCATTATCCCATAATTAAACTCATAATTAATTCATCCATTAATTATCCACATCGATTCCCTCAATCATTCAATGTTTACATAAAATACATCAAATCCATTAGTAAAGACCACTATCAATAAATGTCTCAATACCATTAATTAATTAACCAACATCACCATTCATATACCTTAATTATTTTTACAAAATAAATTATCTCATTCTAAATCTCAACATTATATAAGTAATACCATAATTAATTTGGCATAACATAATCTTAAAGCCCATAATTAATTCACAATTAATTCTCTCAACATACCCAATTTGATATTTTATAATTAATCCCCTTATTAATTATAAATATTACAACCTCAAAATATTATAACTGATTTCCCCAAATAAATTATCTAATATAAAATTACATTAGTCCAATTATTATTTCCCCAATTGATCACCTATTTCTATAATGCTTCAATAACTCAATTGGTCAATGTAATAAATCTAATTCATGGAAAACAATTTCTAAAGGAAGCATGAAATTTTAAAAATAATGCATAAACATATCAAATACATGACAATATAAATAATATTTATACCAGATACCTTGGTCTTTTGACAATTCTTTTCCCAATAAAAATCTCCAAAATCTGGGAAGTACAATGATGTTGAACAAAGTTCTGAATCTAAATCTCTAAACTGAAAATGAGATAAACTAAATCAAAAACTCATAAATCTAGATCTAGATATTTTATCCTAGATCTAGATATCACCACATAGGTTTTATTCTAAGAAAAAGCAGATATATTCCATGAAAAGAAAATGGAAAGATATATGAATGAACTGGAAAAGCATCAGAATGAAATCCACTTATCAGTAGAATTGAAGATCTTTAATTCGGGATTTTTAATCTCAAAAAAGATGTCTGTAAGTCCATAGAATCCATCAGAATTGATAGGAGGACCTTCGTTTTTCATGTAGAAAAGTAAAATCCTGGATTAGGGCTATATAGAAGGTGAAATAACTAATTAAATCTTGAAAATGAGTGAGATCCAAAATTTTAGGATCTCACAGTTGGACGGTGCACAATTCAGTCACACGGTTAGACAATCCATGCACTAATATTTCATTAGCGACAACAACATTGGGGAAATTCACATGGATACCTAGAACATCCTCTCAATTCACACGTGAAACATTCCAAACCTACTATATAAAAAACAACAGGGCACACAGTTTCTCCTAAGAATCCACACAGCTTGTTCGAACTATGCGCCAATTGTGAAAAACATATTTTCTCCATGATTTTCTCAGACATCACCCAAATTAACAGAAATCCATAAAATAAAACCCATGGTGCTCAAGTACAAACAAAATTACATGAAATTTTTCTCAAAATATTCTCTATAAAATATCACGATCTTACACAGGTGAAGGTCGTGCATCATTAACACGAGTGTATTTTAATGTTGTTTCCCATACTGATGTGGAAATGGGATGACCTGAAAGTGGACAACATGGTGGGTCGTAGAAGGAGTTAGATGAATAATGATTCTGTTTGTGTAACTTTGGATCGAATGATGAAATTAGAGCATTTACAATTTATATGGGAAACCATCTTAATATTTTTGTTTTGAGAACAGTATGTTTGACAGATAATCCCCCTAAACATGGTTCTATAGTCTATAGTTTACAACCAAGATTCACACATTACATTGTTCTTCTAGAAGGGATTCAAATGGGAAATTAGTATATTTGTTTTTTGAGAAATGTTTTCTATCCACAAGTAGATTGGAAGTCTATGGGTATAGTATATGTTCTTCTGGATAAGCTATAAGCATGGGTTCTTGACATTGGTGGGTCTTGGGAGAAGCTTGTGTATTTAATGGATTTCTCATATAATATTATTTATTATGAAACTATTCAGATGTCTCCATACGAGGCTATTTATCATAGGCCATGAAGATCACATTTATGATGAATGGAGGTTGGTGAGTCTATGTTATTGGAACCATGTGTTATGATGAAGACATCAAAGAAAGTACAGCTGATTCAGAAATGTGTAGATAGACTCATATTAGCTAGAATTCATATGATGAAACACATTTATGGCCCCTAGAATTCTCAGATGGTGATCATTTCTTCTTTAGCATGTCTACTAAGATGTATCCCTATAGGATTCTAAGTCATGTAATGGTTTCTCCCATGTTTTGTAGACTGTTTGATGTTGTGAAGAGAATCAGTTTGGTGGTGTACAGGCTGGATCATCCACATAAATATAGTGCTATGAAAGATTTTTACATGTGTTAAAAATATGGAAATATAACCCTAAATATTATTTTGTGATCCATGTGGATGATGTAGAGCATGATATAGATACATTCATTAAGGTTCATCTGATATATGTGTAGGATAGTAGTGAGAAGGTGATGCGAGTAAAGAAGAAGATGATGGTTCATATATTTTTGAAACATAGGATGATTCAAGAGGAATCATGGGAACATTATGTTGATATGTTGGCTGAGTTTCATGATCTGTTTTTTTTGAAATGTTACAAAATTTTGGGAGTGTGTATCGGTGATGATCTATTATATGGTGGGGATATTACATGATACCCGACTTTTCTAGATTTATCTGGGGATTATTTATAAGAACTCCTTTTCTTAGTATTGATGAAATTTAATTTTTGTTTTAAATTTGGGTGAGTTTGTGTTGAATTTTGAGAAAAAATAATGAAATAGGTCTATGAAAAGATGGCGAACAATATGGAAAACTGTGCACCCAAGCCCATTTAGCTATGGATTCCTAGATAGAGGTGGATTTCACATTTGGTGGATGGGTTTTCAATCCATTCAATCTCATAGGATAATTGGGAGATCCTAGAAAAGAATCACATGGTTTAGGATCATGATTAGGAAAAACCATGAGCCATATCCTATCTTACCGTGTGTTGGAATTAATTTCCCCTAAAAAATAAATTTAAAAATTATAATACCTCATTTTAATCCAAAATCAACCACCATTCGACCCTAGGATATATTTTTTCATTTTGGGGCTATCCAGATGAATTCAAAGCTTTACCCACCTCTATTCGGCATGATATGAATCCTAGATTAAAGATATTCACCCTTCATGGTATGTGGATACTAACATGTTACTTCATTGTTCCTCCCCATTTATTATCTCCTTTATATGATGGGATGTTATACTTTATCATTATATATCTATATATAGAATTCATGAATCTAGATATATTCTTGTGGATATATACATATACATATACATATACATATATATATCTAATAGATCATGAATTTATTAATATTTATTTAGGGCTATAGATCCTGATAATGTTCTAGGTCATTACTCTACTGAATTATGGGGATTTCCATTGTGATATCGTCTATCAATGAATTGAGGTTGGTGGTATAATATTCATATCCTATAGTTTTAACTTCAATACATATATGCAAAATTGTAAAATTGTTATATTTTTTATGAATTGAATTTCCTAAAACAATTAAATAATATAGAGAATTATTTATTTTTCGAGTTCTGTGATTGGGGGATTAGGGGGATTATTAATAATCAAATTAATTGTGAGATATTTCAATTCTAAAATTGATAAGTAATTGTGGAATTAATAATGAGATGTTGGGATTGTTATTTGGTATAATTAATTATGGAATTAATTTTTTGTTATTGATATTATTAATAGAGATAAATAATTGTGGAAATTATTGTGGGATATTTATTTTGAGATTTTAATAATTTTTCTCTGAATTAAATATGAGATATTGAAATTGTGAGTACAATTAATTAATTTTTGAATTATTTAATTGGTTATTTATTTATGTTTAATGTTATGATCATTTCAATTGTGTGATTATATAATAGATAATTGTAACATGGACATTCATCCATGTATTATAAGTGGTAACATGAAAATTATTTTATGTGTTATTAAATGGTGAGTGGTAGCATGATCATTTGACAATGTATTATGAAAGGTAAAATTATCATTCTATTATGTATTCTTAATTGGTGAATGGTAACATGTTAAATTTTAGATGTATTAGGAATGGTAACATAACCATTCAATTATGTGTTATTAACTGGGGAATGGTAACATGGAAATTCAACGAATTTTAAAGAATGGTAACATGGTAATTAAATTGAAAAATGGTGAATGGTTACATTTCCATTCACATGTGAGATTATAAATGAAAACATGGACAATCAAATGTGATATCCCTTAGGTATAGATCAATATTTTACATGCGCCCAAGAAAGTATTGAGGTTCAGGTTTTCTCACGAACTCATGGGTTTGTGTCGCTAAATCGATAATATTCAACAATTTGATAACATTTTTTTAATGAATTGTACTTATTTCTTTATAAAACCGCATTCACAAATATTTACTGTATTTATATATACCATCATTTATAATGGGATACTGAGTTGTACTCACACTCTTCTTAGGCTTCTTGATAGGTAACTAAATTTATTTGACAGTTTTCGGATAGTTTTAGGGAAAAGGGCTTGTTTTAGATGGAAAATTTGGGGATGGAGCATGAATGATGGATATTATCATGATTCACGAACCTCTTGGGAGTTTTTATTGTCATCAATTTTGAGTTCTATTTTCAACACTTGAGATATACATAGAATGTATTTCTTTATGCTTTACATGGATATTATATTTCCTACTTTGATTATCGTGATATATTTTTATTATATATGGAAATATGTTATTATGAAATTTTTTAATTATTTTTGCTTCTTTTTTACTCTGATAAGAGAGGGTATAGTCTCTCCATTATCCACATATCAGTCAATATCTACTAGATGGCAGCCTCTGGCATACTGGGAGGCACACATGAGGGTATATTACCGACTAGCTTGAGACACTAATGTGTGGCACCTCGAACAGGACATCACCAATTTATATCAATTAAATCTTAAATGATAATTATTAAAAAAATTTAAAAAAATATTTCTTACGTCGAGTATCATGTTTTATAATACTTTATTATAGAATTTTATTAAATGTTAAACCACTAAAAGGATGATCCATTTCTAATTAAAACCTCTCCATTTAGGGATTAAGGTTCACATGTCCCTAAAAATTGTGTTGATTTATCATTTGTCACTGAATCTTTAATTTATAATGGCCATCATGCCAATATTTTCATATATGATTCTTTGATAATGGACCAAAAAACTCATTGTACACTCAAACATATTATTAAACACTACTTTGTTCCTTTATTAACCTAATAATATTAGGATCTCACATTTAAGTGTAACAATGACAAAAAATAAAAAATAAGAATCTAATATATTTTTTTCCACCCATTACATTTATTCATTATAAAATATATTCTAGGGGAACCAAACGTTAACATGATATAATATGTTTGATATTAATTTCATGAATTTTTTTTCATTATAATGAATCCAACTCTTAGTATTTAAATGAATCTTTTATCTAACCATATTATCAAATTTTATTAAGATTAAATTTACAAAAGAATTAAATGATTCAATCAAGAATTTTTTTCCACCCACTAATTCAATTTGTGAAAAACGTACTGATGTATCACCCTACACAAAAATGATATATTCTCTTAATAAACATAATGAAAATAAATCTATATTCCTACCAACTAAAAATTATAAAATTTATAAGGTACATGAAAAAATTTAACGTACTGAATTAAAATTATATCAAATTAACAATCTAAAAATTGAGCACGATTGAAATATTAATTAGAGAACCACACATCAATTCATGAGGCATAATATTCAAACCTAGTGAGTATCCATCCCTAATTATAAACAATAATGATCTTTTAATCTCATGAGAGACAAAAATTCAATCATTATTTTAATACCTAATATGTATAAACAATAAGAATCAATAAAATTAAAAACTATAACTCTAAACGAGTTCTTTTCAATGTATCAAAAAACTACATCGATTAGCATAACTAGAGTTTACCACTTTATATTCATGTATAATAATATATTATAGTTATTTTACATCATTAAACTAAATTATATATCCATTTATAATATAAAAATTATATTCATGAATAAAATGTGGAAAAAATAAATAATGAAACAATTCATATATTTATGTGTGACATAAACTATTTTTGATTATTTCATAAATAAATCCTGCATAAACACTTTTTAATTTAATCATGTAGGTTTGAAATTCCAAAATTAATTATACATAAAAATTTAAATTTAATATCAATACGATCTTTATCGGATTATCCATTATATGTAATTCTATAAAAATATATGATATCTAAAATATAAGCATTATATATATAGACTTTTAATATATTAAATGATATTTTGAGTATTAAATATATAATAATATATAATCCTTGATCATATCAATAATAAAAAAATTATCACAAGGTTTAAATAATTTCTCAAATAATGCATCTAATTTCAATATTTTGAATTGTTTATCATGAATAATTCATGACATCGAATAAAACAACCTATTTATTATTTATAATTTTTATAGTTATAACCATTTTTGAAATTACCCAAATATTAACCATTTAAATAATTCAAATCAAAATTAAAAGTCATGAAATATAATAATAAGATGGTATTTAATTTAAAATTTTAATATTTTTGAAAAATTATGTAATCAATTAATGACTCATCGAAATTTATTAAATAAATATTAATTATTTATAATTTAATAATTAATATTCACCATTATAAATTAAATAAATTACAAAAAACAACATTTAACATAATTTTAGACATTATAAACATTATATCATTCAATTAAGAATTAAAAATTTTAAAATGTAATTTTTTATAGATATTAAATTTAATAACATAACATGAATAATTTTATGTGGATTACTATGTGATGGAAGAATCAATCATTCATTAAGATATAAAATTTCTAGCCCATGTGAGGGAATATTGATATTTTGAGACTCATTTTCATGTTCGTTGAAATCATAACATTTGATATGCCTTTTGTAATAATAAATCCATCCCACCATGACATGCTTATTAAGAAATCCTATATATTTCAATAATAAAGGATTATAATAGATCCCATGATATAATAACCCATTGCTCAAGGATTTTTGTTTTGTAATAGACACTAATATACATCACGTGATAAAATTATGTGTTTTTATAACATAGGTTGGTGTTGTTACAATCTATTTGTTTACATTTCATATTTTATGACTCAGAAAAAACTAAAAGATTAAAAAATAACTCTTGATATAATATTCTATGTTGTACCGGATGATATATTCACAATCTATTATATCATATATCATAATAACATGAAATATTTTGAATTTTATTTTTTAGTGTACTGGGATGTCAAATAAAAATATGATATTTGTTTCATTTCATTTAAAAATGATTTCATGAATCATAAATCATAGTGAGGATATAATAATAATTTTGTGTTTCTACATATTAAATTATTATCATTGAACATTGTGATTGAAATTATAGTCTTTAAATCCAAATATCACTATATATAAAATTGACACCTTGTATATAAAAAATTTAAAACATGGAATTGATCCTTAAATTGATTTTAATGGATGAAAATATCCATATCCATATTTTGGATGAATATGTCGTTATGGTGGGAAATGATTCCATCGTCTATTTTTTTTCCATTTGATTATTTGGATCCCTAAATGCATGATAAATATTCTCTTTAAAACACATGATGTTCCAATATTTACAATGGTAAATGGATGTTGAGAAAAAGGCTTTGATTATAAGATATTTGAATTTTTTGGGTGCTCATTCAATCACTGTAACATCCCGGATAAATAAAGAATATTACATTTTCATATTTATTAAAATTTTTGAGTTAAATATTACTCTTACATTAAAGGGTATGCTATGTTCGATGGCATACTCGACACACAACAACAAGTTTTTTTGAAATCTTATGATGCACACAATGCTGAGTCATACTGAAAAAATAATAATATAATATAATTTTAAATAGGAGTAGACACAAAGTAATTTTATTTAAGGGAATCAATTGAACTAAATAAAATATTATTATATATGTTTTTTAAATGTTTATAAATTTATCCAAAAAAATTTATAGGTTGAAAATGTGAATGAATCTAATTTTAAGAATAAATACTCTAATATTCATTAAAACGAAGATTTACTGCCTTTTGATGGAGAACCCTATTTAAATGTATTTTTTTTCACTTTAATATGTTCTATTTTACAAAATAATATTCTTATTTAGAATCAAGACATCAAAATTTACTTTGGATAAAATTTTGGTATTTTTATGAAGTTTATTTTGTTTATTAAAAGTGAAAAATAGTTTATTATAATTCAAAACTAACTTTTAATATAATATATTTATATGGATAGATTATCTTTATAAATTTTTTTAATGTTTAATTACATAATATTTTTACCATTTAATACAATTTTTTTCATCTGGAGTAATTTCACTTTGAAATAGTACATAAACTAGTGTCAAAATTTTGATAGTTCTTATTTCTTAAAAATACGCTTTTTGTTTTGAAAGCGAAAATTAATTTTAAATTAATTTATGCAACTTGTTAGTTTTAAATATAGAATAATGGATTCCAAATTTGGAATCATTAGGTCCAAATTGTGTAAATAGGTTACTTTTATTTTTATACATTATGAATATTTACTTATATAAACATTTTATTTACCATGGTTAAAGGGTAAATATGGTAAATAAGGGAAAAAATATTATTATAATAATATTAAATTACCCAAGAATTTGTACTCATACAATTGGATGCTAAATTTCCTACCATGGGCATCCTTGGGTAGACTTTGGTACCCCATGGAACCACTTGAGAGTGATAATGAGACTATATATTAATTAATTTAATGTAATTAAAAAATGACACAAACATATATATTTTAGTAAATAAATTATTAAATGTGGTTATATAATTTAACTCTACAACAATAAATATTAATTATAAAGCTAGAAATATTTTCTACATCAGGATATTTGTTTTATAATTTTTAGACATCAAAAAATTAAATATATTTATGACACAATAATGATGAAGTGTTTACCTCATTAATGAATGATTAAAAAAATAATATTAACAAAATTATTAAATTATCCCAAACCTGTCCAATTATTATTGAATTATTTTACTTCTAATATGATTCATCTTAAATTTGACATTAATGAGTTTTGGACCATTAGTAATCTAAAATCAATATATAATCAAATAATATTTTAACGCTTTCCAAAATAGCCTCTACTCCACCTTATAAAAATCCCTCAGTTCTAACCCATTCCTTACACTACTAAAGGCCCTTGTTTCATCTGACCTCTACCCAATTAAGGTACTTACCTACATTCCCTACTCCTAGAAGCCTTCCCCTAGGTAGAAGGAAAATCCCGTAAACCATTTGGTTCAAACCAAAACGATATACCCGATTTAAAGGTAACATATTCTCTTATGTTCTTTTGTTTTATTTTATTTCTTCAACCCCATAAAAACTTTTATTTCTTTATTTCAAAAAAAAAATTATCATCAATATAGTATGTTTTTCTATGAGAAGTATTAGAACTAAAATTACACATACCACCATCTAATCAGTAAAGAACATACTATTTCTGTGGACAATGAACTACTACCTCACGAAACGATTATTGTTCAATCTTCTTCTACCACCTATCATGGTGGCCATTATGTTGGAACTATGATTATATATGTTATATATTATAATTATTTTTTCTATATTTTTAGGTATGTTTTATTTACAATCATACCTTTATGCTTTCCAATAAGTGTAAATACGATAATTTCATTTGAGGAAGTGCAGACTACCGCCCCCTCAAGGTGATATGATTTGTTCATGACATAAATAGAACGTATAATGAGTGGAGTTAACGAAATTAGGTAACATATATACATATATAATATGTTATTATAATGGAAATATAATATACCTTAGTATCATTATGTTTTCATTTCATTAAATATGAAATTGAAATGAAAGTTTCCTTCATACATATGTACGGGTTACCATCTCCATAAACGATGCATTTCATTTATTATACCTAAATGTTATGTAATAGTATAAATACATACATATAAAGGATATATATGATATATATGATATCAAATCATTAATATCAATATCTATATAATGGACTTTTGACCACATGAACTACTTGTAATTATAAGAAGTTCATTTTTGACTCAAATACCAAATATTGACAAAACGACTATTATTAACATAAATTATTGCATAATATTTATAACATGGTAATAAGTTATATAAGAGGAATAATAAAATTTGAAAATTTTCTTAACCATTTTGAAATTATGTTTATTTTATTATTCAAGAGATTAAAGAAGGAACGGGTCATGTCGGACACGAGGTGAGGGGTTTCTTATCTCTTTTTTAATTCTGTGAGATTTCCATTATTTGCCACTTATTTATTTCATGTGGTGTATTGTATACTTCAATATGATATATATTATCATGATTATATTTATATTTATGGTATTATGTGATTCATTTAGTAGTTATTAACTTTTGGACAAACGACTCGATTGAATACAACGTGGTAAGGGGTTTCTTATCTCACTTTTAATTCCATGGTATTTCCATAATTAACAACATATTTATTGCATGTGGGGTATTTTTTACTTCAATTTGATATATATTATCATTATTATATTTATATTCATTGGATTTTGTGATTCATTTAGTGGTAATTAACTTTTGGTCATACGACTCGATTGATTACAATGTGGTAAGGGGTTTTCATCTTAGTTTTATTCTCGTTACATTCATTATATATTTGAAACTATTTCCTTTTTTGTGGTTGATGTACTTCCAATGATTGTATTATTTGTGTAATATACTATAATTTATGGTTATTTACATCTTCATTCAATTGTCCTTTTTTCATGCTGTATATGTTTCGTATGTTACCAAATCGGTAAGAGAACCTTTCACCCTCCTCTTTTTAGAAGACTTCATTTTGTTAGGTCTTTTAGTTTAAATATTATTATGTTGGGATATGTTATTATATATCCCTATTACTGTAAATTTTATATAAATGGGATGATATACCCTTTTCTATCTCATCAACTCATTTTCTGAATTTTAAATTGACGCCATTAGGCTGTCAAATTTTTGTAAGGGAACTTCTTCACCCAATTTGAATTCAATGAGTTAAGCTTCTACAACATGATTATGTCAAGATATGAATATGTGTGAATAAACTATTATTGTTTTACCATGAATATCCAATTATATGTGGGGTGTTTATAGTTTTCACACATAATTATGTATTTTATTTATGATTAATCTAGGGATACTATCTTTATATTCGATTTCGTCTCAATTTATATTCCATTGAGACTTCATTGTCGTTATGCACCAATTAACATTTATATGGTGTATGTATTGTCCTTTGGAATATTATATCATGAATTCCTTTATTCTCATGGTATTATAATGTTTTGATTAAATGTTATTCCTCAATTATTTGTATTCAAGCATCTCTCATTTGGTTAAGAACTACTTAAGAAAAATATTTCTTTAAAGATTTATTCTTATAAATATTTTTCTAATTAATGTAAATGTTTTAAAAATCGTTTTATGGATTATTTATATGGATATTAATGTTTTAAAATGTTAATTCCTCAAAAATCTTCAAAGTGTCATGAGACAATTCGATTCAAAAATCACATTATTAATTGTTTTAAATGGTTTTTGAAAATGGTTTGATAAATAATTTATTACGTAAATATCTAGAAATAATATATTGTGATTTCAATGTGGAAATGTTATCTTCACTTTATGGTTTTATTATATGTTATGACTATGTTATGGTTCTTCGACATTGTTTACGTATATGGGTGGGTCTGTGATAAACATAGCACGAATGAGCCCGAGATAGCTCTCCAATGCATTAGGTTATTTGAAAAAGGTAGAAGTTAATGTTTCTCCTAAGAGATTTAGGGAATATTATATGATGGGTATTCCAACATAACTCCCTACATGGTTGTGATAACTACAATGTATGTATGGTATGGATGCCACAAGTTTCCTTTATGATTTATGATTTTTATTTTCTATTCATAAATATTATGATTTCATGAGGTATGCTATGATCGAAAAGTATGGTTTTATTGATTTGTATTTATTGGTGTGTTAATGTTTAATTTCGTTATTTTATAACCCTTACTGAGCTTTTTATACTCATTTCATGTTTTTTAAATGTTTTCCACATGACTTAAAGATGAATAAGGTCAAGGATGGGATCAAGGACAAGTCATGCTGTAAAAAACATGGAATTAACATATTTCTTTTTAAGATTATTTATTATATGAAATAAATGGATACTGAGTAGAAGTGTCTACATGTAATTTTCATGTTGATTTGAAATAGTTATGCCCTATTTCTCTAAAACCCTAAACCTGTAAAGATTCTCAATGTGAATTATTCATTTAATTCAAGGTTATGTAATGTTTTAAGGCTAGGTTCTTATAGTCTGTATTAGAGGTCAGTTTAGATAACATTAGTGGTAAGGGTGTTATTTACTAATTATTGACATATCCAATAATGATGAAAATATTAGAAAGAGTCATAGTTATTTTAGAGGTGATAATTGGATATTACCTTTTGGGGTGTAAAATAAAAGTTATTACATAACCTCTGTGGATAAAATATGTTATGGTTATTTTGGAGGAATTTGTGACTTTTTTTGGAATTCAATGAAATTGTATAGTTTTTAAAATATTACAACATGCATACTGTGTGACAACCCGTCGTGTCAAACAAAGCTATGGGAATCGAACCAACAACCAAAGTGTGATTGGGATTTATCCCCTACCACTTGACTGCGTGAAGTCCCTAGTTAGTATGACTAATTATTTTTAGTTAAATCATTTTGAGGATCAAGTATAATTTTATTTGGGATCTTATGTTTTATCAAATAGACAACCATAGTGTAAGAAAATTATTTGGTGATTAAGTAATAAAGGTTATTTTGGAATACATAATCTCTTTTGAGAACACTATAATCTTATGTAAAATAAAATATGATTTAATTTTTGGAGTAATGGATGAAATATTAATTTGGAAGAATCTATGTTTTTATTGTGGACATAAGGTAATTTGGGTTATTTTTGGAAATGAGTAATCTATCATAGAGAATATGTGTTTATTTTAATTACACATCAATATGATATTTTAAGAGTAGTAAATGTTTTTGGAGAGAAATGTTATGATTTATATTGGAAGACTATGTGATGAAATCCTTCTATGATTTGGGTCTCAATATTTTTTTGGATTACATTGATGAATTTTATGGAAAATTTTTTATTAAATGGTCATTGTTAAACTTTGGGCATTTTTTTGACAAATTTTGGCGATTAAGAGTAGTATCTGTTTTTATAAAGGATTATACCTTTGGGGATTATTTGATCTTGTACTAACCAATTTTGGTTTTATTTCATGTCTAAATATAGGAGAAATGTAGATTTCATCTTTTGTAGATTATGTGATTCTCTAGAAGTTTATTCAAGCACTCCAGGTGTGACCAAGGCATCTTGAATACTGACCATTTGGAGAAAATATGAGTTTGTTATTGAATTTTATTAAAGAATGACAGTCTACATGAAATGTATTTATATTTCATTACGATCATAGTTAAGTTCTTAATAAAATTCTTCAACTCTATGAAAATGATATTGAAGGAAAAATGTAATAAGCTCCCTTTTATCATCAAAATTTTACACAACCGCAAATTTATTGAATTGTAGTGGTTAACATTCCATGATCAAGTTATCTATTTCGATCTATTAATCAATGATAGTTTGTTTCTCTTCCATATCCATTATTTCATGGAATCCTAGTATCTATTGTCATGGGTGGCCTGTTACTTCTCTTACATTATTTTAAAGTGATGTGTTTATTGACTCTTTTTCCGATGTGGGACATTCAACAAAGTTTCCAAGCCCAATTTTAAAATTGCGAGGTCGCAATTCCTAAAAGGGGGAAAGGATGTAACACCCCAACTAAATAAAGAATAAAAAAATTTCATATTTATTAAAATTTGTGAATTAAATATTAATTTTACTTTAAAAAGGGTGATATGTTCGATGGCGTACCCAATATGCAACAACGAGTGTCTTTGAAATCTTATGCTGCACACAATGCTGAGTCATACTGAAAAAGAATAATATAATATTATTTTATATGGTAGTTAACACATAGTCGTTGTATTGGTGGGAATGAATATAAATAACTAAAATATGATTATAAATGTTTGTTAAATGTTTTAACATTTAAACTATAAATGTTATAATATTAAAATGTGAAGGAATCTAATTTTAAACATAAATACTTTAATATTAATTAAAAGCTCGATTTATCGCCTTTTTTATAGAGTGCCCTCGTTAAATCTAGTTATTTACACTTTTATATGTTCTATTTGGAAATTTGATATTAGTCTTTAGAATCGGGACAACCAAATTTACTATGGATAAAATTTTGGAATTTTTTTGATAAAGTACATTTTTTATGAATAGTGAAAAATAATGTATTTCAATTCAAAACTATCTGTTAATATAATTTATTTAAATGGTTATATTATCATTATAAATGGTTTTAAAGTATAATTCGATAATAGTTTTACCATTTAATATAATTTTGGTCATTACGTGTCATTTCACTTTGAAAATGGACATAAATAAGTGTTAATCTTTTGATAGTTATTATTTCTTAAAAACACAGCTTTTGTTTTGAGAGCGAGAAATAATTTTAAATTAATTTCAGCCACTTAAGGGTTTTTAATTCTGAAAAATGGATTCCATATTTGGAAACATGATTTCCAAATTGTTTAAATAGATATCTTTTATTTATATACATTTTGAATATTTACTTCAGTATAATTTTATTTACCATGGTTAAATGGTAAATCTGGTAAATAAGGGTACCAAAATATTATTATAATAATATTAAATTTCCCTAAAATGTGTCTTAATACTATAGGATGATAAAGATTCGTCCATGGGCATCCTTGGGTCTATTTTGGAACCCCATGGCGCTACTTGGGAGTGATAGTGACAATTTATATTAATTAATTTAATGTAATGACAAAAATGATGGAATCCTATATCTTTTTGAAAATAAATTTTTACATTGGGTTATATAAGTTATCTCTTAGACTATAAATATTCATTTGAAAGATAAAAATATTTCATATATCACGGTATTTTTTTTAATTTTAAACGTCCAAAAAATAATATAATTTATGACACAATGATGATGTAGTGTGTTATCCATTTATGAATGATTTAAACAAATAAGTTTAAAAAGATTAAAAAAATATCCAAAACTTGTCCAATTCTTATTGGATGATTTTATTTCAAGCATGTGTCATCTTATCTTTGACTTTAATGAGTTTTGGACCTTTATACATCGGAAATATTTAAATAATAAAATAATATTTTTAAACATTCTTAAAGAGCCCCTCCTCCCTCTTATAAAAACCCCTCACTTATAACTCATTCCTCACACTTCTCAAGCTCATTGTCACATCCAAAATATTACCAATTAATCTACCTATATTTTTATCATCCTCATAGAAGCCTTAACATAGGCATAAAGAAATTCAAATAATCCTTTTGGTTCAAACAAAAGGTAGATACCCGATTTAAAGGTAACATATTCTCTTAAGTTATTTTGTTTTATTTTACTTCTCCAACCCCATAAAATCTTTTTATTCCATTATTTTATAAATAAACCACTATAACCAATATAAAGGGTTTATCTATGATATGAATTTGAAAAACACTTACAAAATCCTCTTTTAAATTGGTAAAGAACATACTCTTTCTATGGATGGTGAACTGCAATATCACGAAATGATGATTGTTTAATAATCTACTACCACCTCTCATGGTGGCCATTATGATGGAATATTGTTTATATATAATATATATTATGTTTATGTATTCTATATTATTCTGTAATTTTTATATACATACATACCTTTATTCATTCCAATATATGTAAATAGGATAATGTCATTTGAGGAGGTGCAGAACTACCACCCCTCAAGGGGATATAATTCGTTCATGACATACATGGAACATATAAAAGATGAAATTAATGAAATTATGAGACATATATATATCATATTATATTATATTGGGATTATAATATACAATTTAATACTTAAGTTTTCACTCTATGAAATATGAAATAGAAAAGAAAGTAGCATTCATGCGTACATATGGCTTATCGTCTCCATGAACGCTGCATTTCATTTTTTATCTGAAAATTTTATGTAATATTATAAATACATACCTATAATGGATATATATGATATATTTGATATCTAAATTATGAATATCATTATTTAGATAATGTACTTTTTTCCCCATGGACAACTTGTAATTATAAAAAGTTCATTTTTGACTCAAGTATCAAATATCGACAAAACAACCATTATGAACTTAAATGATGGAATAATGTTTATAACCAGGTAATAAGTTATGTAAAAGGAATAATAAACTATAAAAAGGTTCAAAAGAAAGTATAAATTATCATTATCTTATTGTTTAGGAGATTAAATAATGAATGGGTCATGTCGCACATGAGGTAAGGGGTTTCTTATCTCACTTTTAATTCCATTGGATTTCCATTGTTCGCCACTTATTTATTTAATGTGGTGTATTGTGTACTTCCATTTGATATATATTATAATGATTATATTTTTATTCATGATATTCTGTGATTAATTTGGTGAGTATTAAATTTTCTTCATACGACTCGCTTGATTACAACCTGGTAAGGGGGTTCTTACCTAACTTTTAATTCCATGAGATTTCCCTTGTCCGCCACTTATTTATTGCATGTGGTGTATTATTTACATCCATTTGATATATATTTTCATTATTATATTTATATTCATGGTATTTTTTGATTCATTTTGTGGTTATTAACTTTTGGTCATATGGCTTGATTGGGTACAACGTGGTAAGGGGTTTTAATCTCACTTTTTCTTCTCGTGAGATTCATGATATATTTTCAACTATATCATTTTGTGTAAGGGTTTAACTTTACATAATTGTATTACTTGTGTAATGTATATTAATTTATTGGTATTTACATCTCTATTTAATTATCTTTATTTAATGGGTTATAATCTTCGTATGTTACCAAATTGGTAAGGGAACATTTCACCCTCATCTTTATAAAAGACTTCTTTTTTTGTTATGTCTTTTAATTCACATATAATTATATTAGGATATTTTCTTATATATCCTTGTTTCCGTAACTTTTATGTCCAAGTGATGAGATGCCTTTCTCTCTCTCATCAACTCATTTGCTGAATTTTAAGGTGACTTTGTTAGGCAGTCAAATTTCTGTAAGTGAACTTCTTCACCCAATTTTAATTCATTGGGTTAAACTTCAACTTCATGATTATGTCATGATATGAATACATGTGAATAACCTCTAATTTTGTTTCACAAAATATCCACTTATATTGGGTGTATTAATATTTTTCACACATAATTATTTCCTTGATTTTTTTAGTCTAAGGATACCATCTTTATAGGGGATTTCATCATAATTTACATTCCATTGAAACTTATTTTTGTTATGCACCAATTAACTTTTATAAGATGTATGTATTGTCCTTTGGAATATTATATCATTAATACCATTATTATCATGATATTATAACGTTTTTATTAAAATTTATTCCTCAATTATTTGTATTGAAGCTTCTCTCATTTGTTTAAAAACTCCTTAACTAAAATATTTTTTAAAGATTTATTATTAAAAATATGATTCATTAATGTAAATGTTTTAAATATGGTTTTAGGGATTTATTTATATGAAAATTATTGTTTTAAAATGTTAATTCCTTTAAAAGACTCAATGTGGTATGGGGCACTTTGATTCAAAAATCTTTTTATTAAATGTTTTAAATGTTTTTTGAAAATGGTTTGAAAAACAATTATTTATGTCAATATCTTGAAATAATATATTTTGATAGCAATTTGGAAATGTTATGGTTTATTTATTATTGTTTTATATGGTTTGACTACATTATGGTTTTTCAGAATTGTTTATGATTACAGCTGGTTCCGTGATAAACCTATGATGGGTGAGCCTGAGATAGCTCTCCAATGCATTTGGTAACATAACAGAGGTAAAAGAAAATGTTTCTCTTAAAAGATTTAGGGAATAACCTTTGATGGGTATTCCAATGTTACTCCATACGTATCTGTGATAACTACAATTTTTGTATGATATTGATGCCACAAGTTGCCTATATGATTTATGATTTCTTTGTGTTATTCATAAATCTTATGATTTCATGATGTCTGTTATGATAAAAATGTATAGTTTCATTGATTTGTATTTATTGATGGGTTAATGATTCATTTCCTTATTTTATAACCCTTCCTGTTCTATTCATGCTCATCCCAGGTTTTTGAAATGGTTTATACAGGACTAAAAGATGAATAGGGTCAAGGATGGGATAATGGAAAAGTAATGCTATCTAAAACATGGAACTATACATGTTACTTTTTTTGCGTTTTTATTTTATAAAATAAATGGATACTGAGTATTAGTGTCTACATGAAATTTTCAAGTTGATATGTAATAGTTATGGCCTAATTTTCTAAAACTCTAAACCTAAAAAGATCCTCAATGTGAATTATTCATTTAATTTATGGTAATGTAATGTTTCCAGGTCGGATCCTTATAATCCCAATCATCTCAATGGTAGTGGCCCATCATATATAGGCTAATACATTCCCTATTATTTAATAATTAACTAATATACAAAAAAACACTTGAGTTATGCTTCATCTATTTCATAAAATCAACTCTGAAATAAATTATTGATCCTTCAATGAAATACAATATATGAAACATTAAAAATTATTATATCAATAATGGAAGAATACCTGTGTGGTAATTATTATCAATAATATCTTAAAACATATTAGTGTGATATAGTAAATCATGCCATATTATTTTGATAACAACTCTAAAAAACAGTATATCATATGTTCTATAATTTTCTTAATTTAAGAAGTAGCATACTATCATATATCAAGCCTTGTTATGCACTCAAATTTTACCACATAATATAGATAAAAGCATATCAAGTGTATCATGATATAGAAATTATCTCTATAATGTTAGTTATTCTACATATCATGTCATTAGTTGAGGCTGAATTTATATTGGACAATTTGTCCCTTGTTATGAGTATGACATTGGATCCATTAGTTGAGATTGAATTTTAAAATATAATACATTCAAATATATGTTGAATGTATTTTGCCTATCTATCTGGATGATGGTAATGTGATGTTCTCATTTATTTGATGAATTCTATTGGATGTATCCATTACCTTATTAGAATACATATAGAGAATCAAAAACATATGAGTAGGTAATATGGGATTGGAATACTCTCTATCCCATTGTCTCTAGATGAATAAAAAACTGGGTTTTACGATTCTATATACTTTTAAATGATATAACAAGTTCACACAAGTTTGAAGATACATATTTTTGATATAGATCATTAAATATCCCATTTTATCATGAGTAAAAATTAAAATTTTTAATAGGACACTAATTTCATATATTTATAGGTTTATAATATAAAATTTTATCAATACTAAAAATTCCATTGGATTAAGACTTTATGGTTTTATTAGTAAAGATAATGTTTACAGAATTACATGATAAGTATTGTGTAGGATATCTAATATAGTTATTGGTCATATATTCATAATTTATTAATAATATATAAAATGTGTTTAATGTGTAATATCAATTATCAAGGTGTATTCTAAGACATCCAAAGTATTTTAATATAATATTTCACATTTTGTTTTATATGATGTGATATAAGGTGAATATATGATATTTCAATAATTAATTACTGTAAGATGTAGATTATTAGAATTTTGAAATAAAGTAACAACCATGGTGTGGTGGTTTAGACCAAATCATGATTATCCTTGGGATGCACCATGATATGGAGAGTGTCACCATACCATAGTTTAGAGATTGATATTATCAAGCATTGTTTTTGATAATTCATGGTTTTACCATATACTTTTATCCAAGATATCTTGAATGATATATTATCATGACAAAATAATATATAGGATTTTCAACAAGTAAAAAATTAGTTAAAGTCTAAATTGAATGAATTTAAATGATGGGTTGTAAATTATAATTTTTTGTAGAATATGAAATGTTACATCTAAATGGATAAAAATTTAGAATCCAAAACATCATCTACGGTAGATATAAAGTCGATCTCAATGTATTTGATCCATATGGAATCCACATATTAAAAAACGCATTCATTGAATAATTTTTTAATCTATAATTATCTGAATCAATTAAACACATGGTTCCACAGAACCATTTATACAATGGAGTTATTACGTGATCATGAGGGTATATCATGACCCTTACCAACTCAATTTAACAACCCCAACTCTAGTAACCTTGATATGGTATCCTTTATTTACATTGGAAGAAGATATAATTAATTATATACCAATCACCCAATAGTTTAGTACTCTTGAAGAATTGTACAAGAAAATGATTCCTATATTACTTTGGATATATAAATAATAAACCATAAAATAATTCTTTCCTCCTTGATATTATTCATAATATCATTATTAATATCATGGGAAATGAAAATAAATTAAATGTGTGCCCTAAAATTCTTATTAAGGGTTACATATAGAAGAATATATAATGGGTAAATGAGGCATAATCAACATGGTATATTATATAATAGAAAACACATGAAATTTAATCAATATCATCACCACAAAATGCATCCAATTTTAATACGAATATAGTATTCACATTGATAATGATAACTGAATTATCCCTGAAGGAAATTTTTATATTGGATTACATAATTTCAAACATAATGAAATCTATACAATCAATGTATTGTGCCATGATTGTTTTAAACAATGAGTAGACATACACCAAATGTCCATTTATTTATTGCTTTCTAGTTTGACTATTAAGACATGTCGATGCATATAGGGTCTATATAATTCCAGGCCACACCCATAATTGATTTCTGAATGCATTACTCATGAATAAGAATATTTATTTAATTAATGATCAATATTCTTTATCAGTAAATATATATTTTGAGTATGGAATATAAAGTAATCATGTTTCACTATGTCAATAAAATGACATTTATATTAGAAAATGGTATGTACAAATAATTTATTCTTTAATAAATATTCGTATCAATGATAAGAATATATATTTTTGTGATAAATGTAATTTCCAACCACTATAGGAATATGAATGTTTCCAGAAAACATTAACGTACAAAAATTAATCAAGGGGTGAGAGATGATCATTTCAAAAGTATAATTTGAAGTAAAATTAATTATTCTAATGAATATTTGATAATTTAATTGAAACATTTTACCTATCTTTTCATAATGTGTTTCCATTTAACAAAAATTTAATAATTATAGAATAAATTAAAGGGAATAAAGTATTAATGGTGGTGGGATAGTTTTTTAACACAATATATGTTAAAAACATTCATTTTTTCATTTTATAAGTAAATTTGAAGAGATTAATTTAATGAAAATACATATAAATATACAATTGATACCATGATAAAATAATATATTTATTTTGAAACCCATTATATGAAATTGTTATAAAAAAAAGACTTTTGTAAAATAATTTTGAGAAATATTGAAATCGAATAAATATTTACTCGATCAAGAAGTGAAATATGATTCTATTAAATTTTAACCATTATTCAGGAATGTGTAACATTAATTTATAATTTTATCATAAATAATTAATATATATTCATCATAAATACATCAATTAGTATTCATATACTCCTCATAATATTAAATAGGCAAATATCACCATATATTTCTCAATAGAGTTGAAATTGTGATGAAATATATTACCATAGATTTACCATTAGTTGAACATGATTTAACCTCATATATAATAATATTAAATTTTTCTGATTATATAAATAAAAATATAGACATCAATAATACCATATATTACCTATTTATATCATTTTAACTCTTTTTTATTGAAAATATTATATATATATTTTGGAGCGAAGTACTTCATTTTTCATGTATGTTTTGATTCTGTAGTTTTGGTCCTTGTAATTTTATTGTGGTTCAATTATATATATAATAATATTATTTTATAAATATATTATGTATTCAATATATGTATATTATGAGCCATAAAAAATTTAGATAATGAAAACTGAATTAAACTTATCATCAAGATACTAGGTTGTATGTACACATGAATGTGGTTTTATATTTTTGATGGGCAGACCAGAAGAATGTATAATAATAATTTATCTTTTAAGAGTCAATGTTATATCATAAAAATATTATATAATAATTATTTCAGTCATGATAACCATCCATGTAATGTGGTGATGAAAAATGAATTAAACTACTACGTGGAGGTGATGAGATCTATGTATGTAGTAGCGATGTTTTAAATTTTATTATAATAGAAAGGATGTAAAATATGGTTTTCAATAATCAAGGTAACATTATAAAATATTTTTTTAATTTGGAGTTATTATATTATGATGGGTAAAACAGATTAAGTGGATGTAGTAGAAGAAATAAACATTAACGAGTCAGTAAATATGGTAAAATCTTCATCAGAAAAATAATCATTGATATCTTATTTGGGGATATATGGGTTCTCTTTGAAAGGAGAAAAAAATCTAGAAAATGTATAATTATTTTTATTAGATGTATTATTTTGGTTTGGTCAGGAAATATGGATCAATTTGGTGTAAAAAATTGAGAGAATGAGTGACCATTTAAATTTCATAGGAGGGAAATCCATGGAATATCATAATGTATTGAATTAATATTGGTTATATTTTATTTAAAAATTCCCCAAAATTAATATATATTAATATAGGAAGAGTATAATTTTAAATAATGTCAAATAAAAATATTTTCAAGTGTAATGAGTATTTTATCACTCTAATATTTTTTTAGTTTTAACTCTATGTTATCCCCAGGAAAAATTACCATAATATTAATGTTTCCACCCATTAAGGATTAATAGTGTTGTAATAGAATAAAAAACGACACATTAATGGACCATTTTTGACATTTAAAACAATATCTAATTCATTTGGATGAATCTAATTTTTTTAATATTAAATATTTCAATAAATTATTTTTCATTAAAAGTATCATCAATGTTAGTTTTTAAACAATTCATTTAATTTTTCATTAAATTCATCAATAGAATGGATAACATTAAAAATAATATTTTTCAACTTCCCTAAAATTTTATATATATTTAAAAAATTTGTTAATTAAATAAATTAATGAATGTTATAAAACATTTAATATTTTTTAAATTATTTTTTTTCTATTAATTGTAAAAAAATTACTCCATTATAACGATATATTTAAGGTTATTATTTTGTATATAAAATTTATAAATAATTTTTTATCTTGATTATAATTTAATTTTTCTCAAAATTAACATTAAAATTCACCCCCATTTAATTTTTCTATATGTGATGAAATAAGATATATTTTAATGAAGGATTCTAACATTTATTTTAACAATTATTGATTTTTTTGTAATTTTCAATGACTGTTACCCTTAAAAATGAATTTTTAGTATATATTGTTAAGGTTCGATTTCGATTTATCCTACTATATTTTATATGAAATATTATGATCCTATCACAGAGTTTTTACCTATATTGAATGGGTTTACCCTTTACCAAGGAGATAAATATTAAAATTTTTATAATTCACATTGAATAAATGTAAAAGGAGAATATTATCCAAATTTTAACAAATTGATTAAAAAAATATCATATATTTTATAAAAATGAAAACCTATCTGCGGTATAAATTATTGTTTTAAAATGAAAATCATTAAAGAAAATATTTCCAGAAAAAATGCATTTTATGTAAGATTTTTTTTTATTACCAATTAAATCATAAAATTTATTCCAATTTATTTAATTTAATTTTTTAAAATATTACAGAAATATAATTTATTTTATAAATAAGTTTCATTTTTGTTATTTTTTTATATTTGAAACAAAAAAAATTTTTTTAATGAAAATCTAAACATTTCACTATTCATTTAATAACAAAAATTTTCAGAGAAATGAAAAAAATTTCACCCTAATATAATAATTAAATTATGAATTTTAAAAAAAAAATAAATATAATATATATGTTCTGAATAAAAATTATAATAATTTGTCACAAATAAAATAATTTTTTTTAAGAAAACGTATTTTTGAATCATAAAATAACTTTTATGAAAAATTATTACATTTTTCAAAGTAATTAAAAAAATAATTTTTATTATGTCGGAATTTTATATATTATTCATAATTAAATTAATATTATACATACATACCAATTCAATAGCTAGTATGGAATTGTAATATTTAAATAATAATATTTTGAGGCTCGTTTATTAACAATGGTGTCAGTACTTGAAATAATGGCATTTGCGATGAGTTATTTGCGTCGGGATCCCGTCGCTAATAGGCTTTTGCGACGGGGTCCCATCGCAAATAGCCCGTCACGGAAAATGGCATCGCAACAACAATTTTTTGCGACGGGCCCGTCGCTAAAGGTATTATTTGCGATAGAGATTCTTCTCGTCACAAATTTTAGTCCGTATATTTGTGAAAACTTTTAAAAAAAATAATTGTGACGGGCCCTTCGCAACTACTAATTGCGACGGGCCCGTTGCAATTAGTTTTTTTAAAGAAAATAAAAAATTAAATTAAATTATTTTAATCAATATTATAATAATACTATTTGCGACGGGCATAGTATCCCGTTGCAAATACTAAAAAAATAAAAAAAAAATTATTAATAAATTATTTTATTAAATATAATAATAATCCAAATATAATTCAAAAATAAAAAAATATTAATAAATTATTTTAATTAATATAATAATAATAGAATTATAATTCAAAAATAAAAAATAATAGAAGATTAATAAATGATTTTAATTAATATAATAATATTTGAATTATAATTATAAATAAAAAAATTATTAATAAGTTAATTTAATTAATATAAAAATAATAGAATTATTTTACATTCAAATATTAAAATAATTCTAATATTACAAAAAAATATAATTAAATTATAATATTATAAAATTTTAATATATATATAAAATTTAATATTATAAAATATAAATATTATTATTATTTAAATTAATATTGTTATTTCAAAATATAATATTATTAATATTTTATAATGAGACAGAAACTACGAATAGAAAAAAATTCATATTTTGATTTAACAAATTTTATAACATAAAAACAAACTCTAATCTGAAGGAGAGGGGGAGGGGGGGGGGGGTCTGCAGATGCTGGTGGAGGAAACTCCATCCCTAAAGCATGAGTGAGTCGGCGCATGTACTCAATCAGCTCCGGATGCTACTACTGCCACCGACTCATTTGCTTCTCGTACAGCTACTGCTGGTGTCGACGCTCCTCCTCAGGCTGCTGCTGCTGCTGACACATCTGCTCCTGCTCCTGTTGGAGACTCTCTATCAGTGCAGTCTGAGATCGCAACTGATCCTCATACTTTGTAGCAGAAGAAGATGAATGTGCTCCTATCGAGCTGGACGCTGACATCGCAGCACTGCCATAATAATCTCCTGGAGTCAGTCGAGAGCTGATACCAACTACCCGGCCTTTCTCGAAGGCATACTGGGTGGCCTGCATCCATGCCGCCTCATCAAACTAACGGCCAGTGGTTTGATCTGATGACTCGGCCTGACTCTCAGGCCGGGTATGTGAAACTGTGGCCTCATATGACTCATGTAGTTGTAATTTAAAATTAAAATTATGAATATATTAAATGTAGTTAATTTTTAAACTTGAAAACAAATAATGCTGACCACGATGTGACGCTGACGATCACCTCTGAGCTCCCCAGTAGCAGGATCACTATACATCCTCTGATATACGTCATACTCCATAATATTGGGGTGCTCGACAGCCTATAAGAATAAAAAATAAACTGTTAATATTTATAGTTATATAAAATATTTATAAATAATGTACGTACCAGATGCTGTCTATGAGTACTGAAAGTATGACTCCCAGCTCGATGAGTCACCTCCTTTCTCCCCCGATTCTTCCTCCCCACCGATGATCTCCTCTAAAAGGCATCACTCAACCAGTGCGCACATAATCTATCCCATACATGGGATGAAATGTACTCTAGTCGGTGTACTCTACATGACTCGTCAAAAACTGACACTCCTGCTTTCTTCGTGGAAGCTTTTCTTAAATTGTGCAAAAAATGATGAAAGCGATCACGCATGGCCACCTGCCATGCTTCGTGGATGGCGTCACGCATGGTATCCTCGATCAAATACCATAAACCCTACAAATAAATCAAAATATAAAGTTAAAAATGAAATAATTTTCAAAATAAAAATTATTTATTTATGTACGTACCAACCAATGGCCGAACATGGCCTGCTGCACATAAATGGTAATCTGCTCCCATGTGGTCTAAGGCTGAGAGAAATAGTTGCGCAAAATAGCGCTGCCCTGTCCGATTGATATATGCGGAAAACTGTAAAAATAATAAACATTTATTATGTGAATAGATTAATGAAATCTTAGTCAAATCCACATGTTATCACACAGGTTATTACACCTCCGTGTGTGTGGATCAAACCCAAGACGTGGACGTCGCTCGGGGACGGGGTTAGGAATCATCAATCGTCCAAGACGGCGCCCCCTCCGCGTACTCCCTGGAGCGCCTGCAGGCTGAGGGTCATCTACCAGCAACTCATCCGCATCGAAAGGCAGGTCAGCATCCGCCAACTCACGAAATGTGTCGTCGTCCATCTGAAACAGAAAATGTTAATATTGTTAGATAATAATTGATAATTACTATTATATATACATATATATTAGTTATGACTGTATATAACTACCATGAAATTCTATTAGTGTTCATATTCATCATCATCTTCATATATGTCAATGTCATCTTCATATTCCTCCTCAACATCATCGATATCCTTTCGAGTTCCAGTTGCTTCATCTCTTACCATTTCAAAATCATACGTGACATCATTAACATCGTCGTCATCACCGACTCTTAAATGTGGAGTGTCGTCATCGATACTCATGTCTCTTTGTAAAAAAGATTGATTTTGAGTACTCTCTTGAAAAACATCAATTCTTTGCACATCTGTGAAAGCACATTCACTTTGACTAAACTGATTTTCTCGAATTTTGATTTTTATTATACTCCACCAATCAGTCAACTGTCTTGATGTAGCACAATACTTTGCGTAATAATCTTGATGTTCCTGTTGAGCCAATAAGAATGGTACATTTACTGCGAGAACACTTTTACATTTAATATCGATGATTCCATGAGTCGGATGAACATGCACACCTCTATCTGTATCCAACCACCGACATTTGAACATGGTTATGTAATGTTGTCCAAGATAACAGAGTTCAATGATTTCATCAAGTATGCCATAAAAGTCAACATCATTTTCTCGATGATGAGATCCTCTCAAGCTAACTCCATTGTTCATTGTTTTTTTGATTTCCCATATGCATGTGTGTGAAATGGAAATCCATTCACCACATATGCATTATAAGTTTTAACAAGTTTGGAAGGTGTGTTACTCAATATACATAGTCGTTTGTCAATTTTATCAGCATGTCGAGACTCCTGATATTTTTTGAAATAATTATCAATATAGAAAACTGTACATTGAATGAGTTGCTAAAAGATAAAGAAATTATGTTACCTGTTTTTTAAACCACTGAGAGAAATTTTTCTGTCGGCGTTCTTCGAGAGCAGCTGCTGTAATTTGTGGAATTCGTTTCATGATATGATTATCATACAACCTATTAAAAACAAAGTTATTTACTATAACATAAATTATAGAATAAGTGATATAAACACATACATTACAACTGATGTCATCTCTTCATAGTTGAGCAGAACATACGTATGAGCTCTGTGATGTTCATCATCCGAAAGCCAGCGTTCATAAACACCACCAAAACCAAGCTCTAGCTGGTTGAAAACAGATAATTGATTGTCGACTTAATAAATATTTCTCCAGTTCCGACCCATTCGGTTGTGTTTTGAAGGATACTCAGATTCAAAATAATGGGAGCAGAAAAAAGATATTTTCTCTTGAAAATAAGCTTCTGCAATAGATCCTTCAACAGATGCTTTGTTACATACTCTTCTTTTAAATTTTTGTATGCATCTTTCAAGTGGGTACATTCATTGAAACTGTACTGGACCTCCACATTTGGCTTCATATGGAAAATGAAACATCAAATGTTGCATTGAGTCGAAGAAAGATGGAAGAAATATTTTTTCCAGTTTACATATAATTACAACAACATCTTCTTCAAGTTTGCATAGAGCATCATAATCTGCTGCAGCCGCACAAATTTCCCGAAAAAAAATGAGACATGTCTATTATGGAATCCCAAATCACATAATTCAACAGACCTCTTAATCCAATGGGTATAAGTCTTTCCATTATAACATAACAATCATGACTTTTTAATCCAGTAATATGACCATTCTTTACACATCTACCCAAATTGGAAGAACAACCATCTGGAAGTCTCAAATCTCCAATCCACTGACAAAATAATAAACGGTTTTCTTTAGACAGTGTATAAGATGCTTTTGGTTTCAGTAACCTTTCTGTTATGACATTCTCAAACAGTTCCAGTTCTGGATGCCTGCAAATTTGGGTAAGATCTAAACGTGCATTTACATTGTCTTTGCTCTTTCCGGATGTATCTAAAACTATATGAAACAAATTATCAAAATAGTTCTTCTCAATATGCATGACATCCAACATGTGGCAGACCAACAGATCAGACCAATATGGCAAATCCCAAAATATGCTACGTTTAATCCAATTGTGTTCTTTCCCAAAACCAGAAATTTTCTGTTGGTTTATTGTGGGACCTGAAGTGATGAGTGGTAATGAAAATACAACTGATTTTAACTCCGAACCTGATAGCATTTTTGGAGGTCCTTCTCTTTCAATTGTTCCTTTTCTGAAATGAGATCTGTTTCTGCGAAAAGGATGATCAGCTGGTAGAAATCTGCGATGATAGTCAAAATAACAAGGTTTCTTTCCATGAATGAGCATAAATGCATTGTTCTCTCCCATATAGTAAGGACATGATTTCTTACCATGTGTACTCTAGCCAGATAACATCCAATAAGCCAGGAAGTCACTAATTGTCCACATCAAGGCTGCTCTCGGTATGAAATTCTGTTTCGTAGCAACATCATATGTACTGACACCAGTACTCCACAATAAACTTAATTCATCAATCAATGGTTTCAAATAAACATCAATATTTTTCTTCGGATGTCCTAGAATTAGTAAAGTCAAAAATATATATGGCTCCTTCATCAACATCCATGGAGGTAAATTGTACGGAGTTAAAAAAACAGACCAACATGAATATTGACTACCATAAGATCCGAACTGAGAGAAACCATCAGTGGAAAGGCCCAGTCGAACATTTATAGCTTCTAAAGCAAAGGATGGATGCACTCTATCAAAATGTATCCATGAATCACCATCGGATGGATGATTAAAACTTTTATCGGTTGAAATATTCGCTTTATGACATGACATCATTGTCGCTGTATTCATAGACATGAATAAGCGCTGAAGTCTGGATGTAAGTAGAAAATATCTCAACTGTTTTACAAGAATCAAACCCGACTTCCCATGTTTCCCTTCCTTATATCTCAGTTGCCCACATGTGGGACAACTATCCAATGACTCATTTTCCCCAGAATATAAAATTCAGTCATTTGAACATGCATGAATCTTCTGAAAAGTAAGTCCCAAATTTTGAACCAGCCTCTTACTCTCATTGTAATTTGCAGGATAAACATGTCCTTCGGGTAACCGTGTTTTAAGGAAAGAAAATATATGGTCAAAACAGGTGTTTGACATTCCATTATCAGATTTGATAGCCAAAATTTTGTAACCGCTTCTAATTAGCTCAAATTGCAGCCAGGAAATAATGCATCCCCAGCAGACCTCAACAAATAATAAAATTCAGACGGTGCCAACTCAGGATATGAATCTATATCAGTCGGAGTTTCTGTATGTTGAATAGATGAACCTACAACATCATGTACTAAATCTTGAACCTGGGATGGATCCAGAATCAAGTTGGTATCACCTACTCTGGAACTGAATTCACCGTGTTGATACCAAAAAACATAATCTGGTTGAAAACCAAAACGCAAGAGATGTCCCCCCACTTTGTCAAACATGTCAAACGTTCGCAATGCACAATTTCTACAAGGGAATTTTATTTTGCCTTCTGAAACAAATTCTGCATTTGATGCCACAAAAGATAAAAAAGTCTCCACACCCTCTATATATATTGGATTTAAACTAGAACCGTTTGGGTTTCTACGTTGATTTATCCATATGCGGTCATCTAATAATGATTATTGACAACCTCGTTGTTCTATATTTTTCTATAAAATATAAAATCATTACTGGTTTTGAATAATTTGTTAGAAAAAACACTCAAGAAAAGATTGAATATGTTGAGAATAAAGCAAAATATGTTACAAATATTGATAATTTTAATATTATATTGATTTTTTATTATTTTAATAATACTAATATAATTTTTTTCATAAATATTAATTATATAATAATTACATTATTACATTATTAGTATATTTTATTATTAATATTAAAATAATATAATTTCTTATATTATATACAATTATCCTTTCATATGTGTGTTTATCATTCTGTCTCCACAAGTAATATTTGCATTCACTTTCACCTCTCCATTGGCGAGTAGGTTGATAATTTTGAAAAAGATTGCAAATATTACATGTGGGGACAGAAAACACACAGATGAAAAGAGAACTGTATATAATATAAGAAATTATAATATTATAATATTAATAATAAAATATACTAATAATGTAACAATGTTATTATAATGTAATTAATATTTATGAAAAAAAATTATATTGGTAATTATTACTAATTATTGGAAATTATTACTAATTATTGGTAATTATTACTAATTATTGGAAATTATTACTAATTATTGGTAATTATTTCAAATTATTGATAATTATTACTAATTATTGGTAATTATTGGAAATTATTACTATTTATTGGAAATTATTGGTAATTATTGGTAATTATAGGTAATTATTCCTAATTATTGGTAATTATTGGTAATTATTGGTAATTATTGGTAATTATTGGTAATTATTGCTAATTATTGGTAATTATTCCTAATTATTACTAATTATTCCTAATTATTGGTAAATAATGGTAATTATTGGTAATTATTGGTAATTATTGGTAATTATTGGTAATTATTGGTAATTCTTGGTAATTATTGGTAATTATTGGTAATTATTCCTAATTATTGGTAAATATTGGTAATTATTGGTAAATATTGGTAAATATTGGTAATTATTGGTAATTATAGATAATTATTGGTAATTATAACTAATTATTGGTAATTATAACTAATTATTGGTAATTATAACTAATTATTGGTAATTATAACTAATTATTAGTAATTATTCCTAATTATTACTAATTATTCCTAATTATTGGTAAATATTGGTAATTATTGGTAATTATTGGTAATTATTGGTAATTATTGGTAATTATTGGTAATTCTTGGTAATTATTGGTAATTATTGGTAATTATTCCTAATTATTGGTAAATATTGGTAACTATTGGTAAATATTGGTAATTATTGGTAATTATTGGTAATTATAGATAATTATTGGTAATTATAACTAATTATTGGTAATTATAACTAATTATTGGTAATTATAACTAATTATTGTTAATTATAACTCATTATTAGTAATTATTACTAATTATTGGTAATTATTTCTAATTATTGGTAATTATTTCTAATTATTAGTAATTATTACGAATTATTGGTAATTATTACTAATTATTGTTAATTATTACTAATTATTGGTAATTATTGGTAATTATTACTAATTATTGGTAATTATTGGTAATTATTGGTAATTATTGGTAATTATTGTTAATTATTGGTAATTATTGGTAATTATTGGTAATTATTGCGAATTATTGGTAATTATTGGTAATTATTCCTAATTATTGGTAAGTATTGGTAATTATTGGTAATTATTGGTAATTATTGGTAATTATTGCTAATTATTGGTAATTATTGGTAATTATTGGTAATTATTGCGAATTATTGGTAATTATTCCTAATTATTGGTAAATATTTGTAAATATTGGTAAGTATTGGTAATTATTGGTAATTATTGGTAATTATTGGTAATTATTGGTAATTATTGGTAATTATTGGTAATTATTGGTAATTATTGGTAATTATTCCTAATTATTAGTAAATATTGGTAATTATTGGTAATTATTGGTAATTATTGGTAAATATTGGTAATTATTGGTAATTATTGATAATTATAACTAATTATTGGTAATTATAACTAATTATTGGTAATTATAACTAATTATTGGTAATTATAAATAATTATTGGTAATTATAACTAATTATTGGTAATTATTACTAATTATTGGTAATTATTTCTAATTATTGGTAATTATTTCTAATTATTGGTAATTATTACTAATTATTGGTAATTATTACTAATTATTCTTAATTATTACTAATTATTCTTAATTATTACTAATTATTAATAATTATTATTAATTATTACTAATTATTACTAATTATTACTAATTATTACTAATTATTACTAATTATTCCTAATTAATACTAATTATTACTAATTATTACTAATTATTACTAATTATTGGTAATTATTATTAATTATTGCTAATTATTAGTAATTATTATTAATTATTGGTAATTAGTGGAAATTATTGGTAATTATTTCGAATTATTACCAATTATTACTAATTATGGATAATTATTTGTAATTATTACTAATTATTCGTCATTATTGGTAACTATTACTAATTATTGGTAATTATTTGTAATTATTACTAATTATTGGTAATTATTTGTAATTATTGCTAATTATTGGTAATTATTCCTAATTATTGTTAATTATTACTCATTATAACTAATTATTGGTAATTATTTGAAATTATTTACTAATTATGGATAATTATTGGTAATTATTACAAATTATGGATAATTATTGGTAATTATTACTAATTAGGGATAATTATTGGTAATTATTACAAATTATTGGTAATTATTTCTAATTATTGGTAATTATTTCTAATTATTGGTAATTATTACAAATTATTGGTAATTATTACTAATTATTCTTAATTATTACTAATTATTCTTAATTATTATTAATTATTCTTTATTATTACTAATTATTACTAATTATTACTAATTATTCCTTATTATTACCAATTATTACTAATTATTACTAATTATTGGTAATTATTATTAATTATTACTAATTATTGGTAATTATTATTAATTATTGGTAATTATTGGTAATTATTGGTAATTATTTCGAATTATTACCAATTATTACTAATTATTGGTAATTATTGGTTATTATTGGTAATTATTGGTCATTATTACTAATTATGGATAATTATTGGTAATTATTAATAGTTATTGGCAATTATTGCTAATTAATACTAATTATTGGTAATTATTTGTAATTATTACTAATTATTGGTAATTATTTGTAGTTATTGCTAATTATTGGTAATTATTTCTAATTATTGTTAATTATTACTCATTATTACTAATTATTGGTAATTATTGGTAATTATTACTAATTATGGATAATTATTGGTAATTATTACTAATTATATATAATTATTGGTAATTATTACTAATTATGGATAATTATTGGTAATTATTTCTAATTATTGGTAATTATTGGTAATTATTACTAATTATTGGTAATTATTAATAATTACTGATAATTATTGATAATTACTACTAATTATTGCTAATTATTTGTTATTATTACTAATTATTGGTAATTATTAATCATTATTACTATTTAGTACAAAATATTGGTAATTATTACTAATTATTACGAATTATTGCTAATTATTAGTAATAATTACTAATTATTACTAATTATTGGTAATTATTGGAAATTATTACTAATTATTGGTAATTATTGGTAATTATTACTAATTATTAGTAATTATTACTAATTATTGGTAATTATTACTAATTATTCCTAATTACCATTAACTATGGACAATGAATACTAATAATTTAAATTTATTAAGTAACAAAACAATCTAAACATAATTAAATTAAAACTAATTAAGAATAATTGAAACTAATATAAAATTTAAAATAAATATTAAATTAAAATGAACATAAATACCTTTAAAATGGATCTGAGGTTGATCTCTGATCGTTGTTGAAAACTTCAATATCAACTCCGGAAAAAAAATTGAAACTTAAGAAACGCTGAACTCTAAAAATAGATTTTTGAGAGAACAAGAAGATGGAGTTTGAAAATGTATGAAAAAAACAGATGGGGGGTATTAATAGGTTAGATTATTTG
Source organism: Viscum album (assembly GCA_963277665.1). Lineage (NCBI taxonomy): Eukaryota > Viridiplantae > Streptophyta > Magnoliopsida > Santalales > Viscaceae > Viscum > Viscum album. The sequence continues at coordinate 627,048,346 of OY728147.1, forward strand.
GGACGTTACCCGTCACAAATACCTTAGCCCTCATTTATTACGATCAATGGGTAAATAGTCATTTGCGACGGGACTAGTCGCAAATAACAACCTTCCGACATACTATTTGCGACGAGGGGTATATTCCCGTCGCAAATATCTTTTACCGCCGCCGGTTATTTGCGACGGGCAGTACCGCCCGTCGCAAATAACATTCCCGTGATTTGGCGCGCAAAGCGCGCCAGTCCTTTTGCGACAGGGAAAGCTATCCCGTCGCAAATAACTAATTATTTGCGACGGGATTTATCCCCGTCCCAAATAACCCGTCGCAAATACCCATTTTTCCCGTAGTGTGTGTTTCATATACATTATATAACATATTTTTATTTTAAAATATTAGGTTGTTATGTTATCCACCCCCATTTCATCAAATTATATCCAGTCAATAATATCTAGATGTTTGTAACTGAATGTTTTCTATATAAAAATACCATTTTTGAAATCCCACATCATATAAATGGATAACAGAAATCTATATTGATAAGGGGGAAAAGAATGTAAAATGATTATATAGAATTTCACAAAACAAGGACTACTAGAGGTAAAATAGTAGTGGGATGAGAAGGTAGTTCAATTGATGAGAAAAATAATATTTAAAGACAAATATATAGGGATAGGGATAATGACCAAGAGAAATTTTTTGACTGAAAACAATAAATAAATGATTGGAGAAAAGAGCATAAATACTCTAGAAAGTATGAAAAGAGGGTTAAAACATTATTCGGTGATCTTTTTTCATAGGGCAATGGTAAATTTTTCCAATCTAGAATAAAAAAATATGGAAACATACTTACTTGAAATATATAATTTCTTCCACTAATCAATTTACCCATAAATCTAAAACTCCTTCAAATGATCTCCATTCTTTATGAATATTTTTATACCAAAAGCGATGAAATTAACTATTAAATGAAAATAATATCCATTAATGAAAAAGAAGTCATTTTTAATATCTATTGATATTTTTCAAAATTATAATGGTTGGATGAAGTCTTCCAATAAATTATTAATCACTAAAATATCAAAAAAAATAAAAAATGCTGAACATTTTTAATTTCATATATTGTTAACATAAAGAATATTTTGAAATATTTCTAACAAATTTTAGAACACAAAAAATCTAAAATAATTTATAAAAAATTTATCCCCAGTCAATTGAGTGTATATCTTAGTATCACATACTAAATATGTAAATTCCTCAATCACAAGTTCACTTAAAAAATAATAATAATCTAAATGACAATAAAACCTTAATTAAAACTAATATAATTCTAAAAATTAGCAATCTCTTTATTATTTAAAAAACCACGATTATATAATATATTCCATAAATAAAAAATGTAGTAAACTCCATCATAAATTACTCTATTCATAAATCTATAATCATTTTTAGTATTACCAATAATATCTCATTATCTTCATTAATATAAATCATTTATGTATCTTAAACTGAAAATTTTTTACACAACATAATATATATATTATTGGTTTTCTTAAAGATCTGTATATATTCTATAAAAATATAACTTTATCACATTTAATTGATATCGACAGCTATAAAACATATGTTTTTAGATCTTTTATAAAAAATAATATAACAAAACACATATATGTTTTAGGATTCTAATAAATGAAATACCATTTACCAAATTATTCTACATAATTATTGAATCAAAATACACAACAACAGTCACGATCCAACTCGGGATGACATCCAACCCGACACCTAACATAGTTTGCGACATGCCCAAATGGAGTTCCCCATCCCTATGGGATGGTAACTAGTGTCAGGAATCCAAAATTACAAGTACGAATTATTTAATGACAAAATAAATAACTAGGATCAAAAAAATAAATATGACATGCTGACAATTAAAACTAATCAAAAATAAATAAACATGTGATCTAGATAAAAAGTACAACGAAATGAAAAAAACCAAAACTGGTACAATGAAAAATTATAATACTACCAATACAAAATCCAGGTGACCCCAAGTTCACCACTATCCCCCAATAATCCCACTCTAACCACAAGCAGATGAATAAAAAACCTGACAAAGAACCTGGACATTAAAAACATCACTGGCCTACAATCACTAAGAGGTTCAAGTAGGGTGTAAGCTAGATAGATATGTTTGAAATCATCATAGAATCCATGTTCAACCATTCCTAAATAAATCAATTATCTGTTTTTTGAGATAAATTTATAAAAAATATGTTTTCTCAATTTATTAAACAAGCATATATTTCATATTTTGAAATCCAACACATGCCACCCATCCATTTTCATATCAAGCTCCTCTTTTATAAAAAAACACACAACAAATTATAATATTATGGTTGTGCTAAAAATAAATGATCAGGGTAAACATAAATCAATTTGTTTGATGTTACAAATGAGAAAATATAGAATGTAACATTGGGAAATCCAATATATCCCTAGAATACCACTTTAGGTACTCAGTTTGAATCCAGATGTCAATGTATGGTGAATCACTTAAGTCAATAACCAACTGTATGATCTAACCTAGCATGACGAGTGGGAAAACCCTTATGTTTTATGTACAACTCTTGGAAGGTACCAATACATATAATTTTGGCTTGTAATATATTGTCACTCGATGATCTAAAATACACCTAGGAACCCATGGTGGATGTAAAACTGTACAAGTTGGAGGCTAATGCATGTGTCACTCATCTTACGTGTCATCACTACACATACCTACCCAATAAAATTACACTAATATAAGTTAACCAACAAAATAAAATACTTATTTTATAGGTTCCTCATATATATATATATATATCCAAACATATCACATCATCAGTGTTCCAATCAGGACGCTATAACATATTAAAATTCTAACCATTTCATAAAACAATTTGGGTTGTCATCTAGGGACAAACATTTTCCATACCCCATTATTCTCCAATTTCAATAGAAACAATCTCTTTTAAATATTCAATACCAAACTAGTCCTTAATCCTTACACATCCCAAATAAACACACACAAAACACTTCATAAAACACTTCTAAAACCAAGATCAAACATCACTTTTATTATCATTTCAAAAAGAATTTTACCTTTTCTAACCACTCAACTAAGTAAGTTTCATGGTGAATCAGGCCAAACCATAAATAACACATTTAGTACCATATTTAAAACACAATAAACACTATTTACCCCAAATTAATAAACAAAAAACCATTTTAATGGATGTAGAATTTTGGGTAAAAGTGGTGTTCTTGAGGGTAATTTTCTCTAGAATGCCATCATCATTTGATTGCACATATAATGGTAGACTCTAATTTCAATGAAAATTGTCAAATAACATTTTCATAAAACCACTATTTTCATTCAACCTAGATCCATCCATTTTACACATTCATAAAATGCAACACAAGTTCATAAACCAAGATATGCCTTTTTGAAAGAATGATTGAAACCACACTAAATGAAATCACCATGTATCACATTTAAAATCCACTATACAATCCAATTAAATTTATAAAAAAAATTCAAATTGGAAAAACTCATTCAACCATCTAATTTTACTACAAATAGTCAATTGACATTTTATCAATCCTTTTGGCATAAATACACATAGGCATAACCCAATGTTCATGTAAAATATAATTTGTAACAAAATCTAAAAAATTAAAAACATAAAAACAGGCTTAATAGATGTATCATATAGGTGTGTAGGAAGTTTATAAATTTGTTAAGAACATCATGAATCATAGGATTTTTTTTGGAAAAGGATGAACATGAAAACACATACCTTTACCACATGCAGATGCAACACAACTATCGAGAATAGATAATTAGATCCTAGAGGATGATTAGAATACCCCAGATCTAAATAAATGAATACCATGAACTAACCCAAGACATTAGGGTTTGAAAAACAAGAAAACTCGCAATGTGAACCCCGAAAAACCAAGATTAAATGAGAAATAAGGGAGAAAATGGCCCCAAATAAATGGTGTCGGACCTTAGAGCCTTTAATGAAATTTCATGGAGGAAGGGGAGAAAGGGATGGTGTTTGGGGAACCCATCCTAAGGTTACTAGAATTGAAAAGGGATGAGTAGCCCAATTTTCGGACAATAAATAGAGATAGATATTTTAGAGATATTATTTTTAATGACCCGGCATGACCACACTGTTTGGTTGCATGGTTTTCCAAATAGTGTGGTAACTATGTGAAACTCTCTACACATGGAATGATTGGTGCACGATTACCTGGGACCCACCACATGAATGTGCAGTGTATGTGTAGTAGGTTCTAGCTGATCCTCCACCTACTACATGACTGGGCCGCACCGTTTCTACTAACCATGTGGTACCCATGCGCTACCGCGAAAACCTACCCAACAATTTAAAAACACTAAAATTTCAACCATGTATTAACTCGAACATCAACTGTAAGGATCCAAGGCCAAGAGAAGAAAAAAAATAAAGGAGTATATGTGGTTTTTGGGTTAGAATTCTCCCCACCCCAGACACATTATTCCCCCATAATGTCTCTAATCCAAAGGATAACCAAAGCTTGAGTCCAAGCCTGATTAAAACTAAATGAAACCAATGACAATGGGGTGACCATTCCCATCACAAGTCAGACATGAATGATCAAGAGAAACCATATCACACGATTGATGGGATAACAATATAGGTTTCTCCCCACCATGATAATTCCACTAATTTGAGAATTTAAAACCCAAGCACTTCTTCCAAGAAATGTTGGTCGAAGTGGGAACTCCCAACATAAATTTACCCAACCACATTATACTAACAAAACAATAGCCTTATTATATCTAGAAACCATGAACCCATAACCAGAAATTAAAAAAAACACCCCTTAGCATTATAAAAACAATTACACCAAAGTTATTCAAATAGAAAACATATTAAAAAACAACACGCTATATCAGGAGACCAGAATAGGGGGAATTTTCTAGAATGACTGGAAACTCTCTTCACAAGGTTGAACAACATATCTACTTGAATTTGATTCCAAATAGCAGGGAAAACCCTTAGAATGAAACTCAAACAACGTAGAAGACCCGAACACACCTTAAATAAATGATATTAATAAATTCTGACATATCTAGAAGGCATAACTAGAACACAAAAGAAACCCAACCATGTGAAGATCAAATATCTCTTAAGAACACGAATGATTCCAAAATCCATATTCGAACTGTTATAACTACATGGATAACAAAAGAAAAGTCCATCGCAACATTAAAAGGAACCGATAATCTTACTATGGTTGGAAAAACAGAACCAGGCAACTTCAAAAATATCCATCGCAATTCATTAAACCACAACTGGAATAAGGTTTCTCACACCCTTCTAAATTTCATATTATGTGTGAGCTTCACCATGATATCTATTGCTGGGTCTCTGATGGCTGAAGCATCCCCTGCCTCATAGTTAATAACTATCATTCCCTGATATCAACTCCTTCATGAAAATATTTTTACCGGACACCTCCCCATGACCCGAATAACCAAAACACAGGATGGACATTGAAGGGTTTTGACAATATGGAGTCGTGTTCACAAACCCACCACATTGGTGGCACACCAGGATGCATTATGATGATCTAGATTCTGGAACCAGTGAAGAAGAATGATTATGGATAGGTTCCTTCTGACTTCACATCTTTTAACATAGGGAATCCTTATGAACAATTATCGGTTCTATATTTCTATCCACCAATAACTACACCCCACTAACCTGGACTTTATGGTTATAAATGTAAATTTTACTGACAGTTGTCCCTACCGAACACCCTGCAACAATGCCACCATCCTAAAATTCACCCTCTCAGGTATGAAAATTTGGATGAAGGTGGTCTTGGACACTTCCCATTCCATCCCAATATACAACAATAATGGGACAAAAAAACTTCCATGGGTCCAAAAATGGATTGTGATATAACACCAAAACATGAAGATCCCTAATAGTTTTAGGAGTTAGAAACACCCTGAAGAAATTCTTGACCTATTCAAGAAAAATAACAACCACTAAAAGATCTATAACAAAACAAATGATATGCATCATTCAAGAAAACATAGGAACTATTCATGAATCATTAGAACATTGATGGACCATTTCATGGAAGCATATTCTAAACAACATGAAAAATGAAAACTGAAACCAACATCAAATTAGTGCATGACCAAAAGCAACACCCCAGGAAAAAATAACAACCCTACAGACCGAAAACATGACAAAAAACCTAAAATTCATATCTTTTCGAAAAAAATTTCTATTTTAATTTTCAAAACCCCCTCATTTCAAATAAACATTCCAAACACAGAACAAACTTTTAAAAAAGAAACCCCCTTTTTACAAACAACATACACTCCTCAATGAAAAACCATTTTCCAAAACCTTTCAGTATTAAACACTCCCCCATGATATTCCCATGAACCATCACATGTGTGGACACCAGATTCTATCCAAACATGCCAACACAGACATTCCACTCACATACCTACACAAAGGAAATCATTCATATGAAGCAACAAGGTTCACACCAAACCACCTCTTTAAAAATTCCAATCAAGAATAAAATATTCAAATCCACACTATTTTAATTTTAAAACCCACATTCAAATTTTAAAACCATTTGGAAGGAAAATATTCTTTTTTCAAAAAACAAATTCCCTTAAAAAAACCTAACTCTAACTAAAAAACACAACATAAAACGAATGAATATATTATGGATCTATATATTATGCTTTACTAGATGACATTGTAGTGAGCCACGACTCAAGTAAGAATCAAATACTATGAGAAGATTAAAATGTATACTCAGACACAATATCTGTCAATACACCATGTAAAATTACTAAATAACACTGGTTTGCCTATATTGTCATCCCTCAATCCAAAACAAATCAAGACAACAAAAAGACTCAATTACCAAACTACCCATAGTAACTCAGGTTTCATCACACATTTTGATGATTTGGTACTAGTCCATTACCATCCCCCTCAGCCCAGAAAATCATAACCTCAAACTACTGAACACCCTAAATAATAAGGTCCTAACCATATACTATTTTCTCACGATCCAACCGGTGATTTCATCTGACCTGAAAACTAACTCCGTCCCCAGCATGGCCCCAAGGTCATTATTGACCATTTTAGCTGGAGACTAGTTTGAAACATAATAAAATAAAAGTGGGAATTATTTAATACATAATGAAATACCTTGGATCAATAAAATAAAAAGGAGAATAAGAAAATGATAAATAGTCCGAAATAAATAAACAACCAATTTGGATACAATGTACCACAAAATGGAAAAAAATGAAACCGATACAATGTCAAACTGGAATGCAACCTATATGAACACCATGTGTCCTCAAGGTCACCACCATCCACCATCCATCCTACTCCAACCATGAGTAGAAAATCCAGAAATCTGTACAGGAATATAGACATGGAAAATAGCTCGGGCCTACTGGCAAATAGTTGTACAAGTAGGGTGTGATATAGATAGATCAGTTGGAAATTACAACAGAAACCATGTGTTTCCTTTCCCGCAGAAATCCATTAACATAAGTTTGAAATAAATTTATTTAAATTATTATTTCACAATTTATTAAACAATAATTGTATTTATGTTTTTAAATCATACACACGCCACCTTAAATTTTCATATCAAACAAGCATTTTACAATCAAACACAAACCAAATCATAATAGTTGGTATTTATGAAAAATATATAAGTTGGGAAATCTGAAAAGGATATATAGGAAGTTACAAACAATAAAATATAGAAAGTTACCATGGGAGATCATAATAACCCCTAGATGTCCCCTTGATGTGCTCGGAACAGGACCACCTATTGTCATATGGTGGATCCCATAGGTCAATAACCGACCAGTTGCTCTATCCAAGACTCACATGTGGAAAACACTCAGGGAATATCTACAACTACAAGAGGGTACCAACTCATCTAACCATGGATTGTAAGATAACAACCCTCAATCATCTAAAATATTCTCACGAACCCATGGTGGACGTAAAACTATGTAAGTATGAGTCTAATGCATGCATGAATCATCTTATATGCCGTCCCCAAACAGACCCACCCCAAACATGGACACCAATATAAGAAAACATGTAAAGGGAAATACCTTCGATAGAGGTCCCCAATATATATACACATATATATATATATATATATGTGTATCCAAACATATCACTTCATCAACATGCCAACCAGGCCTCTATAACAAATTAATCTTCCATCCATTTCATAAAACACTTTAGGTTGTCAACTGGTGACACTGATTTTTCAAACCCCCAATGTTTTTCAAATTCAAAAAAAACTATCCCTTTAAAATAGACAATTCCAAATTGGACCATAAGCCATTAAAATAACTATTACTATTACTAAAAACACTTCAATATACAATTCCAAAACCAAGAACAAACAACACTTTTATTCATATTTCTAAATGGGAATTACCTTTTCCAACCACCCACCTATGTATGCTTCATGGCCAATTGGACCAATCCTTAAATTACACATTATGGAAAATTTTCAAAAAACAATAAACAACATTTCCCCATTTTATAAAACATAGAACCATTTTATTGGTAGAAGAGGAAAGGGAAAACAATGTGTTCTTGAGGGAGACTAGCTCTGGTGTGCTATATTCATTTTATTTCACACCCATATGGGCCCCTAGTGCACCCATGGATGTTCTATTATCTAACAGAAAACTCTAATGTAAATAAAAACACTCAAAACCCATTTTTGTAAAACATATATTTTATTTCTACCCAAATCCATCCATTTCACTCATCAAAAAAATGCAACACAAGTTTTCAAAAAAATAGAGACATTTTCAGAGCATGTTTTTGACCACACTAAAAGAAATCATCATTTCTCACATATAAAATACAATATATTTTCCAGATCAATTTAAAAAAACATTTCAAATTTGAAAATAAAACTAAAACATTAAATTAAACCCCAAATGTTAAATTGAAATTTTATCAAGACTTTTTGGATAAATACACTTGGGCATAAACCAAGGTTCATGTAAAAACCTATTTTTATCAAAATATAAAAACATCAAAACAAAACAAAAAGATAAATAGAGGAATCATAGAGGTGTGTAAAATGTTTATAAATTGTTTAAAGACATCATGAATCAATGGAAATGTGTTCGAAAGGAAGAACATGGAATCACCTACCTCAACCACATACAGATTAAATGCAACTCACATGAATGTAAGATTAGGGACTCCATGATGATCTACATGCCCTAGTTCAAATGAAATGAAATCCAAGAACAAGACCTTATCATTAGGGTTTGGAAAATAAGAAAACACCCAAATATAACACCGTAGAAATCTAGAGGGAAAGATAAAGATGTGATAAAATGGCCAATAATGCAAGGGATCTATCCTTGGAACCTTCACGGACCATCCATGGAGGATGGGGTGTAAGGGAGGGGGGGTTGGGGAGGACCCCTTAGAGAACTCTGGTTAGAAAGGAGAGGATGATCCTGAGTATGAGATAAAAATGAGAGTGATATATTTTTGATATAGGATTTTTAATGACATGGAATGATTGCACAGTTTGGCCACACGGTATTAAAAACCATGCGGAACAGTTTGCACATGGAAGGATTGGTGCATCATTACCTGGGGCCTACCACACAACTATGCAGTAGTTGTGCAGTAGGTTTAGTCTGAAACTGCACCTGCAGCACGACCAGGCCGCAGGGTTTCTACTAACTGTGCGGTACCTGTGCACCACCTAGAAATTCAACCCTATGTTTTATAAACTCATAAATTTCTATTGTGTCTCGACCCGAACATCTCCCAAATGTATATACGACCAATAGATTAACAAAATAAAGGATTATATGAGGTCAAGATATGAAAAAAACCTTATATATTCCACTTTTTCTTTAGTAATATGATTTCTGGGTCATCTCCCATTGGCATCAAATGTGGTAAACTTACTTGATGCAATGACAATCAGATTTAATAATTCCCCATCTCTTTATAGTCGAATCATTTAACATTATAGGTTTCTTTCTCACACTTTGATTAGTTTTCATGATGGTCTTTCTAACCAAACATTAATAAAACACCTATTTCATTAAATTAAGTATCATTTTCATTCCTTCCACAATTATCACATGTGAGAAATTCTATCCTCTCCTTCTTGTAGTTCACCTAATTTATTATTCCTTACATCCCAGTAATACATTTATTCTACTAATTTCTATTGAATATATATTATTGGGATTATTTTTTCCTTATCTTAATTGAACTTATTACTATATATTCATATGTTGAATCTTCTATAAATCTATGGACCTTTAGAGAATCGTTATAATCCCATAAACAAATTGGTCTATATTTTATTTTATATTACAAACACACACACACACACATGTATATATATATTGAAGTTCCAGTAGATATATGTTTAATTATATCCTCACCCACTAACAAATTTGATTATGTATTCTATTTTATAGTGAAGAAGTACCACTATATTTAAGATAATTTTCTCTCAATGAATGTATTTTTCAATGAAAGTCACATAAAAAGTTATACATTCCATATTTTATATTTATTTATCCACCATAGTGTTTTGGAATAATGACCACCATTTATTGGAATACCATTAAAATAATAAAGATATATAATAGCCCTCTCGCTTCTATTAAAACCCAAAAATAGTAAAATATTATCCGGATATTTTATAAATTTCATAGAAAATAATGGGTTATTAGTTACACTAAATTATGTAAACTTATATACCTTTAAAAAATCCAATATTGGTGGATCGTGTTGTGGATAATTAAATTGTCCCACTTGGGAAATATTATTTTTCTTAAATTGAATATTATTATAAAATATGGTAATGATTTTTTCATTCCAATAATATCTATATTGACTTTCTCAGTATGCAAATATATTCAAGGTTTATTGTTGGTGATTTATTTTTCCATTAGGAACCGTCACAAAAAAACAGGACACTCTTGGTTAGCTCATAATTATCATTAATATTGAGACATAAAATTACACCCTTAAACTTGTTAAATTTCTCACATACTATAATGGATTTTTCGAATTATCATTTAATCATTGATTTTTTTTAATTTTGTTCTTATGGTTTATACTAGTAAATTTATTATTCCAATAACAATATCCCAAAATCTACTAATCTAGGGATACAATCATCTTTATTTCACTAGAACTATATATAATCCATCACATCCTAATGATTCCAATAGATTAGTATTCTTGAATAACATAATATATATATGATTCCAATATTACATTGGAATTACAAAAATATATATCATAAAATAATTCATTTACAATTGATATTAATTATTATATCCTTCTATATATTTCTGGGAAAATGTAAAAAATAAAAGTTTGATATTATAAGGACATTAATAAATTAGTAAAATAAATTGTATCATAAGTAAATAAGTCATTGTCGGTATAAAAAGATAAATAACTAAAATAAGATTCCATATAATTAAAAAATGGACCTGAAAATGCATCCATTAATAATATTAATCCCTAAATCTCATAGATAATAATAACTAAATTTTCAAAAAATAAAATTATAAATATTGGTATACATATTTCATTTACCGTGATATCTATACAAAAAGACCGTTATTACCAGATGATTTATAATTATGAGTTAAGATACACCACAAACCCATTCAATTTTAGAATATAGATTAGAATCATGAGAAGAATAAATGCATAAATGTGATATATAATTACGGTTTCCAATAATTACTAAATTTTAAAATAATTCCTCATATATATAAGGATTAGTTTAATTTGTAATCAATATTCCTTATAAAAATTATATATACTGAGTAAGCAATAAAGATTAATAATGTTTTCCCTAGTGTGTTAATTAAAATTAACAATAATACACCATATATAAAAATAGTACACTATTAAGGAAATTAGTCTCTCCCTGATAATGAATATGGATATTTTAGATAACTATAATGTCCAATGATCACAATAACGTGAAATTTTTTATATAATGTAAATTTCAAAAAATTATGGAAGAGTGAAGATATGAGATTTAAAAATGAAGATTTTATTGTAAAATAAAAAAATTTCATGAATATATTAAAATAGAGGGAATGTTTTTTAAATAAGTTTACTTATATTTTTTCCTTTGAAAAATCATTGAATAATTATCAATGATTATATGTGTCCTAAAATATTTATCATGATGGAAAGGACTGTTAACGTATTATAAGATAAAAAATAAGTCCTTTTTATTTTATTGTAAAGAACGATGAAAATGTACCATTTTGGGAAAACATTCAGAATGTTTCATTAATAACATGTAAAAATGAAGACATAAAATAAAATATTCATTATAAATTTTTTCGTATTTTTTTTCAAAAAACAATTTTAAAAAATATGGACATGGATGAAAAATATAACTTATAAAATAGGGAAATAAGATCAAATATTTTTTATAAGAAATCCCCTTGAATTATTATATTTAATGGAATCATGGCTAATAATTAAAAATTATATATTCATGTAAAATAACTTAAATGGGTTTTACATATACTACATAAAAAAATTAATAGTTGCATATTACTAAATATGTCTCAAAGGAGTGTAAGTTGAGATTAATTCTATTACTGAATGTTTGTCTTTAGCTGAACATTATTTACACTCATATTTAATAAATTATTTTTATTATAATTTCATAATAATGCCATATTAATATATATAATATCGTATATGAATTATCTATAACATTTTATCAACTGTTTGATACTATTTTTTATTTTTATTATTTTGTGTTTTACTGGATTCGTTTTTCATGTATATTTTAATTTGTTATTAGTATACATAAAATTTTAATTATGGGTAAATCATTTATAGATTGAAATTCCTTGAATATATATCATATATATTTAAAAAATGGATATTTAGAGATATCCATAAGATATATAGATAAGAAAATAAACTAACCATTCATGGGTATCATAGACCTTATGTAAACATGAGCATTATTTTAACTAATAAATTTATGGATAGAAAGAAAGATGAATAATAAATTTTATATTCTAGAATCATATTTTTTCATAAATATAACATATTAAAATTATTTGAATCTATATTACCATCCTATGAATGTGGTGATGAAAAATAAATTACATCACAAAGTGGCGATGGTATGTAATATATTGGAACGTGCAATGTTTTCACATTTGGTATTGGGGAAAATAGATGGAATATGGTTTTTGAATATTCATAAAAACATATAATTTTACTTTTCACATGAATTACTAATTTTTTGATGGGTTTAAACAATAAGTGGTAGAAAATCAATTAAAAAACATGAAAGGTCTGGTTAACACAATTACCTCCTCTTCGGTAGTCATCCTTTAGATCAATTCTTTTTGGATATAGGAATACTATTTTTAAAGGGGAGGAAGAGTTTGAACAAGTATAATGATTATGAGAATATTAATGGTCACGATTTGGTCAATTTATGAAGCTAAACATGGTGAAAATAATTGGGACATTGCTATCCTTTTATAAGCCAGGGATCATGCGTTCTTAGAATTTCACAAAGTATTAAATTAATATAATATAGATTTCATGTCCAAATGGATCCAAAAATTTAAAATTAGTATGAAGGATGATTATTGGTGTAAATAATATTATATAATAATATTTGTAAAATATTTTGGTATATTTTCACAATTATCTTTAGATTTATACCCTATTAACCCCATTAACTATATCCATAATTTTATCAGTTTATATATTTTAATGTTTAATAATGCTACAATAAAATGATTTATTACACATAAAAGTAAAACTTAATAATTTAAAAACCATATACTATTCAATTGAATGAATTAAATATTTCAATCAATTTTAAATAGTTTAATAATATATTATCTATCATAAAATATCATTAAATTATTTTTTGACACAATTTATTTAATTTGACATTAAATACTTCAATCAAAAATGGAAATTATAATATATTCATTTCACACATCACCTAATTATCATATATATATATATATATCTAAAAATTTAAGGAAACAATTAAATCAAAAAAACTGATTTACTTTTAATATTTGTAAAAATATTTATTTTATTTTTTATTCATTGAGCTAATAATGTGTATGTGTTAGAAAAAAATTTAAGATAATTATTTTATAAATATAAAATATACATAAATTACCTTATAGAATATAATTTCTACATAATAAAAATATACTGTTATGATTCACTGACCACATTATCTTGATCTAAGGTTATAATAGAATAAATATTTAAAACAATGACTGTAATATTTTGTAATCTTCATTAATTTAAATATTATATTCATCATTATCTAATAAATCTATCTCTCAATAGCTGAATTTGACAAGGATAAAATTACCATCTTCTAATAATAATAAAGATGATTTATTATGACATTATCACTTTTTTTATCAAAAAATAACCTGATTTACCCTTTACTAAAGTTGTGGTAATTCTTACTACAATTATTATTCATATTAAAAAAACAAAAGAGACCTATTGGAAAAATTTGAACCTTATAATTCAAGATGGAACCCATTTTTTTCATATTTAATACCTTCATTGGGAATAAATTAATTTAATATCATTTCAAAAAAATTAACAAAGATTAGGTTTTTAGAAAATGAATATATATATATATATATATCTTCATAACCATTTCGAACATAAAATGGATTCCAAAAAATTAAATGATGTTTTTAATTATATAATATAAATAATTTTAGTTTTTTAATCATTCAAAAAAATATATTTGGATAAATGATGGAAAACATTCAGTTTTCAAAAAACAATTGTTATTTTCAATTATTCATAGATTTATAAATATTAATTTAAAATTCCAAAAATATTATCAAAAAAAACTTTTTATTATTTTAATTTTAAAAATGATATATTTTTATGAGATAAAATTTATTTAAATTTAGAAAATTAATAATAACAGTTTCTCATAAAATGAAATAAAAATCATCTTTCATGAAAATGTATTTTTAAGGCAAAAAATAACATCACTAAAAATTGAGCACTTATTTCCAAATGTTTAGTTGATGAACATTAATTATTTAGATATTTTTTATATCATTTATTATTCATATAATATATTTATAACCACCAATTAAATTTCATGATTATAACAATCATAATTAAATAATAATAATTTTAGGCCAATAAAACTCATCATTATGTGTCGTATATTCCATCAAATGTTGTGTTTCATAAATAAATTAAGGATTTAAATCCTACTATGGATGAACCATTTGTTTTTTTAATCCACCATAAAATAATTTTTATTTAAATCTTCAATAGGTCAGATCACCAAGGATAATGGTAGAAACGTTATTACTTATTTTATTCTTCCCAAATGTACATATAAATTTGGGGAATAATAATTTTTGAAGTTGATATTTTGATGCATATTAGAGGTTAATCTATCTGTAGAAACTCGTAGCATTATACTAATAAAATGGAAACTAAATAGTAATACCCCCACTGTAAAATAATTACAAAATAAGAAACATAAATTAATTTTCATAAAATTAATTTTATAAACATATATTCAATTTTCAGTCAATACAAATTTATTATGCCTTCCCTTTTTGCGCAAAAAAATTATTCAGCATCAGTTTATCATTATAATATCATACCAACATGTACTCTAAATATCAAAGCCATAATCTACAAAAGAAAAATATTCTTATAAATAAATAAAATATGAAATATATGCATCTCAGTATATCACATGTGATTATAATTTGACACTATTTAAATAAAATTTATCAAATCACAGTATAATAAAAGTATTCATACGATAGTAAAAAATGAATCATATTTTTTATAATTTACATTATAAATATAATTAATATGTAATATTACTCTACCGGAATCCTAAATAAACATATATCCCATATTATCTTAAAAAATTAATATAACATTAAATTATCACCTATTATTAGCTTTATCCATCACATATAGTTTTTCATTATAAAAATAGTTAATTTTTAATAATTTCAAATATTGGTCATTTGAAACATGCCAAATATTTTAATTTGAACATGAAAAATATCAATTTATAGCATCGTACTTTTATAGTATAGACGCTAAAAAAATTGATGATATTGTTAAATCATATCATCAATTTCTTCTCAAAAAATTTTATTTTTTTATCAAAATAAATTCATTACATCATAAAATTACACATAATTATTCAATATTTTGTAAATTTTAATTCGTGAATTTCTTAATTTTCAAATACAAAAAATACCTAGAATAAGCTTATACATCTAAATTTAGGAACAATATTTTCCAAATATTATATTATTTTAATATTGTTATTCATGTAAATCAATATACAATAAAATTATACAGTACACAATTAAAAAGTATTATTTTTTATATTTTAACATTAAATAATATCTTCAATATAAGGAAATACATGTTAATTTTAAAAAAACATCTAATATTCTATAAACACTAATATAACATCGTCATTTATAAATCATAATTATAAGTACAATGATAACAAAAAACCTATATCATGGAATGTTTTTGACATAACAATGTATAATATGTGAACCCACACCTGGGTATTTACATAAAAAAATGCACCATTCATATTAAAATAATTATTAATTAAAAAAACATATTATTTATAATCATATGTTCCCTTTATATCATTGGTAGTATTCCAAAAACTATTTTATAAACTATGTTTGGATATTAAAAAAATATCAAACTATGGAATCATATTTTGTTGATACACCAAACACCACCCATGAATAGTCACTATCATTCCATTATTTCATGAACTAACCCCTCTAAAATCCATCTGATATAGTAGTGTGATCAATGGCGACCTAAAAACCCCACCTAAAAGAAGACATGAGGTGGATACCTAATCTTGTTTGTCTGAAAAACAAAACATAACTATGAATTTATTTTATAACTATACATAGTAGGTTCATCCTCTATGATCACCTATGTAATGTAATAAAAGAATAATAAGTTCTTGTAAAATTACATTGACTGACAAAAATAATCCACATGATCATGATTTACAATGGAAATAATTAAATTCAAGAAAACATTCTCCATATATCATTCAATTTCCATCCATCTTCAAAATAATTATCTACTATACAGATCACCACAACCAATTCAAGTCATTCAAATCACCACAAACACAATTCATCACCCATATTATTTCATAAAAAACTTTAAAGGATTAGACAAACAGAATAAAGGAACCATTTAGAACTATGGATATTATAAAAAAAATCCAATTTAATATCAATAAATCTATAAAAAATTACTCAATTGTGGTAAAAAGACAAAATTAAAAACATAACTATAGATCAAATTTGATATTCCTTACAGAATAAATATACCTCAATATCACAACATTAGTAAAGAATAAGGATACTCATGGTATTCTACATCCCACTATATGACCTCATCCATTCCATAACATATCTGTATTATTATAGAACACAAGGTGCCCCCACTTACCCCATATACATGTGGTACCCTTCATGGGACACACCGACATGCCTAAACAGATCATCATAATATTGATTGAACCTACATGGAAACACTTTTTCTTTTAGGGAATTTTGTCTAAACTAACACAGTCCATGGTAAACTATCTATGAGGTCTCTGATCTTAATCACTACTTCAGTTCATTCATGCATAACTGTGGACTGCTAATCTGGAGGGCTCCAAAAAAATAAAGATGAACCTTGTTTTTTTAAATGGCGAATCAGAAGTAAATAATAAGAGTTCAACTATTTTAGAAACACACTCTCCCAAATCACACTGAATTGTATATTTTTTAGGGGTTCTCTATTACAGGTGGGGGTTGTACATGGTTTGAAATGTGAATAATGATGGACAAGAGTAAAGTGTATGGGGAATGATCGAATGCTAGCTGTTCCTATGTTAGAAAGCCATGGGATTGATTTTATGGTGGCCTAAACTAAGATATATGATGTGCTGGTTGCCTATCCTACGTCATATGATCAATATTATGGATAGTGAACATTAATTGTTAGATGAGTCTGGATTCTGATCTATGAGGTGGATCATGACATGATTCTATACCACAACTGAGATATGAATTTTGGGTTAATTACTAGTATATGATCTTTTTGAATCTCCGAGATGGATTTTTAAATACATTATCTCATCTATTAAGATATGGATTCGATGTTCGATTTTCTAGACCATGCTCCTTGAGACATTAGATGATTTTGTATTGATCATGGAGCTGATGGATTTACAACTATGGGTTTGGTGGAGACTTGGATAACCCACTATCACTCATTTTTTTGAACAATACACATTTACTATTGCTATAGTATGAAATTTTATACTTTATCACACTTTGTTGAGGATGTATTCTATTTTTACAAAAGATTTTTTCAATCACTCCCTTCTGAGAACTATTGTTGCACTTGTAGATTTAATTTCTAGATATTCGACAATAGGTAAAAAACCTATGGTGGTCACCTAAGAAGATGAAACCATATCTTATAGAAAAATTGGACAAATTCTAGAGTGCCCATCTTTTTATTTATTTATTTAATCTACTACTTTTTACATGAGATATTCTTTTTATGTTAGGAGACAATTATTATTTTATGACATGTAATCCATTTATTTAATTTCTACATGATTACTATTATTATATATTTATATTTTTTGTTATTATTTATTATGCTAATGGATAAAATAATATAGAGGTTATACTCTCCCCACAGTCGGACATAGAACATTACTACTTGGGGGTAACCTCTTGAGTACGGGGAGTCAAGCATTAGGGCCTGCAGAATTATTTCATAGGCAAGGTGTCTCAGGTGGGATGATATAATAATGAATTTATATATCATTCCATAGAATACAACATAACTTATACTACCACATTATCATAGACATTTCTAATTATCATAAAAAACAAAAAAATAAATATAACACATCACTACAATCTCATTGATAACATATTAGGTGGTATAATTTATTTAATCCCATTATATACTCATTACTAAATCACAATATTATTTCATTTATAAAAAACCAATTTGAATCATATTTTATCACGTAATCACAGAAAATCTCTTCCATCACTACAAAAAAATTATAATAACCAAATTTATTAAATCCAGATATCATATCTCTATTATATACTCATAATTAAAAACCATTATTGGAAATTATAAAAAAATTATAATTTAAACAAAATAATTTTGTAGAATATATAAAATTAACATACTTTCTTCATTATTGATCATATGGTCACCAATACCTATTATTAAATTAACAGTATTTTGGTCATTTAACATTACAATTATATAAGAGGAAAATATTTTAGCTAATCAAAAATTATAAAATCATATCAACCATAACTACATTCAAAAATAATATATTCATTTTTATGAGATTAATTGTTTTTTATTATTGCCAAATTTATTCCCTGAATTCATTCTAACATTATTAATATATAAAATTAACCCTTAAAATTCATAAAATCCAACCAATTCATTGAAACTATTATTTCTTCTTGAATAAATGATAATTGATATTGTTAAATAACTATAAATTCATTCAAACCATATATGTCTAAATTTTTGAAATTATATATTTCACAATATTTAAATAAGCTTAATTATTTGATATAAAATAATTTTAACAATTCATTACAAAAAATCTAAATATGAAAATCATTCTTCCCACATTATTAATAAACCAACAATAATTTAATTTATCAAAAAATAAAATATATATTATTTTTAAATTTTTAATACATATTATTTCAGTATATCTATGAAAACAAATTTAATCACATATACCACTATTAATAATATTAGTTAGTATTAATTAAATTTTATTATTAAGGAATTAACAAACCCAAAATTAACGATATTATACACATTCAGTCATCATTATAATAAAAAATTTAATAAATCTATTCCACATTGTGATTTAAAATTCCTTGTGGAATAATGAACTGGATATTATACTTTTAATCATCAATTTCCTATAACCAAAAAAAATCATGCCCAATCCAATTGATAAAAATACATATTGCATTAATGGGATAAATGAATATATCAATGTTTTTATTTATCTAACATATGAAATATATAAAATTATTCCATGTAACAATCATCATATGTTTGAAACACCCAATACCATGCTTTGACAATGATAAGCCTTTAATATAGCTGAATAATATAAAAAGGGCTTGTATCAATCATATAAAGAGGTAATGGAAATTAACAATGAATTTCAATGTTCTTTAATATCTAATCATGAATCTTTATCATAAATATTTGTTAGGGGACACTGTTTCATATATAATGCTACTAATCCTAGAAATTATTTTACCTTGATGCCAAAATGCATGGAAATAAATAATTTTCTCCCCTATCTATGTCGAAGATATTTTAACGTCAACATCTTATAAAACTAGACAATACTATTTATTTACATGGTCTCCCTTTTTGAATAGAATTAAAGTAATTTAGAAAAATAGAAACCTGTATTCCCTCAATAATCCATAATCTCACTAAACTTGAAATAAAATGGAAAAAATTGTTATCGATCCAAGAAATCATTAAAAATTATATTTTAATATCATATTACTCCACATTTCATGATTTTCATCACTGCAGTCCATTAAACACCCACTATAAATAATAAATAATAGATATGAAAGCTTATACCTCTAAATCCTAATTATTGTAGATAAAAAATATGATTGAATTATTATAATATAAAAAAATCACACTATTAATTTTATAATTAGTGTAAAAATTCATCTAATGATTTAGTTCAATATGAAAAAAGTATGATAGTATTTATTTTATATTGTGGGAAGATTTGAAGAAGTTAGTTTGTTAAAAAATAATTCCAAAGAATGTGGGGACTTATATAGAGAATAATTTTTTAGATTTCAATCCAATGAAAAAAATACACATAAAAATCAGCATATAAATTTACATTTCTATTAATATATTATTGAATGATCAAAATTATGTTATTTTACAACTCCTTTATTTCATTTTCTTCATAAATAATTACTGATTTTTTATATTAGTAGGTATAATAAGATCATTAAATTTATAATAATGATAAATATAGAGACCGTAACTAATAAATTAAGTAAAGGGTTATTTTTTTTTGAGGAAAATAATAGGTCTCAAGCGTCAATTGGATGTATTAATATTGAACCAATACAATTTAAAAAAAATTAAATAAAAAAATAAATTTATAAGTAAAAATTAATGCAATAAAAATGGAAAATGTTTTTTGAAAAATCCTAGCCTAAAATATTATTCATTATTTCATGTATTTAATCTTAAATATATCATGATGTAACTTTTAGTCATCAATATTATATTGTGGATAAGGAAACAAAAAATGAATAATTATTTATGATTTTAGTGGGTATAGTATGAACCTCAACTTTCTCACTTTATTAGTAGAGCGCGCCAATGAAAATGAAAAAAATGTTGGTGGGTTATTTTAACAAAATGCCTTCAATTCCAAATATATAATATCTCCAAAATATACGACTTATTGTAATATAGTATGAGAAAAATGATGGAGGAAAAATAAAATGAGAAATCAAGTACCTATTTCTATTACAACATGAATCAATATGTTGTTTATTGAGTATTTTAATTGGACAAAATGAAATCTAGTGGGCTTACAATTTATAAATTTGATATAATTGTCAAATATGTATGCATGGTGTTCTAGTATTATTATGTTAGTTGGTTGAGACTACCTAAGATGTAATAGATATTTTTTAGTAGATATATTGTCCAGTAAATATTATATCAACCTTCTTGCGACGATATGCAACACATCTTGTGTGATGGAAGATAATTACAAAAATTAATTATTATTTAGGGTGAATTAAATGATGATCATACAACCTAATTATACATATTTTATGTAATATAAATTTTTATTATTAACAAGAAAATGATTTGAGAAATATAAGGATCCATTTTTTGATTAATAAAAAACAGTTAACATTATGTTATCTATATATTACAGTATACACATTTTAGATTATAACAAATGTTGTAAAAATGAAGAATAAAAATATGAAATTAATAACATGGTTTTATATCATTTTTATGAATAAACGTGGTCCCATATCAAAAAAATGAATAATAGTGTAAAAAAATTGAAATCAATTACAAAAATGAATTTATTAAGAGAAATATAATCATTTTTGAAAAATGATCAATTTTAATGATGTGAATAATGAATATTAATTAATTTAATATTTTATATAATAAGATTAATTGTTGATGATAAAAGACAATAAATTAAAATTTTACCATAAATTTTGATTCTAGGAAAACATAAACAAAGTATAATAATACACATGTTTATCAATGTTTATATGATAGAAAATATAATATGTAAACTGTGATAGTATATATAATGACGAAAACATTATAATTACAGACAATGTTACTAAATATTTCTCATGAAACTGTGTAGAATTGGAGATACCTTGGGAGATATCTCGTTTTAGGGAATAATAAATCACCTTATTGTGTTTAGTTTCAAAATCTAAAAAGTCTTTAGGGATCATATTCTACCATTCTATGTGAGAATATTATCATATATTGATGTAATTTAATGGGAGATAATCTAATATATGTTTATAAAATAAAAATCAATATATCATTGGAGATCTCATATCCCATTAGTGATGTAAGGTTAATTTTCTTGATTCACCTGACGTTAGATTCCTATCAAGTACCTTCTCAAACTATATCCTCTAAATTTTCATTATCTTTATCTACTTATTCACATCCTTCTTATTTATATCATTCATGTCCAACCCACTCTTACAAGTTATTTTCTATCTCATTCATTATAATCTTACTTACCTCTAATTGGAATTTCTTTATCCCCAGTCGGGGGAATCTCATTATCTTGTACCTCCTGATTATGATGATGGGTTAAATCTACCTTTCAAACCGATTTATTATACACCCACTATTATGTCAATAGAATGAATAAAAAAATCACAAATGAATTTTTTAGTACATTATTATTTATGTTCTCTCATATATTATTTAAAAGAGAGTAAAATATTAAAACACCTAGCTATTTTAGTTATATATACCCAAATGGATGGAACATGAATTACATATAATGATAGATGATTTAATGCATCACTGAAAATATGAAATAAATAAGGATGTTATAGAAATACAGAGTTTCAAAATATTAGACACAAATTTTGATGCACTATAAGGAATAAATGTTACCAAGATGGAATGAAAAACTAGTTTGTATTAGTCTATCAATTTTATGTATTTCATCCATGAAATCATTATTTATTTTTTAGAGATATATATTAACAATATAAATTTTATAGGGAATGTAATAATTTTTCTATGCGATATTGGGAAAATCATTGGGTGAATTAAAATAAGACCCCTCTTGAAGAATTATCATAAACTCATAAATTTAAAAAAGATATAATTTTATTATTTAAAACATTAAAAATATAGATAAAAATATAATATTCTATATATATAATTAAAATTGTCAAATTTATAGAAATATAGAATTTTATACAAAAAATTTACATCTTAATGAGGACTTTTTGTGAATATATTCCACTATTAAATGTAAAAAATTTGATGGAGAGTGAAATATAATTTTAGATATCCAATGAAAATTAAACCAAAAACTATAATAGCTATTATTTAAATGATATTATCTTTGGGTGGTATAGTTGATGAGTCGTATGATTCAGTGATATTTTCCTATCCCTTTCTTGATTGATGAGGTCCCATTATAATTCATCAAGCTAAAAAATATGGTTAGAGGATATTTCAACTCACATTCATTTTCATATATTTGTTTAATATAATTATTGGAAATTATTGTAGAAAAATCAGGGAAAATGATATTTGGAGAATGATATAGGTGGTCTCCATTAATGGGAACCACATTCTGTAAAAGATAATCTAGTTGGATTGAGGATAGATATCATTGATATAATTGGAAGAAAACTTCTGATATTAAAATTTGTGTCCATTTTTTCATTCTACAATTGTTGAAGTAGTCTTTTAATGTATATAAGAACTAAAACTAAGCATAGATGGTTTTGGTGAATCATTCACAAGACAATGTAGTAATTTTATAGCTCCTGGAAAATAGGCAGTTTCAAAGGATTTATCTGTTTTATGTGCTTTAATGTTAGGTTTCAATGATCTTGACCATATTTTTTGAATATGGGTTATATTGTATTCAATAGAAAATAAATATTTTTTGAGCTATAATATTGATATAGAATACAGACTAAAATATAGGGGATAAGAGAATAAGGCATCATATGTGCATATGAATAATCTTATATAACATAATTATAAATAATGAAAAAAATTGGTTATTTTATGAATAAAATATTTTTTATCTATAGCTTCATCTATAATTGTGACGGAAGACAATTTTTTATTGAAGGAATCCTGAAAAAATATTTGTTCCATACTATATAAGTATGAGAGAAAATAAGTTTTAAACTATAATCAATGTGTTTATGGAATGAGAGGCTTTTTCTACGATGATCCATGAAAACTGAGTTGGATATTTGGGAATTTCCTTTCACTATGAGGCATATCATCATGTCACAAAAAGATCAATTTTTGAAGAGATTTAGATGATTGTTTCATGATATTTCATGATTTAGAAATGATATGTTAATAGATGTTTTTCATATTACGTTGAAATAATTATCATACCAGAAACAATACATCACTTTACAATCTAAGGAATGTTGGTGCTGATTAGGATATGAGGAGCATAATACTGAAATGAGGAGATTTCAAAAATATGATGATTATTATACTAGAATCTAAATATAGGAATACTTTCCATATTTTTTAGATTATAGAATTAAATTAAAGCGGGATATTTTAACCACTATGAATTTTTTGAACACATGGATTAATATTGTAAGAATAGAGGAAGGAATATTTATCCAAATTTTCAAAAAAAATTGTTATAGTCTAAGAAAAATTCAATAAAAACAAAACATGGTATTTTTTACTATAGTAATGCAGAATAATAAATTTACATATTTATTTTTAAATAATTAAATAGAGGAATTATTTTATTGAAACATTATGTATGATGTAATGAAGATGATAGGAGAGTCAAGTATATAGTGAAGATCCATTGCAACATTTGGTTCATTGAAGAATTAATGATGGTGTGTAACAATGGTAATTATATTGATGAATTATATTATTCTATTAGGTATTTTCCCTTATAGTGATATTGATGTGGATTTAAATGATTAAAAATACACAACTGGAGGTCACTATCATTTATCATTGAAATGTAAAGACTAAAATATATAATTTTTTTTGATTTAAACAGCCTTTAAGGGATTCAAGGAACAATAATACGGAGATAAATTGATAATTTTTTGTAGAATCAAATATCAAAGGTGTTTCAAAAATCTATGCTAGTATGAATGAGACCACCATTTCAATATAAAATTAAAGAGACCAACATTAAAAAAAACTCACCCTTCACAAAAGTGTGTGTATAGGAAATAAAGAGGGAGTGACCTTTGTAAGTAATTTTGTTATCTATAAATTTTAGTGATTAATATTTCCTATGCACAAAGTGACATTTAATTAAAATGTATCTACTCACCAAGTGAATCATAGTGTATATTTAGAAAATGAATCATCATTAGTGTAAGATCTATGGTAAAAACGATATGAAATAAAAATGTAAAATTATTGATCCCTCAGCTTGTTTCAATGTTGTATTTCTATTTGAAATTAAATGTTATAAATGGTGATGGATTTTTAAATTGTATGTGTTCCTTCAATTGAAAGATGGTTATTCAAAAAAATGATGAACGTAATCAAAGGGAAATGTGTTACTAAGGTGAAACTCTATTTCACCCCCACGCAGGGTGTATATATAACATGGTATCAATAAGTGATATCATATCCTGTATTATTGAATTTTGAGTTAATAATGAAATATATTTTTTAATACATATGGGTTTGATGATGAATAATTATTCCTGATGGATCTGAGTATGACAATTAGAATAATGAAAATGTTTTATTTTCATTATTTTTGTGGTTAACTGGTCATGGAATATTTATTTCATTATAAAAATTATATAATATATGATAAATTTTATAATTATCCAATTGAAATGATGATTATGGTCAAATAAAAAAAATTGTATAAAAGAAATCCTTATATTGTGATATTACATTTTATAATAATAAGAAATTTATATATATATTTTCAAAATAAATTTATGATTTTTTTTATTTTATCATCAAATTAGATTGATAATTTAGTTAGTGAAAATATTAAATGGAAAATTATGGTGACAATATCTGAATGTAAAAAGGAAATATGTTTTACATCATGATGATGAATACAATGAGTAAGAACACACCCTCTATGGAATGTATAAAAAATATTATTTATATACTTTTTTCTAATATTATTGTATATAATACAAAAAATTATTGATATTCAGTTATCCTCATTCAGATAGGGGTGGATATTTATTCTATTAAGGATGTCGTAGTGATGGTAGGTAATCAATATCAATGATTTTTTCACATCCACCATGATGATATCCCTGTATTGTATAACAATGATGATAAACTATAAGTCTTCCATGAACTGATACGTGAGATCATGGATGAATTATCCAAGGATAAATATATATTTATAAATATATTGGGGGTGAAAAATATAAAATTATGATAATGTGAGTATATATTAAAGGTCAAAGAAATATACATGGAGAAAATTAACATGAACTAGAAAACCAAAAGTCCAATGATGATATCAAAGTATGTATTACCTAAAAAAATATATTAAAGAGGGGATAAAATTTAATATATAATATCACTCATGTTTAGTGATGAAGTACTCTTACAAATTTATGATTAAAAACAAAAATTGTATGATATTAACTTCTAATAAATAACTATCTATTATTAAAGTGACCCAAGAAAAAAATCATGAATCCATTGGGAAAATTAATTGAATTGAAAATTATGGATGTGACAGAACATTAATGAATGTATCAACAAAGTGATACTTTTTTATAGTCATGGGACTCACCATGGTCATGTGTCAAGAATATTGATGACTCGATGATGGATATGCAATGGCTGAAACAATATAATTTAAGAGAAAATACATGACATATGAATTTCATGGGAGAAATATTATATTTTCTATCCATGTAAAAATTCATTAGGGAGATAATGAAGAAGGTAATACTAATAAAAAAACTACAATAACAATGTTTATTGTATTCCTGAATTGAATGAATAAGAATGAATTATATTGGGAAAATGTTTACCATTTCTGAAGAAATAGAACATGAAATATTTCATAATCTACCAGAACAACCACTAATAGATTATTCATAATATTCATTATATATATAATGAAATAAAATATAGAAAAGTGTGAATGAGGTTTTTTTAATCGAAAAAATAAATATTAACATATTTTGAAAGTATCACAAAGTTTTAATAATTATAAAGCAGTTATTATTAAAATTGAACTGGATAAGCATGAATAATTACTACATTGTTTCAAAAATTTACCACATGATAATTTGTAAGGACTATAAAATATCCTTAATACGGTGGAGAAATTGTGATGAAGGATGTAGTTTAAAATTAATCGAAGGATGAGTCATGTACAAGTATAATTTGTCTATCTATTTTAGTGAATACCAAAGAAAATAAGATATATAGGGGGAAACTATTAAAAACTATTATTGGATATATTGTATTGAGAGAAGTGTTGAATTTTCAAAAATGATATAAAATTTTGGAGAATGCATATTCCAACATGAAATTAGGTGTATAAATTTTCCCACATTTTTTATTAATTACAAGACAATATAAATTGGTTAAATGGATTGCATAGAAATTGAATGGATTCAATGAATAATTTACAATGAGAATAAACATATAATGATACATTTAATATGGATTAACCAATTCATTAAAAAATAATCATTGATAATCTCTATATAAGTTAATTAGATCCCTCATGTTGTGACTCAATTATTATATGAAATCCGATACAATCAATCTTCCTCCTAATACAAAATTTATAACTTGGAGAAGGCACTATCACCCAACTATATATCTAAATCCTCAATTAATATTCAACGATTATTTAGTAAGTGTAATTGCCTTAGTATGTGGAGTATTCCTTTGGGTCCACCTTGATATTCTTCTTGACTAGTCTATTGAATAATGTAAAAGGAACATACTGGCATCCATGTATGCAAATTTATTTTCTTTTTTTATATTTTATGTTATTATCATTATTCATTTACCAAGAACCATTTTTTCAATAATTCTTCTACTATTTTTAACATATAATGGCCCCTAAAAACCAATCAGTCGAATCAAAGTTATAATATCCTCATTGAATGAAAATATGTCCCACAATGAATTTTGAATAACACATTTTATGAAATCACATTTGGTTTCCCCCAATAAATTTAACATTATATGATAATATATTTTTAGAAGAACCAAATGATTTTTTATTAAACTGTATATGTAATATGGAGTGGATGTGATGACTTCTACAATTGAGGAAAGATAATCATTGTTTATTCGGTGGGAAATTAGAGCTTTATAGTTATAGTTTTATTATTGATTTTTTTTTATAAAATATGAAATCATATATTTTTTAATATTTATTTAATTTATAACTGTTTTAAATAATATAATTAACAACAAAATGTCTGTTGTTATTTGTTTTTATATTCATGAAAAGTACTTTAAATATTACAATAATATCAAAGAGTAAAAATCAGAAATCATTTTTTCTTGTTTTTATGTTGTATAAAATTTTCAAAAGTCATAATAAAATGTTTTTTGGTGATAGATTGTGTATAGAGAGTTTATAATATAATTATAAATATTTTATATAAATTTATATAAAATTTGAGGATGTATTTTGTTAAAAATATATTAAAAAGATCATATTATAATGTATAATATACAACTGTAATACATTTTTCTTCATATATACTGATCATAAAGTAAATTTTTTATTTTTATGTAATAATGATTATTTATAAAGAGTATATAGATTTCATAAACAACCCCAAAAATTAATATTTTCGTCATGATTGTGAAATAATCTAAATTTTTTGATTAATTATAAAAGTATATCGTAATATATTATTGATTAATAGTTTATAAATGTATATTTAATAATTATTATAATATATAATTTTTTTAAAAAATTACATTAATAATTAAATTTCATAATGAAATTATTATATATTAGTATTATATAGGGAATATTTATATGATGAATTTCTTTTAGGAGTTGGATACCTTTATTACATACAAGGTATTATTCCATAAGATTTGATTTTCATTTACCCCAACCATGATTTTTATTCTTTTCTTGAGAATTTGAAGAATTTTTTAATATTTTGTTCATACTAGGAGGTAGATTCAGCATGAATTAAATACACCCTTCATCATATTCTCCTCGAGAAAAAGGTACATGGATTTGGACTACCCATATTTCAGTAAAATTATTCCTTATTCATAAACGGAAAGGATATTAATATATTTCACTCAGAGCATACTCATGTAGATATTATAAATCTTAAATATTTTTATTCCATTATTTTAAATGTTCATGTATCATATACATAAGCTGAATTCACATATGTATGAATATATTTTGATATAATTTTTTTTGGTTAGTAATGAAAATATTTGGTCTTTTAAACAGTAATCTAGTAATTTCGTGAGAGAGCATTAATTTAGTGGATAGAAAATGGTTTCCAAAACTAAATCATTATAAGTACGCATACAAAAAAGTAATAAAACTTATGAAGATTAATATTTCACATGTTATAAATGTTATGTATTTAATATTCATATGGTGTATATAAAATTAATGAGACTAAAGAAACCCCTTAAAAACTATGTGTGATATTTCATTAAAATTGTAATTTTCTATGAACACATTCCTCCAACCAGGTATGTTGATATAATAAAAATTCCATTGGATTATATTGTTTAAAGAGATAAATCTAAAAGTTAATCCCTATTATGATTTTGGGTATGTCATGAACAAGAAAATACCCCTTGATTATTATTTGATATATAATGTGGTGTATTTTATTTAGGTTACACTATATTAGAACCAGTAACTGTTAAGATAAAAAATATATAGATTTGAACATATCTATATGATATATTAGGAAAATGATTATCCACTTAGCTATACAGGAATCAAATAGGTGATCTGGTTGAAAATAATTTCATTCCATATATAGTCAGGGATTATTTATATGAATAAAGTGGTGTAATGAATGATGAAAAATTGATATTGGATGAATAAAATGGATATAATTCAAGGGATAATCATTTTTTGTTGTAGAAAATTCTTTAAAATCTAATGATTAAATGATATAAAACATGTTACTACCCAACATGTATATCTATGTTAAAGATTAAGGTTTATTTCACAACAATCATATTCAGATAAATGTTATGTATAACAAGAAATATTTCATAACAAGTATCTAGTGATGACAAGCATTTCTATGTTTAAGTATATCGAGCCTATAAATTTGAATGTTATAATATTAATTTTAAATAACTCTAATTCATCTGTATTAGATATTGATCACGTGTCAAATACTTTTACCAAAAGTGAGGACTAAGAGATGAATAAAATTGAAAATTGTCGAAGTAGACCATTATGTATGTAATATAGAACTATTTTCTAAAATAGTAACATTCATTTACGATATAATAATATCCATTGAATTATTCATAAAATAATACAATTTTTATCATGTTCCCACAAGAAATAGGAATTTCATTTTTGTAAACATTTTAGTAAATATGTAGTTTTCCATTCCTGATAAATTAATACATATGAAATGTATATGAGAATTAAATGTTTCATATTAAAAGAATAATGATATATTTTTATACATTCTAGATTTGGATAATCCTATGAATATATTTCCAAATAATATGGTAATGATTTAATCCAATCTATCCTAAGTGTGGCATTGTTTATAAGGATATAAAATGATAAATTCATTCAAAATATAAATATATAATTATTATTGAATTTAATTTATTACGAATTATATTACTCTTTGCATTTTTATAGTGCCAAAAAATGATAAAGATATTTTTTTAGTGAAACAATGAAAGGGATATTGGATTATTACATCTAATACATAGTGATATATATAGACCAATGAGAACACATGTGAGCAATGGTATTAGGAATTTTATTTGCTGTATAAATAAATTTAGATAGTATGGTTATTATTTATAATTAAGTAAAACAATGAATATTTTAAAATGTTCAAATAGTTTAACAATGAAGTATAAAATAATCAGAGTAACAGTATTATGATTCTATGAGTAGATGAGTGTGGTGAATTACTGAACCATGAATTCATCGATCATCTGAGTTATTGTGTAATTATTTCAAAACAATTTCCTCTTATAAAACATATTATAATTGATCATTTCAAAAATCATTTATACCATTTTGGAAATGGTTTGATCTATGATAATTTTATATGACCTTCATATTGAATTTTAGGGGTATTCCCTAATTAAAAATGTATTACATCTAAAATAATTTATATTAAATTTAGTAATAAGAACCATGTGATATATGAGAATAAATTTTTTTAAATTTATAATATTTTTGTTTGTAAACCATATGTTTGATTTTTAGATTCTGGTAAACTTGACCCTAAATATAATATATTATTTTTCACAAGGAAAATGTGACATACTATATTTATTATCCTACTGAATAAAATGTGTTTGTAGATATAAATAGTGTTTTAAACGAAATGTAACACAAGATATGAGTAGTAGGTGAGAGGAATGTTAATCACGATGAATATCTTGTACAAACAATTGGTGTTTTCTAGAGATGGATAATAAGTATATTCCAAAAAGTGTTCAGAAATAATAATAGTATCATATTACACATGTACTAGAAATATCAAGTAGGATTCATTATGATCCTAATAGATATTCTTTTCCATTGATGATTATGATAATGTTAAATTTATATAGGATAAAGAAACATTCCATTAAGAGGACATTGAGAGTTTTGACTCATAGAGATTTTTAAAATCCATGTAATATGATATTGACTCCATGTACATGAAACATGTTTAGAACAAGTTAAATAAACTAAAAAGTGTAAGGAAAATAGAGTAAAAATGGTGTTTCCTAATGAAAATGACAATGATAGTTGAGTTTCTTCCTATAAAACATTCTTGGTTGAATAAAGTTAAAAAAAATCCATTTTATTGACAATGATGAAACCATATCATTGGTATAAATGATAATGTACATCCATATTTTCCATTATAGAACAAATCATTAGGATTAAAAAAATATCCAATGGTTTCCAAAACTAATTTTTGTGGTAGAAAATTAATTAAATAAATGTATAGGATACAACCCAATAGTATTTATATTGAAAATAAAACTTATAAGCTGTGTAATTTTGAATGTTCCATATATGGATTGATTATAGATTTACAGAGTTTAATATATTTATTTTTGAAGAAATAAAATTTTTTGGATTCCTCAAAAACCAAGATGATTCCTGTCTATATAAGGGAATTAATGGGAGTATTCAAGTGATATTTATATTTTATGTATATATTATATTTCTTATTATAAATTA
This sequence comes from Viscum album, assembly GCA_963277665.1. NCBI lineage: Eukaryota > Viridiplantae > Streptophyta > Magnoliopsida > Santalales > Viscaceae > Viscum > Viscum album. The sequence continues at coordinate 627,081,263 of OY728147.1, forward strand.
TATCCCTACTCTTCACTATGTGAATATGTGGCTGAAAAAAATCATATTGATGAAAGGCAAGGCTGATCTAGGGTACAAACTATGTATTAATATTTATATTGATGTATCTATAAGGATTATTTTACATAGATAAGATATATATATTTTTCAAATGATTAAGAGTTATTTCAAAGGGATCATAAAGTTGGTTTGGGTTATCAATGTTATATAGAACAAATATCATGAATATTTGTAACCCTTCCATACAGTTATAAAATGTGGATAGAATTCTATATTCACCCACAATAGTCAATATCATATATTTCATTGTGTGAACTATACCTGATATCAGTTATTCTCTATGAATTATTAATAGATTCCAATTTAATCATTATCAGATTCACTGGATTTCCATGGAGAAATTCATGATGTATTTTAAAAGAACTAATGCTATGTTTTGGGTCTTTGTAAAAGAGAATTATATATTTGTCAAGGGTTATTTAGGTTATCATTTTCAATCCAATAAAAATGAGACGAAAATTCAATATGGATTTAATATTTTTTGAATTTTTAGTTTTGTTTCGTGGAATTATTATATATATGATTACATGGAATATTTTATAATATGATATGATAACTCAACTACATCAGATATTATGAAGGGGTTTTTTTGTATTAAAAAATTCATTAGTATTATTGGAGTTGTTCTTATAATTGAGGGTGTAGTTTAGATTTATTGTGACTACAACAGATCTATTACTCTAGTTAATGGACTTATATTTCATCAATGGACCATAAACATCATTTGTAAATAATGTTTCATAATTTTTATATTTTAGTTGGGTGATGTAATGATCTGTAGGGTTTTTAGAAACTACAATGTAATAGATATATTGACAAAGAAGTGATTAAAAAAACATGACTGTCATAATTGTTCTCTATATATTAAAATTTTAAGATATATTTTTAATGGATGAACATTTAAATATAATTATAAAATAATTACATTTTTTGTAAGACATTCATCTGAGATACATTTTATATAACATGAAAGGTGGAATGATACAATCCCCTCAAAATAAAATATTGATCCAACCCTATTTTGTGTTCATGAAAAATTATTTTGAAATATTAATATAGGTAATTATTTTCTTTAATTGAATATTAAACTCATTCCAAATTGTTTTATATTGAATATTAATATTATATTAATAGGGTAATATGTATTGACAAATTACATTAAATGAACAAAAAAATTATATCTCATGCAATATCACATATTCATTAAAATATATAGGGTTGTTAGTAAATTGTAAAAAAACATTAATAGTGGTTGAATATTTTCATAGAATGGGAAGCCTAAAAATATGAAACAATAATTCAAAAAGTTTATATTTAAATAGCTGATAAGGCGGTGGATTGGTATGATATTGAACATATCATTTGTTAGAAATCAACAAAAGTGGAATTTTTCCAAATGTTTGATGTGTGGAGTCATCTAGAAAATGAATAAAATACCTTGAATAAATAAATGGTTTTCCACATTTATATTTAAAATTATTTTTATAGATAAATAAATGAGATACATTAGGGGTTCACATTAAATTTATAATATACATGATATATTCTTATCGACTAGGTCAGTTTATTTTGGATGATCAAGAAACAATAAACTTACATTAAATATATTGATATGATAAATTTTAATTATTCACGTGATGTATTTCTAAGGATATTATATAGGTTTACATATTATGTATATGACCGAACTTATGTTTTATATTATATTAAGGAGATATGAGCATGTTTGATAGATATCACAGCAGGAATCATAGTAGATTGAGTGGAACACATTCGTTATTTGAGGATGATCATGGATTGAATTTACAAATTGGATATCTAACACTTATTATCCATGCTACTAAAGAAAATTGGGTAACATAGTCACTTCACTATATGACTCTTATGTTCTTGAAAATTTGTTGGTAAAAAATGAGGAGTACTAGATTAAGTTGTATAATTTTTTTGATGGACTCACAAAGAGTAATAATGTTTGAAATAAGGTAATTATGATATTTTTTTGAATGTAAGATATTATGGAATTAACAATTGAAAAATATTATTTGATGGAATAAATATTACTACGTGGATTTTGCTCTATCTATAATACCATATTACATTGTCAATTATATTCCAGTTTGAATAGATTAAATGGGATGAATATTCATTAAATGGAAAAAATGAATAATTTTAATAGGAATATGTATATAAAGATATGTTTAATATGGTTTTCATATTTCATTAACTGAATGACTTTTATAAATTATATACAAAGGAATGAGATCACTGATATTATTAATCAAATACTGTTTCAAATCCACCAAATAATCTATTCTATCTAAAATGCATCCAATCAAAAGGATGATATTTTAGAAACCCTATGATGTTTTTGGATCCACATTAAACATTCATGTATTAATTGGAAAATGTAATACCTATGAATGTAGGAGTATTGCATATAATTATTCTATGATATTCATCAATCATACTCCATATATTATTTATTATGGTGTTTTCTCTAACATATGAACACATTTTGATTTTATTTATTTATATTTCATGTATTTATAATTGAGGATAATTTAGAAAACATTTATAGGATTGTTACCACTACTATCAATCAAATGGTGATCCCCACAAACCCATTTCAAAGAACCTATTCTATGGATTAGAATTGAGTAGTTATAGAAATATTGATCACGAATACCTACCATTTTCCTCTACATGATGATGTTGAGAATTACCCCTCTTCTTATGTGCTTAAATATTTTTATGTATTTTTCACATTTGTGGACAATTTAAGGAGAAAATAGAATACATCGGGTGATTGGTATGGATATTGATCCATTAATGATTTGGTATTCGAACATGATTCAAAGGTATGATGTATATATATGAAAAAATAGTTACTGTGAAGAAGAAACTATGAATATCAATGATTAATTTGGAAAACTAAAGTTGAACATTATGAATCATTAATTGCATGTCCTGTTGGAGTTCATAATTTTAATTAATCCAGAATAATAATATATTTTGTAAAAATACAAATTTTATTATTAGCATGATACATCATTCCATATGTATTGGTATCTATATTTAAATAATATAAAATATACCATGATGTAAATTTAGTTAAATTATTAGAGAAATTCCTATTTTGTCTATTTTTTAATAACCTCTTACAATCTGATTTTTAGGATATTAAAATAATCAATGTTTTAAATCTACCAACTGAATAAGATTTTTTATATGATTTACTAGTTTAATGAGTTAATGGGGAGACTCATGCAGAAAGTCACAAGGTTGATTTACTAATTTGGAATAGAGGAATAATTTTATTCTAAATGATGTTCATGGATAACAAGTGGAATCATAAGTTTGTTGTCAAAGGTGGCATAAAATATTTATCACATGGTATGGGACAAATACATAATACATCACTGATATTTTATAGGTATGTTTTTATAAGTATTATTGGGATTATATAGAATAAATTTTAAGGAATTCATTGTTCATATTTGTCGATTTCAAAAAACGTACTTGAGTGACATGAATGGAATTATTGTTGCTAAACTACGATATTTTTTCATAAATTGATTTTTAGCTTATTAGATTTAGAGAAATGGTTTATGAGTATTTTTAAAGTGGTTAATTCACATATTAAAATCCTTTATATCATTTAGTTATTAGTCATATATAGTTCTACTTAAAATAAGATATGAAAATAATTTTCATCAATTGGTATCCGATGAAGCAGAAAAGGGTTTCCTATAAGTGGATAGAAAAAACCAGTTTTGATGAATAATATAATTAATTAAATATCAATAAATTATATATAACATTATAATATTTATAATAATTCTAAAATATGGAAATTTTTCATCTTACAAGATTTTTCAGCAAGTTTTATAAATGATAAATTCATTATATTACAAAAACATGACTACTGAATTAATGGAATGATACTAAGAAAAAAAGATACTAAATTTATATCTATCGTATATTATATATAGTCTTCATTTAAAAATCAAGTATCAAAATATATTTTATGAAATTTAATGGAAATTTTGTGTGATCCCAATCAAAATTTGTGAATGGTGATCAATCTAAATATTTTGATGCATCTTTTTAGTGTATATAAATTGGGGAGCATGTTGTTCCAATATATATTTGATTGAGAACTAATATTTTTAAGATGGTAAAAATAATAATGTTCACATACATAAAAATATAGATTAAAATTTATGATGGAAAAAGGGTTGATTTGATGAAGACGCCAAAATAGAGTTTAGAGTTAAATTTGAAGAATAATTATTAAAAGATTTGGGATGTATATAAAAACATCCAGTAAAAAGAGCCTTCAATGTTAGTTGAATAAAGGGGAGTGATAAAAATTCACTATAAATCCATAAAATTCTATTATAATTTTAAAATTTAAATATTGGATTATGATTTACCACAGTGTTGTCAATAAAACATGAAGAATGGGGTGTTGACAACATTTTCAGAATTTCAAGAGAACGTATTTAAAACAATTTTTAAAAACAACATCGGCTGATTTAATATAATTAATTTAAAAAATCCCCTAATTTGGAAATAAAAACAATAGTATAAGAAAAATATAGATATAAAGAAATGTTATATTATCCACTACAGTTTGTCTCTATTAAAAAAATTATATATGTTCTACTTCTCATCTACGTACCATAGGCCCCTTTCCATTACATAGACACATGTACCTAATTACTATAAGCATATTGTGATGACATTGTATGGTGTGTGTAATAAAACCTAATAAGACACAACGAATCCATCCATAATATATGGTGTTAGGTATAACATGTGTACTACAATTCAACAATCAATTCAAAAAAATCAAGAAAAACTATATCTTGAGTTCTCATGTACTTATCATTCCACCACATGCCCAATCCATCAAGGGGCTGGCTCGATGTTGGTATAATAATAATAAGTTGTCTAAGTTTATCTTAAAAAAACCATAAGTATATTTAACATGGTCTTTTAAACTCTCAAGGCATTGGTCCCCTAGTTGCACTCCATGTTTGATGTATGATTCTCAAAATCATCAATGAAATGAGCTTCGAGTAGGGAGACATGAATGATGAATATGTGTGTATAATGGGTCTAGAAACAATTCATTCATAAACCAGATATCCCTTGAGATAGGACCCATGACCATTATAACCTGTAAATATGTCTCTGGTTAGGTCACAAGCTCATCATTCCCCTAACCTATGTATAGGTCCAACATTATCATTATTGCATATTTGGTTCACTCCCTCTATAAGAGATAATTATATCTCAATGTTACACCATTTCTGTGTTCTAAAAAAATACATCCAAGTACATGTTAATACATACAATACGGCATGAAATATAATTTAAACACCAGAATATAATAATGAGAAATCATCATCATCAATCCTAAATATGTGATCAGTATCTATAATGGTATAAATACAAATATTCATTTCCATGGAATCACGTATCATAAATGAGTCTCATGGGTTACATAGACACCTACATGCGTTCTATAACAAGAATCATTAAATATTATTTTTGAACAAACTAATAATACAAAATAAAAAATAGACTAAATTGGACCTAGATGGAAAGGAAATTTCTTTCTCCATGATATATTATGTACAAACCAATGGCCTTCGACAATGTTTTCAACCATGAAATGACAGAATATTATTCATTTCAATCCACTAACAATGGATTTCAAGACCTGAATCTAATTATTTTAATAAAAAATAAAATGGAACACTACTTGTGCTAACAATTTATATCATTTGGATAATTTCCAAATTATATTTTTAATCCCAAACACGTTATAATCACTTATTTATTGAGTAATGATTATTAAACTATAATATCTTGATATTTTATCTCACTAATATAAATATTAGACAACCATGATAATCCATTATCACTTTTTTTGATAATCAGGATAGTCAAAATTATATAATAATATATCAATTTTCCAAAAAGATTAATAAATTTAAAATTTAAAATTTGGACACCGAACTTATTAATTAAAATTATTAATGTAAAACACCAACACATAAGTTAGAATGAGATAAAGAGAGTTAGTAACACCATTTCTAGATAAAATATTTATGACATAGTATAATCATAGAAATATTCATAAATATTTTATTTTAGAATTCTGGACATCCTAGTCCCAATAGTAGATCACAATCAAAGGGTAAGAGATGTTTGGATAATTTATGAAGAGCATAATATCATTCTGGTAAGTAGTATCAAAGTATCATATAAGAAATAGTCAAATAATTTTCTATTTAATTGAATAATAGTTGAATATAATTTTAAACCATCTATAAAAGGATTTCAAAAACTAAATGAATAAATCTTATTAATTCTCTAGATTTCAGCAAATTAAAACAAATATAATTTTCTAATTTTACAATATGTGTAAGAAAAAATGAAAAACATGTTCAGATTTCATATTCCCTCAAAACATGCAGAACGTAAAGGTAACAATATTTTACCATTATATAGATCATTCCTATAATCTGAGGGTATAAGGATAACCTTACAAAACACTGGAAAAAGTGGAATTACACTTTCTTAACTCCATCATATCCTTATTCCATGGTGTATAATCCTTACACATATTTTAGAAATTAATATATTCTATTACAAATCTTGAAACTACCATTAAACATCCGATGGATGACCCTTACATATAACTTAAATAAAACCATTGTAAATTTAAATATTTCTTGGTTTACCATTAGATAACTTGTAGAATTAGAGTTATACACCTATATAACTAATAGATAAAATAAGTTACCATTACACTACCATTGAATATACATAGTTGAAATTTTATAACTCCTAAAAATATTCCTTCAAATAGGATGAATGCATTTACATTTATGTAGGTATTATTCATTACTTAAGGGTAAACATGAAATTGATAATTGTTAAATTTTATCAAAAGGATCATATAAATGAAAAGAAAAACGAGTTTTAGAACATTTGAAATAAAATAAAAATAAAATATTACAATACTTAACTATGATGGAATATAAAACCTAAGAAGTATTTGTAGTGGTCTTTATAAAAAATCAAAGTCCACTAAAGATGAACATAATTATCATAGACGCACATTTCGTTCAGTATCTGTCCATGAATTAATTAGGTCAAAAAAAATTGAGCCATCATCATCAAATTACATTCTATCTCTGATCCATAATTTTCACCCAGGACTTCCACATATGAGGTATCAGGCTCATTCTCAAAATCCCCATAATCGAATACATACATAGTGTCGAGCATGTACCTCTAAATATAAGGCCTATGAAACTAATCATGCTCACCTAAATAGCGAGAAGGATAACCCCAACTCTACGAAACTATTCATAACAACAATAATATCTCAATGGGTGTATTATATCATGCAACTAGCTTCCCTTTCACTCTCAATCCTCAACGACCTAATTGAGGATTCACCTCTAGAAACAGAGGGTCACCGAAAAGAAAATCTAAATGTTTCCTTCCATAGTTAAAATAATATATATTCCATATATATTCTATGATTTACCTTTTATGAATTAGATAAAATATATTAGAGGTATCCTATACTACACTAGGACCCATAAATATTTCATCAGTGGACATATACCAGTAAAGTGATTAATGACCTTAATTACTATAAATTGCGTCCTAAGGTCCCTTCTAAATTAAATACAGTAAAATATTTTTCAATGTGAACTCATATATTCCATGGTTATCATCCCATGATCCTCCATAATATAGAACTGATGCATAAAAAACATCACCCAATATTTGAGTCATATGATATGATTTATTTCTATCTAGGGATATTATGATGTTCTCAATATCAGTCAATTCCCTAAGGAAATATAAAAAACCATCCGCAATAGAAATGAAAAAATGTGAGTTATTTATTATAAAAATCTAAATTTAAATCTATAAAATAAAAAAATCTCATGTATATAAATATTTATAATCTCATTTATTTAGTGAGGTTGATAGATCGATAAGAAATGATCATTCAAAGTTCATGGAATAATAATCACCGAAATATTGTCATAGCTCCTCCGGGTCATTGTAAACCCCATAAAAAACTACCCCCATGAAGTCCTTATACAATAAAAGGGGAACAAGAAATATTTAGATAAAACCACTAAGATGTTGGTTCTAGACCATTAACCTCTGGTTGGTGAGGTATCAAAAACTGAATCCAGTAATGTCACTCTTTATCCATGGCCAACAAAACGTTTGTCTAAAATCATGATATATCATTTTTATAATAGGATGAACCACCTATATATATGTAATGAGTAATATAATTACATTTCACATAATATAAGAAGTGATTAAAATTCGATATTGTTATATGATAACTTCATTTCCATCAAATAACAACATAGGTATCTGGTTTCCAATAGCTTGTTTTTACTACTTTACAACAAATCTATATAACATTAGTGATTTGATATCCATTGGGTTACCAAATAATATTTGATAAAAAATGGGTCCCATGTCATAGATCCCTTGTCTTAAAAATCATTCATCCTTAAATTTTGCAACACGATCACCAGATTACATTGTTCCTCTAATGGTTGTTCCCCAAATTCCCGATATACCTTTTAATTATGGAAATAAAAACATGCAATGATGTGACCATTACCTTTTTAATTTTCCATCATAATTTTTATCATCACCATTAACTCCCCACATCACCCACATGAAATTCATATATTTACCATTGATGAAATAATATGGTGTTGTTTAGTCCGTGAAGGCAATAAACCCTTCACTAAAAAGATAAAATCACGAATAACACAAATTGTGGACAATAAATACCATATCCAAGTAATAGGTATGATAGTTATGATCATGATTTCGTAGATAACATTACCCATATTATAATACCTAATCCTTATACATATATCCACCACAAAAAAAAATATCTGATGAACCACAATATATGCAGTATCAAAACATAGGCTCTAATAGAATCAAAACTGGAGTTATCAAAAACATACTCTTCAAAAAAATAATGGAATTATAACACTCCTTACTGTATCCCACTATCATAATCCTCATGGTTTGCACCAAAATTTGTTTTTATAAGTGGGTGAAATTTTAAATGGACAATCCATATTATCAATCAAACCTAAAGGAACAAGTGATCTCAAAAAAATCCTAATTATGAGCCGAATAAAAAACTACATCCAACAACTCTAGATGGTAAAAAATTCATAATTCATAAATATCTCGATCATGGAAGCATAACTCTAGAATATAAATGATACACATCAAAATCATGGAATAAATATGATGCTTTTTTAAAAATAATACAATATCAATTTTTTAGAATTAAAGACTTATAATTATATACAATGAATGATATCTTCAACAATGAAAACGAAAAGGGAATTGATTTATGTGATCAATTATCATTGATGGTTAATTCATTAACCCAAAATTAAGTATGTTTTACTCATACATTCCATATAAACTATTTAATTCCATCATAAGTATATCATTTTCTATGATATAAAACAGCTGATTTCCCATGAAATAAAAAATTATAGAGAACAACCAGTCTCACAAAAACTAATTACTAAAATATATATCATTTGTAGAGAAAAAATATGAATTACATTCAGCTAATTTATATTTTTTAGTCCACATAGAGTCAAAATTTATCTCCTCCACCTTTGAGAAACAAATCCCTCAATTGATGTGTGCTAAGTCTAGTGAATCATGTTTCCTCCAAATATCCATGCTATAATATATTTTTATTATATATATCAAATTTCATAAAATATGGGGAAACTTATTGTGGTAACAATTTAATGTTTCAAGAAATATTATAAATTTTTAGATTTCGAAATTATCATTGATAACCATGTCTGTCATTGAGAAATATATTATTTCACCCCTAACATTGCCTCCAGATATAGTAACTTATAAGAATGGTGTTAAATTGTGAGGTCAAGAAATAACTTATGAAACAAATAATGAACGATAGACAACATTTCCAATAAGGTAGTGTAATTTATCAATTTAGTCACTAATGCACATCGAATAGTCGATTGTCACACGCCATCAAGATCTAGATCACGGTATACTACATATAACCTACCTAGTTCCTAACCATGGACTATAATATATTGTTTGTAACTCTCCATGTTTTTGGATGTCTAAGGGGATAGAGTGTAAAATTTAGAAAACCATCTACAAGTCTAGGAAACTATTTTATTTTGTTTTACAACAAATATATAAACCTAATATAATGGAACTAAAAAGGTGAAATGCTGAAGGTTTCCAATATTTCGAAGAAAATTATTTTTGATTTTAGGTGATAGGAAGAGCATATGATAATGTATGACTATTCTACAATTATAGCAATATGGAACCCCTCTATAGGTGGATGAATAATATATACATTTCACCACCAACTAATAACTATACCATTGCACATCCATATTATTCATCTTCTTTCTTCAAGAAGTGACAGTCAACACGATACTAGGATGACCACCAACCTGAGCAATGAATTCTAAAAAATAAATATGACTTGATCCACCTCAAATCCCTTACCAATTACAATGATCGTATGAGAACCTATTATACCAAGAAATTTTTTTCATCTAGTGTCCTGAGAAAATCAAATATTCCCTCTTTGAATTTTATTCATTCCTAGAAATCCAAAAGTCTTTTAGAACCCTAAATGGATGGAGGAATGTAGATTTTTAAGTCACAGATATGGTCAAACATGGTCCTCTCCAATGCTCCACCACATGTTGGTACAATAAAAAGACGTCACACTAGAGTGACTCCAATTCCATAAGAACATTAGTATCTTTAGGAGCATTCATAGGTTAATCCCCTAGCATAGTCTATGGTGGAATTAGAGTGTCATCCCTAGTGGTGGAATTCATGAATCTTGAAGGGGATATTTTTTAAAGACCAAATAATAATTTAATCACATTAATAAATTATGAAAAATCCATATTAGTCAAAGGTATCCCCCAAGGATTCTCTAAGGAGGATATTAATTACAAATGGTATATTTCACCTTGAACTAAACATGGTCTCCATACATGCACATTATTGAAAATAACATATTTCTAAAACATAATATCATAATCAATATACACTAATTAATTCTAAAATAGACATATCAAATTAGAAGGGAAAATAGTTGTATCATTTAAAAGAAAATACTAGTATAATCAGAATAAATACAACAATGAATCAATTAATATAAATAAAAATTTTGAAATAAAAAAATTATTGTTATGAAATGTGACTCTATGGGTATATTATTTATTCATGAATACTAAATAATCTAAAAATAAATAAAACTGTTCAGCTCAATGCTAAATTAGAGGTCCTTCACACATGAGATAGTTGGGGAAATGAAAAATCCTCTATAAAACATATACCCAATGTATGTCTTCTCTATCATATCCCATGTTTTTTAAAATAATATAATTTATGAATAGGATCATATACCATTTTTTAATACCTTAAACCAAACAATTTGTTCTTAGTACGATATCCAGAAGTCCTCATGTGTTCGTCCCTATATTCAAGAGGCAATCGACTCATGGAGAGGCTAATAATGCTATATATGGGGAAGCTATAAACTTGGTAATAAAATACATATAGAATGAAAAAATAGTAGCCACTAAAATATCAAAAAGGATACCATGTTTCATAACGTAATAATAAAAGGGACCCATTTCATTAATATAAATGATTAATGATTAAAATGTCGAAACTATTCTTGGGAATATGGGAATTAGATAAATAAAAAAACACCAGGAAAACCTATAGAGTACATCGTGATACCACTTCTAGTTTCTTGATTCACTCCTAAGATATCTTCCATGGCTCCACTAACAATAAGAATTTATTTTTGTGGAGAAGATACCATCGTAAAAAACCTATTTTTTGCATCCCATTAAAATTTACCCATGGATTAAAATCACAGTGCAAAAGCTTCTATTTCAATGAGACATTTAAAAAAATGTTATGGATGGGACTATCGTCACTAATAGGTTTTGGCCACAAATTGATCTAATTTTACATTATGATAAAATAGAATTTTCATCCCTAATAAAAAATTTCTACATAAATGCATATCCATCACAAGTAACATATTACAATTGAAATGTTAATCTTTCATTAAAAATGAAACGATTAAAAAAATTAAAAAACACCAAACAAATTAAATATATATATATATAACTATTGGCATATTCAATAATTGAAATATTACACATAATATGTTCATCTAAAAATAACCATAATGTTTTTTTAAAATTAAATATATCAACAATAACATTGGAGGTCATGGATCATCCGGTAGACCAGATGGATAGACCATCGTCACTATACCCAACATATTTTGTCCCATGAACTCTATTAATGGATCATTCTTCTGATCTTATAATTTATACTATGACTCATTATTTTTATTTTGGCCTCAACGTTGCTTCTAATGCTCTCATTAAAGACTCTATATTAACTCTTTATGAGATCACATATTCTCCCCATACTCTAAACACATTGATGATGAATCTACCTGAGCTTCCTAGATCTGAATGCTGACCCCAGAAAAGTTCCAAAAAACAAGTATGAGTGAATCCTGAACTAAAAAATAGACCATAACAATTATGAATACCATGTCGAGTCTCATGAATCCATTTGGGCTAATAAAATTGTAAATTATTTGTGTACTGAACCTATGTCTTGACCTAACTCTTATCATGTGTGTGATATGTTTCATCCACATATACCTCTAACACATTCAATTTGAAATTAAAATGATTAAAATATTAAATTCAATTAATTTCAATGATAAAATAATTTATACTAATTGTAATCTAACACCTTAGGCCACTAGTAATCTCTAAATTGGAAGTACTAATGTGCATCTTTATAAAAAAATAAATCCCTATAACATCAAAATTTGCAACTGCCTAGAAAAATATAATATTAAAATTTTATTTTGAATGTTGATATAAAATTTCAAAAAAATTACTCTAAAAACATTTTAGTTAATACTAAATTTATGACTTATAGCTCCATGTATGACCTCTTATGACCCCCATTTCAAAAAGTTTGATGATGAAATACTCTTAAACCAATATATATTATTTAGTATGAAAAATATCAATCCCAAAAATTAGATGAGATTTTATTTCAGCATTGGTTACAGTAAGAGAGCTATGAAATTATGGCTATAACATTCTCTATTTCTATATTTATTAGATTTTTCAATAAAGGATAAAAAATATCATTGATACAGATCTCCCATGGATTTTATATAGCTGCTCTTGTGGTTTCATCGACCAGACACCTGAAACCCTATAAGTAAATAATAATATTATGTTGAAAATTAAATAAATTGTAAAAAAAATATTATTTATTTATGTACCTTATAATGATCAAATATGTGATGATTAACATCAATAGAAATAAAATAACATATCACCCATGGTCTAGATATATAATTTCACATAGTCTCACTCTCTATCGAAGTAATATATATATAAATCTATGGGAAAATGAAAGAATAAAAGCATTCTAACATAAATAAATTAATGGACATTACTGATAATTATTGAAATATGAGTAAAATACACAACATAATATACCTATCAATATGTGGATCAAAATAATGTGATGGAGATCTCTCATGAAAAGGGATGGGAATATATACTCTTTCTAGACCATGACCCCTCCAAGTCGATGATGTACTAACAACAACATTCATGTTAGAAGATATGGAATGTGGATGACAACGAGGAAGAAATTAATCTTTATGGGTAAAAATAATCTCATTGAAATAATTTGTATCCATCTAAACCATAAAAGAAAATATTTTTAAAAAAAAATTAAAATGTGTAATATATATTACATATGAAAATATACAACATATAATATCATAATTCTTCATAATCAACCCTATCATCATATTTGGTTGTCATACTATAATAATATTCCCACTCTTCAAAATTTGCATCCATTGGACATTCATGTTAATTATCTATTGTTTCAAGGAATTCTATCACCACATCATCAACCTTATTGAAAACATCTTCCTAGAATTGTGGTATCTCATCAAAAATATTCATATCTCAATTTGAGAATGTATATTGGTTGTTTTCACAAGATACTTTTCAAATCCTTTCAAATTAGAAGAATCCATTTCACTTTACATTAACTAATATTTAAATGATTTCATTTTTATAATTTTTCACTATTCAATTAAATATATTAATGAATCACAACAATTTATAAAATAAATTTGTTAATCTTGCTAAGAAAACAGAAATATTTTTTAGTGTTATAAGGATTTAATATTTAATTTCAATGATTCCATGGAATGGATTAATTTTAAAGACATTATTTTATCAAAAAAATAGAATTTCAAAATTATTAAATAATTATATCATGGGTAAAAAAACTGAATTATTTCATTAACCATTCCATAAATATCAACATAAATTTTTTGATGACGTCATTTTTTATGATAAATTCATTATTAATTATTTTGAATCACTATATTTATGTGTATTTAATAAAAATTCCTTCATCATATTTGAGTAATAAAATTTAACCAACATTAATGGTGGGCCAGCCAATACATGTAATCAAATATCAATTTTCTAGGAATTTTTTAATACCTGAAAATTTTCTAAACAATATTTAATATAAAATGAAATTGATTTCATATATGGAACCATAAAATAATACATTACCAGTCTATGAAACAAGTATGAGATATTATGTTGATGGGGTAATTGTAGACTATATTTTGTATTTTTTGGGAAGTGTTTAACAAAATGATAATCATATAATATAAAATCATTATAATATTGATTTATATTAAAAAATAAACAAAATTTGAAGTGGGTGTTTATCTTGTGTTACTTTTTCACAATTGAGTAGAACACATGTATGATCTTTGTGTAGTTCATCACCAAAAATCCATCATTCATGAACTTCACCAAAGCCACATTTAGGATGACTATGAAATAATAATTTATTATTCATTAAAATATATATCATTATCTTACTATTTCCTATTAAATTATGTTTAGAAGGATATTTTAATTGAAAATATTGAGTTTATAAAAATGAAATTTCTTTGTGTTGATAAACTTCTGTAATTGACCCTTCAAATGATTCATTATTACGTGCATTTTCATCAATTTCATTCTGAATTTCTTTTATGGGTATATCCCTAAAATATTAATTGGTCCCCCACATATGGAATCATGAAATAATTTTTATATTAATTGATCTATTGAATCCAAGATTCCAAATGATATTTTTTCTCTAATTTACATATATTAAAGAAGAAACAATTTTATAGCTTACTCAGTGCATGAGGGTATACTACCACGACACAAATTTCATGTAATAAATTTGATGTTTCATTCATCGCATAAAATATTGAAGATTTTAAAAAATATATATTGATAATATGTTAAAGGTTTTGGTTTATAAAATGAAAATATTTCGTTTTTTAGTGAAAATTATATTTTTATTTTATTTTCAAAAGACACTTTAAGTTTTATCTACAATCAACATAGCATGTAGGAGTAAAAAAAAGGTTGAAACAGTTTTTACATTCAATTAAAAAGCAATCAAGGAGCACATGGCCTGAGAATATCATCCTTGATCAAGAAAGATCACCTGTATCAACTGAAAAGACATTGATATCCATCAATGTTGTCATCATCATCTGTCACCACTATAATAACATTCATTGTCGACAACACTTTCATCTCTTCATCATCACCACTATCATCATCTCCTTCTAACACCATTGTTGTCATCCCTCATCAAAACACCACTCATAAATGATGGACTCCATAAAAATCAAATATATGTCTTCCTCCTCCCAAAAACCAATGCATTCCAGACATCAAAAAACCATTTTTATAGACAAAATTACATCAACTAACACAATCTAATCTAGAATAACCATGTTTGTTTCACCCTCGTCATCACCATTGATGTCGAATACATCACCACATGAGTAATGAATATCAATGAACAAGAAAAGAAATCAGAAACACAATCCATTGAGAAAAAATAAGATCATGTACCTGAAAATAAACAGAAAACATGAAATGATAGTATTGAATATGAAACACTATGTAGATATAAAAAACTAGAAATCATCATTACAAGAGAAAACTGGCATAGGTCACACCTGGAGCCCCATCGGTCACCGAAACTCATTATGTAAAACCTCACAAATACCGCTAGACATGATTTTAATGGGAGAGGCACTGATGACCATAATGTCTGAGTAGGGATTTGAGTTTCCATGGGATCTGAACACCTCCACCATTGATGAAAAAAGAATCTTGTAGCTACTAATACAACAACAAAACAAATTTGGTAGCACCCAAAAACCTGTCATTCAACAAACCAAATAACCCAAATCATATTGGTCACCAACACACCAGCACTGACTAGAAGTGGTTCATAAGAACTAGGGACAAAGTAGTGATAGGGAGGATGGGGCCCTCCACAAAAAAATACCATCAATGGGAATACCAAAGGAGTTGTGGAAGGAAATTAATAGCAGTGAGAACCATATGAGAGAATAATAAATCCCACAAAAGAAGTAATTGTTATAAATTTTGGAACAAGAATAATAAGAAGAAAAGAGGATATGGGGTACATTTTAGAAATAAGATTAAAGTGGGATTTTCATTGAGGAGGTCCCTAGAAACCCAAGGGGAAGAAGAGAAACCAATACTGGAGAGGACCAACTGGAGAATGGGGATCCATCCTACAATCATGAATAATCGACCAATAGAAATGAAAATTTCTAATACCATTAGAGAAATTTGTAACATGACCATCGAATAACCACATACAAGAATTCCCAGATATAATGATAATGGATTCTAATTAGGAAATATATATTAAATTTTTTTCATTACTAAATTTTTGGATTTATCATTTTCAAATTACTCAAGATATTAATTCTTGCATATTTTGGAAACATATAATCATTCCATTACATTATATTCAGTCTTAGTAGGTGTGACATAAACAATATAAATAATCCTTAGAGAAAAATTATTTCAATGTTCATGACATATATCATTTGACAGATAGAAAATTCTGATCACTATGATAGATCAAAGAAATAATTTGTTTTATCCAATTGTGATCATAACCAGGTACAAATAAAATTAAATTGATTATAGTCGGTGTAATGTTAGTATAATATAATGAAGAGATGAAATATTTTAAATTAGTATCTGATTTCATTTCATGTGATCCATATCTTTCAATTAATCATTTTATAAAATTAATTTAGTTCCTTCAACGATGATGGTATGTAAGATGAAATCTACGATGATAGTCAAAAACTATTTTTCTCTCCTTAAAAATATATTTTTTTAATATTTATCAGGTTTTACTGGCATGTCTTTAAAATGTATGTGCTCCAGAAATGTAAACTTCTATATTCTAGGAGGTTACTGATTTTATACCTCAATGGTGATTTCATTATCATTTTTTTCTACAAAAAGACCATATTTATTGACACAATTACTCAATAAAAAATTTAACACATATATTAGTTGATTCAAATAAATATAAACAATCATTGATTTAGGTCATGAATTAGTAATATAAAAAAGATATATAGTTTATTCATTAACATCCAAGGAGGTATCTTTCACACATGAGCCTCAGCACAGTTGGTGAGGACTCCTTAAGTGCATCCCGGGGACCCGAGATCTAATCTATGTGGAGGCTAATTTCTGAGGTACTGTAGTAGGAACTATGTCATGTATCGTAGAAGGTACTGTAGCAGTACTCTTGTAGCTACTATAGCATGAACTGTGCAGAACTGTAGTAGGTACTATAGAGGGAACTGCAACATGCACTTTTTGGCACTGTGGAAGCCATGAATATTCCCCTGTTTGGGCCTTTGGGCCACCGATTTGGTCCCTGAGTCCTTTAAGGCCTTTGGTCCACCTCACGGCCTTCAGGTCACCTTAAGTGAAGATGCAAACCAGACAACCTACAAGGAACAAGATTCAGAAGGAGGAGGTGCAAGGAGACTTCACCATAGCATAAGCTAAATGGATTTCAAGAATGAGAGGGTATGAAACCTGCCATTGGGACAAGCCCGTGCATGTGTATGGAAAAGCCTAGCTGAACAAAAATACAAAGGTGGAGAGATGATTTTACAATGAAGATGTTGGAGAGGTGCAGTTCAAAGTAGTTAGTCTGGGATTTTGGAAATGTTTGAAGCCTACAGGCAATGAATTCATCTAAGGCATACATTCCATGTAATACATATGCCAACGGGCCTTGTAAGGGTTCCACCTCTCCCCTGGAAAGGTGGATTATCAAAATCAATAATGGAATGAAGGCAATGAGGTATCATTTATAAAATTATATATGCGGTCCAATAAGAGTATTATCTACTATAAGAAAAAAATAAATAGAAACCACTAGCAAAAAGACACAATTGCACGTTATGAGATTCTGATTTAAATTAAAGACGATCCTAATCAAATTGATTACATGAACCACCATCATATGAATAATTTAATATTTTAGTATAGGAACTATTTTATTTCTTCCATTTCATCAGTGATGATGTGTTTTGAGATATAAATATACACTAAAATCTAGTTGTATGCAGAAAATATCTCAACTATTTCACAAGAACTAATACAAGAATCCATTTTAATGCCTCTTTAATCCTCAAATTTTCATGTATATGACTATTAACTAATGACCATTTTTTACCACAATATAGTATGAAATCAATTGAACTTTCGTATTTATTATGATAACCAAGACCAAAATTACGACCCAAACTGTTAATTTAATTAATATTTACTGGAAACACATTTCTACCATGTAATAGTGGTATCACTAAAGTGGATATTTCACTAAAATATATATTTTCCAATCAATTATTTGATTTAATACAAATAAATTACGTAATATTATAAAAAATACTTATTTTAAAAATGGGATATAATCCACCCTCAAAGGGTTTTCAAACACGGAAACGATACATGATGTTAACTCTGAAGTAGGAACATCTTTATGAGTTTCAATTTATTGAGAATATTCACCGTAAACTAGGAATAAAAATTTTTTACACTATGATGGATGTGTAACCAAATTAATAATATCTTCTATTGAATTAGGATCACCATGTCGATTACAAAAAATATAATATTTTTTATATGAAAATTATATATATAAACCCCAACACTATTAAATGTGTCAAAACTCTTCTGATCACATTTCATACATGGAAAATTAATTTTACCTTCTAAAATAAATTGTATATTTGATGATTTAAATGATATAATGTTTTCATCATCCACAATATATCTATGATTTATACGAAAACCATTTGGATTTCGCAAATGAATTATTCATTTTTGATCTTTTTGTAAAATTTAATTTATAGTTAACTATACAATTTTTTTTTCTAAAAATTAGATGATTAAATTGTAATTTTAAAATATTTATTAACATTTATCAAAACCAAGGATGGGAATTTCCATGAAAAAATTAGAAAATAAGAAAATTCCAAATTACATGTAATAGTTATAAATATCAATAGTTAGTTGTAATTTTATATTAATATCAGAAAATTTTAATGACTAAAAAAATAAGTGTGGGTATAAAGGATGAAAAAGAATTATTTAAAAAATAAAAATATTACAAATTAATAATAATTTTCATCAACTACTATTAATAATTACAAATTAATTTTTTTTTTAATTTTTAAATTTTTTTCTAGATATTACTAATTATTAGTGATTATCTATAATTAATACCATTATACAATTACTATCACCTAGTGGTGATTGTTATTTACAATTATAGTAAATGATTACTAATTAATACTGATTATTACAAATTGTTAGCAAATATTGGAAAATGTAATTAAGAATTTGTAAATATTATTATATAAGTCTATTCAAAAATTATTATAGGAAATGAGAGATATTTATTGGTAAATATTATTAATTATTTTTAATTATTTTATAGTTCATTAATTATTATTAATTATTATTAATTATTAGTAATTATTGTTTGTTATTATTAATTTCTTTTATTAATTATTTTTATGACATACTTCCACTATTTATTTTTTATTAATAATTATTGATAACACGTTGGAATAATTTATAATTATTTCTAATTATATTTATTTATGACAAATTTTTTCATTATTTGTAATTAATCCTAAATTTTTATTATTATTACTAAATATTAGTAGTTTTTGATGATAATTAGTTAATTTTTATAACTACATCAAATTATTATTAATTATTATTAATTACTAGTTGTTAATAGTAATTACTAATTATATGTAATTAAAACATTTTATTAATTAATATAAAAAATTATTTGTAATTATTTGTAATTATATTTAATTCATACTAATTAGTAGTAATAATTGGTAATAGTTTTTAATTTTTTTTACTAATTATGATTAATTATTTCTTATTATCTTTATTTATTATGAATTATTACATATTATTACACATTACTTTGAATTGTTTCATGTTAATGAAAATTATTGGTAATTATTTCATATTATTTCTAATCATTACATTTGTTGATATATATATGAATAATTATTTGTATTTATTAAAAATTATTTGAAATTATTGTTAAATATTGTTGCAAACTATTCATAGAGGTATCAGATTCTATGTCTACTATTAATTATAATTGAATAAGATACATGTAGATTCTCTCCCAAATGACCGAATAATTTAGTAGTCTTGGTAAAATTGAGAAAAACATGAGAAAAATATACACTAATTAAAAGGTAATTTTCTTCTAAATGAAGTCGAGGATATTATCATCATTCCATATAGATTATCCATTCATAATATCCTAAATATACATCTTATGTTCCTAGGTTAAGGAAACACAAATAAGGGTGATCTCAAATCCTCAGAAAGGATAAATTATAGTAGAAGATATATTTAATTTGATTGAATAATCTAGTGGAAAGGTAAATAAATGTAAACACATCCACATAATATAACTAGAATAAGAAAAAATAAATATGGAATGTTATTAAAATCTAACACATGTTATTTAATCAAAAATTAAAAATGAAATGTATCCATAGATATGTAGATTCATGATCACATGGATGAATAATAATGTAATCTAAATGAGGGAAATTAATAACACTTGGACATTATATCTGCGGGACATGAAAACCTATACCATTAAGGCCATCCCCCAAATGCATTAAAATTACAAATATAAACCTGTTTAATTTTTGGAAATTATTTTTACCATTAGAACCAATCATTGCACCACTATGCTATATAATGTTCGTGCCCCATCTATCATTAAAAGTCCAAATCATTCCACATATAAATTAACTAAAATAAAAAAATAATTCATCAAATATCCATAATGAATAAAGGATATAGATATATCAATATTAACCCCTAAAATATAATACATTACCATGTAAACACTTTATGTTAAATGGTATATGATTTAGGTGATAGTCATTTTCATTAAAAATCATTTATATAATTATAGGAAATTCACTACCAAATGATCGTAATAAATTTAATATTTCAAAGGGGACTAAAAAAGTAATAAAGGAAGTGAATGTGAATACTCTCCTTATCCCAAAAAATAATAATTATATTATTAAAAATTAACCTTTTAAACTCAAAATTAAATCATTGAAGAAAAAATAGTGTTTAAATATATACATTCTATACTATGTAAAATGAACATTCCTTTTTCATAGTAAAAATGAAAGAAAAATTTCATGTTTGGATAATGAAAAAGACTTTCCTTTGGAAAAAAGGGTAAAAATAATAAGGGTAATAATTTATGAAATTTTTTTTATAAAGGATATTTCTTTTGAAAACTAAATACAAAATATTTTTTCTAAATGAAAATAAGTTCTCAGTATAAATAGAGATTGAAGTCCGCCTTTCATAAAAACATTTTCTAAAACCTATTAAGTACGAAAGAGTGGGAATATGTTACAAATATTTGAAAAAATCATTAATAACCGCCAAATTGGAAAATTAAATGATATATTGAATATTGGTCATATAATTTTTTCCAATGGAAATTATAGATCATTAAAATTATTCAAGAAGAAAATAGTCCTTAAACATTCCAAAGTGTCTCATACCACCTTGAAATAAATTAAATTATAAGCCTCATGAATGAAAAATAGTAAATTAATTTATTAAATAACATTATGATAAAATTATTAACAATATAATATATCATATGGGTAGTTAATACACCACACAGAAGATGTAAGTAGTGAATATGAGATTTATCTCACAGATGTAAAAAAGTGAGATTAAAATCCCATTCCTTGTATCCAGTTTGTCTCGTGTTTCATTTTATTTATTAATAAAAAATATATTTCAATAATTTAGTTGACTAATAATAATTATCATGCTTATCATAAATTTTATTTCACTTATTACCATTTTTTCACAAATACAAAATCAAATAATATTATGTCGGGTGTTTTGGCCAAATTTGGTTTATTTGTAAAGTAAAATTTTATATGTCAACTGTGGTCAAAAGGGTTATAATATAACATATTTGGAATAATAATCCTGAAATATATATGATATTAATAAAAATATAATATATTTAAAACCAATAATTAAATATTGAAATGAAAAATGTACCAACATTACAAATCATAGAAACATTAATTTGTATGTGTGCATGAGTAATGTTCCCATTTTTCAATGATCATTATAGAGATAAGGTAGGTAAAACTATATATTTCAATAATTAATATTATATTATAAATAAAATGTTATTTAATAATATATACTTATATATATATATATATATATATTTCTTTTGATGTTAAAGGAACTACATCATGTTGAGGCAGTGGTAGTCCGCATTTCAAGGACCTCTGATAATACATTTTATGTGTGGATGTGTAATAATGATAATGATAGATATTATCTTTATAGAAATGTTAATATGTAATTAATATACTATAAATATTTTATATGTCACATAATTTTATTAAAACCATCTTTTATACATTCAATCTATCATGATATCGAATCAAATCACTTTTAGGATGCGGTATTCCACAAATCAACAAAAGATGATATCATATACACACAAAATTGAAATCATAAATGTATCCATTATAATAGAAATATTGAGTTATAATAAAATTATAAATATAACATATAATATTTTTATATATAGTTTCCTTGATAATTCCCAACCATGAGCAGTGGTAATAGAAAAATGAACAACTTCATTTCGTGAGGTGGTAGTTCTGTATACACATGAATGGTGTGTTTTATACCAATTATATGGAATGTGCATAATAATAAGATGAAATATTAACATAAAAAATCATAGTATATTTTTTATATAGTTTTTTATATAACAATGTAATATGGTTTCTTATATTGCTGAAGAAAGGGAATAAATCTAAATAGCTCAAGGAATGATGCCGCCTATTCATTATGTAAATTATTTAGATATTCACTGAAGTGATTCCATTTATGGATTTATACACAGGGGTGAGATTCAAGGATATTTTTAGATATGTTTACGAGAAAATTTGGAATATGATGGTCAATCAAAATTTTCATTAGATCTGTTAGGATGTGGGAGGATAGAAGGCCTTTCTTAGTGGTGGAGGGGTGACACTCTTATAAATTTTGGAAAAGTGAATTCCACCCACCTTTTCCACATTACATGTTTCTCCAAAAAAAAATTCAATATCAATTAAATGGTTGATAAGGTCTGAATATTACTACACAATATATTATCAACATGTTTCTGAGTCATTTTCTCCATTATGATTAACCTGTACTCCCATTTTGAGCTGATATTTCTCTTCATCATTCAAAATAATTTTAATTATTTTTACTACCATTATTGGTGAAAAAAATAAATATTCATTATTATTAAATATATAATATTATGATAAAAAATATTTATTCTAATTTTCTAACTTCAATTCATATAAAATTCAATAAATAATTTTAATTTCATACTATATACATGATGACAACGTAGTTATTCAATGTAAAAATGTTCAAAAGATAGCTATGTTTTTATATTTAATATCAATTATAAATTGATTCTATTGACCTAAATTAAAAAAATTATTAATAAAACATTATCTTATTATACTATAAAAAAAATTTAAAATATAATTAAACTTCATAAATATATTATAAAAAGAACGTTTTGAATTTAAATTCTGACATTTTCATTATTTGTTTAAGTGTGAATTGTAAAAAAAAATAAAAAAAATCCTCTTATCTGATCTCTTCTATTTCTATTTCAAATATTATGATTATTTATACATTTAATATTTATCTACGTTCAAAAAGTGGAAATTAAAATTTGTTCTCCAGTAAAAGGAGTTAAAAGTTCCTTAATAAGAATACATGTTTCTATGAGTAAAATTGTGTTTATTCTTCTATTATTCCAATCAAATCAATTGGTTGATTACGAAAACATTTTTGTCAATAATATATATATATATACTTTATTAATATCTCTCATAAAATTTAGTTAAGTTAATTTATGATGATAAAATTACATTGTGAGGATACAAATAGTTTCCTTAAAATACTTTTCCTTTATATTCGATTGGTTCTTATATAAATTTTTAATCTGTTAGTGGCCAATGAATTTTTTTTATATATGATTAAACTATATATTGCCAAAGATTATTTAATCTTTTTCATAATATCAAATTGAACGATTAGGTTATATATTATTATATTAAACATTATTATTTTAATAATATATTATTGTTTAGTAAAATTAATCATCACAAGTAACGCAAGTCATCGAAGACACTCATTTATGCATGTGATGTATGCTAACTCAGTTTCACCTTTATTGAAAAAAATAAAACATTTTTGAATAATTTGTAAAACTAAATATATTATACAATTTTGGGATATTATATTCGCTTATTCACTTTATATTCCATTTCATACATGAAATTTAATAAAATATTTCTTCCCTCGATTTTCTACGAGTTATATTATCCCCACGATAATTAAATTCCATCCTCACAATTTATACACGATCAGGGTGACTGATTATTTGAAATTTTTTATGTTTGTAATCCCACATCATATTAAGGGTTTGTAAAACTCTATCTATAAACTAGATATTTGGATCTACAATGGATACATGGACTAACATATAAATATGTCTCTATATAGGAGAAAAATTGTGTAATGAAAAGGTGTATACATGGATAATTGGCATAAATAATTAAAGGGGTGATTGAGGTCATCAATCATAAAAAATTGAATGATGAAGGGAATGGTGGGGGAATCCAATACATAAGTCTATAATGATTTTGAAGAATTTTTTTTAAAAATGTGATTTTATGAAATCATTTTTCTTTTAGGGACCCTTTCCTAAGGTTGAGAAATTTATTTACTTCTCTAGAATATAAATAAATTTACATTCATGATATGATTTAATATCATATGAGCAGTTGAATATTTTGGTTTTAATTCCATAAAATTCTTATTTCTTGAAATGAAGATCCCAAAATAAACTTTTATTTATGAAGTAATAAAGAAAATATTTAACAGATCATAAGGCCAATAAAATAGTGAAAAGTATTTACATTTCACTATAACTGTTCATAAATATAAATATTATAAAGACATTAATATATAAACCCTAAAATTTACACTACAAGATCATCATTAATATTTATTTTTCGTAGATCTAACTAAAAACAATGATCTATTAAACTGATCATTTCCTTGGTTAATGGTTTGTGTGAAACCCTTATCATTATTCAGCAATTTATTCAAGATTACTGTCCTTGATAGACTTGATTGGTTTTCACTCAAAATACATTTTTTCCATTTCTAAAACAATATTAATATAATTTAGAGATTATATATAATAGACATCATTGAAATATGGTTAATCACTAAACAACGTATTATGTAAGGTTTTCACTACAACCCCATACATTAATACTTAATCCCCCCATTTCCACCTCGATCCTTCATTTGTCTAGAGTTTGTCCTCTAGAATAGGGGATTGGAATGGGTAATTTCTAGGTTCCCTACATTTACAATGGTGAAATATAATTGATTCATTGGTATGAGTTTCATTTCCATCCATCACACACTTCATTATTCCTTTGCAATTAATTGCATTATGTCATTCTTTCCCACACATAAAACATTTCCTAGTATCATTGAGAAACATTCCATGGTGTCTCATTCCACATTTACTGAATGATATAATTATAACCTTCTTCTCTCATTGTATTTCACCACTTGAGATCCATGAAAACTCAATGATTCTCTAATTTATTGAGTTAAGGGTTTTATTAAGGCATATGTTTTTAATCATATTTTGGGAAAACTCATTAGGCATAAACTTGATATATTTCACATATCTTCAAACCAAATTTGGTTCATTATTTTTCAGACCATTTTATTCATGTTCAATGTTAACATGAATCCTTCAGGTACCAGCTATTGACTAAAACAAGAAAGCATAGTGTGAGTAACAATAAGCATAGAAGGACATATAATAATTTATAGGTAAATAAATCATGACCCATTATCTTCAATCTAAAATTTATTAGGTTTTACCTATGTTATTCATTATGAATATCATTTATAATTTTTTGTAAATAAAATTTTAATTTTCCTATGTTTATAACCTATGGTTTTCGAACAACAAGAACATTTAGTTCCATTACCATGTAACAAGATACATTGAGTCAAGCCTGGTGCTCCTTGTCAGAGTTGTTAGTCCAAGCTACCTCTATCCCATAACTACATCCACTTATAGCAATAGATAGGGATCTATTTCAATGAAGACCTACATTATATTATATTTCGTAAAATTATATGGTGTTATTACATACTTAACCTAATATTCTCCATATGATCTTTGTTCTGTAATTTTTTCCCTAAATCTAGTTCCCAAGGTTCCTACTAATCATTCACTCATAAAATCTATGGTTTCCCCACCCTAATGTTCTTGAATAAGGTTTCCGATATCAATTACATTAGGATAAGATACATTTAAATCACATCCCAAAGACCAAATATTTTATTACTCTACATAAACTAGATACATACACAAGAAAAAATAAACTAAATACAACATAATTTTCTTAATTAATAACAATGAGGATCATAATTGTATTCCATCTAGAATATCCATTCATAAATTACTTAGTATACGTCAATAGTTACAAGGTATGAAAATAAATAAAGTTGAGCTCAAATTCTATATATAGTTACTGTACAGTGGATGTAAGAATGAATCCATTAGAATAATCATGTGGCATGGTTATTAAATGAAATCAAATGCCATTAAAATAACTATATAAAGAAAAATAAATTTGTAATGGTATGAAACTAAAACACATTCCATTTAATCAATGAAATCAAAATCAAATGCATCAATAGATATATCAATAAAAGATCTCATGGATGAATAAGTACTGAAACATAATGATAAAAATTCTTAATTATTGTATATCATGTCTGAGTCAAATGAAAAAACAATACTGTTCAGACCATTCACAAGATGGTTTAAAAAAAAGAATATAAAACCCATTAATTTTCACAAAATATTTATCTCATGGGAACATGTCGATAAATCAAGGTTTAATAATATGACTAGTCTTAACCCATCATTACCAGTCAAATTAATTCCTCAAATCTAATATTTAAAATAAATAATATGCCTTATAAAATTTCGGTATTGAATAAAGGCTACAAATTTTTCAATATTTTCCCAAATAATAAAATAACATGAAAACTAAACACCGTATGAGAAATCGTATTTGGTCATGAAATAATCATATCTAAAAACATGATATGAATATTTATAGAATATTCAATGAAAACTAGTCATAGTAAATCACATATTTGAAAAAGGGAATAAAAAAGGAATCAAGGAATTCATTTTGAATACTATAATTGGCCAAATAAATAAATAAAATTTCATTATTTTTAACCTTTTAAACATTTAATGGATGTTTTGACTAAATCAGGGCATGTAAATCTATTCATTCCATGTAAGGTAAAAAGAAAATTCCTTTTTCATGTTAAAATGAGTAAAAATATAACATTTTTGTAAAAATATATGTATATTTCATTAAAAAAGATGGTAAAATACAAAATTGTAAACATGTATTTAATAAATTATTTTGTAAAAGTTAAAAATATTATCTGAAAACCATTTTAGAAAATAATGTTTTTAGAAGAAAACATGTTCTCTCTCAAAAGGGAGAATGAAGCTGAGTTTTCATAAAACCAATTTCTAAAACATTTAATGCAACAAAATGTTTATAAAATGCCCCAATACATGAAAAAAGAAATGAATAAACATAATATTGGAAAATTAAGGGGTATATTGAACAATTTTCATATAATTTCCTTTAAATGAAATGAATGATATTTAAAATTATTCTTGTGTAAAACAATATTAATAAATTTCATTGTGTCCCGTTCCACATTGAATCATTTTAAAACATAATCCTCATTAAGGAAAATATAAAATGAAATGTTTAAATTTAATTAATATAAACTGGTTAATAATATAATATATAAAAGTTATTTTAGATAAACAACTCAATATAATTAATTAGTTAAAAGGACATTTATATAATAGATGTAAAAAGCTAGATTGAAATATTTTATGTTGCCTCTGATTTGTCTCATGAATCCTTATAATCTTAAATAAATAAATTAAGTTAATTATTTAATTTATATAAATTTATTTCATGTTTATCAGAACACTTATTTTAGTTATTACAATTTTTTATCAATCTACGCAATAAATTATATTTATGTTAGGTATTTTGACCAAATTCGGTTTATATGTCAAAAAAACATTTGTAGGTAAACTGTGATCTAAGGGTTCATTAAATAACATATACCAAATAATAATCATGAAATAATTATTATATTTAGACATCAATTATACTTTTAAAAACAATCATTATATATTGTTAGGAAAAATGGGCCAACATTACAATCATTGACATTGAAGGTCGTACGTATGCTTGAGTAACATTCAAATTTTTCTATGATTATTATAGAAAGATTATATATAAAATTATTTACATAAATAATGATAATTATATCATAACTAATTTTTTATATAATCATATATACTTTTATTTATTATGTAGGAATGTAACTGAAAATAAATCGTGTCGAGGAGGCGGTAATCCACATATCCATGACCAACATTATAACTTTTTAGTGTGTGGAAGGGTAACAATGAAAATGATATATATTTGACATCAATAAATTTTATTATGTAATGATTATCATACCTAATTTCTCATAACATATTTAAAATTAAACCCATCCTGTATACATTCCATTTAGAGTGTGATTGAATCACCTCACTTTTAGGATGCGGTAGTCCACAATTCCACAAATGATGTTATCACATTCATAAAAAACATAACAGGTTGTGTTATAAATAAATTATAGAGGAATGAATAAATAATTAATAACATATATAACATATATAAATATTTTATGAATTAGAATTTCCAACTGTGATAGGTGGTAAATGAAAATCAAACAACATCTTTTCGTAAGGTGGTAGTTCACCGTACACATAAACTGTATATTCATTACCCATTAGATGGAAGTGTATGTGCGTGTTGGTAAAAAACATAACATAAAAACAATACTAGTATATTTTGTATTCTGTTGTTTTTATACAATCATGAAGTAAGGAGTTTTTAAGTAATGATGAAAGGGAATTAAACTAAATAACTTTAGGATATATACTACCTGTTATTTGGGTATCTCGTTTAGTTTCCCTCAAAAGGGATTTCATAGATGATTTTACAACCAAGGGGAGGCTTCTAGGATGAGTTTATGGACGTTTAGGATGAATTTTTGCTGTTATTGGTCATGATAATATTTATTTAGAGGTTTTAGCAAGTGATAGGTGAAGAGATATTTCTATAATGGGGGAGGATGGACACTCTTATAAATTTTGGAAAATGAAAATGTACCCATATTTTACCAATAATAGGTAGCTCCAATAATGGTAACAATTGGTTATGATGGTTTATTGTAGCCATATATTCCCATTAATTGGATTTTGGATAAGTATTTAGGTTATTGTTTCGTTTATGTTTAAGGTTTATTCCCTTGTTGAGATTAATTTTTTTATAATCATTGTAATTAATTTTAATTACATTAACTAATATTTTTTTCCAAAAAATAAGCAATTATTAGATATTATATATTATTCTAATTCCAAATATTGAATCCAATTTTCCAAATTCCAATAATATAATTGGATGAAATTAATTTTAATTTGATCCCACATATGGGACGACAATACGAGTTTTCAAAGTAAAAATGGTCAAATGAATTTTACATTTATATATCTTCTTATAATGTGAAATTGATTCTATTTAACTACATTGGTATAATTGAAAATAATAATCTAATCATCTAATAAAAAATTAAAATAAAATTTAACTATATAAGTATATTAGATGATAAAATTATATGAATTAGTTTTCATTGTTATTCATTAGTCATTAAAAAATGATACTTCACAAAAAATATCAAAAAATCACCCTAATATATATTTTATGTTTCTCATTCAAATATTTTTATATTGAAACATATATTTTATAAAATAGCCAAAAAATATATTTAAAATAGGATCATAATTACAAGGAAGTAAAAGTTCCTTATTAACAAAAGGTTTTTGGTGTAAAACTTAGTTTGTTTTAATGTAATGATAATGAATTAAATTTGATTAATATAAAAAAATTTCTTTAATATATATATATATATATATGACAATAATATCACTTAATAAATTTAATAAACATGATTTATTAATATAAAATATCATTGTGTGTGAAATGAAATAGTTTCCATAACAACATTCCCATTATATTCAATTGGTTCTCATATTTCTTTCAAATTAGTTAGTAACCAATGAGTTAGTTTTATAATTTTTTTAAGAAAAATCTTTTCAATGTTTTTTAATCTTATTCATAAATTTTGATTTAATGTCTTGGTTAAATCATATTATATTAAAAAATAATTTTTCAATAATCTATTATTGTTCTGTAAAATGTAGTCATGCATATAACGCAAGGTATGAAAGATACTCATTGTTTCATGTGGTTTATGTAATCTCAGTGTCAAATGCATTGAAAGATATAATGTATATTGAATTTATTTGAAATATTAAATATATTATAAATTATTTTCATATTATATTCCATTACATGAATGGTGTTGTTTATCACACACTATATCAAACACAATCTTCCAAATTTAGATTTTCAAGGCATTAAAAATAATGAAAATTATAAAATTTTATTACTATAATGACTAATTATTACTAATTATTGGTAATTAATTAAATTATTAATAATAATATGGATAGGTTTTAATCATGTGTATATATAAAACCAAAAAGTGGTTAGAAAATGTTAATAGACAATCATCTCGGGGCGTATTCTTAGTCGTTTGATTGAATATAGAACCCATAAATACATTTCCACTATCTGCAAACGACATAGAATTGAAATGATGAATTTTCCACTTATAATTACTGCATTTTATAATTCTTTCCATAATATTCTCTACTTATATGATTATAATTAATATAGCATATAAAACAATATACTTCCCTTACATATTTATGGTAATTTAAAATATGAATAATTCTTCTTCAATGCATATAGTAGGCATGAATCACATAGAATTTATATTTATGTACTCATCTTATATATTCGTTGGGTAGTCCACATAACATTTTCAAAAATCAGAAAGAATTTTTTTTTTCAAAATTTGGAATCTCCTCAGGAAATAGATAGTGCCACATTAAATTATTTTATCATGTAACATATATCAATAAAAAATATCAATATTATAAAATTCATACTTAGTTGAATTCAAGAAAACCCTCAATAATTAGAATCTCGGTCATTTTAGATCATTTACATGGAGTATTCATCAACATAACAATCTGTGTAAATTAAAATTCATTTTCAAAATCACCTTCTGAAAACATTTTTATACTTTTATTGAACTGATACATTGCCATAAAGCATACTATATATAGGTTTGGGTGATCTCACATATTTTTTGGTATATTATGTGATTATGGCATGAAAAAAAACTGCCAAAATAATTGGTGGACTACAGAAAGATAAATATGAGAATAGCTATGATCAGATTACATGGAGTAAGTCGACAAAATATCCCATTCTATATGGTTATCATTTTAGAGCATATGAACAATACCTGTAATGTGTCTTATCCCATATAAATTCTCATATGTGTCTTACATATACTTTGCAGACAAAATAATTTCCTTTTTTTCAGACCAGATGGCTATTGGGTTCGACACTCACTACACATTCATGCCACATGTACTATGTGGTTTCACTGACATATACATGTCCACCGTCCAATGCAGGTGCTCCATGACCCCTCCTTTACGAGCCTATAGATAGAATTTTAATGAGCTATGACGAACTTTTTGAAATAAATTTCCCACATCTTCAACCATGAAACCTTTTTGGGTAGGATATAACATGTGTTCAACCATTGGGTCCCTGAAGTGTGGTTGAAGGCTATCCCTTGGGAGCTTGTGTGGTTGGATCAAATATTTTATTAAATCCACCATTAAAAATAATATATTTAAATATTTAATTTTATAATTAATCTACTATCCACCCCTGAATAAAATTCTTCCAAATATTCTATAGTGACAATTTATTCATGTAATACTTTGAATTGAATTAATGAATCTCTTCATATCCTGGAGCTAATACAACATGATATTCTGAGGCATGATGGGCCAAGAATTAATTTATTAAAAAAATTATATATATTCTTATTACGCACAATAACTTTTTATGAAATAAAAAAAATCCTATGAATTTATTCTCTGATTGAATATTTGAGACCATAGTTAATTTCATAGTGGATGGATTTACATAGGTGAAACCTAACATTTGTTAGTTCCATATGCCTTTTTGAGGTAGCTATTTGCGGGATCATTTAATTAAATTAAACAAATAAAATATTTCTCTATATTATTAAATGAACTAATTAAATCCACTAAAATACTACTTTATATTTGTTTTCCAAGTTTGAAAACATAAATTTTTGGTCAATTGAGAGGAGATCTGGTGAAAGTTTATTGTTGAAACAACATCAAAGAGAGAATGATGACTAGATTGTGGTGTAATGATGTATAGTTAACAAATCACATCTTCCCCATTGATATTGAATTCAGTCGTGAAAAATTATTTATCCATAATTTATATAGTTCTTGATAATTTTATTTCCAATAATTAATAAATTATTAATAACCAATTTTGATAATATGGATTTTATCTGTAACATATGTGGCCTTCTCATGATCCTAATTCATCAAAATTAAAATTTTAATTTAATTTTTTGTCAATTCCATGAAATCACAATTGATTATATCTAATTATATGAATTTTTTATGAAATATCTTACAATGATGATACCGTCTTTTTTATGCATCCTTTACCCTATCCATTCTTTACATTCGTTTTTAATCCATGGGGTCACAATTCAACATATTCTGGGTGGATTCATGTGAGTTCAAACCCCTAGATTCATGGTGGATGTGTGAAAGATTAAAAGATCAGGTTACTGGGGATGAATCAGAGAGGACTGGTGATAGATATGTTGAATGTTTTGTTGTGGGATCCAATGAAGCAATGGAAATATTACAAGATGTGCGTCGGATGTTCTACGAGCTTCAAATGGGTACATGAAACATGATTACATCTATAGGAAGGTTTTCAAAAATTATGAAAATTTTATGGTAGTATAATAGTTGTATTCAATTCTGTAACGCTGTATATAGAGAACCTACGGAATGATATGTTTTTCTCTAAAGATTCTGACTGGACTACGTGAACTGAGATGAACACATGGTGTGTTTTAACCAATAGGCGTTAGCTAGAGTATCCAAGCCATTTTTTAGTGGTACACAACTAGTTACCTTCTTGGGTGGATATATTATGATTTATAGGAATGTATGAGAATTTTTTAGTACTCGATCACATCATGATACATGTCCTGGTACACAAACAGGTTCATAGAATGACATCTCAGACCCATGTATGTCTAAGAGAACACTGGTAGGATCCTTTTTCTTAATACACATTGTTTTGGACAATGTACATGCCATGTACAGTGACATGGACACCAATCTACGTCCGTAGAATAGCATATCCATGTACAAGAGTGGGCCAAAAAACCATGTTGATCCCATATACATAGTTGACTTTCCCTTTTTTCACAAATTCAACTACTTGTATCTACTATGTTTTATAAGGGTTTTGGTTTACGAGTGGCCTATCATGATTAATTTCCCATATATTATGAGATGGTGCAATTAATATTTTTATTTTATAAATAGTTATAGATGTTTTGTGTGTGAATCTTAATTGGGAGACACTCAATGATGTCATTGATCATGAAAGATCATTAGAGAGATTCAACATAGATATGACACTCCACTATTATATCAGGATGTGTTTGCTCTATCCATTTGGGAGTACTCCCTTGTTTCTTTAGGGAATGAGTTTATTATATTAATTATTGTAGGAATAGGTAGTACTCAAATATTCTATGAGGGTACACGTTCACTATCCATGGAGATTGTACTCCCCAATCACAACGAATTGCTGATAACCATACTCTTTATTCAAGGAGATATGGTACTCCCTTGTTATACTAGGGTTCATGTATTCAATCCTTGAGAAGGGTACTCCCCAATTGCACCAAGGCGTGAGTCCACCATAGCTATTTATATAGGAATAGATGGTACATCCTTATCACTCTAGGGTGAAGGTCATCTATCAATGGACATGGTACTATTTTTTCACACTAGGGTGTGGAGCCTCCATAATCATTGTCCCATGTAGTGTTGGTACTCCTAAACATGATTTTAGATCATCTATATAAGGGGACAATAACCCATGTCACATTAGAGAACATGATTCCAAAATTCATTATAATGATATAGATAAGAAACACCACTATATGGGTGCATGTACTCTATTTAATGAGTTTCATCACCTTATTATACATGGGAATGGGTTCTATATCATTTCAATACTATGATCCCTTGGGCAATGGTGTATTGGATTGGTATGAGCCCTCTTCCAAACATACACAAACATACTCACGAGATTTTAGGAACTGATAATGGAACTTGTAGATGTGTTCAAACTCATAATTCTAATATGTACTACTAGATGTGAAAGACCCCAAGATTTTTTGAATTAATTTTTCTAGAATTCATTTAGGCTTTTTGATATTTTTCATTTACAATAACTGTAAGGCCCCATCCTTAAACCTTACTTAATATTGAATTAAATGAGTAATTCACATTGATGATATTTTCAGGTTTTGAGTTTTAGAGAATTAGGACATAACTATTACATCTCAAAAGATTACAAAGTAGTCTCTTCTACTAAATTTCCATAAAATAATAACTCTTAAAAAGAAACATGTCTAGTTCCATTTTTTAGGTAGCATGACTTTCCCTTGATCCTATCCTTGACCCTATTCCACGCTAAGTCCTGCGAAAAACATTTCAAAAACGTGGGATGAGCATAAAAAGCTCAGTAAGGGATTCACAAAGAATGAAAACTGTTAGTTTTTTTCAAAACAAAAAGTAAACCATGTATACTTTACCAAAGTAATACTTTTCACCGTTTCGAAGTAGTAAAAAATCTTCTCTGAAAAAAAGTTCATTACTTACCATTCTGTAACCAAACGATTACCATAAAACCCATATAAAGATCACATAACATATAAAGGTAACTTGGGACATAAACATACTTAAGTGGAATAACCATAAGGTCGACTTCCACACATATCACTAAATGGAATAGCCATTCGGCCAACTTCCATACATACTTAATGGAATAGCCATACAGATGACTTCCATACCCAATGCATTGGAGGTTATAACGTAACCACCCATCCTGGTATTCACGGAACAACCCGTCATATGGTTTATCACGTAACCACCCATAAAATGTCGAAGTACCATTATTAAATTATAACACATAAAACCAACATAAAAGAATGATAACATTTCCACATTTCAATCACAATATATCATTTAAATATATTGACATAATAGAATCCTTTATCAAAACCATTTTCAATACCAAAATAAAAAAAGGATTATATGGTATTTATACTATTTTAAAAACATTACTGCTTTTTGAGGAAGCCAAAGATCAAATAATACTCGCAGCGGCGGAAAAGGTCGTCATCACCACATACGTAAAAAGAAACATTCCTTTTTGTCATCTAGTAAAACGCTTCGTAGAAAAAAGATTCCTTTTCAATAAACGTAAAAGTCAATGGGGTTTATACACAGTATAAAATAAGGTTGTGTATAAAACAAAATATTCCTCAATGAATGGAGATTGAGATGAAGACCCTTACAAAGACGGTATATTTGGTTTAAGGATAAATCAATTGCATAATTATGTGTGACAAACGAATACACCAAATATAAGTGGATATTAAGTGTAAAACAATCAGAGGTTATTCACATATATTCATAGAACGACATATTCAAGGAGTACATGTTTATCCCAAATATTCAAATTTGGGTTAAAAAGTTCCCTTGCAAAAATTTGACAGCCTAACAGCGTCACTTCAAAATTCAGAAAAAGAGTTGATGAGAGAAAAAAATGGTATCTCATCACATGTAAATAAAATTTAGATCAATAAGGATATAGAAGAACATATACCAACATAATATTATGTGAATTAAATGACATAACAAAATAAGTCTTTTACAAAAGGAGGATGATGAAAGGTTCCCTTACCGACATGGGTATCTTTCGAGACATGCACCCCGCGAAAGAAGGACAATACAACATTGATGTAAATACGCATAAATTAAAGTATATTACACAATGGGAAAAATAACGCATAGTACATACACCACTCAAAGTAAATTGTGGCAGATGTAGCATAAATCTCACGGGAATAAAAGTGAGATGAAAAATACCTTACGAAAACTCGACAGCCTAACGGCGCCACATAAACTTACAAAAATGGATTGATGAGATCAAATAGAGTCTCTCATCATATTAACATGATGTTTACAGAAAGATGAATATAAAATAACATCCCAATAACAAGAAATATGAGCTTTAGAAGGAATGACATAAAAGATTGTACTTAAAAAGAAAGAGAGGAGTAAGATCCCTTACCTCGGGTCCGACATGACTCGATCGTTCTTTAAAGTCCTGAATAATAAACTTGATTTAATATCTATTTGCTTAAAAACCTTTTTCAAGTTCATTATTCCTTTTATATCAATTATTTACATGTTATAAACATTATGTAATCATTTAAGTTAATAATGTTTTTTTGTCGATATTTGGTTCTTAAGTCAAAAGTGGAATTCTTACAATTACATGTTGTTCGTGTGGTCAATGGTTCATTATATCCAGAATGATATTCATGATTTGGATATCATATATATCATATATATCCATCATATAAATGTATTTATAATATTACATAATAATTTATAGGTATGAAATGAAATGCACCATTCATGGAGATGGTAAGCCGTACGTACGCATGAACGCTACTTTCATTTCTTTGTCATATTAATGGAATTAATACTAAATGAGAGGTATGTATATTTTAAATCCAGAATTATATTCATCGTTTATATGTAACATAAATTATATATCCATTATAAATATGTACTTATTATAGTACATTACATTTGGGGATAAGAAATGAAATATATCGTTCATGGAGACGGTAAGCTGTACGTACGCATGAACGCTACTTTAATTTCTATCTCATACATTAATGAAAGAAATAATAATGATATAGAGGTATATTATAACTCCAGTATAACATAATATATAATAACTTTAAATCCATCCTTTATACGTCCCACATATGGCACTAACGAATGACATCACTTCGAAAGGGCGGTAGTCCGCACTTCCTTAAATGAAGATATCGCATTTACCCATAATCGAAACCATAAAGGTATGACATAAATGAAAAATACAGAAGCTTAAGTAAAACATAATCATATTATATATCATATATAAATATAGTTACATCTTAATGGTCACCTTTGAAGGTGGTATATGAGTGTTGAACAATCATCATTTCGTGAGGCAGAAATTCGCCATCCACGGAAACAGTATGTTTTTTAACCATTAGATGTAGGTGTGTATAAGTGTAGCTCGAATAATTCTTATAAAAACATCCTAGTATATTGAATATACTGTATTTGTTACAAAAGAAATGAATAAAAATAATTTAGGGGGTTGGAGAGGCAAAATAAAACAAAAGGAATCAAGTGAAGAAATTACCTTAAAATCGGGTAACTCTCTTTAGTTTGAGAACAAAGGCATCCTTGGGAAGACTTATGCCAAATGTGAGGCTTCAAGGAGTAAGAGAGGGAAGTGTAAAAACAAAATGGTCCGAGTTTGGCCGATCCAAAGGCATTGAGAGTGTGGGTAAGGAGGTAGTGGTGGTGGCCTTTTATAAGAGGAGAGGAGGGGCACTCTTGTAAAGTTACAAAATGTTACTTTATTTTCAAAAGCGTTTCTGATTTTAAAGGTCCCACATTGATGTATTTCGAGGATAAGTTGATAAGGTTTCTAAATACACTCATCCAATAGGTTTTGGACATGTTTAGGTCTTATATATTACATTATAATTCCATTTTATTTAAATCGTTAAATAATGTGGTCATCGCTGCATCATCATGTTGTCATAAATAATTTAAGTTATTTAACGTCTAAAAATTATAAAAAAAATACAATGATGTATGAAATCTTTTATTATTTCCAATTACTGTTTATAGTCAAAAATATGACTTGTATAACCCCATGTAAAATTTGTTTTAGTAAAACATCTCATGTGTGTGTCATTTTTACTTTAACATTAAATAAAAAGGTATTTATGTCATTTTCCAACCAAAGTGGCTCCATGGGGTCCCCGAGTTGACCCGTGGGTTGTCTTGGTCAGCCATGACACATCCAATGAGGGTAGGACATGTGTCTAGGTCATTTAATTTTATTAAAACATTATTCTTACCTTAAACTACACTAATTACCTCTAATCGCGATTAAAAACTTAATAAGTTACTATTCACCAAAAAATTATTTTAATCCCATTGAACCAAATTTTACTTCTTAGTGACAACCATTTATGTTGGATTTTTTAAATTAAAAACAAAAAGATGACAAAATTTCATTTAAACGGAAAAATCAGTTTTTATAATTACCACTTAGTGGTTTCAATATTCATCAAAAATTGAGGTTTTTCAGAAAATTACCTAAAATTCACCTAAAGCTATATTTGATATTCCGAATTCAAAAATGATGTCTATTTTAAAAAATTCAATACACATAAGTTGCATTAATTAATTTAATAATTAATTCCCACTGTCAAAACAAATATTGTGTTTTTATGAAACAAAATGTATCCAAAGATTGACACTAGTTTAAGTCCGATTTCAATGTGAAATTAATTCCAAAGACCACAATTGGATAAGATGGTAAAAAATATTCTAATTTAACTTTATAACCAATTAAAAATATAATATAATAATATAAATAAATTAGATTAAAATGATGTTTTTAATTAAAATACAACATTTTCACTTTTCATTAAAAATTGAACTTTTTTGGAAAAATACCAAAAATTTACACAAAGTAAATTTTGATGTCTCGATTCTAAAGAAGAATTTTATTTTGTCAAATATAACACATACCATTGTCCAAATTTTTATTTAAAATAGGATCTCCATCAAAAGGCGGTTAATCAACCTTTTAAAGAATATTATAATGTTTACGCTTAAAATTTTATTCATTTGCATTTTTAATCCTATAACATTTATTGTAAAAAGTAAAAATATTTGAAAAACATATATAATAATTTTGTAGTTAGTTTGATTCATTCCCACCATCACAATAGCTAGGAGTTAACTACCATTTAAAATAATTTTATTTTATTATTAGAGTGCAACGTAAGATTCCAAGAAACTCATTGTTGCGTGTTGGGTACGCCATCGAGCATAGCGTCCCCTTTAAAGTCATATGAATATTTTATTCACAAATATTGATAAATATGAAAATGTCATTTTCTTTATTTACCTAGGGTGTTACATCCTTCCCCCCTTTTGGGAATTGCATCCTCGCAATTTTTAAAATTGAGCTTGGAAACATCCTTGAAAGTCCCACATCAGAACAAGAGTCGGTAAAACAATCACATTAAAATAAAGAAAGATAAGTACAGAGGTCACCCAAGTTAACCCATAATAGGATTCCGTGTAGGAAAACATGGACATGGAAGAAAAATAAAAGGGTCAAGTTCTTGAGGGAGAGTGATAGTAAACATGTCTCTGAGAAAGGTAACCATACGAAAATCACAAACTTGTGATGGGTTAAACGGTATTCGATTCCCCAGTAGGAAAAGTTAATAGAAAACATTTTTGTTTTAAGTTACTTTTTATTGAGGAATTTATTCATAAGGAAACATAATCACTTATCATGTTGACTTTCAACTTTTATTATATTCCTTACACAAACTCAAATTTTCTCCAAAAGACGAGTATTTAGGAAGACTTATTCATATTAAGATTACTATAATCAACTTATAGAGAATCACCTAATCCACAAAAGAGAACTATTTACTTCCCATGTCTTTAGACTCTAACCAAAACCAAAACCAAAATGGTTAGTACAAGATCAGATAATCCAGAAAAGGATAACCCTTTATAAAAAGAAAATCTATTATTAATCTCCAAAATTTTTCCAACAAACCCCAAAGTTCAACGAGGACCATCCGATAAAAAATTTGTCCATAAAATTCTTCAAAGTAAACCAAACTAAGATTGAAACCCACATATTTGAAGTATTTAATCACATAGTCTTCCAAGGTACAAATTAACTTTTATCTCTAAATAACAACAGTTGATCTTAAATTCTCATATTGAAAATTAATTAACCTAATCACATATCCATCAGGATAGGTTAATCATTTCCATAGATAACCCAAAATAAACTTACTCTTGATTCCTAAAATCATCTAACTAAAAAGAATCAGTCAAACTAACCAGGGACTTCACGTAGTACAGTGGTAGGTGATAAATACCAGTTGCACTTTGGTTGTGGGTTCGATTCCCGCAGCTTTGTCTGACGCGACGGGTTGTCACACGGTCTGAGTGATGTCCTTTTTCCAAAACTATATAACTCTTAAAAAATTCCCCAAAATGAGATAAAATCTTCAAAAAAATCATAACATATTTTAACCTCAATTATATCTCATGCCTTTCATTTTCCATCATATCATAGAGTAACCCATAATTACCTCAAAAGTAAGGATCATATAAACTCTAAATTAATACCTGAACTTCCACATCGATTGGTCATCTCGTACATGATGCATTACAGAACGTACCAAGGTTCAAGTGGTTGATCATGACTCCTTGATGGTTGGTTTAGAACAACCACGAGTTTTGTCATTGAATCCACCATTTTATCTAGTATCTTAATCAGAGAACCACCACAGTTTCCTTCAAACCTGTTGTCTCTTTGGTGCCTGCTAGATCCATCCATTCACCAAAAACAGAAATGTCAGTGTGAGTATATCAACAGAACCATCATGTACTAATGTGGAAGATATACTTACTCATTCACTTTATCTAAAACTATGACTCTTTCTGAAATCCTAACCATTATGGTAATGTCACTTATGCTTAAAGTATACCCTAACCTCTAAAGTTATCTAAACTGACCTTTGATACCAACTATAAGGCCCCAACATTAAACCTTACTTAATATTGAATTAAATGAGTAATTCACATTGAGGATCTTTTCAGGTTTAGAGTTTTAGAGAATTAGGACATAACTATTACATCTCAAAAGATTACAAAGTAGTCGCTTCTACTAAATTTCCATAAAATAAAAACTCTTAAAAAGAAACATGTCTAGTTCCATTTTTTAGGTAGCATGACTTTCCCTTGATCCCATCCTTAACCCTATTCCACGCTAAGTCCTGCGAAAAATATTTCAAAAACTTGGGATGCGCATAAAAATCTCTGTAAGGGATTCACAAAGAATGAAAATTGTTAGTTTTTTTCAAAACAACAATTAAACCATGTATACTTTATCAAAGTAATACTTTTCACCTTTTCGAAGTAGTAAAAACTCTTCACTGAATAAAAGTTAATTACATACCCTTCTGTAACCAAAAGATTACCATAAAACCCATATAAAGATCACATAACATATAAAGGTAACTTGGGACATAATCATACTTAAGTGGAAAAACCATAAGGTCGACTTTCACACATATCACTTAATGGAATAACCATTCGGCCAACTTCCATATATACTTAATGGAATAGCCATACGTACGACTTCCATACCCAATGCATTGGAGGTTATAACGTAACCACCCGTCCTGGTATTCACGGCACCGCCCGTCATATGGTTTATCACGTAACCACCCGTAAAATGTCCATGTACCATTATAAAATTATAACACATAAAACCAACATAAAGGAATGATAACATTTCCAAATTTCAATCACAATATATCATTTAAATATATTTA
Organism: Viscum album; assembly: GCA_963277665.1. Lineage (NCBI taxonomy): Eukaryota > Viridiplantae > Streptophyta > Magnoliopsida > Santalales > Viscaceae > Viscum > Viscum album. Next base: position 627,124,066 of record OY728147.1, read on the forward strand.
AATAATAGAATCCTTTATCAAAACCATTTTTAATACAAAAATACAAAAAGAAATATATGGTATTTATTCAATTTTAAAAACATTACGGCTTGTTGAGGAAGCCAAAGATCAAATAATACTCGAGGCGGCGGAAAAGGTCGTTGTCACCGTGTACGTAAAAAGAAACATTCCTTTTTGTCGTTTAGTAAAACACTTCATTGAAAAAAGATTATTTTTGAATATACGTAAAAGTCAAAGGGGTTTATACACCGTATAAAATAAGGTTGTGCATAAAACAAAATATGCCTCAATGAATGGAGATTGAGACGAAGACTCTTACAAAGACGGTATCCTTGGTTTAAGGATAAATCAATTGCATAATTATGAGTGGCAAACGAATACACTAAATATAAGTGGATATTATGTGTAAAACAATCAGAGGTTATTCAAACATATTCATAGAACGACATATTCATGGAGTACAAGTTTATTCGAAAAAATCAAATTTGGGTTAAAAAGTTCCCTTCCAAAAATTTGATAGCCTAACGACGTCACTTCAAAATTCAGAAAAATAGTTGATGAGAGATAAAAATGGTATCTCATCACATGGACATAAAATTTAGATCAATAAGGATATATAAGAACATATCCCAACATAATATTATGTGAATTAAAAGACATAACGAAATAAGTCTTTTACAAAAAGAGGAGGGTGAAAGGTTCCCTTACCGACATGGGTATCTTTCGAGACATTCACCCCGCGAAAGAAGGGCAATACAACATTGATGTAAATACTCATAAATGAAATTATATTACACAATGAGAAAAATAACGGGTAGTACATACACCAATCAATGGAAATTGTGGCAGATGTAGCATAAACATCACGAGAATAAAAGTGAGATGAAAAATCCCTTACGAAAACACGGCAGCATAACGGCGCCACATAAACTTACAAAAATGGATTGATGAGATAAAATAGGGTTTATCGTCATATTAACATATTGTTTACTGAAATAGGAATATAAAAGAACATCCCAATAACAATAAAGATTAGCTTTAGAAGGAATGACATAAAAGAGTGTACTTAAATAGAAAGAGAGGAGTAAGATCCCTTACCTCGGGTCCGACTTGACTCGATTGTACTTTAACGTCCTGAATAATAAACTTGAGTTAATTTCTACTTTCTTAAGAACATTTTCCAAGTTCATTATTCCTTTTATATCAATTATTTATATGTTATAAACATTATGTAATCATTTAAGTTAATAATGTTTGTTTTGTCGATATTTGGTTATTAAGTAAAAAGTGGACTTCTTACAATTACATGTTGTTCGTGTGGTCAATCGTTCATTTTATCCAGAATGATATTAATGATTTGGATATCATATATATCATATATATCCAGAATATACATGTATTTATAATATTACATAATCATTTAGAGGTAATAAATGAAATGCACCGTTCATGGAGACGGTAAGCCGTACGTACGCATGAACGCTACTTTCATTTCTTTGTCATATTAATGAAATTAAAACTAAATGAGAGGTATGTATATTTTAATTCCAGAATTATATTAATCATTTATATATAACATAAATTATATATATCCATTATAAATATGTACTTATAATAGTACATTACATTTGGGGATAAGAAATGAAATGCACCGTTCATGGAGACGGTAAGCGTACGTACGCATTAACTCTACTTTCATTTCTATCTCATACATCAATGGAAATAAATAATAATGATATAGAGGTATATTATAATTCCAGTATAACATCATATATAATAACTTTAAATCCATCCATTATACGTCCCACATATGGCATTAACGAATCACATCACTTTGAGGGGGCGGTAGTCCGCACTTCCTTAAATGAAGATATCGCGTTTACCCATAATGGAAATCATAAAGGTATGCCATAAATGAAAAATACAGAAGCTTAAATAAAACATAAAAATATTATATATAATATATAAATATAGTGACATCTTAATGGCCACCTTTGAAGTTGTTATATGAGTGTTGAACAATCATCGTTTCGTGAGGCAGAAATTCGCCATCCACGGAAACAGTATGTTCTTTAACCATTAGATGTAGGTGTGTGTAAGTGTAGCTCGAATACTTCTTATAACAACATCCAAGTATATTGAAGATACTGGAGTTGTTACAAAATAAATGAATAAAAAGAGTTTAGGGGGTTGGAGAGGCAAAATAAAACAAAAGGACTCAAGTGAAGACATTACCTTAAAATCGGGTAACTCCATTTGGTTTGAGCTCAAAGGCTTCCTTGGGAAGACTTCAGCCCAAAGTGAGGATTCATGGAGTAATAGAGGGAAGTGGAGAGACACAATGGGCAGAGTTTGTCTGAGCCAAAGGCTTTGGAAGTGTGGGTAAAGAGGTAGAGGTGGGGGCCTTTTATAAAAGGAGTGGAGGGGCACTCTTGTAATGTTACAAAATGTTACTTTATTTTCAAAAGAGTTTCGGATTTTAAAGGTCACACATTGATGTATTTCTAGGATAAGGTGATAAGAGTTCTAACTACACTCATCCAATAGGTTTTGGACATGTTTAGGTCTTAGATATTACATTATCTTTCCATTTTATTTAAATCGTTAAATAATGAGGTCATCGCGGCATCATCATGTTGTCATAAATAATGTAATTTATTTAACATCTAAAAATTATAAGAAAAATACTATGATGTTGGAACTCTTTTTAGCTTTACAATGAATATTTATAGTCAAAACTCTGACTTGTATTACACCTTGTAAAAATTGTTTTAGTAAAACATCTCATGTGTGTGTCATTTTTTACTTTAACATTAAATAAAAAGGTATTTATGTCATTTTCGAACCAAAGTGGCTCCATGGGGTCCCCAAGTTTACCCATGGATTGTCTTGGTCGGTCATGACACATCCAATGAGGGTAGGACATGTGTCTAGGTCATTTAAATTTATTAAAACATTATTCTTACCTTAAACTACACTAATTATCTCTAATCGCGATTAAAAACTTAATAAGTTACTATTCACCAAAAAAATTATTTTAATCCCATTGAACCACATTTTACTTCTTAATGACAACCATGTATGTAGGATTTTTGAAATTCAATACACAAAGATGACAAAATTTCATTTAAACGGAAAAATCAGTTTTTATAAGTACCACTTAGTGGTTTCACTATTCATCAAAAATAGTGGTTTTTCAGAAAATTACCAAAAATTCACCCAAAGCTATATTTGACATTCCGAATTCAAAAATGATGTCTATTTTACAAAATTCAAAACACAGAAGTTGCATTAATTAATTTAATAATTAATTCCCGCTGTTAAAACAAATAGCGTGTTTTTATGAAATAAAATGAATCAAAAGATTGACACTAGTTTAAGTCTGATTTCAAAGTGAAATTAATTAAAAAGACCACAATTGGATTAGATGGTAAAAGTATATTCTATTTTAAATTTAAAACCAATTCAAAAGATAATCTAATCATATAAATAAATTAGATTAAAAAGAGGTTTTGAATTTAAATACAACATTTTTCACTATTATTTAAAAATTGAACTATTTTGGAAAAATACCAAAAATTTACACAAAGTAAATTATGATGTCCCGATTCTAAAGAAGAATTTTATTTTGTCAAATATAACACATAGCATTGTCAAAATTTTGATTTAAAATAGGTTTTCAATCAAAATGCGGTTAATCGACCTTTTAAAGAATATTAGAATGTTTACGCTTAAAATTGGATTCATTCACATTTTTAATCCTCTAACATTTATTGTAAAAAGTAAAAATATTTGAAAAACATATATAATAATTTTTTAGTTAGTCCTATTCATTCCCTCCATCACAACAGCTAGGCGTTAACTAACATTTAAAATAATATTATTTTATTATTAGAGTGCAACGTAAGATTCCCAAGAAACTCGTTGTTGCATGTTGGGTACTCTATCAAGCATAGCGTCCACTTTAAATTAATATTAATATTTTATTCACAAATATAGATAAATATGAAAATGTCATATTCTTTATTTACCTGGGGTGTTATAATAACACTAAAAAAATTATATATTAAACCACTATTTTTTGATTATGTAATAGGAAAATGAAAGTATATCATTCACTGCATGAAACATAAATTTTTTCTTTCTCTACATGTAACACTGTGGTTAGATTGTGTTACATTAAATAATGAATTTACTCAATTCCTTATTTAAAATGCATGAACGAGTTTTATAGAACAATGATATATTATTTAATATAACATATCTATTAATATAGTTTTTATGAAAAAGGATATCTAAAATATACAAATGTATGGTTTAGAAAAATATAGAATGAATTCATTAGTTTCAAATTAATTTGAAATTAATATGGAAATTGATTGAATATAAAGGAAAATAATATTATATCAACAACACTATTTAACACTATTTTAATATGTTAATTACAATTACTGAGAAGTTTTATTTTGGGTGTTTGCTCATCCTTACTTATTCATCACCACCATAGTTTTATCAAGTGATTAGCATGTCACATTTTCATTTAACCATATTTGTTCCCAATTTTCTCGTTCCTTCATTTATTCTCACAACAGGTATCATGATCACATGAATTTTTTGGTGGAAATCGGATCTCTCATGTATTCCATCACTACCCCTTGGATTATCATTGGGGATTTAAATTAAATCTTGAATCCTAATGAGAAGCTGGGTACATCAAACAAATTACATCTATTCCAGGGAATATATATATTGCATTGATCAAAACAATTTGATTGAGATCAATTTGGCTGGTTCTAAATAGATATGGTTTAAGAAGTACATGAATAGGTTTGTTGCTAGTACGATTGATCGATCTTTTTTCAATGGGGAGTCTCTGGACACATGGTGTTCCATATCATGCATTACCCTATCACAGATCAACTCTGGTCATCATTCTATATTGCTGAATCTTGCTGAGAAGGAACCTAAACATCCTTTCTATTTCAAGTTCAACAATGATTAGGTCTCTCACCCAGAAGGCAAGGTAATTGTTATGAGCATTTCGTATTCTGTAAATTGTAGGGATGATGCATATGTTTTTACCACCAAACTCAAAATTCTCAAGATGAGTCTGAATAAGTGGAGCAAGGATAGCTTTACCTCCCTAGAAACTGATATATCTCCCCTTGAGGCCCTTCTAATTTTTTTTCAAGAACTCAACACTCACAATGACTTCTCTGATGGGATTTTGGTGGAAGTTGAGTTGTCTCTCAAACTCAAAAATACATGTATACTCAAAAGATGCCTTATAAAGATTATCGTTTAAGTATAAATGTATGAAGGATGGTGATATCAATTCATTTTTTTAATTCTATTCAAAAATATGGAATGACGGTTAGCCACATTACTTGATCAAGAATGGTGATAGTCTCATTGATAACAGAGTGGATCTCTCAAAGCATGTTATTGCATACTTTAAGGATCTCTTCAATGGATAAAATCCCACTGATGATCCTGTGGATGGTGTCATTCTGATACTTGTTAATCAAGAGGAAATTTCTTTTCTTATTGTTGTTATTCTGGATCCAGAGATTAAGGAGGTTTTTCTCACCCTCAAACCTGATAGTTCCCCTTTCCCAGATGGCTTTGGTAACGTCATCTTTCAGTCTTTTTTTTTGTGATATCATTCATGTAGATGTCTTTAGGATGGTCATTCATTTTTTCAGAGGTGGATCTCTCCCAAGGGATTCTAATGCTCGGTTCCATTCCCATATTTGGAAAGTGGAGAATTAAAATGAAATACATTAATTTAGGACAGTTTCCCTAGTTAATAGAATGTAAAAAATCATTTTAAATATTCTGGATCATAGGTGAACCTCTATTTCTTGCATGATTGTTTCTGCAAATCAGTTTGGCTTCTTCAACGTGAGATCCATCCAGTATTGCCTTATCACTCCATCAGAGTGTGTTAATCATATCAAAAATTCCATCAGAGGTGATAATATTTCCCTTAAATTGGATGTCATGAAATATTTTGGTAAAATGGATTGAGTATTCATATGCAAGATTCTTACCATGTTTCGTTTTGATGGAAATTTCATTAATTGGGTGAAAATTATTTTGAGATCTGTTCACATTGCATTTATCATCAATGAATCCCCAAAAGACTATTTTGATTTCTTAAGGGGTGCCATACAGGGTAACACTTTATCAACAATCATTTATTATATTGTTGAGGATTATCTCAGTAGGATTCTTTCTATCATGGCTGTAAATGGAAAGATGAATCTCATCCATGCTAGTAGGGGGCTTGTTTACCCTTCCCACCTTTTGTAAGTGGATGATATCATTCTATTTACACATGGGGACTAGGGAAAAATCCAAAATATAAAGTGAGTTCATTGGCATAATGAGATGGTTTCGGGATAATAGGCTGGTTGGATCGTGTCTTTAGTTTACTTTGGGAAGAACTTTTATTCCATCAGGAAAAATGAAATCATCAATGAGATGAGAATTCGTGAGGGATCTTTTACCTTCACCTACCGAGGGGTGCCCATTTTCTAGGGGATACCAAAGGTTTTTCAATTCTATAGTATTATAGGAATGATTAGAAGAAAACTTTCTACTTGGAAAGGAATGCCCATTTACATGCCTGCTAGGGTTAGCCTTGTGAAGTCCATCATCACCTCCACGTTTTTATATTCTTTCATGGTGTATAAATGTCCAATTACATTAATAAAGAGAATCAATGTCTCTATCAAGAACATTATTTTGAGTGGTTTCATTACGGAATGATACCTCACAAAAATTCTATGAAATTTTATCTCTAGACCTTATGATGATAGAGGTTTAAGAATTATGAATATTGGGGGTTTCAATGAATCGTTAGAAGCTAGTTTTATATAGAGGCATATAAATGGGAAAATGGAGTCTGTTTGTTTCCATAGAGCCAGATTAACTCAAAGGATTATGTTTAGGAACATTAATTACATTAAATATTTAGGTTGGATTTCCATTAAGAATATTTTATCTAAAAATGATTTTGACTATCGATAGTTGGTCTCTAAGGAATCCTATCTTCAATTATGGAAATGTAACTAGACTAGGAATCACTTTATTGAACTGGTTCTGGAAGGGTTTTTAAATATGGATTTTGAATTATCAATTAAATATCATCTTGGTGTTATGTAAAGTCTTCTGGATCACATTACCTCTATTGTGGAAAGGTATTTATGGTCATCCAAGGGTGATTTCTTGACAAGGGAACCAACTACAAATTAGATTATTACCTCCTAAGGTTTTTATAATCATTTTTAGTAGCACATCATAATTCAAATGGATGGGTGATTTACATAGAAATTTCCTAAATCCATCTCGTTTCATTCTTAAATGGAGTATGGATTACAAAAATATCCCAAAAAATTATTGTCTTCAAATATGTGGAATTTACATCTATTCAATTTTTCTATTATTCCATAAACATAGAGAGGATGCCGATCATCTCTTTCTATGTTGTGAAACTATCTCAGCTATGTGGAAAATAGTTTATGACATTTTTGAAGTGTTTTTACCTCCTGCTAACTCGATATGTGATTTCATAAAAAGCTAGTCTACTCAAAAATTTTCACCGTAGGTCTGGAGTCTTCTTCAGGCTGATGCGGAAGAGCATATTCATAACATATGGATTCATGGAATATGGAATCACAGGAGTCATAGATTTTTCATGATTTTACTTTTTTAGTAGGCCTTCTTGTTAATGTGTGATATAGAGAATTTCTGAGCGGTATGTTTTGTCATAACTCCATACATGATTTATCTATTAATACTCAGATTAGGGTTAAAGGAAAATATTGAACTCCCCTTGGAAAAAATAAAAGTTATATGGTAGGATCCTTTTCGTGGAAGGATTAAGATCAACTTTGATGTAGCATCGAGGGGTAACTCAGATAGTTCTGGATTTGGTTCTATCTTTAGGGATTATCAAGGTTATTCTCTTGGTTTTATTTATGGTTCATGTGTTATTGCCTCTTCCCTTGAAGTATAAATGCTTGGTATTTTTATGGTATTTGACCAAACTGAACAGCGAGGTTGGAACAGTCTTTGGCTCGAGTGTGACTCTAATGTAGTGGAGCTTTCCATTCAAATAGGGTCTTTATATCTCTCATGGAGACTCGCCAATCGGTGGACAAGATGAAAGGACTTTCACATCTCATGGGAGCATATCGTCACTAGTTTTTATTGAGAGGTAAATTTTATGGTTGATGGTATTGCTAAAAAATGTATTAATTATAATTAATTATATTGGGTTGATCATGTTCTAGGGGATATCCTAATTCTTTTCAAGGAGAATATTTTTAAATATTCTTCCTTTAGACTTGTGTATGTTTTTATTAATTTTAATAAAGGGATCATTCTTTTCTAGGCAAGGTCTTAGTTTTCCTTAGAAGAAAAAAATTACAATTACTGGGTGATATTAATGTGACAAATATATTATATATTCAATCAAATATATTGTTCTGATTATCGAATAGATTTTATGGGCTTAAGATAAAAACTAACCCAATTTTATTTATAAAATAAAATCTATCATATTAAAGAATTTTTATAACCTTTTAATGGAGAACCAATTTTAAATCCAATTTTTAGAACTAATATGGAGTTTATATTTCAAAAAAACTTCAACCTTTAAATTAAATCAAAAAATTATGTTAGGTTATATTTATATTATTTTCCAGTAATGTTTAATTTATAATTAATAGTTAGAAAATACTGAATTTTAATTCAAAACAACTGGTTCATCAAATTTTTTGATAAGGTTAAATTACATTTTAAATTTGTTTTAAATTATAATTAGATATAATATTCATCAATTAATACAATTTAATTTATTTGAATCATTTTCAGATTTATAATGACTATACAAACATAACAATATTTTCGTTGCCTCTACATTAAAACTCATAGTGTCATCCCATCAGAGAGACTAAATATAAATTAATTTTTTCAAATTATATTATTTTAATTTGGAAAAATGGATTCCATTTTCTTGAATAATCATAATTTTTGATTTCTAATATGGTGATGTTAGTCTTATCATAAAATATTACTGAAGGTAATAAAAATTAACTATAATGATTCAGATATAATTAATATCAATAAGGGTATAAAAATTAAACTTCAAGGACCAAATTCCTAAAAACATGTCCAAGACCATTTTGTAGATATATTTCTACCACATCACTCCTTGGACAGATTGTTTCCATTATGGGTGCCACATTTTATGGGAAAGACAATGTTGGAATTTCTATTTCCCAAAAATTACTAGGGTGCACTTATCCTCCATTATTAAAAGGCCTCCTCGCCTCCAACATTCATACACGTATCAATAATTTTTGGATTTACCATTATCAAAAAAAATTATCTCCTAAAAACAATATCCTCTTCATAGAAGTTTCCTCTTTTTCAGTTAGAAATCCAATGAATTCGTTTGGTGGAAACCGAAAGGAGTTACCCGTATAAGAGGTTACTTTTTTTCTCAAGATATTTTATGTTTTATCCACCCCCAAATAACTCTTATTATCCAAATATTGTATGAAAAACCTAGTATAATAATCATACTTGGATGTTTTAATTCTTATGTTTCAACATACACATACATACACTTACATCTAATGGGTAATGAACATAATGTTTAGGTGCACGATGAACTGCCGTCTCACAAAACGACGATTATTAATTTTTCATTTACATACTCTCTTCGTAAACATTATGACTGACACACAATTTATATATTTTATATTTTATATTTATTATTTATTTAATATTAACTAATCCATTTACAAAACATATCTTTATAATTTTCATTTGGTGTAAATCTGATTGTTTATTTTGAAGAATTGTGGACTACAACCCCCCAATGTGATGTGATTCATTCATAAAATACATGAAATGTAGCATACCAAGTATGTAATGAATAATAGATATTTTTATCTATATCTATTAATGAACTAGATAGTGTTTTAGAGGCTCAAAATGAAAATAAATCCAATATTAAGCATGGAATACACTAATATTTTTAAAAGATTGTTTTACTGCCTTTTGATGGAAAACCATTTTTAAATCTATCTTTTGACAATTTTATAAGCTATGTTTGTCAAAATAAACTTATTCTTTATGATTGGGACATCAAAATTTACTTTGTGTGTGAATTTTTGGTATTTTTCTGACAATGTTCATTTTTGAATGAATAGTGAAAAATACTGCATTTTACATCAAAACTGCTTCTTAATCTAATTTATTTATATGATTATATTATCTTTTTAATTGGTCTTAATGTGTAATATGAATATATTTTAACCATTTAATCCAATGGTGGTCATTGGAATCAATTTCACTTTGAAATTATACTTAAACTGGTGTCAATCTTTTGATACTTATTGTTTTATAAAAACACACTATTTGCTCTGACAACGGGAATTAATTATTAAATTAATTAACGTGACTTATATGTTTTTAATTTTGAAAAATAGACTAAATTTTTGAATTCTGAATATCAAATATAACTTAGGGTGAAATTTTGGTAATTTTCTGAAAAACTTCAATTTTTTATGAATAGTGAAACCACTAAGTGGTACTTATAAAAACTGATTTTCCTTTTAAATGAAATTTTGCCATCATTGTGTTTTGAATTTCAAAAATCTGTCATACATGGTTGTCATTAAGAAGTAAAATGTGGTTCAATGAGATTAAAATAATATTTTGGTGAATAGTAACTTATTAAGTTTTTAATCGCAATTAGAGGTAATTAGTGTAATTTAAGGTAAAAATGATATTATAAAAATATGAAAACACCAAGACACTTTTCCTACCCCTATTTGATGAGACATGTCCGACCAAGACAACCCATTGGTCGATTTAGGGGACCCTATGGAGCCTCTTGGGTGAGATAATGACTTTAATGCCTTTTTTAAAATAAAGGTGAAAATGACACTAACATAAATTGTTTTACTAAAACAATTTTTAGAAGGGGTTATACTAATCATAATTTCGTCTATAAATACTATTTGGAAAGATAAAAAGATTACCTAAATCAGGATAGTTTTTTTTATAATTTTTAGACATTAAATAAATTAATTTAATTATGACATCATGATGATGCAACGATGACCTTATTAATGAATAGTTTAAATAAAATGAAACGATAAGATAAAATATAAGACCTACACTTTTCCAAAAACTATTGGATGGGAATATTTAGAAGCCTTATCATATAATCTTCTAAATATATAAATGTGGTACCTTTGAAATTCTAAACACTTATGAAAATAGAATAATAGTTTCATGATTTCCAAAAGTGCCCCTCCTCTCCTCTTATAAAAGGCCCCCACCTCTACCTCATTTCACACACTTATCAAGTATTTTGATCGGCCATACCCTGCACATTTACTCTCTCCACATCCCTCTACTCATCCTAGAGGATTACCTTGGGGCAGAATCCTTTCAAAGGAAGCCATTAGGCTCAAATCAAAAGTAGTTACACTTTTAAAGGTAATTCATTCTCTCATGTTCATTTGTTTTATTTTGCTTCTCCAACCCCCTAAACTATTTTTATTTACTTCTTTTGTAAAAAAACCATTATCTTCAATGTACTAGGATTTTTTTATAAGATTTATTCGAGCTACACTCTCACACAACTACATCAAATGGTTAATGAACATACGGTTTCCGTGGATGGCGAAATTCTGCCTCCCGAAGCGATGATTGTTCAATACCCATTTAACACCTTCAAAGGTGGCCATTATGATGTCACTATTTTTATATATGATATATAATATGTTTATTCTTTCCTTAAGCTTTTGTATTTTTAATTTATGGAATACCAATACTGTTTCCATTATGGGTAAACACGATATCTTCATTTTAGGAAGTGCGGACTACCGCCCCCTGAAAGTGATTTGATTCGTTAATATCATATGTGGGATGTGTAAAGGATAAGGTTAATGATATTATATATGTTATTATAATGTAATTATAATATACCTTGATATCATTATGATTCCATTCTATAAAATACGAAATAGAAATGAAAGTAGCGTTCATGCGTACGTACAGCTTACCGTCTCCATGAACGATGCATTTCATTTCTTACAACCAAATGATTATGTAATATTATAAATGCATGTATATACTTAATATATACGATATATATGATATATACATCATGATTATAATTCGGGATATAATGGATACATGAACAACTTGTAATTATAAAGGGTTTATTTTTTACTCAAGTACCAATGATCGTTAAAACGACCGTTATTAACTTAAATAATTACATAGTGTTCATGACATGGAAATAAGTGATATAAAAGGAATAATGAACTTGAAAAAGGTTCTTAAACAAATATGTATTAACTCATGTTTATTATTCAGGACATTAAAGAACGATCGAGTCAAGTCGGACCCGAGGTATGGGACTTCCTCTCAATCTCCTTTCATTGAGTCATATTTTGTTTTATACACAACCTTCTTTTATACGGTGTATAAACCCCTTTGACTTTTACGTTTATCTAAAAGGAATCTTTTTTATACGAAACATTTTACAAAATGACAAAAGTGAATGTTTTTGTCGTACGTATGCGGCGACAACGACTTCTTCGCCGCCGTGACCGTTATTTAAGTTTCGGCTTCCTCTACAAGCCATACCTTCTTTTTAAAAGAAAAATAAATACCATGTTTTTATTATCTTTTATTTTGGTATTGAAAATAGTTTTCATAATGTTTTTATATCAATGTGTTGTATTGATATCTTGTGATTGAAAGGTGGAAATGTTATGTTTCCTTTATGCATGTTTTATGTGATACGATTATGTTGAGGTTCTTGGGCATTATTATGAAGACGGGTGGTTTCATGATAAACTAAGGGCGGGTGAGCCAGATATAGCTCTCCAATGCATTGGGTAACGCGAAGGAGTGAAACATTAAGGTTTCTCCAAAGAGATTTAAGGAATATACTGTGATGGGTATTCCAAACGTAACCAAGAGGGTTACTCCCTATGTAAGAATGTTATGAATGCCTCAAGATACCTTTATGTCTTATTATTTCTATGATTTATTCATGATTTGATGAGGTATGTTAAAGTGATTATGTTTTATGGGTAAAGTATGATCTCATCCTTATGTATATATGTAACCATGTTTCCTTTCCATATTTTTATATCCCTTACTGAGCTTTTTATGCTCATCCCAAGTTTTTTTGAAATGTTTTTCCCAGGTCAAGGGAAAGGTACATGATATGATGACAGTGTCAAGGAAGTGTCAAGAAAGAATCCATGTTTATTTTAAATATGTTTCCATTGATGGTAATGAATAATACTATCTTTATGTAACCACTTTGTTTATATGTGGAATGTAATGCAAGTTTTATGATCTAATTCTCTAAAACTCTAAACCCGAAAAGATCCTCAATGTGTAATCTTGTAATAACTAATGATTAAGTAAGGTTTAAGGCTGGGGCCTTATAGTTGGTATCAAAGGTCGGTTTAGATAACTTTAGGAGTTAGAATTCTATTAAATGTTTATCCAAAAATATTTTTTTTAAATGATATAGCATTTGAAGATTACCAAGTTTCTTCATCTAAGACATGTTTGTTCAGAATGGTTTTCCGCAGAGGAAACAGGGAAGCAGTGCTAGGAAGGCATACAGAAGGAAATAACCTTTTGAATCAGCATCCTGAGATGGTCGGAATTGGAACTGAAAATTTTGTTGCAGTAATGGCGCAGTTTACTTAGGCTATAAATGGTGGTGGTATCCATGCACGAGATCAGCCAGATAAACCATAGAAGAACATGTCAGTGGTGGAACATTTCATGAGGCAACATCCCCCATCATTCAGATGATCATCTGACCCTGTGCTACCTGAAGAGTGGATTAAAGCACTGGAGAAGATTTTTGATGTCATGGGGTGTTCAGACAATCAAAAGGGTAGTCTTTCTATTTACCGTTTGGAGGGTGAGGCAGATCAGTGGTGGTCGATGGTTAAAAATATCAGGGACGCTGATGAGATTGATGCTCTTGACTGGGATGAATTCAAAGGTATGTTTCTTGAGAAGTATTTTCCTAAGGCTGTTCGACTTAGGATGGAAATGAAATTCTTGGAATTGAGGCAAGAAGAAGACTCAGTGGCTGCCTATGAAGAAAGGTTCACTCGATTGGCAAGGTATGCTCCAAATTTTATCCGAGACCTTGATAGTAAAATCAATCGTTTTTACTCAGGATTAAAGCCAAAATATCGAAGGGAATTAGCTTCTCGTGAGTTTAAAAGTTATGAAAATCTTGTTCGATGTGCTGAGAAGGTGGAAATGGAGTTTGCCGATGACCAAGTGTTCTATAACAACCAGCAGAAGAAGAGACCGAGGTGTCATGAGAAAGGTAAGAATTCTTCAAAAATGTCTGATGGTAAGAAAACTAAGTTTCCAGTTTGTGATAAATGTGGCAAAAGGCATGCTGGGGAATGTCTTTTGAATTCTGGAAAGTGCTACCGATGTGGTAAGATGGGACATAAGGCTCGTGATTGCACTGAAAAGGATCAAGGTGAAGGTGAGACCAAATTTGATTTACAGTTAGTGAATTGTTATAAGTGCAATGAGATGGGTCACTATGCAAACGAGTGTCCGACAAAGAGCTTGAGTGATGGGAAGCAGTTAGACTACAAGCAGAAAGGGGTGGTGAAATCCTTTGCAACTACTTCAGCAGACGCCAGGCCATCAAATGAATTTGTATCAGGTACTTTGTTTGTTTTTTCAGATTATGCCAGTGTGTTGTTTGATTCAGGGTCTACACATTCTTTCATCACTGAATGCTTTTCTAGTAAAATGGAAATACCATATCAAGAAATGACTCCTCATCTTTTGGTAAAAACACCTGGGGGAAATGTTGAGGAAAAAAGAATTTATAAGAATCTTCCTATCCTTATCTGTGGAAATAACCTACTTGCAAACCTTATTGTTCTACCTCTAGTAGAGTTTGATGTTATCCTGGGTATGGATTGTCTCTCTATTTACCATGCTAAGATTGACTTTAGAGCTAAAGAAGTTTCTTTTCAGAAATACTTTCAGTTTGTGTACAAGAATGAACCCTTACTGTTGATAACTTATCAAGAGGACAAGAAACTTGTAAAAGATTGAAATGAATGTTACCTTGCACACATCATTGAAAATAAAGGAACTGTTCAGATTAATGATGTGCCAGTGGTAAATGAGTATCCTAATGTATTTCCTAATTAGTTGCCTGGAATAATACCAGACCGGGAAGTTGAATTTACTGTTGACTTAGTTCCTGATGTTGAGCCAATTTCAAAACCCCCTTATCGAATGGCTCAAATTGAACTTTTAGAGTTGAAGGAACAATTGAAAGATTTATTAGAGAAAGGTTTCATTCAACCTAGCACATCACCACGGGGTGCTCCTGTCTTGTTTGTTAAAAAGAAAGATGGTTCAATGAGACTTTGCATTGATTATAGAGCCATGAATAATATCACTGTTAAGAACAAATATCATTTGCCTCATATCAATGATTTGTTTGATCAGCTCCAGGGAGCTCAGTATTTTTCAAATATTGACTTGAGATCGGGGTACCATCAGCTGAAGGTAAAGGAGGCAGATATTCCAAAGACCGCGTTCCGTACGAGATATAACCATTATGAATTTGTAGTAAAGCCTTTTGGGATAACCAATGCACCTGCTGTATTCATGGACTTAATGAATAGAATTTTCCATGAGTTCTTGGATAAGTTTGTGGTGGTTTTCATTGATGATATTTTGGTGTTTTCTAAAAGTAAGAGGAGAATGAAAGACATTTAAGGGTCATTTTGAAAACCTTAAATGAAAAGAAATTGTATGGGAAATTCAGCAAATGTGAGTTTTGGTTGCAAAAAATTTCTTTCTTTGGTCACATTGTTTCAAAAGATGGCATAACCGTTGATCCTTCGAAAACAAAAGTTGTTGAAGAATGTCCAAGACCCACAAATGTAACTGAGATTCGTAGCTTCCTTGGTTTGGTAGGCTATTACCGAAGGTTTGTTAGAAATTTTCCACGGTTATCTAGTCCAATGACTAAGCTAACTCGGAAGGGTGTTAAGTTTATCTGGACAAAAGAATGTAATGATTGTTTTCAGGAATTGAAAAGAAGATTGGTGAATGCTCTAGTTTTGGAACTACCTTCCAGGAATGGTGAGTTTGTTATATACAGTGATGCTTCATTGAAAGGACTTGGTTGCGTCCTAATGCAGAATGATCAAGTAATTGCTTATGCTTCACGACAGTTGAAAACTCATGAGGTAAATTACCCTACACATGATTTGGAATTAGCTGTAGTTGTTTTTGCTTTAAAAATTTAGAGGCATCATTTTTATGGAGTAATGTGTGAAATATATACTGATCACAAAATTTTAAAGTATATATTCACTCAGAAAGAATTGAACATGAGACAAAGGAGATGGCTAGAATTAATCAAGTATTATGATTGTACAATTCATTACCATCAGGGAAAAGAAAATAAAGTGGCTGATGCTTTAAGTTGAAAAGTTATGCTTCATTAGAAATGTTGCATTTGGAACATGATCCTTTGGTTAAGGATTTGATGAACTTTGGTATAGAAGTTGATGGTGCAGGATGTCCTTCTGTTTTGTTTCAAGTATCAGTGAGATAATCTCTATCAGATAGAATCAAGCAAGCATAGAAGCAAGACAGTGAGTTGCAGAAAAAGGTAGAGCTGGTTCAGAAAGGTAAGTTGCCTGAATTCAACATTGATAATGATTGCATTTTGAGATTTGGGAAGAGATTGTGTGTGCCTTGTGATTCACAGTTGAAGAGAGAGTTTTTATGTGAAACTCATTGTTTTCCGTTTTCAATTCATACTGGCAGTACTAAGATGTACAGAGATCTGTGGGAGTATTACTGGTGGGATGGAATGAAAAGAGATATTGCTGATTTTACTGTGAAGTGTTTGACATGTCAATAGGTTAAAGTAGAGCGGCAGTTACCGAAAGGGATGCTTCAGCCTTTACCAATGCCAGAGTGGAAATGGGAGAATATATCCATGGACTTTGTTGTGGGATTACCGAAGAAATCTCGAGGTAATAATGCAATATGGGTTATTGTTGATTGCTTGACCAAATCTGCTCATTTCCTTGCTATACGAGATACTTTTTCCCTAGATCAACTTTCCCGTTTGTATCATAAAGAGATAGTCAAGTTACAGGGAGTTCCTCTCTCCATTGTATCTGTCAGTGATCCCAGGTTCACTTCTAACTTTTGGAAAGGCCTTCAGAAGTCGTTGGGTACTGAATTAAATTTTAGTACAGCTTTTCATCCTCAATCAGATGGGCAGTCAGAACGAACAATTTAGACCTTGGAGGATATGCTACGTTCTTTCTCTATGGATTATCAGGGAAGTTGGGACCAACATCTCTCTTTGGTTGAATTTTCATATAATAACAGTTTTAATTCCAGTATACAGATGGCACCATTTGAGGAGTTATATGGGAAGCGGTGTCGAACTCCAGCTTTCTGGGATGAAGTGGGTGAAAGGAAGTTGATGGGAACATAATTGGTAGAAGAGATGGCAGAAAAAGTTCAGCTGATTCAGAAGCACATGAGAACATCTCAGAGCAGGCAGAAGAGTTATGCAGACAACAGGAAGAAGGATCTATCTTTCGAGGTAGGTGATCATGTTTTTCTCAAGGTTTCTCCTTGGAAAAGTGTGATGAGATTTGGTAAGAAAGGAAAGCTGAGTCCAAGGATTATTGGACCATATGAAATTCTGGAGAGAGTTGGATCAGTTGCATACTGGGTGGCTTTACCTCCGAGTTTATCTCAGGTACACAATGTTTTTCACGTTTCGATGATGAGAAAGTATATGCCAGATCCATCTCATGTCTTGAGTCCAGAGGTAGTTCAGCTGGAAGAGAACCTATCTTGTGAGGAAAAACCGGTCCAGATTCATGACAACAGGGAGAAAGTGTTACGGAATAAGGTTATTAATCAGTTAAAGGTTTTGTGGAAAAGCACTTGATGGAAGAGGCAACATGGGAATCTGAAAATGCAATGAGGGATAAGTACCCCCATTTATTCGATAAGTAAATAAATTGCGGGGACGCAATTTTCTAAAGGGGGGAAGGATGTAACATCCCAATTAAGTAATAAATAATAGATATTTGTATCTATGTCTATTAATGAACTAGATAGTGGTTTAGAGGCTTAAAATGAAAATAAATCCAATCTTAAGCATGGAATACACTAATATTTTTAAAAGATTGTTTTACTACCTATTGATGGAAAACCATTTTTAAATCTATATTTTTACAATTTTATAAGCTATTTTTGTCAAAATAAACTTATTCTTTATCATTGGGACATCAAAATTTACTTTGTGTGAATTTTTGGTATTTTTCTGACAATGTTCATTTTTTAATGAATAGTGAAATATACTGCATTTTACATCAAAACGGCTTCTTAATCTAATATATTTATATGATTAGATTATCTTTTGAATTGGTATTAATGTGTAATCTCAATATATTTTTAAAAATTTAATCCAATGGTGGTCATTGGAATCAATTTCACTTTGAAATTAGACTTAAACTGGTGTCAATCTTTTGATACTTATTGTTTTATAAAAACACGCTATTTGCTCTGACAGTGGGAATTAATTATTAAATTAATTAATGTGACTTATATGTTTTGAATTTTTTAAAATAGACTTCATTTTTGAATTCGGAATATCAAATATAGCTTAGGGTGAATTTTTGGTAATTTTCTGAAAAACTTCAATTTTTGATGAATAGTGAAACCACTAAGTGGTACTTATAAAAACAGATTTTCCGTTTAAATAAAATTTTTCCGTCATTGTGTTTTGAATTTAAAAAATCCGACATACATGGTTTTCATTAAGAAGTAAAATGTGGTTCAATGAGATTAAAATAATTTTTTGGTGAATAGTAACTTATTAAGTTTTTAATCGCGATTAGAGGTAATTACTGTCATTTAAGGTAAAAATGATATTATAAAAATATGAAAACACCAAGACACTTGTCCTACCCCTATTTGATGAGTCATGGCCTACCAAGACAACCCATGGGTCGATTTAGGGGACCCTATGGAGCCTCTTGGGTGAGATAATGACTTTAATGCCTTTTTTAAAATAAAGGTGAAAATGACACTAACATAAATTGTTTTACTAACGAAATTTTTAGAAGGGGTTATACTAATCATAATTTTTTCTATAAATACTCTTTCGAAAGATAAATTGATTACCTACTTCAGGATATTTGTTTTATAATTTTTAGACATTAAATAAATTAATTTAATTATGACATCATGATGATGCAACGGTGACCTCATTAACAAACATTTTAAATAAAATGAAACGATAATATAAAATCTAAGACATACACTTGTCCAAAAACTATTGGATGGGAATATTTCGAAGACTTATCATCTTAACTTAGAAATATATCAATTTGGGACCTTAGAAATTCGAAACACGTTTGAAAATAAAATAATAGTTTCATGATTTCCAAATGTGCCCCTCCTCTTCTCTTATAAAAGGCCCCCACCTATACCTCATTTCACACACTCCTCAAGCCTTTGGCTCGGCCATCCCCTACCCATTTACTCTCTCCACATCCCTCTCCTCATCCTAGTGGATTCCCTTTGGGCAGAATCATTTCAAAGGAAGCCTTTAGGCTCAAATCAAAAGGAGTTACACTTTTAATGGAAATTCATTCTCTCATGTTCATTTGTTTTATTTTGCTTCTCCAACCCCCTAAACTCTTTTTATTTACTTCTTTTGTAACAACACCAGTATCTTCAATATACTAGGATGTTGTTACAAGATTTATTAGAGCTACACTCTCACAAAACTACATAAAATGGTTAAAGAACATACGGTTTCCGTGGATGGGGAAATTCTGCCTCCCGAAGCGATGATTGTTCAATACTCATTTAACACCTTCAAAGGTGGCCATTATTATGTCACTATTTTTATATATGATATATAATATGTTTATTATTTCCTTAAGATTCTGTATTTTTCATTTATGGAATACCATTATTGTTTCCATTATGGGTAAACACGATATCATCATTTTAGGAAGTGCGGACTACCGCTCCCTAAAAGTGATTTGATTCGGTAATACCATATGTGGGATGTGTAATGGATAAAGTTAATGATATTATATATTTTATTATACTGGAATTATTATATACCTTTATATCATTATGATTTCATTCTATAAAATACGAAATAGAAATGAAAGTAGCGTTCATGCGTACGTACGGCTTACCGTCTCCATGAACGATGCATTTCATTTCTTACCTACAAATGATTATGTAATATTATAAAAGCACGTATATACTGAATATATACGATATATATGATATATACATCATGATTATAATTATGGATAAAATGGATACATGAACAACTTGTAATTATAAAGGGTTTATTTTTTACTAAAGTACCAATGATAGTTAAAACGACCGTTATTAACTTAAATAATTACTTAGTGTTCATGAAATGACAATAAGTGATATAAAGGAATAATGAACTTGAAAAAGGTTCTTAAACAAGTATAAATTAACTCAAGTTTATTATTTAGGACATTAACGTACGATCGAGTCAAGTCGGACCCGAGGTATGGGACTTCGTCTCAATCTCCTTTCATTGAGGCATATTTTGTTTTATACACAACATTCTTTTATACGGTGTATAAACACCTTTGACTTTGATGTTTATCCAAAAGGAATCTTTTTTATACAAAGAATTTTACTAAACGAAAAAATTGAATGTTTTTTTCGTACGTATGTGGCGACAATGACTTCTCCGCCGCCGTGACCGTTATTTGAGTTTCGACTTCCTCTACTAGCCATACCTTCTTTTTAAAAGAAAAATAAATACCATGTTTTAATTTTCGTTTATTTTGGTATTGAAAATGGATTTCATAATGTTTTTATATCAATGTGTTGTATTGATATTTTGTTATTTAATGGTGGAAATGTTATGTTTCCTTTATGCATGTTTTATGTGATACGATTATGTTGAGGTTCTTGGGCATTATTATGAAGACGGGTGGTTCCGTGATAAACTAAGGGCGGGTGAGCCTGATATAGCCTTCCAATGAATTGGGTAACACGAAGGAGTGAAACGTTAAGGTTTCTCTGAAGATATTTAAGGATTATACTGTGATGGGTATTCCAAACATAACCAAGAGGGTTACTCCCTACGTAAGAATGTAATGAATGCCTCAAGTTACATTTATGTCTTATGATTTCTATGATTTATTCATGATTTGATGAGGTATGTTAAAGTGCTTATGTTTTATGGGTAAAGTATGATCTCATACTTATGTATATATGTACCCATGTTTCCTTTCCATATTTTTATATCCCTTACTAAGCTTTTTATGCTCATCCCAAGTTTTTTTGAAATGTTTTTCCCAGGTCAAGGGAAAGGTACATGATATGATGATAGTGTCAAGGAAGTGTCAAGAAAGAATCCATGTTTATTTTAAATATATTTCCATTGATGGGAATGAATAATACTATCTTTATGTAACCACTTTGTTTATATGTGGAATGTAATGCAAGTTTTATGATCTAATTCTCTAAAACTCTATACCCGAAAAGATCTTCAATGTGTAATCTTGTAATAACTTAAGATTAAGTAAAGTTTAAGGCTGGGGCCTTATATGGAATGTATTAAAAATATGTTTAGAAAAATAATATGGTATATATTACATAATAATACTACTGTAATGATAATATATATATATATATATATAATTTTCATTCATTATATCAATACATAATAAATCATAAACAATGTTCATGCATACGTATGGCCTGCCATATCAATGAACTGTGTATTCCCTTTAATAATTATATATTTTTTATATTATTATAATACATAATAATTAATAAAAATGATATTTATTTTATATTTTAAATACTAGAAATAATTATATATGTATAAGGATGAAAGATATAAAAATTATGACACATGCGATGAACAAATATGTTCTTACACGAATTTAATCCTTAACATAATATTAATAATAATTAGGTAATATAATGTCAATATTAAACCATATGTGTTATTAGATATAACTATTTTTGTGATATATTTATTATAAACTTATATTTGTTATACATGATGGTTTAACAAGTATTATGAGATTCAAGACACAAGGTTAGATACTTTCATCTCACTATTTATTTCTGTGAGATAAATTTTTTAATCACAGCCAATTCCTTTTTTGTGTTGTCTTTACTTACCATGTATGAATTATAATATTATTATTATTATATTTATGGTAATTTATATATCCATTCTATTATATTTCTTTCATGGCTATTATGTTTCAAAAGATACAAAATCAGTAAGATAGTTTAGTCTCAATTTTCCATCTTTACGACATATGCCATGTTATGCACCTATGTTTTTTCATGAGTTGTATATATATCATTCAAAAATTTATATAAAAAAACTCATTATTTAAATTATATTTCAAAATTCTTGTAATTTTTAATTCTTATATATGGAGTATGGTACAAAGAAACAATGTAATAACCGTCTGTTGAAGCAATCTCAACAGTTTTCGATATTGTTGATGTTTATGCTTACTTTGATGAAATCATACCTTATAACTATATAGAACTCTCATGAATATTATTATCCTTTGTTTATTCATTATTTATCAATATATTGGTACCATTTTATACTCTCTTGTTCATAAAATAGTCATGAATTTATTTTTAAGAATGTAAAAAATTACCTCTCTCTCTTTGGTAGGAAATCTATATTCCATAAAATCCATATTTTCTAAATATGTCTTAAAAATATGTTTTATTTTAAAATAGTTTTCACAAAAAGTGGTATTTATTTATATGTTTTAAAAGTGTTTTTATATTTACCCTAACCTTTTACATATATCATTACATGATTTTAAGAACAATTATACACCAGAGTACAAGCCATGGATCGTGAAGTCTAGTGTATTTGAAGACTAGGTACATAAAACTAAAAACATGGAACTAAATAAATCATTTATTTATTTAGTCTTCATAAATATCCCCTAACTTCTATTGTCCTTGGACATCTTCATAGGATAAATTTGGGATTACATGAATAAAGGGATGAGTTAAATGCATAGTAAGTGAATAAGAATAAGAATAAATCCATAGCACATGGGTTAGAAAAAATAACATAAATAAATAAAAAGACATCTAACATAAGGGATTATAACATATAATAAAGGAGTAATACAAAAATGGAATTATAGAAATATGGTAGAAAATAAAAAATTATTTTAGTAAGTGTCAAGGATAACTGCCAAGATTGTTTTTTATAGTAACACAACCAATGGCTAACTGCCAAGACCGTTGCACATAACATATCATGAGACATAACATTACCGAACACATTGGACCACTATCTAGGTACACCAATTTTAATATCTTCATGAATATTCTTGCCTGATAAATAATCATACCTAATCATTCATACATAAATATATGGGAACCCATGGGGAGAGATTGGTATCATATTCATGACATAAAGCATAATGAATGGGAATATCAAAAAAGTGTCCATGAGAGAAATTAATTAAAACATAAATGGATATTAATAAGGTCAAATAGACATTTAACATTGTAATTTAGGAATAATATAAGTGAAATCTATTAAAGTGTGTATTTTGGAAATTCTTATAATTAAAACATTTTTGTGTGGTTTTATGGAAAACACAAAAATGCTTTTAAAATAGAAAAGGGAATAATATTTTATATACAACTATATGTGAACCAAGAATATTTTAATAATAAAAATAATGATTTTATAAATAAAATTTTGGATTAATATAGAGTATATAGTTCACCTGAAATTTTTTAAAAATTGGAAAAGTTATTTAAAACGAGTTTTATTTCTGGGAAGTTTCGAGGAGGGAATCACCTTAAATAATGTATGTCCCCAAAATAGAATGAGGGATGGATCTTGAAACATGATATTGGATAATATAAACAGAATTTATATGTTTTAAATAAAAATAAAATAAAAATTCATTTGGGTAAAAATAATGATAGAGCTAAATGAAGGAATAAAGGCTGTTTGGGTAGAATTAATTACAAATTATTGGCATGATATCAGGTGTACATATGAGGATTAAGGATATATAATTGGATTTATATTCTTTTATACATAATTAGGGATTTATGGGGGATGTGTTTAAACTTACCACATATCTCTAAATTAAACATAAAAGGGAATAACATAGAGACAATTTGAATACAAGTGAAATGAAGTGGATCCCGTACCATATGTTCAGTGGTGCTCTCCAATTTTTGTTAATGAATTGAATAAAAAATAAGGATTATTAATTAATAATTCCAGAACCAATTATATTTTTAGTTGATTTAGTATAACCATTTTCGTTAATTTAAGAACTTTTTTATTTGTTATAATGTTCAATTTAATTGTTTTGGTCTATTTGATTCCTTAGTTTTAATGATCGGTTCATGTTCGGATAAACACGTATGATGAAAGTGGATGTGTAGAATTGTAGTTTTATTATATTAGTTAACATCCATAAGATTACATGGTTCTAAAAAATCATTTTATTATTGAGTGTGAACATTAATTATTATACAAAACCATAATGATAACCCTTTTGTTTAATAGGTGGGTATTGATTACAATGAACATGTTATTCTTTATAACATAATATCATTTGTACAAAAGGATGACAAAACATTAACTAAAATATATTAAATATATAATAATATGGTTCAACAATAACAAAATTGGTTTCATGACCATAATTAAGGATGATTATAGAAATTAATAAACGGTTGTCCTTGAATGTAATAAATTAACACATCTCAAACAATGTTTTCATTTCATTCAAATAATAGGTGGGGAAACGATAAATTATATTGAAATATACTATTAACATAACAAAATTACATTACATGTATGTTATGAGATTTTTCATACCATTTTATTGAGTATATTTTATGAACGAAAAGACAACAATGGAAATTAAAAATGAAAGAAAGGAAAAGTGAAATTTTACCTCTTGAATAAACCTTCCATGAGAGATTTCATAAAAGAGAGATTTTGGCCTTTTTAGGAGACCAAAGGCTTTTGAACGTGGGGAGGGAGTTTGGGGAGATATTTGGGCAGAATATAGGGAAGTCACATGGCATGGAGGAGTGAATAGGAGTGAGGGGGGGGGGGTTATAGTGAAGGAGAGGAGTGTATTCATAGATTTTCAATCATTGGTCTATTAATTTCTTTAAATACCAGAAATAGTGATGATTAAATGACCAAAAATAGTAATTTTTTCATGAGAATTCTAGATAATGGACTTACATCCACCATACATCAGCTAATGACATAATAATTAATGTATTTAATATTTATCGTAAATTATCGTATTTCACTATTCATTAAAAATTCATGTATTTTAGAAAAATCCCAAAAGTTCACCCTAACCATTTTTTGATGTGTATAATAAAAAATAAACTCCATTTTTGAAAAATACTTTCATCTATATTATTAATTACATATTTAATAAAAAATTGCTTGAAAAACGTCAATTTTAAAAAATTTATTTTCGTATTCTCAGATAAAGGTATATCGTACACCCACTTGAATATTATTAATATACTATGATAGGTAAGGTTAATATTAATTTGGGTAAGTCACTATTCATATGTGTAACATTAAAATTCATAAGGGTATGTTATTATTCAAGAAAAATTATGTTGTTCAAATTGAACTCCAAATAACTTTTTTATCGTAGTCGTGTAGGTCATAATTTAGGTATTCAAATAACAGAAGATGAAATCTTATGTTTAGAGGTCAAATAGAACATAGTAGTTCATTATGTTGTGATTTCATGTGATAATGACATATTTATATGAAATAAATTTCCATTTAAAAATATCGGGTGGTTACATTCATCCCCCTTTATAAAATTTCACCCTCAAAATCGATTTTTTACATTATAATATATAAACAAGTGAAGTTAGTTTTCCTTAATTACCACCTCTAGTTACCATCATTCCTCTTATTACGTATGGTTTCATCATAATTATTTGACTAGGTGATTAGTCATGAAATGTAGGCCTTTTTCTCTAAATTCGAAGATCTTCACTGGCTTCTCCTTATAGGAATGATCATCCTCCAACTATGCCCCCACTAAAGAGAGTACATGTGAAGGGATTGATATTTACATCTTTAATAGGGATACAATAACGGAATCCTATACTTTTTACAAGGTAGGTTGAAGTGGTATTCGATAGGACACATCCATAACATTATTAAAAATCTCAAAGGGGCCTGTGTACCTGGGAATTAACATCCCTTTCTTTCCAAACCTCATGAGATTCTTCCATGGAGATACGTAGTGAAATACTATGTCACCAACTTTACACTAAAGGTCTCATCGACTATTGTTTTCAAAACTCTTCTCTCGACTCTGGTCTTCCATGATTTTCTACTGAATTATTTTCCCCTCCTCCATCATTTAATCATCCATTTTAGGTCCTAGTAGCTAACACTCACCGACTTTATCCCAACATGCCTATGTTCTGCACCTTTTCCCATAAAGGTCTTTATACGGTTCCATTCAGATTCTCGAGTGGAAAATGTTTTTGTAAGATAATTCAACCGGTGGAAGATGTTGGTCTCATCTTCTTTTTATGTCTACAGAACATTCTCTCAACATATCATCTATTGTATTACTATATCACTCATATTGGCCTCCAGTTTGAGTTCTGCTGAAGATCACATCAGTGCATAGAGCATGTTGAAGAATTTTCAAAAACAATGAGGGGAATATTGGATCACAATCGAATACAATATATAGTGGTACTCCATCAAGCCTTACCACTTCATTGATGTATATCTGTGCATGTTTATCGAATAAGAATTCCACTCAAATTGCGATAAAATGAGATGTCTTCATAAGAAGGTCCCCAATGACCCATATAACATTGTTTCATCAGGGTGTATTTTTAATTCTAGTAACAAAGTTCATGGAAATGGCTCCGACTTCCATGATTTTATCAGTAGTGGTTTCATCACCCCTTTAGATATTTTCCACTAATCCTTCACTTATTAACAAACTAGGCACTTCGAGGTATATTCATAAATCTCCCTTTTTATAATTTATATATCTTTTCTTTGATAATCCTTTATTTTCTCCTTGAGAGATGGTTGAGCAATAATTTGATAAAGAATTGATTATGTTACCCAATTAATGATTACCATGTATATCCTTAGAAAATATATGAAGATCAGATCCTTTTCAATTATCATCATTACTAAAGATAATGGATCCTTTATACTTAAAGCATCATCCACCTTGTTTTCCTTAGCAAGATGGTTGTGGATTGAGTAGTCATAATACTTGATGAGCTCTCTCTTTCTTAGCTAGTGTATATTATGCTATTTTTGTGTGAATATATATTTGAGACTCTTTTAGTCATTATATATCTCACACTTCTCCCCTAGAGATAATTTCTCCATATTTTGAATGCAAAGATCATAGCCGCCAACTCCATATCATGTGTGGGATTGTTTTTCTCATTGATTTTTAGCTACCTTGAGGTGTAATCTATCACTTTATCATTTTTCATCATAAAAAATCCTAAGAATATCTTTGAAAAATCACTATACACCAAGAAGAGTTCTCCACTTGTTTGGAGTGTGTGTACTAGAATAGTGATAAGCCTCTATTTCAACTCCTTGAAACAGTCTTCAGTTTCCGAAGTCCAGTAAAACATTACTCCCTTCCATTTCATCCTGGTCATTAGGTTTGGTAATCATGAAATGTTATTCACAAATCATCAATAACACCTAGATAGACCTAGAATGTTGTGGATCTCCATTACAAATGTTTTCCTGGGCCACTCTTCAATAGCCTTTGTATTGGAAGGGTCTACAAATATCCCTTTGCTGGTGATAACATGCCCCAAAAATGATACATAATCCATCTAGAACACATATTTACTATAATTTTCATACATAGCACCCCTTTTCAAAGTATTTAACATATTATTCAAATGCTCCTCATGTTCCTACTTTCTCTTAGTGTATTTTAGAATATCGTCAATAAAAACATCCACAAATTTGTCAAGGGAATCTATAAAGAATCTATTCATTAAATCCATAAATATTGATGGAAAATTAATGAGTTTGAATGGAGTCACTAGGTACTAATAGTGTCCATTACCAGTTCTAATGGCAGTCTTGCGAATATCTTCTTTCCTTACCTTTAATTGGTGATATCCCAACCATAGGTCCACCTTAGAGATATAACTGGCCCCACAAATCTGATCAATCAAGTCATATATATGTGGTAGGGGATACTTGTTCATTATTGCTATTTTATTGAGCTCACAATAATCAATGCATAGACACCTTGATCCATCATTATTATTGATAAGAGGATTGGATCACCCCATGGTGAAGCACAAGGGCGTATAGAACCCTTCTCCAAATTCTCCTGTAACTACTTCTTTAGTACATCCATCTCTACGGTGTCCATTCTATAAGGTGTCCTTGATATAGGTAGACATCTGATAATATGTTCAATTCATAAATAAACCAATCTATCAGGAGGAAGACCATGCAACTCATTAGGAAAAACCTCAGTCTAATCCCTCGCTATAGGAATGTCTTCATGCATGATTCTCTCCTTTATATCAAAAAATTTGAGCTAGATATTCTTGATCATTAGGAATCAATATTCACACTCGATACGATGATTCTAAAGGAGATTAATCTTCCTCTTAACACTTGTAATGAATTATAGGATTATTTGGGATGCGAAGAATGATCTCCCTTTCCCGAAAATTGATGTTGGCATTGTATAAAGATATATAATTCAAGCCCAAGATAGCATTGAACTCCACTGAAGGATGTATGATGAGATTTTCATAGAAGTTCATTACAAAAACGTAAACTGGGAGAAGTTATAAACCATGGATGAAATAATTTCCCCACTCATTGTTCTCACATATAACTTTGCCTCCATATTTTGATGTGGTGTTTGAATAGTTTTACTAAACATTCAAGATCTGAATGAATGTTTAGTACTAGAATAAAATAGTATTTTCACCATTAATTAATAAATAACTATCATACATGTCTCCACATCATTGTCTAGCTTCAACTTAGTGGTAGTGATTTTATAATACATTCTTTTTTCCCTTAGATATTGTTTTTGATTTCCTCTATCAACTATCAATATAGGGAAATTTTTCGCATAATTCCCATACTCTTTGTTGTTGTAACACTGCACCACTACTTGAGCATTGATCTGAACCTTCTTTTCTTCTTCCACATTAGCAGGATATTTTATGTCAATTTCAAATTTCTTGGATAGATGTTCCAGATTTCCACATTTGAAGCAAGTCATGGTTCCATTTAGAAATCTCCCAAGATGCTTCTTCCCAAAACTTTTACATTTTGGATATTCATTATTCATTACATCATGAGATTGTTTTTCAACCGACCATGTTATTCTCCCTTTTTTCTCCTTATCACCAGGCCCATAAGACCAATAAGATTCTACAATATTCATTTAAACCTAGAGGGCCCAATGGAAAATCACTTCTAATCTATCAGAGTCTCAAATCACCAATGATTTTCGTAGACTCGACTTTATCCCTCTAAAGAAGAAACCCCCATTGCTTTTGGTGTTTATGAAAAAGCCCGAGGCATACCATGAAAATCTTGAAATTATTGCTTCATATACCCCAATGGACTCTTTTCCATCATCTTGAGTCTGAGGAACACTCTGTCTATCTTGAGATGGAGGGTTCAAGGAAAATATTTATTAAAAAATATCCTCTTGAATTCGTCTCAATCCTTGGAATCAATTTCCTCTAGGGTCTTTGTATTCTTGATCAGTGTCCACCACCGATCAGCTTACCCATCAAAATGATACACTTCAAGTATGAATTTCTATTCTTCTATGCATTTGAGGACAGAAATCATATTTTCAATGGAGTTAATCCACTATTCCATGAGGAGGGGATCAGATGATCTGCTAAACCTGGGAAGCCTTTTCTTCATGAAGGATTTGATGACAACTTTTATTTCATTAGAGGAGGATGGTGTTCCACATGATTCAAGTTATTATTCATAACTTGACCCAGCTAAGCATGTAATGTCATTATGTTTAGATAACACATTCCCATCATACCATACACATCATGACAGAAATATTCACATTCCCTATCACATTTTTTGTTAGAACATGTATTATATTTCCCTCCCATAACTAAGAAAAATAATGAGCAATTAGAGGTTTGAATACTTGGCTATTGACCATAAAAAGGAAACTTTTAACATAAGAGGGAAAACATGTAAAGTAGAATTATATACTGACTTGTGATTCCTTAGGTTTAATTCTATGTTATATTTGATCGATTTTATAAATTATATTACATTGGGATTTATTTGTACCTTAATAATGGTTTGTACTATGTTCATTAATATACCAGAGAATATCCACTAGGTGTGTCAAAACAAGAGTGTTTTATGGCCTGTTTTCGTGTACCTGGATACCTCAAGTCACACCCAAAACTTCTTGTTGGAGTTTTCACTCCTAGCTACATCTGTGTCAGATCCACCTCTACCTATTTGTATCTAGACATGGATGTACCATCATAATAAAACACTTGCAATATACTTAATAAAATTTGGTATTTTTTGTTATACTTAATCTCATCCTTAGTGTTCACATTAAGGACCTATATTCCTAATCTCAAAAAATAACTAGACCATCCATTTATTTAAACTATACCTACCCAACCATTTAGATATTACATTACATTATTTTAAGCATAATTATACATTAGAGTTCAATCCAAGGATCATGATGCATAATGTCTTGGAATACTAGGAACATATAACTGAAAACATGGAACTAAATAAAACATTTTTTAATTATTATTCATAATGATCCCCTAACTTCTATTATTCTTTTAAAACATCATAGGATAACCTGGGGATTACATGAATAAATTGTTGAGTTAAAATCATAGTAAGGGAATAAGAATAAGAATAAATCCATAGCACATGGGTTAGAAAACATGACATAATCAAATAAAAAGGCATTTAAAATAGGGGATAATAACATATAATAATAGATTCATATAAAAATAGAATCTTAGAAATTTGGAAGAAACATAAAAAATAATTTTAGTACTAGTCCAGGATAACCTCCAAGATCAATTCTCATAGTATCATGAGCCAAATACAACTACCAAGACCATGACACATAACATCTCAGGAGACATAACATTACCCAATGCAATAGAGAACAATCTAGTTGCAATCATCTTAACTTGTTCATGAATATGCTTACCATATAAATAATCATACATAATTAACCATACATAAATGTAAGGGAACCCATGTCGTGAAATGAGTATCACATTAAAAACATAATGCATAATGAATGGGCGTATCATAAAATTGTCCATGATAGAACGGAATTAAAACATAAATGGATATTAAAAATTTAAAATTTTTATATAGAATGCTATGTGATTTAAAACATATGTTACAACATGTTGGGTGTGTATTAAGTAAATTCCTTGCATTATAATTTTTTCAATGCTGATTTATAGAAAACAGTTAAGAGATATTATATTTGAAAAGGGAAAAATCATTTATATAAAACCAGAAGTGATACTGGATGGTGTTCATAATAATAATAATCATTTTATAAATATATTGGTGTCATAAAACCTAGGATATAAATAACTTAAAATTCAGTAAAAAATTGGGAAGTTCCCTTAAAACAAGTTTTCTTATTAGGAAGTATCAAGGAGGGAATCACTTAAAATCATATATATCCCAAAAATAGAATGAGGGATGGATCATGGAAAATGAGTTTAGAGAATATAAAAATCATTTCTATGTTTTACATAAAAATAATAGACAACTTGATTTGGGTAAATGGATTGATAGAGAAACTCGATGTAATAAAGATGGTATGAGTAGAATTCCTTACTTCATATCAGCATGATATTGGGTGTACATAAGAGGGATTAATGTGAGAGAAAGGGATTTTTATAATTTTATAAATCATTAATAATGTATGAGGGTGGTGCATAAACATACCCCATCACTAGTAATGACACATTAAAGGGAATAACATGGAGGACAATCTGGAATAAGAGTGAAATAGAGAGGATTTATGTCCGGTGGTGTTCTCCACTTGTTGTTAATTAATTGAATAAAAAAATTAGGTTTATTAATTAATAATTAATTAACATTTTATATATTTAATTTATTTATTAAAACCTATTTTAGTTTATTCATATCCTTATTGAATGGTCATAAGGTTTAATTTCATTGTTCGAGTCGGTTTGCTTCCTTGGTTTTAATGATCAGTTCATCATTGTATAAATATGTAAGATGAAAATGGTTGTCCAGAATAGAAGTTGAATGTTATTAGTGAAAATAGAGGAGATTAAATAGTTAAATAAATTCATTTTTTTATTGGTATTTAATATTAATTATTATATAAAACCTTAATGACAACCGTTTTGGTTAATCAGTGGGTTTTGATTACCACGAACATATTTTTCTTTATAACATAATACCATTTGTTCAAAATGATTTAAGATGTTTAACTAGTATATATTACATATATAATAATGGGGTTAAACCATAAGACACGTGGTTTCATGACATGAAATAAAAATGATAATAGAAATTTATAAATTGCTGTCCTGGAGTGTGAAAAATTAACACATCTCAAACAGACTTTTCATTTCTTTCAAATAAAATGTGGGGAAAGGATATATGATAATGATATATACCATTAGTATAACAAAATCTCATTACATGTATGCTACCATATTATTCAAACCAATTGGATGAGTAGAGTTTATGAAAGAAAATAGAACAAAGGAACATAAAAATGAAAGAAAAAAAGAGGAATTTTTCCTCTTTAGTGAATCTTCATTGATGGCATCTTAATGGGAGATGTTTTTGTATTTTTAGGAGACTAAATGATGTTGGACGTGGGGAGGGATCCTTGGGAGATATTTGGGAGGAATATATAGAAGTCGTTGGGCTTTAGTGGAGTGAATAGAAGAGGGATTGAGGGGGGTTTATTGTAAAGGAGAGGAGGGTTTCCATAAATTTTTAATAATTAGTTTATTAATTTCACTCAAGACCAGGAATAGTTACTATTATAGGACAAAAAATAGTAATGTATGCATGTGAGTGTGAGATAATGGCCTTACATCATCCATACAAAATATGATGATATCATAATTCATGTATTTAGTATTTATCGTAAATTGGCGTATTTTACTATTCATTAAAAATTCATGTATTTTAGAAAAATCCCAAAAATTAAACCTAACAATTTATTGATGATTAGAATCAAAAAATAAACTGCATTTTTTTATAATTATATTTATAATTATATTTAATTTAACATTTAATTAAAAACACACTTTACTCGAAAAAACAATTTTAAAACATTTATTTTCTTATTCCCCGATATAGGTATATCGTACATCCACATGAATCTTATTTATATACTATAATGGGTAAAGTTATTATTCATTAGGGTATTCAAATATCAATGAGTGTAAAATAACTATTCATAAGGTTATATTACTATTCACCAAAAATAAAGTTGGTCATATTAGACTCCAAATAATATACTAATCATAATTGTGTAAGTCATATTTTCGATATCCAAATCCCAGAAGTGGAACAATTATGTTTAGAGGTCACATAGAACATATTAGTTCATTATTTTGTGATTTAATGTTATTATTAACTAATTATAAGATATAAATTCCCATTGAAAAACATTGGGCCTTTATAGATTTCATAGAAGTAGAATTTAAAATATTATCTTGCTTTATTTATAAATTTGGATGCTGTTTTCGAAGAAAAATGTTATAAAAATGATTTCAAGATTATTTTATATTTTTTCAAGACGTTATCAAATGTAATTATTTTGGAAATTTTTTAATGATTCTATTAATAGTTTTAAGTAAAAGGTTTTTCTGAAATTTTTAAATTTATTTTATAACGAAAGATTTTATTGAAAACCAAATCCATCATCTTTTATAAGGTTTAATGGAAAATGGTTTTGGAAAAAAATTTCTAGATTTTATTTTATGTTTTCATATTATTTTCAATGAATCTATTTTTATATCATTTCGATGTTTCTATTATATTTCTTTAGAAGTATTCATATGATATTTTTTAACATATTTTCAAATATTCATTTGTAATTTTTTTTATTTTCATTAAAATGGTTTTGAAGGAGTTATATTTTTTAAAAAAATTCCAAAGATGGAATTATACTTTTCTGAAGAATGATTTTTTAAAATACATTTCAAAATTATATCCTATCTCTGATGAAATATATTGGTATATTTCTTTCCTTTATATAGAAATTATCAAATGTTTCCATTCATATTTTTCTATGATTACATTTAGTTTTATGGAATTATTTTTATGAAACCCCTTTCTCTTTCATGAGTAATATGATATTGAAACATACTTATTTTCATGGGTGACTCTTTTTATGACATGATAAGAAACCTGTTTCTTATCCCATAGGTTATGAAATGATTAAATGTTTATGATACCCTATTTCATTTCATGGGTTATGATATGATTTTAATGCTATTTTTGATCATGTATGTATGATTTAATTATTTGATGGGTATGAAAAATATGCCCCTCCAATTTATTGGAGAAAAATTTACATATCATGAAATATATTAATATGATCTTGGAGTGAGCCTTGAAAGCTATCAAGTCCGTTTAAGTGAACAATGACTTCCCAAATGGTATAAGGAGTGAAATTGTGAAACTAATATGTCCATGTGAGTGAACCATGGAATCCAATATGGAATGTGGAGTGAAACCATACATTCAATTTGACCTTGGCAGTGATTATATGACTACTATAGAAATATATTTAAATGATTATGTTTTATCCATTAGTACTTTTTTTAATCCTATGTTATTATTACTTGGATTATGTTATTTATTTCATTATTATTCATGTCATATCAACAACCAAGGATTATAACATGATTCTTATTGATAATTTTTGATATGTAGGGTAGGATCTTAAAATATTTTTATCACATTCCTATATCCCTTTTTAACACTTATGATTAACATTGATCACCCCTTTTTCTGTTTAATTCAATATGTTATGAGGATAAGTATTATGAATGTTTCATTTAGAAAGCTTCTATTCCTAAAGAAAAATGTGTGAAATAATGTATCCCACTTATGTACCAATTTTTACGTAGGAGTAACAAATATTACAAGGTGTGTTAGGCCTGACTCAGTATAACCTGGTAGATTACAATGAACAGTTTTGTACACCTAGTTTGACATAATTAGGGGATATGCATTGGGAATTCAAAAAATATTCATGAAACACCATGATGGATTTAGATAGATGTTGGGTATGAATAACCTATGATAGACTTGATCTGTTATAGTTTAAGGAATTATTTATAATTTAGACAACCTATAAGAAATTACTTTTTTAATACATGTGTTTCCCATATGATTAGTGTTTATCACACTATGTTTTTTGGTTTTAGTCAATGAAGAGAACTAGAATGAATTTTTTTAAAAATTATAGTTTTAGATAACAAATGTATGGACATTATTAAAATCAATATCTCAAGCGGAATTCTCATAAATAGAATTTGGAAGGTTTTATGTGTATTGGTTATACGTCTGAGTATAAAAATACAACAAATGACATTTGGAAGTAATTTGATGTTCTTCTAGTATTGTTTACATTAAATAAAAGTTGCATGATTATATTCAGGTTGAATAATACAAAGACATGATCCGTATTTCATATTCTAGAAAAATTGTATCAAGTAATAATATTACAGAGCCTATTTAACAGTTTACGAACTATATTTGATTAATAAAGTATTTAGGATTTGGAATTAAAATATTAAATCATATGAATCATTAAATATATTAGTATTTTGAGTATGTTTTCATTATAGATTGAAAAGTAATAGTTGAATGGGGATGAAGACCTAGAAATGTTATTTCATGGAATAGTGATATATTTATTATGGGATTTTAACACTTAATTAATTCCCAACATTGAGATAATAATTTTTATACATTAACATGTTGAATATGAATAAGTAAATTTGATAGTACATATTACATTGGAATTGATTATTGAAAAAGTAATCTATGTCATGAAGGTTGAAGTTTATATATTCTTATATCTAAATAATGTGAAAAATAGTTACTGGAATAATGAATCATGTATGGTTTCCAACAATATTTAAGGAAATTTAGGTTATTACCATCTTTCAAGGGAATATATAATGAGATAACATACATGTTTTGGATGTGGAAACTAAGAGATACTTTTTAATATAATGGGGATCAATTATAGGTGGTTTCAATGAAATTTCTTGACTTTATTTCTAATTTGTTCTATTTTATACTTCTGTATGGGGTATATACATAACAATAAATGGAATGTTAAAGATAAACAGCAGATTATGTTCTCAAGATTAATGTATTATCTCACTACATGAGTATTTATTCATATTGGATTATATCTTATTACTAATTTTTTATGATTAAAACTAATGACATTTGGGATGTAATATCACTAATTTAGGATTTATTAGTGCTTCAGGAATGAAATATTCTCCTCCCATCCATGGAGTTGGAGATGATGTGAGAATTGATCAAGGAAAAACCAAAGGGTGAGGGTGTACATAGGAAAAGTAATGAAATAATGTAAGTATATTTCATTATAGTCCTATATAGTAAATGAATCCATTGAGTCTAGGAAATGGATATAGAAAAATAATTATTAGGGAACCTTTATTTCATATGAATGAGATCATCCCTTTTATCATCACTATTTCTTGGTTTTGTGTTTTCCCGTTATATTGATCAATTTTCCCAAACATTATGCATAATTTATTGATAGTTATATTTCTCTTTCATGTCTATGTTTTCACGTTCCTCTTATGTTATCATATGTGGAATCATAGTCATTTGTTAAATTTGGAATTAGTTTTGGATCCAAGTTTCCCTTTTTAATGGCTGTTTTTACAAATTTTTACGATGTCTATTTCAATGAATAAATAATTCATGTGTTATGAATGAAACATTCATTTTATTGAGGGTAGAATTTTACCCCGGATATTTTGGGAATTATTTTTTTGTATTAATTTAATATTTTTTATATTTTTCATTTCATGAAACACAAAAAAAATATTATTTAATATTAAATAAATAGTTTTGGCTTCCATTTTACATAAAACAATGTTAATCATTCAATACATGTACATAAATATTATATTTCTCTACACGGAACCCTGATGCTAAATTTATTTACTCATAATAATGGCTTCCATCGATGGCTTCTGTAACATACAAGATCGAGTATAGTGAATAATTGTATATTAGGAAATATAAGCAAGACATTAAATTAATAGTTATGAAAAAGGGTTATCTAAATTATGAAAATATATTGTTTACAAAAATATAAAATGAAATATGTTGTTACATAATAATTAGAAGTGAATATGAATGTCGATATAATATAATGGAAATTATTATATTACCCACAGAGCTGTTTTACCCTAATATACTTCATTATTCAAAATTAGTGAGTGATATTAATGTTATATATATACTATATATCTAATCAAATAGATTTTATAATCATACAATATATTTTATATTATTAAGATAAAGACATTCACAATTTTATGCATAAAATACTATATTTCATATTAAGCAATATATTCCACCTTTTAATGGTAAACCTTTTTCAAATAAAAAAATTAAAATTAAATGATAATAAATGTAAAAATAAACCTCATATTTTAATTAAAAACATAAAAAATTTCTTAGGGAAAATTGTTCTATATTTTCCTAGAATATTTTAGTTTTTATTAATATCTAAATATTACTTGATTTTAGTTGAAAACTACTTTTTCATAAATTTAAATTATAAGGTTAAATTTTATTATAATTATTTTTAAATTATAATTTGGTCAAATTATTATCAGTTAATCCAATTTTTGTAATTAAAATGTTTATTATTTTGATATTGACTATTAAAATATAGCTAGAATTTTGATGTTTTTAATCTAAAATTATACAGTCTCATCCCATCAATGGGATTTAATTTAAATTAATTTCTACCACTTCATTTATTAGAATTTTAAAGAACAATCCATTGTTTTAACTAAAAAAATTTATAAATCCTAATAATTTAAACATAGTCTTTACCAAAAATATTAGTGAAAATAATTAAAATTATTTACAACTGTAAACGAAAAATCAAACATAACAACAGAATAAACATTAATCATATGGGCCTAAAAAACCTAGAAACTTGTCCAAGATCACTACTATGGTTAGATTTTTACCCTATAAACCATTTATTATAATTGGTTCTATTATGGGAGAAACTTTCAACTGGAAAAATGTGGGTGCATTTCTCTTTCAAAAAATATACAGGAGTGTTACTCTACCACAATAAAATGTCCCATATCCCCCCCACATACTCACACATATAATGACACTATATATTGAACAAGAAAACTCAAAATAGATCCTTTAAATCTCTCCAATAATACTTGTGTACTCCCTTTTGTAATAAATCAATCCAAGGGAGCACTTTTTTGAAAACCAATAGGAGTTACCCGAATAAGAAGAAACATTCTCAAATAAATTATATGAATTTATTTCTCTTTATAGCCCCCATAAAATATTCTTATTACATGATTTTATAATAGAAAAAATATAGTAAATAAAATATTATGTTATTATTATATTTTTACTACCAATACATACAAAAAATTTTGGCTAATGGGTAACAGATATACTGTTTACATGTATGGAAAACTACCGCCTCAGAATACATTAATTGTTCTTTTATCATTTAAGATCAATCATAAAGAAAAATATGATAGAATATATTTCAATAAATGTTATATATTATATTTATTATTAAATTATGCTTCTGAAATACTTTTCAAACTCACATCATTATACTATTTATTTTTTATAAATTTGATAATTTCATTTGAGAATGTTTGGACTACCACCCCTTAAAGCGATGTGATTCGTTCACACACAACATAAAATGTATTATTCTTTTTATTTTGATAAAATATTGTAAATATGACATAATAATAATAATATAATGATATTATATAAATAAAAACATATATTTTATTTTCTTTCATTCATTCAATACATAATGAAACAGAAACAACATTTTTGCAAACGTATGGCCTACCATCTCCATTAAAAGTGGATTCCATTTCATACATATATGTTATATGGATTATCATTATACAAATATAATGAATAAAAATGAGATTTATATTGTGGTTTAAAATATTGATATCATGGTACACGTATAAGGACCAAATATAAAACAAATTAAGACACATTAGAAGAACAAAGACGATATTTCTTAAAGTGAAACCTTAGAATAAAATTGTTTAAAAGAGGGTATAATAAAGTAATAATAAAAAATGATTTGGTATTGAATATATGCATATGGTTTTGTGATATATTTATAATAATATTATATTTATTATACAATATTCATTTATGATGAAATTTTGAGTCATGAAACAAGTTGAGGGAATTTAATCTCACTTTTTATTTATGTGAGATAAATTCATTAATCACCACCCATTACTTCTGTGTGGTTTTTATACATCCCATGGATGTATTATTTAATTATTATATATAAATTTATGGTTATTTAAATAGGTATTATATGATTTTTTTTCATGGGGTTTATGATTCAAAAGTTATCAAATTAGTAAGATTGTTTTGTCTCAATTTTCCTTCCTTCAAACCAATACCAGGTTATGCCCTTATATTTTTCTATAAGGTGTATGTAATTACTATGAATATTTATATAAAGAATCATATTATTTTCATGATATTTTATGGTTAATTTATCTTCATCTTTAAACATGGGGACTATGGTTCAATGTTACAATGTGGTAAGAGTTTATTGATATAATCTCATCACTTTTCGAGATTGTTTATGTTTATTATTCCTTTGATGAAATTATAGGATCCATATCATAATAAAAATCCTAAAAATTATTCTCTTATATTATTTCATTATATATTCATATAATGAATCAATTTAATCTACTTGTCTCATATAATCGTTAAGCAATGTTTTTCTGAAATTCTATATTTACTTCTCCCTTCAGTTGGAAATCAGTGTTCTTTTGAATCCTTATATTGTAAAAAATAATTAAAAATGGTTTTATGTTCAAATTGTTTTCAAAATTATTTCAAGATATATTTATATGTTTTAATTAATTTCAATAAAAAATTCTAGATCATTTTGAAGGTTATAATATTTTTCACAAGATGTTTTCAAAGAAAAATGTTTTTAAAAGGTTTTAAAGTATCATTTATATGTTATAAAGAAATTTTCAATGAAAAAAGTTTTTAAAAAATATTCAATATAATTTTATATGTTCTCTAGGAATATGGTTTTCAAAAAAAATTCAAGATTCGTTTTTTAGGTATTCACATCAACTTGTTTTCAAATTGATATCAAGATTCTTCAACAATTTTATAAGGAAAATGTTTTTAAAAATGTAATGAGAAATTTTTTTATAAAGTAAACTCGTTTTCAAAAATTATTTCAAATATATTATATGTGTTGTCAAGAAAAATGGGTTTTTTGAAATGTTTAAAATATTCCATTATATATTTTCATTAAATTTTAATTTTAATGGTTTTAAAAATGTTTCCAAGATTTCATTATATGTTTTTCATAAAATTTTCAAGGAAATTTGTTTAAAAATAATTTTATTGCTTATTTTAAAAGTTTTCTTGTTTATTTTTATGAAAATGTATTTGAAAGGGTTTTATGTTTTAAAAATAATTTTTAAATTAAAATGTTATGTTTTCCTCAAAAAATGTTTCTTAATATTAGTTTAAAAATTATTTTCCTTCTATGATGATATTGTTTACGGTTATATATGCCTTTCAAAGGAAATTATTTAAATTTTCCACTCATATTATTCCCCTAATTGGATTATGTTTTGATGGAGTGATTTTTATGAACCAAGTTTCTATTTCAAGGGTTATATGATTTTGAATCTTACATTCATTAATAGGTAATGGTTTTAATGAAATAATTTTGAAACCTGTATAATTTACGATTTTCTATGATATGATTACATTTGTATTATACCCATTTAATTTAAATGGTTATGATATTATTTTAAATGTTCTTCTTGAAAATGTATCTATAATTTCATTATGAGCTTTATGGAAACTACATCTCCCTATAATGCATTGTTTAACGATTTATATATCAGGATAAAGACAAATTGTTTCTTTTGAATAAAACATGACTACTATGATGGAAATGAGAGTAAACCATTACTACCAAGATGGTATGAGGAGTGAAATAATGCTTCAAAGATGGATATGTTATTGGATGCTGAATACCCATAATGTATGGGGAGTGATCCAATAATATAAAGATGGCCTTGGGTTGCAATTCCTTGATGAATATAAAAATCATATTATATGATTATGTGTTTGAAACAATTCCATGTTTCATTCATTTGTTATTAAGTCATGTCTTATGTTATTTTCTATGTTATGATTCATTTTTATAAGCTTCTATGGTTTTTGAATGATTCATCTTTATAATATTTAATATAAAGAGTATGATCATCAAATGTTTTTATATCATTCTCATTCCACTATGCTAATGTTTATGCATACATGAATCCATTTTTTACCCCTTCTGAGCATCTAAGATCTCCCCTTTTTATGATTCCTTCCCTAGGTTATAAAGATATGTATTAATTATTTTGTTTCTATGAATGGTGTTATTCATAAAATACCATTTGTGTGATAATCTAGCTCATTTATGTAACGATGTTTATGTTCCCACATTTCCAATGGAACATAAATAATATGGTCCTTAAGTGTTTGTTTGTGAATTGTTTTAAGTATTAACAAAAATGTATGTAATGTCTATGTACATTAATACTTGGTCGGGACAATTGGTATTAGAGTGAAGGGTCAGATACCTTTTTAAAGTAGGATGTCAAAAATTTTGTGAGACCCCTATGTATGATTCTAAGGATATGTCTAGGGATGTCTATAATGTTAAGTACAAGGAGAAGTAAATGTTTTGGAAAATATCCTAGAATTTTCGTAAAGATTAGAGTATGTTGTTTCCAACAAATATATCCCTTTCTAGATATTACCAGTGGATGTGGCTCTAGAATAGGTGTACCTAGGGTAAAAACACTGACTAGGTCTGTCAGGCCCAACTAATTGTAACCTAGTACTTAATAACGGGCGTTATTGCACACCTAGTTTTTCACTCTTAGGCTATAAACATGTAGAAATAAAAAATGATTCACAAAACATCATGAGGTATTTAAATATATCTCATCTATGAAAACCCTAGGATAATCTTAATGTGACATATCTTAATGATGGTGTCACAATTTAGGAATTCTATAAGTAATTATTTACTGTTATAACATGGTTTTGTACTATGATAAGTGTTTCTCACACTATTTTTATAGTTTTAGTCAAGAGAGATAACTATATGGAATATTGTTAAATTTAATGTTTTGTATTTCTAAAGGATAGTCATTTTGAAAATCAATTTTCCAAATATAAATCATATAATGATAATTTGGATTATTGTACAAGTATTTAATATACTTCTAATGATAAAGAGACTGAAAATGACATGTCAAATGTTTGTGATGTTATTCCAGTATTGTATAAAATAAATATATGAATCATGATTATATTGAGGTTGAGGAACCTTAATACATGATCCATATTTCATATTCATGTAATGTGGTATTAATAAACATGTTGATGAATCATGAGTAATGGTTTATGAATAACATTGGATTAATGAAGTATTTATGTGTTATAATTCAAATATTATGTTATATGATTTCTGAAATAAATCAGAATATTAAATATACATTTTTATTAAGGATTGAATATTATAAGTTGAGTGGTGATGAATACATTGAAAATTGATTTGATGGAATGGTTTTATTTTAATTAAGGGAAGGTAACTAATAATTAATTCATAATATTAAATAATTATGCATGGGTAAAGACATATTGGATAAGAATATGTAAATTGGATAGTATATATTACCTTGAAACTAATTATAAAAAAATTGGTTTATGTCATAAAGGATGATGTTTACAACTTATTTGATTTAAATAATGTATCCATAATTTTTTTTTATAAATATACATGTATCTTTTAAAAAACGATTTATTGTAATTCAGGTTATTACAATGATTCAAGGGAATATATGAAAAGGGTATTCAAATGCACAAAAATTTACAACCAAGATATTTTTTTAATATATGGAGTATTAATAAAAATATTTTGTTTATAAATTTCATGATGTTCAATCTATTTCTTGGTATCATTATCTTTTGAATGGGGTATAAAGTTAACCATTTAAGGAAAATGTAGGTTAAACATCCTACGTCGTTTGTAAGATAAAATTAACATATCACCACATGATGATTTATGAATGTTGTAAAACATATTCTCACAAATTGTTTTTGATGATAAGTAATGATTAATTGGATGGAATATCCAAGATCCTTTGATATATTATTGTTTTTGGAATGAAAAGTTCATATCCTTTCCCCAGAGTAAGAGATAATGCGTGAATTGATCAAGCAAGAACCATAGTGTGAGATTTTATATATGAAAAGGAATGAAATAATGATAATCTATTTTTTTATGGTCTTAGATACTCAAAAAATTTCTTGATACTTTTAAAATTATATTTAAAAAGTATTATCCTTGAAATTTTATTTCTGATGAATCAGATGGTCCCTTAGATCATCATAGATTTAGGGGTTTGTGATTACCCACTTCTATTGATAAATGTTCCTTATCATTCACTATCATTAATTAATAGTTATATTTCTATTAAATTTCCATGTTGTCACATGACACTTATGTTCTTCTATGCGGAACCCTAGTAATATATTACTTTCCGTAATCGATATGGTCCCAACATTCATTTTTTAATGGATGTTTTGGTATTCATTGTTATGATGTGGGTTTTTATGAATGAATCATTCATGTATTAAAACTCAGATACACCAGAAGATTTTTTTGGGAGAAATTCATTTTAATGGCGTATAATGTAACAAACCATGATTTTGTAATTTATGTTTTTCAAATTAATTTAATATTTTTTAATAATTCATTTCAAAAAATAGTAAATGTTGTTTTTATTATATTAAATAACTAAATTTTTGTCCATCATATGAAAAACCATGTTAATAGTGCACGATATGAAATATGAATTTTAGCTTTCTCTATATGGGACCCAGATATTAGCTTGGGTTACATGCAAGATGACTTTATTTAATGGATTTTATAACACCCAAGACCTCGTTTTACTGAATAAAAATACATTATTTAAAATAACATAGCTATTAAATTAGTAGCTATAAAAACATTTAACTAAATTATGAAAATATATTGCTTACGAAAATATAAAATGAAATAATTGGTTAAAAATTATTTTTAATT
Organism: Viscum album; assembly: GCA_963277665.1. Classification (NCBI taxonomy): domain Eukaryota; kingdom Viridiplantae; phylum Streptophyta; class Magnoliopsida; order Santalales; family Viscaceae; genus Viscum; species Viscum album. The sequence continues at coordinate 627,168,747 of OY728147.1, forward strand.
AATATGAAAATTGATTGAATATACAGAAAAATATTATTATATCCTCAAATCTATTTTACCCTAATAAATAAAATTAATTAAAATTATTTAGTGATATTAATGTGATATATATTATATATTCATTAAATTATTTTTCATATCCATCAAATTTATTTTGTAGGATTATGAAAAAAAAAATATAATTTTATACATAAAATACTATATAACTAATTAAATAATTTTTACCGGCTTCTTTTGGAGAACCTATTTTAAATCCAATTTTTTGGAATTTTTATGGATTTTAAATGTTAAAATAAAATTTATATTTGAAATAGAAACATAATAATTAGGTCATCTTAAATCAATGGAATTTATTTTAAGGTATAATTATTAATGAATTCTTAATAATTATAGAATTATAGTTCATAATTGAAATATCATCTAATTTATTTATAAAGTTAACAAAAAAATTTAATTGGTTATTGATTAAAATTATTTAAATTTGTTCATCAATTTAAACAATTTAGTTCATTGTAATCATAATCACTTATTATGTTGACTAAAACACATTGTGATTTGGTGGGAGTTTATACATTAAAGAGATGCATGGTCATCCCCATAGCAAGAAAAAATATAAAATATTTTCTTCCACATATATTATTTGAATTTAGAAAAATTTATTCCATATTTGGAATCATAATAAGTTATAATTTATAGTATGGTAAACTTATTTTTTGAACAAATAATGTTAATGAATGAAATTAAAATTAATTTCAGTGATTAATGTAACATTAATCTTAACTAGGTAATAAAAAATAAATTTAATGGCATAAATGACCTATAAGCATGAAAAAGAACCATTATATGGACATTTTTTTACCCTATAATCCGTTTAATATAATTTGGTCCATCATGGGAGCCACATTCCATTATAAAAACATGTAAAGAATTCCCTTTTCCCCAAATTTATATGAGTGCCACTCCTACTCCACTATAAAAGGCATACTCTCCTCCCACTTACTCATACCTCTCAAGACACATTGGCTCGACCAATAAATACCCCAATATATCATAAAAATATCTACCCTCATCCTATTATATTATATTAGGGAAGAATTCAATCTAAGTATTCCCTTTGCTACAATCCAAAAGGAGTTACCTGAACTAGAGGTAACAATATCCCTCACGTTCATTTATGTTATTCCAAATATCCACCCCATAAAATATTATTTTTTCCTTGTAGTATGAAAAATGAATAATCAATATTCTAGGATGTTTTTATTCTATATTTTCGACCCACATTTATACAAACATCCATCTAATGTGAAATTAACATTTTGTTTATGTGAATGACTATCTATCACCTCACGAAACATAGATTGTTCATTTTTCTAATACCACCTATAATGGTGGAAATTATTATAGAAAATCTTCTTATATATTGTATATATTATATTTATTTTGTCTTTTTTCTTCATTAATACTTTTTCAACTCTTATATTTATAATTTCCATTTTGTGTAAATATGATAATTTCATTTCAGGATGTGTGGACTATTACCCCCTCAAAACGATGTGATTTTTTCGCACACTACATGGAATGCATTAAGATTGTGTTTAATAACCATATATGATAAATATTACATAATAATTATAATATAATTATATTATAAAAATATATTCAAATATTTCATTTTCATTATTTCTTTCAATACATAATAAACCGAAAAACATTATTCGTGCGTACATACTGCCTACAATTTCAATGATCTGTGTATTCAATTTCATAATTCTATATTATTTAAATTATTATAATATATATGTAATGAATATAAATGATATTTATATAATGAATTAATTTATTGAAGTCATGACATATGTTTAAGGACCAATGATTTAACATATTAAGACACATGCGAAGAACATAGAAGATATTACTAGAAGTGAACTTTAACATTGAATTGTTAACAAGAAGGTATCATAATGTCAAAATAAAACATCAAATTCTATTAGATATATAAATATTTTTCTATGATAAACTTATAATAATATTGTATTAATCATACATTATGATTTTTTATTATGATGAGAGACAAGATATAAGGTAAGGAAAATTTAATCTCACTTTATTCCTTTAGATACACGCCTTTATGACCACCCATTTATTTTGTCTAGTCTGTATAATTACCACGGGTGTATTTAATAGTTATTATTCATATATTAATGGTTAATTACATATCCTTACTATTATATTTCTTTTATATGGATTAGGTTTCAAAATTTACTAAATTGGAAGGATAGTTTGTCTCAATTTTACTTCTTGGAGACAAATTCCAGGTTATAAACATATATTTCTCTAAGAGGTGTATATAGTTCCGTTGAAATATGATCTCAAAAATCTCACTCATTCCATTATATATTATTCTTCATTTAATATCATTTTCATACATGGGATTTACAGATCAATGTTACATATTGCAATAGTTTATGTAAACAATTCCATCACTTTTTGAGAATGTTTATGATTAAGATTACATTGATGAAATAATATGTTAAATATCTTAATAAATCCCATGAATTTTCTTCTCTCCTATTTATTCAAGATATATTTATATACTAGTTTCTTTTTACACACATCTGAAAATAAATTATTTTATATTTTACTTTTAAAAAAGACTAACTTTACCTCTCTCTTCGGTCGGTAATATGTGATCCTTCAAAAACATGTTTTATAAAAAGGTTTTAAAAATATTTATTACATTCAAATTGTTTTCATATTTTTTTCAATATTCCAATATATGTTTTGAAGTTATTTTCAATTAAATGGACTTAAAAATGTATTATTGATTCTTTTATATGTTTTCAATAAGTTTACAATTAAATTTTTTTCAATTGTTTCTATTGGTTTTCAAGAAATTATCATGTAATAATGTTTAAAGAAATCACTATTGTTTTTATGTTTTTAAGGAATTTGATTTAAAATTGTTTTCAAGATTTGTATTTAAGTTTTCAAGGAAAAATATTTTCAAAAACATTTCAAAAATCATTTAAAAACTTTCATGGAAAATGGGTTTAAAATCGTTTTTAGAATGTTCGATAAATGAAAATGGTTTTAATTTTTTTTTTAAAATTATAAATAAGATTTCATGTAAAAATATTTTAAAATTTTTTCATGATTTATTTTTATGTTTTCACAATATTTTTAATTAAATTTTTTTTTCTAAATATTTACAATATTTATTGTAGGTTTTAAAAGTTTTTCAAAAGAAAAAGTTTTAAAATTTTTATCAATGCATCCTTTATATGTTTTCAGGTTTATTTTCATCAAAAAATTCAAAATGTTTAATGTTTTAAAATGAAATTTTAAATAAAGAAATGATATTTTCATCATGGAATTTTTATTAAATCATTTTTAAAAAAATATTTCCCATAATATATGAAATTTTTCGGTGTTAGTGATTGAATTCTAGGGAAATAATTCAATGTCTACATTTATATTTGTTCTCCTAATAGATTATGTTTTGTGGAATTGATATTTATGAAACCTGGTTATCATTCCTGGGTTTTATGCTTTTGAAAGCCTTTTTTTCATAGATTATGATTTTTATAAAATTATTATTAATCATGTACACTTTTCCATAGTTTGTGATATGATTAAAATTCTACGATACCCATTTCATTTCATGGGTCATGATGTGGTTTTTAATGATATTTTGGAAGATCTATGTATGATTTATGGATGAGATTGGTGGGACCTATATCTCTCTCTAATGAACTAGTTACTAATTTATATATTATTACTTATAATTCTATTGTGATTGGAGTGAACTATGACTACTAATATGGCCATATGAGTTAACAATAAATTCCATAATGGTATGTGGAGGGAACTTACACAATTATGATGACCATGAGAGTGAACCGTTAAAAACATTATGTTTTGGGTAGTGCACCCATACTACCGAGATGGACATGGAAATGATGCTTTGACTAATATAGAAATCATATTATATAATTATGTTTTTTCCATAATTTGATGTATTATTGCAAGGATGGGATTTCATGAAATCTATAATCTATTTATTTATGAATCATATCTTTTTTAAATTCCATGATTTATGAAAGGATTCATGTTTATTATATTTGACATTAAGGGTATGATCTTTAAATGTTTTGGTCATGTTGTAGTACCCCAAGACTCATGTTAATACTAAATGTGTCTCTTGTTTACTGAGAATCTGATCTCACCCCATTTTATGTTCCCTTCCCAATGTAATGAATATATGTATTTACAACGTTGTTTCTAAGAAGTATTATATTCTTGTTTAATCCAGTGGCAGATAATGTAGATCACATATATAAAAGTTTTTTTACATGTCTTTAATAGTAATAAACTAAAATAGTCTTTGTGTGTTTATTTACACAGTGTTTTATGTATTCCAAAATAATTATGCAGTTTCTATATATGTTAAGACTATATTTTTAGAGTTTGAATGAGAGTAAAGGATTATTCATCCTTTGGAAACTATAATGCGAAAAAATTCATCTCTGGAGGTATATTTATAAGGATATTTATAGTTATTTCTATAAGAAAAATATAAAGATGAGTTAATGTTTTTGAAAATGTATTCAAATTTTGGTAAAGGATAGAGTGAGTGGTTTCTAGAAATAAATAATTTTTTGGAGAGTACATAATTATGTGGATCTATGATAGTTGTACCTTAGTGTAACAACTCTGATAAGGTGTGTCGGGCTTCAGTCAGCATTACCTTGTACTGGAAAACAGGCCTCGCCGCACACCTTTTTTGACTTCCCCGAAGGATATGCTTTGGGAATCCACAATCTCATCCTAGAGCATCATGAAGTATTAGAAAAAAGATTCCTTTAAAAAACCCAGGATAAACATGAGGTCTCATAGATTAAGGAAGGTGTAATAATTTAGACAACATATAAGTAATTCTTTTTCGTGATTATATGGTCTTCCACTATTATATGAGTTTATAACACTATACTTTCTTGTTTTAGTCAATAAAGTAAAAAATAACGAACATGGTAAATAATTATTGTTTTAGATGTGGAGATATGTGAAATATGTGAATTGATTTACCAAGTCTATATCTAATAAAGATAATTAGAAAGGTAGTATGACTATTGTTATACTTCGGAAGATAACGATACCCCAAATGATATGTCAATGTTATGTGCTTTTATTATATTATTTTTTACATTAAAAAGAATAATAATGATTAGATAGAAGATAAGTGAACTCAAAAATAGATTCTTATTTCATATTAAAGGATATATGTATTAAGTAATTTTTTGATAATACTTGAGTAATGGTTTAAGAATAAGGTTCAATTAATAAAGTACTTATTTTTATGAATTAAAATATTATTTTATATGAATAATTAAATATATAAGTAATTTCTGTATAAGTTTTCATAGAGGATTTAAAGCAACATGTTGACTGGTGATTAAGTCATATTAAAGTTATTTGAAGGAAATGTGATATTTTTATTATGGGAAGCTAAACCTTAATTAATTCTTGACATTGACGTAATGATGTTTGGATTAAGACATGTTGGATATTAATAAGTAAATCATATAGTATGAATTACACTGGAACTGATTAATGAAAATGTGGTCTATGTCATCATGGATGAAGTCTACAACTTCTTGGATTTAAATAATGTATCTAGTAAACATTAGAATAAATAAGCTTTCATTTTTTCTAGAAGTATTTATGGTAATTCTAGTTATTACCTTGTTTCAAGGGAATATACGATGAGGTTATTGAACATTTTTCATATGTGTAAAAGAAATAACTAACATTTAATATATTATGGATCAATTCTATGATGTTTTTGAGAAATTTTTATAACCTTTTTTCTAATGTTTTGGTTTTTTTGCAAGGGGTATAAGGTTAACCATTTTTAGAAATTATATGTTAAACATCACAAGAAGTATGAAATATTAAATTGTTATCTTACCACAAGGTGTTTAATTATATTGTATATCATGTTATAATAACACCGTGTTCATGATAAATAATGAAAAGTGGTACAGAATATCCTAGATAATATGATCTGTTTGTGCGTTAGGAAGGAAAATTTTACCTCCCTTCACTAAAGTAAGAGAAAATTTGTGAATTGATTAAGGATAATTGAATGGATGAGACTGTAAATATGATAATGAAATAAATAAAGTAATTATATTTCATTATTTTCTTATAGATTAAATTAATTCTTCTAATCAATTAAATTCATAATGAAAATGATTTATCCTATAACATTTATTTCTTATGAATCAAATGTTCCCTTATATATTTAGAGATTTAGGGTTTTTTGTTCGGCCACTAATAGTGATAAATGTTCTCTATCTATATCCATCAGAACATTATAGTTATATTTCCCTTCTATGTATATGATTTCACTCACTACATACTTTCTCCTATGATGAATCCTAGTTATATAATAGTTTGGGTAGTAATTACAGTTTCAACTTTCCCTTCTCAAGGGTATTTTTAGAATTCATTTTTAAATGTAATTTTCTATGAATGAAACTTTTATGTATTAATATTTCGATAAAGAATATTAATTTTGATGGGGAAATTCAATTTAATGGGTGTATAATGCTACACCTTTGGTTTTGGTGATTTATTTTTTCAAATTAATTTATTAATTTTGATGATTTTCATTCAACAGAACACTACAAATAGTTTCTCTTATACTAAAAAAATAATTCTGGAATGTGTTATATGAAAAAACCAGTTAAATTTTCACAATAATAAAGAATAATTTTATCATTAGAACACTAATTTTAGCTTTATATACATTCAATAATGTCATTCCTTGAAGACACGTGTAATAACCAAGACCGAGTTTTACCGAATACTGATATATTATTTGATATAACTTATCAATTAAATTTGATGTTATAAAAGGTTTTAAATAACAAAAAATATATATTGTTACCCAAATATAAAATTAATTCATTAGTCACAAATTAATTAAAATGATAACGAAAACATATTAACTATTAATGAAAATATTTATATAATGAAAAATATAAACTATCTTAATAAACTGTGTTAATTACTAGTAATTAGTGATATTATAGTGATATATATATATATATATTATATTTAATAAAATATTTTTTATATTCCTCCAATAGATTTTATAGGCTTAAGAAAAAAAATAAAATCAATTTTATGCATAAAAATATTGTATTTCTGCTTTGGACATTTTTACCACCTTTTAATGAAGAAAAAATTTTAAATCCTATTTTTTGAACATTTATATACATTATATGTCAAAACAAACATCATCCGTGAATGAAAAACAAATAAATTTGGTTACATTAAATTTTTGGTGTTTTTTGAAATGTTTCATTTTTAATGATTAGTTAACAAATACTGAAATTATGTTTAATAATATTTTTTCATCAAATTAATTTTAAAGGGTAAATTATATTTTATATTTTTATTACTATTTATTTGGATCAAATTTTTTAAATTACTAAAATTTATTTCATTCAAATCAATTTCTAATTGAGATTTACTATAATAACATAACACACTTTTGGATGTTTTTTAATTTAAATCTGCATTGTTTCATTCCATTAGTGGGATTAATTTTAAATTAATCAATTCCACTTATGTTATTTGAATTAGGAAAATTGGATTCCAAATTTATAATTTCAATAATTTATAATTTATAATATAGTCAACTATGTTTTTTGCTAAAATGATTAGTTACCCAAATAAAAATTAATTTCACCGATTAAGGTAATGTTAATCTTAACATGGGAATGAACCATACACATAAATGCCCAAATGACCTATTAAATATTCCAATATTCATTTTATGGAAATATTTATACCCTATATTATCCTTTATAAAATATTTTCCATTATGTGAGCCACTTTGCATGTGAATAATGTCGATGGAATTCCCTTTCCCAAAATTTATAAGAGTGTCACTCTTAATCTTCTATAAAAGAACTCCTCTCCTACCAGTTCCTCACACCTATCAAGACACCATGTATCAACAATTATCTACCCAAATAGCTCTTCAACATCTCTCCACTAATCCTAGTTGAATATTTATGGGATGAAATAAATCCATGGAATCCCTTTGGATCAAACTAAAATGAGTTTCCTGATTAAGAGGTACCATTCTTCCTCAAATTAATTTATGAAATTTCCATTATCCACCCACTGAAAACTTCATATTATATATGTGTATAACAAAATAATTATTAATATATGATAATATTTTTATTCTATGTTTTATGCCTACACATAAAGAATATTCCATCTAATGGGTAACAAACATTCAATTTATGCGTATGGAGAACTACCTCCTAACAAAATAATGATTATTTATTTTTCATTTACCTCTTTTCATGGGTAAAATTACGATGGAACAAATTTTTGTATAGGTTATATATTGTATTTATTATGTATTTAAATATATTTAATATTTTACAATACATATCTTATTACATTCCATTGGATGAAAATATGATAATTTTGTTTGAAGAATTGTGGACTACTACCCCCTCAATGGGATGCGATTCATTCACAGACTACATAGAATGTATTACAGATGTTCTTATTAAATTCATATAATATATATGACATAATAATTATAATTTAATTATATTATATAAATATATACATATATATAAATTATTTATTTATTTTAATATGAAATAAAATAGAAACAATTTTTGTGGATAATTGCAACCTACAGTTTCCATCAACAATGTATATGATTTTAAAATTATATATTATATATAATTATAATAAAAAAAATAATATACATGATATTTACATCATTTATTAATTTATGGAAATCATTATATTAATATAAGGACCAAATATATAACAAATTAAGACACATGTGAATAATAAAAAAGATATTACTTGAAGTGAAACCATAACATTGAATTGTTAATAAGAAGGTAATGAAGTGTCATAATAAAGAACCACATATTTTTTAGATACAATAACATGGTAGTGTGATATATTTATAATAAACCTATATTTATTATAAAGTTTGTTTGTATGAGTATGGTGTGATTCAATACACAAGGTAAGGGAATATCATCTCACTTTTTATTTTCGGGTGATACATGCATTAATCCATATCCATTCCATTTGGGTGGTCTATATACTAACCATGGATGTATGATATGATTATTATTCATAAATCGGTCATTATTTATATATCTATTATATTATATTTATTTCATGGGGTTGATGTTCAAAAATATAACAAATGATTATGATAAATTTGTCTCAATTTTTCTTCTTTGGGAAACAACCCTTGTTATGTATGCATATGTTTCCATGAGGTGTAGATGCAACCTTTTAAATATTATATCATTAATATAATTAATAAAATGATATTTTAGGATTTATATAATTTATTCTCATTCATGTTGAGTATTCTTAAAAGTTACCAAGTTGTAATAGTATATTTAAAATATCTTATCGCATTTTGAGATTGTTCATATTTATCCTTATGACAGTGAAATCATATGATCCACCTATTAAAAAATCACAAGAAATTTCTTCTCCAATCCTTATTGATACTATCATCAAATATTTATTCCAATTTCTACTCTTTTATATATAAAATGTTAATAATGTGTTTTTAACAAATTCTAACATTACATCTCACTTCAGTCGGAAACCCATGATCCTTCAAATCTATGTTTTCTAAATAAATTTCAAAAATATGTTTCATATTTACATGAATTTAAACATGAATTCAATATTTATTTATATGTTTTCAATGTTTTTAAAATGAAATTTTATTCAAAAAGTTTTTATCATATTATAATTTTTTATCATGTTATAATAACTATATGATCATATTAATACTTAAATATCTTCCTCATTTACACTTACTGAGCATACGAGATCACCCATTTTTATTTTTCCTTCCCCAGGTTATCGAGATATATATATCAGGTATATTTTTACAAATAAGAATTATAGTCACTTAGAACCAAGTGTGTGAAAATGTAACTCACTTATGTACCCTTCTCTATGTTTCTATGTTTCTAAATACACTAAACTAATACATACATTGGGTGTCTATTTGTGTAATGTTTTAAGTATAATAAAAATGTTATTAAATTCCAATGTATGTAATGACTAGGTCATTACAATATGGGGATCCCCATTCTCTCTCATATTGGTTTCATATATGAGAATTTGTATACACAATCTTGTGTTTACTTCCCCTATTGATTTGGAAATAGCTAAAAACATCTATTATATCGTCTATTGGTACTTCTTGAGTTTATTTGGAATCCTACTAGGAATATATATATACTCAACCAATAATTGGATTATCCCACACTAGTTTTGTCTTATACAGATGATAGATATATCAGCAATGATTTAAGAGGAGCATACTGATACATTGTTGAATAGACCACATACAGTATTTGGGACCAAAAGATCATGATTCAGGCTCTCTTTGATAATTTTTATTAATTTTGTGATCAGGTTGAGAAATATTTTCAGGGTTGTATTGTATTTCTAAATTTATGTTCTGTACTACACTCTCACAATTCTTTTTATTCCCATGTTGTTATTAAATGAGTGGTATTTACTATATATATTACTATCTATTGTTATTTTTCCCTTCACTTCTACATGTAGGTGGTTGGGTGTGTTCATATAAGTACATTATCCAAAGCCTCAACTTTTTTTCATTCTCGATGCTTGACCTCATCCCTTGTTCAATGGATAAAGAATTAGGATTGGGGTGGGATACACATCTATCATCCATGTGGGCATCGATGGGTCGGGTTGTTTCATAATATTCTTTTAATATAATTTTCAAACTGTACAAATACATTGCTGCTTGAGAACCATCATTTCCATCATCATGAAATACATAAATTCATCTATCCTCATGAAATATAAAATTTAATTTTTAGTGGAATTTGATAATATTTCAATGAATGATGTAAATATTTTTTCCTCCTTAACAAATGTCTTGATAATTAATATCACTTCAATAAATCAACACAATTGTAACATGGATAATTACTCAAGCACAAAATCCAATGGAATAAACTATTTCCATAAAAATTTACCAAGAATTACCATTTTTTCAAGAAAAACATATTGGATTATTAATGACAAATCAAACCATATCTCAACACACACTCATGTATTGATTATCACAAATTTTTCCCATGGTCTACATGAACATCCACATGTAATCATTGTTAAGAACGATCAAACATGCTATTCTAGAACTAGAATCACACCGTATAAAAAACAATATACAAAGGACCATAATTGCATAGAACATCATATACCATGTTTGAAAATGTAAAAACAAAAGGTTCAATATGTAATTTTACCATGAAACAAATCTCTATTTTATGTTGTCCAATTTATATTCCATGTATCAAAAATAAATCATTAAAAAACATTTATTTCATAATAAATTTGAAAAGCACATGTGAAAATTGTTTCTACTTCCATGATAATTTTTAAATTATTATTATCTTTTATAATAGGTTCCCACTATTTGATTATTTAAGAATAATTACTAAACCATCATGTCATGATATTAATCTCATTAAAATAAATCTAACAGTAATATGATAATCCATCATAAAAAATTGAAAGCTACGGTCTATCATCATTAGATAACCCAATATCAATTTTTATGGAAGTAAAAAATTATATTTATACCTGAATAAGAAAATGTAAAACTATAATTGTAGCACCCAATAATGAAGGATAAAAAGAGATAGTTCTTCCATTCCATGAAACCTGAAGAAGAACCTTGTTTATTCGAGGAAGATACTAATGGTGTTGTATTAATGAATTATTGATTTTTTAGAATTAAATTTATATGAAAATTGAAGAGAAGTGGAATTTTGGATATTTTAATAATATAATCATGTTCTTCTGGTTCATTTCATTGAAACTAAAAATTAAAAATCAATAATTAATTATTATTACAAAATATTGAATGTAGATATTTTAAAACATATTTTAAATTGTATTAAAAATTTAAATAGAGTGAAAGGAAATAATGGACATTATTTTAGGAATTTAAAATAATCATGATGTGTAATAAATATCCATATGGGAAAAGAATATTTTAAGAAAAGGGTTAAAAAGATTCTACACAGAAGGGAACAAGATAACAGTTACATTGTTTTAACATTATGTATATCATATATATTTTGTGATTGTACTAGGGTCACCTTACATAACTATTGAAGAATTTGAGTTACCCATACAAAACATCATCCTAGCCATACACATATTTTGGTACCCATATATATCCATTATAAAATATGATGAACCATTAAATTGTCTAAACCAACCCTTTCGTAACAACTTCGTTATCATTGTGTAAACATTGAAAAATCCCACTTACTGTTATACGGTTCTACCGTTACACTAGAAAATATATAAATTGGGATTTACCCTTATGAAACTCATATAATAAGTGAGTTACCTTTAAAAATTATTTTCAAAAAGAGAGTTACGCATATCCAACTCTTAATAACTGGCATGTGTATTGGTAGAAAGAATACACCTTAATGTTCGCCTTATATCATATGTAAGAGTAAAAAATAAAATTGAAATTAAATAAATTTCCAGAGAATGAAATTTTAAAAAAAACCTTAAATGGATTAAAAAATTTTAAAAAATAATAATGTTATAGTTACCATACATGGGATTAAAATATTTTGATGGGGAATAACATTTATTTAAGGACATATATGATAATAACATAGGTAGTTGATGGTTTCCTGGGTAAACCTATGTCTATTCATGAATTTCATATAGTGGAATAATTGAAGGTTAGTTGTGTTTTTCAAATAGAATACTGGGAGAATTTATGTTGTAATGGAAAAAAGAACAAACTTCAGTGATATTAATAATAATTTGGTGGTGGTTATATAACAGATATATTTCAAATTTATTGGAAATTTATGCCATAAAATCCAAACCTATAGTCACCCAATCGTTTTACAAATGTTATTACACTATTGTAGAAAATGTATTTATTTTATACAACCCAAGGATCAAAAGGTAATGATTCATTGGAAGAATACGTACAAATTTATAAAAAATGAAACTAGAATAACAGAATATTTTTATGAATCTCTATAACGATCTCCTACCTCCCATTATTCTTTGTTAACCAGTTAGGATGGCATGGGAAATACATAGACAAAATAGGTGATCTAAAAATATTAGTATGGGAATAAATATGTAAATGAAACATGATAAATGAATTATAATGAATAAAATGATAAGAAAAAAATGAACATATTAGGAATAAACATATAGATTAATAACATGTGAAACCCTGAATCAAGTGATAATGAAAATATTGTAATGTGGCTTCAATATATATTATGAGTAAAAATTGAGTAAAGTCTACCTTTTAAGAACACATTAGAGGGTTTAGGTGGGCCTATAATGTAACAACCCAAGAGTTTATAAAAAAATATTCTTTTTAATTTTATTAAAGTCTTGTGTTGTACGCTACACCAAAAGGAGCTTGCACAACACGCATCCTTGACTTGCCTTGCATTACACGCAATCACGACCTTCCTCGATAGCGTGTGTAATACGCAATACCGAGTTTCACTAAACAACGATATGCTATTAAAATATTATTAAAACTAGCTGTTATGAATAGTAATAACCACTTTTCAAAACTCTGTAAATCGTATTTTTCAAAATGAACTTCATTTTTGGATTCGGAGTATCGAATTTAGCCTAAGGTGAAATTTTGGTACTTTTCAGATAACTCTCATATTCTGATGAATAGTGAAAATTACTAAATTATAATTAAAAACAAATTTTTTAATCGAAATAATTAATAGTGATAAATTATTAATTTGAGTGGTTTTAAAGTATATTTAGAATATATTTTTACAATTTAATACAATGTTGGTCATTGAATGTAATTTCACATTTAAACCAGATATAATCAAGTGTCAATCTTTTGATAGATATTGTTTCTTAAAAACACGCTATTTGTTTTAACAGCGGGATTTAATTATAAAATTAATTAATGAAAATTCTATGATATGAATTTAGACTTCATTTTTGAATTCTGAATATGAAATATAGCTTATGATGAAATTTTGGCATTTTTCTGAAAACCTTCATTTTTTGATGAATAGTGAAACTACTAAGTGGTAGTTAAAAAACTGAATTTTTCATAAAACTTAATTTTACTGCTTCTGTGAATGGAATTTCAAAAATCCGAGAGACACGGTTGATGTCAGTAAGTAAAATGTGGTTCAATGAGATGAAAATAATTTTTGGTGAATAGTAACTTTTTACTTTTATTTACCACGGTTAAAAGTAAATAGGGTAATTAAGGGTAAGAATGATATTAATATTACCCTAACACATGTCCTAATTCTATTGGATAAGTGTAATTCGACCAAAAACAACCTTATGAATATAATATGACCATTTAGGTCCACTTGGATTAGATTATGACATTTAATATTATATTATTTAATGAATAGTTAAAATAGTTAAAATCAAAGTTTAATAATAACTAAAACATTTTAATATGGGGTTATACATAAGATAAATTCGACTATAAATATTCATTATAAATATAAAAATATTTCCTACATAATGATATTTTATTTACAATTTTTTGACTTTAAATAAATTAATTTATTTATGACACAACGATGATGCAGT